>CM023485.1:134792379-135992379 GCA_013339685.2 Hyalomma asiaticum
TACTCTAGGCTAAATCTAACTTTCAGGGAAAGGAATGAGTCTACAACTTCCTTGAGGAAGCCCCAAGGAGCCTGTGAAATACCTATGACTTTTGATGAAACTACTATATTAGGAAGATGCTGAACTAATCGGACCTGTAGCATTTCACGCAAAAACGGATGGTCGCTTTCTCGAAAAAAAAAAACAGTCGAGAAACAATTTGCTTAACAAAGAGATGGACCAATCCGAGGCCACCCCGATCAAGTGGGACGAACAGATTGTCGCGTCTCATGGATTCATAACTGGAGCTCCAAATAAATGTTGCAAATACACGATGCAATGCCTGAATTCGGAGTGGTGCGCAGTGCAGTACTTGCAGCACGTATATGAGACGGGCAACTAAAAACACGTTGCATACTTTAGCGCGGCTGAACATCGACAAATTGCGCCCTTGCCAAGAGCTCACTTTAATTTGTAGCTTTTTAACTTCCCCCGACCAATGACTGTTGCTGTTCCTGTATGTCAGAGAGGGACACCTAAGTAGCATAGATCTTTTTTCCACTGAATGCCGGCATAGTGTGACGGCATTGTGGCCCATAGCCCACACCAAAAACCTGAGCTTTTTTATAGTTAACACTAGCTCCAGAGACCGCACAAAACTCTTCTGTAATTGCAAGGGCAGTTCTTACACTCAGTTTATCCTCACAGAAAAAGGCCACGTCATCTGCATACGCGAGAACCCGAATCTCATTTGACGGGGATTTAAACCATAGAAAATTTTGGTCTTTCAGAATGCTCCGACAAAGTGGTTCTAAATACAGGCAAAACAGAAGAGGTGACAAAGGACATCCTTGTCTTACTGATGACAAAAGCCTGATCTGATCAGAGAGCGAGCCATTCACTATGAGCCTCGTTGAGCCGTTAGCGTAACATGTTCTGATACCTTTCAGGAGCTGGGATCCGATATTTGTATGCTCTAGTATAGTGAACAGGAACGAATGATACACCCTGTCGAATATCTCAGCCAGATCTACCTGTACCATCGCAACTTGCCCATCACCCTCTGTTACACACTCTAGCACCGATCTCGCAATATGGATGTTTGTCTGAATGGATCGACCTCTGATGCCACATGTTTGGTGTTCACCAACCACTGACCTTATCACGTATTGTAAACGGTTCGTTAGCATCTTTGCAAAAGTTTTATAATCTACATTGCATAAGGAAATAGGCCGGTAGCCATCGACCTTTTGCAATTTAGTTTCGTCATTGCTTTTGGCTATAAGGACAGTGTGCCCTTCATACATTGTAGCAGGTAGATACCCAACTTCCTAGGCCTCGCGGTACACCTGAAGTAATAATGGTGACAACATTGAGCGAAAACACTGATAAATTTCAGCAGTAAGGCCATCTGGGCCTGGCGTCTTGTTTCTCGCTAACGAATCTATGCATGCAGTTACTTCACTGATATCAAACTTTCCGTCTGTATAGTCACGATCATCCTGATTCAACTGTGGTAGCAACGTTATAAACTTGTTAGCAGAGGCACCTTTACCCAATGGCTCATGATTGTCAAAAAGTTTTTCATAGTGTGCGAAAAACGCTTGAGTTATTAGAGTAGGCTCACTGACAATAAGTCCATCATACTATATCTATACAATTTGTTTAGACAGCGCGTGCTGGCGCTCATCGCCTAGAGGCCTACTACAAGGCTGTTCTTCTAGAAAACGGGTCGCTGGCGCACGTACAAGCGCACAAGCGCACCTTTGTATTTTTCTGCGTACAACGCTTGTAACTGCGCCTTGGTGCTGTGGATGTCATCAATATATTGTCCCGGATGCAAACATTCAAGCTCGTGTAATTCACTCAGTAGTCTATACAATGCCTTGTAATTGTTCTTTCTTTCAAAAGCCAATATCGCTGACTCCTCGATGGCTATCATTTTAACTTCTTGTTTGAATAATTCCCATACAGCAAAGAGAGGCAAGTCTTTGTGATGTGACAGAATAGTTAAAAGCTCAGTAACACGCTTTAGCCCCGCAGGGGCGCCTGCGTGAGCAGGCGTTTGGTGTGTGGCGACACCACGGACCTGAGCCAATGGGGGGGTTTCGACCCCATCCCACATGTCGCCGTGCGTGGCTTAGCCGTGTCCGGGGAAAAGGGGATCCTGGGGGTTGAGCCGACATCGGGTGATTGGACCTTTAAGGCCCCCCGGAAGAGGCAACACACCCCTTTGGCCCCGGCTTCACGTAGACGGCACCCCTGGGCTGACCCACCCAGGGGAAATCCGCAGTCACCTTTTCCTGTCTCTCTCTGCACATCTTCGTCTGTCTCTCTCACTTTATATCTTTCCTGTCTACTTCTCTCTTCAATTTACTTCCGATTTTTCGTGGTGGCGAGGGTTAACCCTGTGTGACATAACCAACGTAGGTTATATCATATTCGGTTATAGTGACAATGTACAGTTGGCATGTCAGGGATCACTCTCAACCTCTGCCATGTCCCCTCGTTGGGCTCGGTGGTGGGTGACTGGCATTGTCGCCGAACAAATCAATATCTTTATGGGATCCTCGAACCCTTCAACTGATCGTACCCTGAAAAGGGTGCGCACCGATGCATCAATTCTTTTTTCGCCAAAAACAGACATGTTCCCAATGTTCCATGTGATACATTGTGAACAATCATCTACAAAGGCTAGAACTATTTCACCGTTTTTGGTAGCAAAGTGTCTAAAGGAAACTATTGGAAGTGGGTATAAGGCTACCAAGATGGCAAGTGGGGATTTGCTCCTCGAAGTAAAAGATAAGGACCAGTATAACAAGCTCGCACACCTCGTGGCGTTTGGAAACAATCCTGTCTCGGTGAGCGCTCACCGCACCATGAACACAGTGAAAGGTGTAGTGTCGGATGAAGATCTAATGGGACTCAGTGATGCAGAACTCCTGGGCGGATGGAGAGATCAAAATGTAGTTCATGTGCAGCGCAACACAATCAGAAGGGATGACATTGAAATCCCCACAAAACACATAGTACTGACTTTTGGCTCAACCACCTTACCCGAAACTCTGGAAACCGGCTACGTAAAACTACATGTCAAACCCCACATTCCCAACCCTCGGCGCTGCTTCAAATGCCAAAGATTTGGACATGCGTCCCAGAGCTGTCGAGGGCAGCTTACCTGCGCGAAATGCGGAACAACTGGACATTCTGCTGATGACTGCGAGCATGATGAGTTGCACTGTGCAAACTGCGACGGCCCTCACCCTGCGTACTCCAGAGCCTGTCCAACCTGGAAGAAAGAAAAAGAAATTATTACTGTTAAAGTCAGAGACAATATTACGTTCCGTGAAGCACGACAACGTATTTCGCCGTTTTTTGCGAAAACACCTTTCGCCGAAGTGGTGCAACGGGGGGCGACACCACAACGGCCTTTGGCGGTTGCCCGGACCACGCGCAGCGTGCCGAGGCCAGCGCCACCCGCCCCCACGGTGGGAGCAGCCAAGGCTGCCCTGCCATCTCCGATCCTGACCACACCGGTGGTGTCTACGAGCTGCAGCAGCAGCCAGGACAGCACAGAGGCCAAGGAGGTCCCATCGACATCCGGCCAGGTGGGGTCCAAGACTTCGTTGCTCGATACGAAGTCTACACAGCGTAGACATCGCTCTCTGGAGCGATTGTCCAGAGCCTCTCAAGAGGCTATGGACACCACTCCAAGTCAGACGGCGCAGCCAGCGCCGAAGGGGCGGCGGGACTGTCTCGACCGCTCCAAAAAAGACAAGACGCCAATTACGGGGCCTGAAAAAGGCCCCGTAAAGTAATTGAACCTGCTGTCTCTTGAAATATGTCACCTAACATTCCTCTCTTCCAGTCACTTGTAGCGGCAAATCGCATCTTTTAATTTCAAAATGGCTTTTATTGTTCACTGGAATTGTAGAGGACTGCTACATAATTTAGGTGACATTAAAGACATAATAAACACCTTCTCCCCTGTGGCATTGTGCCTACAAGAAACAAACTTGGGCGACAGGCACACAAACTTTTTAAGGGGTTTTAATGTCATACGGCGAGATCGAACCCAGGCCAGCAGGTTGTCTGGTGGCGTGGCTGTTATCGTAAAAAGTGATGTCCCTACAAGACGAGTAACTGTTAACAGCCACATAGAAGCCATAGCTGTTACAATCTTAGCGCATAAAACTGTCACAATTTGTTCCGTCTACATTTCGCCAACTACGTCATTCACTGCAAGACATTTGGAGTTGATTTTAAACCAGCTGCCGGAACCTTTTATTATAACAGGAGATTTTAACGCTCATAACACATTGTAGGGAAGCACTGCAACGGATGCTCGAGGACAAATAATCGAGGATTTTATATTTGCGAGTAATGTATGTCTTCTAAACACTGGCACAGCCACATACTGCTCCCCAAGTACGGGAGGTATGAGCTGCTTGGATTTAGCGTTGTGTTCCCCATCCATATTCACCGATTTTACCTGGAGGGTCATTGACAATCCTTACGGCAGTGACCACATGCCTGCGATTGTAGAGCTTGTGTCCCCACTTCCCATGATCCCCTGTAGACCACCGCGCTGGAAGCTTGAGTCTGCAAACTGGCCTCTGTTCACTGAAAAAGCTACTCTTGAAACAGAGATAACTGAGGGGCTAAGTGTAGACGAATTAAATAACAGGATCACTGCTTGCATACTAGCAGCCGCAGCGGAGGCTATCCCACAATCTTCTGGCATCTTTTGTAAAAAACTAAAACCCTGGTAAAACACCGACTGTAAACAAACCAAAAAATTACAAAACAAGGCGTGGGGTATCTTTCGCCGATATCCCAAGCAAGAAAATCTTCTCATATTTAAAAAAGCACGAGCAAAGGCAAGATATGTACGCAGACAAGCAGAAAAAGTATCTTGGGAAAATTACGTCTCCTCCATCAATAGTTCAGTAACGTCCAAGAGAATGTGGGATCAGGTGCGTAAGTTTAGGGGTGACTACACCTCCTACACGGTCCCCATTCTGTCAACAGCTGGCAGCCAAACAAACTTGCAGGAACAAGCAGACATATTGGGCCAACACTTCCACACAATATCCAGCTCAGCGAATTATTCGGCAGCTTTCCTAAAATATAAAGAAACAGCTGAGAAGCAAAAGCTTCCAATTACAGGAGGTTCTGACAAATTATACAACAACCCGTTAACGCTTCTTGAAATCAATAGGGTACTCACTGCAGGCAAAAATACAGCACCTGGTCCTGATAGAATACATTATGCGATGCTCGCTCACTTGTCCCCGAAAGCAGTGAAGGCCCTGCTTCGGTTTTTCAACGTGATCTGGGAAACAGGTGAAATGCCAAATGAATGGAAGAAAGCAATCATAGTCCCATTTTTGAAAGCCGGAAAACAGCCCACATTAGCGAATAACTACAGACCGATTGCGCTTACAAGCTGCCTTGCAAAATCGTATGAAACCATTATAAATATCAGACTGACATATGTCCTTGAAACAGAGAACTTGTTGGATAGCCATCAGTGTGGGTATAAGAAAGGTTGTTCAACAATTGATCACCTCGTCCGATTAGAAAATGAAGTACGCAGTGCGTTCCTACAAAAACAACACTGCTTAGCTGTCTTTTTCGACCTCGAAAAAGCGTACGACACGACATGGAGATTCGGAATTTTGAGGGATTTGGCAGACTTGGGGATTCGAGGCAAAATGCTAAACTGCCTCACTGGCTTCCTGTCGAACCGAACTTTTCAGGTGCGTCTTGGCAATGTGCTATCACATGTGTTCATTCAAGAAAACGGTGTACCTCAGGGCTGTGTTTTAAGCACAACGCTGTTTGTGGTCAAGATGAACTCTGTTAACAGGATCATACCCACCACACTAATGCACTCACTTTACGTGGATGATCTTCAGATCGCGTGCCGTGCATCGAATATGGCAACCTGTGAACGTCAAATTCAAATCACTTTAAACAAACTTAACAAATGGGCATCTGAAAACGGGCTCCGATTCTCCTCGGAAAAAACTGTTGCTGTTGTTTTCTCCCAAAAGAGAGGCTTACAACCGGACCCCATCCTGAAACTAAATGAAGCAGTATTGCCAGTGAAACAGGAACACAAGTTTTTAGGTATCGTATTTGATAAAAAACTGAACTTCCTTGCTCACATAAACTACCTGAAAATTAAAGCAAACAACACACTCAATGTTCTCAAAGTTCTGTCCCATAAGCGATGGGGCTCTGACCGTAAGTGCCTGCTGCAGATCTACCGCTCTCTTGTACGTACTATATTTGACTACGGTAGCATAGTATATGGCTCTGCCAGACGCTCATACCTCCAACGACTAGATCCCGTCAATAATAAAGAGCTACGCTTAGCGACAGGCGCCTACAGAACTTCGCCAGTTGTCAGCCTGTATGCGGAATGTAACGAACCATCCCTAGAACAGAGAAGAACGCAACTTATGTTTGAATACGTTCTCAGAATTTATTCCCTGCCAAACCACATATGTTACAACATCATCACGCACTGCGACAAACGCCTACACTATGCCAACAAGCCAAATACCATCAAACCGCTGATGCTCAGATTTGAAGCAAAAAGTCGTGAGTGCAATGCCCCCCGCTGTCATGCCAAGATCGGCCAGACTAGCTCCGTGGACTGATTTTACGAAATTTTTCGATCTATCGCTGGCACATCTAAAGAAACAAAATACACCACGTGAACATATCCTACAGGAATTTCGCATGGTGCAGGAAACTTACAACAATTATAAAGAATTCTATACAGATGGTTCCAAAACAAATACATATGTCGGAAGTAGCGTTGTCGAAGATACATGGGAGCGTACAATTAGACTGCCGCAGTTTGTCTCGGTTTACACTGCTGAATGTTACGCTTTGTGGATGGCACTTCAAAGGATTATAAATAATGGATACAAAAAAGCAGTGATATACACAGATTCTCTAAGTGCTTTGAAGGCTTTGAACTCACGGTCTCAGTATGAACCTATTATTGGTAATATTTTAAACACACTTTCATACCTAAGTAAAGGTCAGTCCATACGTTTCTGCTGGGTCCCTAGCCACGTCGGGATCCCAGGAAATGAAAGGGCGGATCAGCATGCAGCAGCAGCACAACATCTCAATGTTTCTAACATAAGTGTACCCCTAAGGGATGGAATTAAAGCGCTTCGTAAATCGTTAAGACTCAAATGGCAAAGCGAGTGGGGATCAAGTACAAACAACAAACTTCATCTCATCAGGCCTGTACTTGGTGAACGGAAACCATGTTACCATCAAAAACGGTTCATCGAGGTTGTGCTATGTCGACTTCGAATAGGTCACACGCATATTACACATAACTATCTTTTGGCAGACGAAGAACCACCAACATGCGATAGATGTCATGAACGATTAACAGTACTACACATCTTAACAACCTGTCCAAACTTGGAAACTCAGAGACAAAAACATTTTCATCTGCTTTATAAGTTACACATACCATTACATCCAGCGTTACTTTTAGGTGAAGAACCTTTAATACCACTTGCTAATGTCGTGAGCTTCTTAGACGAAACAGAATTATTAAATAAGCTTTAAGCACTACAATCTACGTCGCATATAGTACAGGAAGCTTTATAAACTTGCGCAACCTGTAGCACGGCCTCTTCGAAGAGGCTGTTGTTGCGGCGCCTATTTTAATATAAAGCACCTGCCTCCTGGCCCTTGGTAACAAGGACACAGGCTAGGCAGCAGTGCTATGTACATATCTCAACAGCTTTAACATGGTCATCTCATGCTAAATACATACCCATTGACCATCCCGCGTATCATGCTCATAATTTTAATATATATATACAATATATTTTACGCCTCTATACAGCGAGTGATCTTAGGCCTTTTACAGCCAAACCGCACTATTCATTTTACGCCATATGCCATAGATGACCACATCCTCATAGTCATGGACATAGCGTGTTGCCTTATAGTACAAGTTATCGGCTTTTGAAGTTTTGTTTCGTTTTTCCCTCTCTCACCATGTGTCTGGCGCCGTATAGCCGTAGTTGCTCTTGCGCCAATAAAATAAACCTAACTAACTAAGTAACACGCTTTAGGAAGAACTCACGCGAAAGTAATTGGTTATTAAATTTCCACAACTCCCAGGACATACGCCTACTCTGGTATCGACGACTCCCAAAAGAGGCTGACACCAGGCAGTGATCACTAAGGAATACAGGGTGCACAGTGTAACCAGAAATGAGAGATAGCGTGTTAAGCGAAACGTAAATTCGATCGAGCCTTGCATGTGAAGTACCCTGGAAATGTGTATAGCGACATCCTGCCTTTTCATTTTCTCCAATGTCAACAAGCTGGTAATTTATTTATTTATTTATTTATTTATTTATTTATTTATTTATTTATTTATTTATTTATTTATTTATTTGAACATACTGTTAACCCACATTTGTGGGTCATTACAGGGAGGGAGTACATAAAAGTAATAATTGGTATATAAAAACACTCAAGTAATGTTAACTGTCCACAATAACAAAAAAAGAAAAATCATCAACATTGGCATGACAAAAAAAAAGAAAGAAAGCAAAACATCAACACACCATCCAACGATTTTTAGGCAACATAGTTGTCAAGCAAATGTTCAAAAGCCCCTGCATCCGTGCACTCAGCAATATGTGCATGCAGCGCATTCCAGTTTTCGATAACATTGGGGAAAAACGAATACCGAAAGACGTTTGTGCGGGTGGCATATGTTCTAATGGCTGCACTATGATTTATTCTTCTGCTAATTCTACCAGGTTCCCATATGTACATACATTCATCAATATTTATTTGACCCTGTAGAATCTGAAATAATTTTATTCTGTTCCTCTTTCGCCTAATCTCAAGCAGTTCCAATTCACATGAGTTTAGCATCTCGGTAACTGAGTCTGTTTTTTTTTTATCTTGAACATATGAACCTGGCTGCAAGTCTTTGGATTCTTTCCAGCTCATTTATTAGGCCTTTTTGGTGGGGACTCCAAACTACGGCAGCATGCTCCAGAACAGGCCGAATAAACGTTTTATATGCCATCAGTTTGAGGTATTTGTTTGCGTTTCGTTGTTTTACTCGAAGAAAACACAGTTCTTTGTACGACGAAGAACACACATTTTCAACGTTGCTGCGCCAGTTTAGGTCATTTGATACCACGACGCCTAGATATCGCACATGAGGCGATGTAACACATCACTACTTGGATCACGTTTCAGCTGCAGTGATGCACGATCTTGCGCGCTACATACACAATTGAAGTCTACAAAAACGACCAGTGCCCGATCAGTACACAAATGATGTTCTAAGGATAAAAAGAAGCGTTCTCGTTCCCGTGGCTTGTTCGGGGCATAAACGCACACAAACCGAAAGCTCATACCCCCAATATCAACATCACACCATATTAGGCGCCCTTCCATATCCGTAAAGAAATGCTGCACATCCCATTGCAAATGCTTTCTGACAAATAACATACAACCAGCATAAAATCCGATCGCATGGCTTACACAAACATTATACTCAGATAAGAAGGGAGTTAAAGCTACTTTCGTGTTTTCATCGGATTCAATTTTTGTTTCTTGAATAGCAGCAATATCTAATTTTCTATTCTGTAGCAAACGAAGAAGTTGCACTTGCCGTCGCTTGCTGCGTAAGCCACGGACGTGGCGCTCTTCCCTTCCTAAATGGAAGGGAAGAGCGCCAGCCATGATTACCTAAGTTGGTGCAGCTTTTGAAGACTGCTCCATATCCGCACCACTCCCTTCTTGATGAGGTGATGCACTGGCGACCTTCTGTTGCACTTTAGCACAAGACACACCTGCAGCAGCCGACCTTCCCCGCAGCGGTTTTGTCAACTTGGTCACTTTGGTAACCGGTGCCTCCTTTTCCGCGGGTGATGGATTGTCAGCTGGTGCTGGACGCTTCTTGGCAGCGTCACACACAGATGCTGATTCCACTGACGGTGGGCGGTCCTGGACTGATGGCACATCTGCCCATGACATAGTTGGATCGTCTTCAGGAGACTTGATAACATCCTCCTTGGTAGGCTTTGAGCGGAGGCTATTATCCGCCGATGAAACGTTTGTCTGCTCCTGTTGCTGGGCCGCAGCGGGTGTTTTCCCGGTTGCATCTACAACCTCACTCACATCCATTGGATGATCAGTGATGGCCTCATCCTCAGCGGATCTATTTCCACGAAGCTTGTCAGCGTAGGTACCAACACATGCTTCTGCATGGTGACCGTAGCGATGACAATTATTACAGCGTGGTGTCCTACACTGTCGCCGGATATGTCCAACTCTATTGCATCGTAGGCAAAGTGGTGGTCGGCCCGGAACTAGGACGAGGCACTGGTGTCCGTATATGCTCAGTAGGTGAGGTATATTACTGGCAGTTACTCCGTCTTTCAGCGTAAAGGCCACGTCACGATTAGTCATTTGCCAACTTTCCACACCGTCACAGCGCCACATTTCTCTCGTGACAGATTGCACAGTCTCATATGGTTCTAGCGCTTCAACAATCCGTCTCTGCTCGAGGTGTGGCGGAAGCCAAAGAAGCTTCATCTTGATATACTTGCATTCCGGGTCTATGGTAAGGTACTTAGGCCCTTCACCAATATCTCGCCTTTATCGACAAGCTTCTGTTTCGCAGTGCCACTGACACATGTCACTAGCCACAAATGACTCATCTGACACTGTCCTGCTCCTAGAATATCACAGGGGTTCAGCACTGAAAGGATCGCATCGCGAAAGTCCGGCGCTCTATACGGGCGACCTGCCAGGTCAGCATGCAGGAAAACTGAATTGAGAACGGTATTCCCAGTGGGTAGACGAGGAAGAACGATCTTACCAGAATCAGTCGTTGACGGTGATTGGAATCCTCGGCCGAGGGCCGATGCGCTGTTTCCAGCAGAGCTCATTGTAGACGTGGCCGTTCTGAACGGCTGCGCCACGCTATAACACGCCTATTGCCCGTAAACAAGTTAGGCAACGCTGTGACCTGCCGTCAGGACTTGTTTGTGGTGGTACACACCAATCAAACGTGCTTTTTATGCGCAGTTGAACCTCACACGCTTGTCAGACAAAAGAATCAAAGCACCGATCACGCATAACATTCGAATAATGCCTACAGCAGTCAGTATAATATACCATTCATATCTAAAACTTAAAAAAAAAATATAAGTGGACCGACGGCCGGGAACTATCGGCTGTTACGGCCGAGCTCAATAGCCCTTTCTTGCTCTTACGAATAGTCGACATGCATGTAGGCTATAATGCCGCGCGATAATTGAACGTGTACTTCAAATGGCACGAAGCAGTTTTCTCGCTCAAACTGTGACATTTTAAGACTGCGACAGTACCAGTGTCTGTAATACGCAGATTCATCGAAGCTCACAACTGTTAATCGCTTTGCAAAAGGGAAGCGCAGTGCAGTTGGTAACCTATCATATTCTTTGTTCATTAAGCCGCCCTGATCGACAAATATCTGTGATTGCATTTGAGTCAGAGAAGAGTGCGGTAGCAACTTTCCGTGACATATATGTACTTGCTCAAAGTGCGTCGCTTCGATGCTCACCGCTTCGTGTTCAAGCACCGCGAAGAAATAAAAATAAACTGTTCAGGCTAACCGATGCCAAGGCTGTACTGAACAGTAATTTTGATTCGTCGTAGTAGCGTATTCTTATGGCTTGGAATGCCGTTCACGTGTAGACGGACTCGGCCGGTACGCTATGCCCAAGCGTCACTGGGAGCATACTGGGAAAGACCGATAGGGGCTGGGCGGCTTGAGAAAGCTAAAATTATTGTATATTAGCTCGAGCAAGCTTTCTGATAATACTTTTTGGCGCATCTAAAGTAATTGAAGGTGCAGCAATCGCCAGAGGTGCACTTGCAGCGTGGTGATACCGATCAGTGTTTTTTTTTTCTTCTCTTTCCTGCGTGAGTTAGGATCGACGCTTTGAGAGCGTCATAAAATTGCGCGGAGATCTAAGTTTTACTGTTATGTGCCCCGACTCCTCCACACAAGTGAACACTACAGCAGAACTATTGCCAGAGTGGCTCATAGATGTGCCATTGCGTGTCTAAGCTAAGTGCGGGGAAAACGCGCAAACGTAAACATTCACAGCTGCTAGCGCTTAGTGCGCGCGGACGCCGTACGCCGCGAATTGCTGCACACTATACCTCACAGCGATGAAGTGTGGCCAAGCCGTGAATGTTCCTAGAGTCCTCATACCTAGCGAAATCAACTAATACTGGCCCCAATGCAGAGCGTGTACCTGTGAAACCAGCGCCAGTGTCTCTTCGGCTGCTTCTAATGTGTTCCGCACTGGTGCCAGCTCGCAGCCTCCCTGTGTAAAGCGCCTTCCAGCGAGCGTCTCACTGGTACAAGTGACATTCCAGCTGCGCCAGCTTATCCCAGTACAACGCCAGCGCACACCAGTGCAAGCCAGCGCTGCTAGCGTCCTAGTGTGTACCGCCCTGCGAAATATCATCGTTCCCAGCGCGTTTACAGTGTTCACAGAACGCAACACGTACTGGAAGTGCACTGGGGGCGCTGGTTTTTGCAATAGGGCGTCTACTTCTGTTACAGAAGTACGTCACAGATTTCTTGGTGGGGCCGGCGTAAAAAAACTTTCGTGTCAAAAAAAGACGGCAGATCCCAGGTGCAGTAGAAATCAAGGGAATGCGAAGCACGCACCATGAACCTAAAATGAACCTCCATTATTGTCTCCCTATAGCGGTTTTGGGAATCTCCCTGTCTTTCTTCCCTCGTTCTCCTCCTCCTGAAGCTAACGAAACGGTCGCAAGAGCACCAAGACTGTGGCATGTAAACTATGTCGCTCATGACATGGTATGATCTGTCATTTATGATCGTCATGAAGTCATGTTCTGCCATACCGATTTTTGCATATATCCCATTAACGAAATGGTCAGGAGAACACCAAGACCGCCGCATGTCAATCATGCCGCTCATGACGTGCATATCATGATTTTCATATTATGACCTGTCATTTGTGTTCGTAGTGAAGTCATGTTGTGCCTTACCAATTTTAATATACACTCCATTAACGAACGACCAGGAAAGCACCAAGATCGTCGCATATAAATCATGCCGCTCATGACATGACTGAAGTAAAAAAAGGCGTTACAAATATGAAGCTCGACCGAAATGTAGAATTTACAAGCGCGTAAATAGGCGCGGACACCCATATATTGTGGACGCGCGCACCATAGATGGGTGTCTGCGCCTGCTTACGAGCTTGTAAATACTACGTTCCACACAACTATTGGTCACGCGTGCAAGGATAGAATGCGCAATATGCTGACGTAGCCTATTCGACTGGAAAACCAGAATAACAAAACAGAGAACAAACGCTTACCACTGTGTGCTTCGTTGGCGAGAAGTCCTTCCTAGGAACAGTTCTGGTGCATGCTGCCCGCATCGTTAGGTCAGATGAGAATTTGTGCACTCGGACACTTGATCCTCCGTCATAATAGGTGGATATCAAAGCGACGTTTTCGTCTGCACCCTACTTCCGGTTCAAGGTTTAGCTGCCTGGTTCCTTCGTTCAGCCTTGTATGCTGCTTCTTGCTGCACGTCTCCGCTACTCGCGAAGAAAACACGCTTCTGTGAAATTATTATGGTTTGCTGCACGGCATTAGGGCGCGCGAATTCTTCCGTGAACTGAAAGAAAATGTGTTTTCCTTGGAATGAAGCGCGCGAGTATATATAGGCAGTTGCCCTCAAACGAGCGACAGTGACAGGCGAGCTTTGAGTTCCGAATGTAGGAGCCATAATATGCGAATAAGATTTCGTCACAGGTAAATGTTTTGGCAACTAACTTGACTCATTTAATTTCTAGTGTCAACAACTTAATTAACGATCAATTCCATACAAACAGGTGCACGCAGCAAGGACTTAGCACATCGATTATGTGCCGTCTTTATTTCGGTACAATGAAAAAAATCTAGTGAGGCTGCAAGAAAGAGGGAAGACAGGTAAGGTCAACTTTATTGACCTCGCGACTTTATTTCATGTACACCCGTCGTCAAAATAGGTCGGGACAAGAGAGCGACGAACGAAATCAGATAAAAGCGCATAGCCGCGCCTTCTGACGTGAAGCGTTTGGTGACGAGACATCACAGAGCGCGTGCGCGTCCTTTCATTCTCGCAGCCATGTCTTTTCACTCGCTTGCAGCGGACCTGGTGATTACATGGAGCGTTTTCCGCTAGGTGTCACTTTCTTCAAACTGCGATGCACTCACTTCGGCGGTGGCACGGTGACGGCGAAGTGTAGGCGGCTCGCTATGCCCTGATTAGAGAGAGAGCATATCTTCCTTGCCTCAGTGGCAAACCGACGCCACACATCATTAGTTCTCTTCACGTTCGTTTTGGTTTAAGCGTACGATGTGATACCGAAATACAAACGAGGGCACCGAAAGCAGAAAGGGGTTGAGCTGAAAGAATGATTCAGTTTATTAATGTAAAATAACAAGAGGCACGCAGATCACCTTGCACATGCACCAAAATAGGCGAATGAGCGAGAAAAAAAAACACTTGCTGTAATTGCCATGGGTTGGTTTTGGACGAGCAAAATAGGAAAGCGACTTAGGCTGAGGGCGAGCGAAAAATAGCATCGGCCACACTTATCACCGGTACCGCCACCACACCAGCCTCACGGATGGATGGATTCTATGAGCGTCCCCTTTGTAACGGGGCGGTGACATATGCGCCACCAGGCTCGCAAGAAAATTTAACTTTTCTTCCTTCTATCTTTAAGTTGTCCTCATGCCTTTTAAATCTACTTCAATCAAATCGATCATACTATAGCAAAAACGGAAATGGAAAAACGGATGGATGGATGGATGGATGCTATGAGCGTCCCCTTTGTAACCGGGCGGTGACTTGTGCGCCACCAGGCTCGTAGAACTTTTTTTTCCTCTCTTTAAATTTTCCTCATGCCTTTTAAATTTACTTCAATCAAATCGATCATACTATAGCAAAAACGGAAATTCATAGCCCAGTTCCCTGCCCCTTATGGCAGAATGTCGATATTTTTTTATAATTATTTTTGTCCGTTCTCTCTAGTTTTCTGCCACCAGTATTCTAACCGTCACTTACTTATTTCAATCGCGGCTATGTTCAGCTTCCCGTTGTTCGCCCTAAAACCCAAGGCTTCCTGTAGGGTGGTGCCCAAATGTACACCTGGGTGGATATTTCCGCATTGAATCAGAACATGCTCCGTCGTTTCGCTATCTTCCTCACAGCATGTGCATTTTTCTTCTTCTTTACTGAATTTCGCTTTATAAATACGCGTTCTAAGGCACCCCGATCTCGCTTCAAACAATAAAGCGCTTCTTCTTGAATTATCATAAAATGCCTCCCTCTTTATTTCGTTTTTGCCCTCGGCTTTTTTTCCATCGCTGCCCTCCAGTAAATCTGCGCCTCTCTGACTTTTCCCTTTACGCTCTTTGTTGTCAGTTCTCTTAGAGCCGTATATTTACTGGTGAGCCTCCTAATTCTCTACTCTCTTTCGTATTCCTTAGCCTTTCTTCAAACCTTATTTTGCTCTGCGCTTCCCTTGCCTCAAAACTCGCCCATCCCATATCGCCCCTTATAGCCTCGTTTGTCATTTTCCCGTGAGCACCCAACGCGAGGCGTCCCACAGTTCTTTGATTCACATCCATTCCCGATTGTATCTCTGGCCTCATGCACACCACTGAGTTCCCAAATGTAAACCCCGGTACCATTACCCCTTTCCACAGACCCCTAAGCACCTCGTACCTATTGTGTCCCCATAACGCTCTGTGCTTCATTATTGCTGCGTTCCTTTTTCCCTTTGCTGCCAAGGCGTTCCTTTTTCCCTTTGCTGCCTAACGCTCCTAGGAGCGTTGGGCAGCGCCACTCGTGGCCAAGGCGGCATGTGTGGAACACACTTTCTTGCCAGGAGGCGTCACGTAGAATGTGAACTTAGCTAAGATGGCTGCTGCCCAATGAGCTCTCGCATGCTACCTAAGGCACCAAGTCTGCCGCAACGAGGCCCAAGCTATGAAACAACGAAAGTGAAGGGGTCAAGGGCTCGTTCTTTATTTGTTAGAAAAGAGCTTTATGACCAAACAGACAATGACGCCTAGGAAAGCATAGGGGAAGTTACTTGCGGTATTGTAATTGTGGAGAAAATAGAAAGGAATCAAAGTGGACGAAAAGACAAACCTGCCTTCGGTGGGAACCAAACCCACGACCTTCGGATGTCGCGTCCAGCAGCCATCTCATCTAAGTTCATGTTCTACATGACGCCTCCTGGCAATAAAGTGTGTTCCTATTCAAACGTTTAGCTTCACTGGTGTTTAGCTTCACGGCGTTTAGCTTCACGGCGTTTAGCCTCACGCCGAGAGCGTACTGTCTGCCAAAAGTTCACAAAGATGGCTGTCCCCTGAGGCCTATTGTATCTTTTGTTGGATCTCCTACATAAAACTTGTCAAAGTTCTTAGTTAAAATTTTAAATCCACTTGGGGAAGGAAACACGTTCACGGTTAAGAATTCCAAAGAATTTGTTACCGCGATACGTCAGCAGCAGCTTGTTGACGAGGATTTTATGGCGTCTTTTGATGTCGTGTCTTTATTCACAAATGTGCGAATAAAACTGGCAACAGATGTAATCGAGAAATGCCTAGAAGATGATTGTACTTTGGCAAGTCCAGTGTCGCTGACTGTAGATGATGTCATGATCTTACTGAGGTTTTGCTTGAAGCAAACATATTTCACTTTTGGTGGAACTTTGTACCACCAAATAGACGGTGTCCTGATGGGCAGCCCCGTGTCAGTAATCATGGCAGATCTTTTGATGGAACACGTGGAAACTACATGTCTGTCAACCTTGCCCTTCCCTGTAAAAATGTACTGCCGTTATGTAGATGACACTTTAGTCAATGTAGAAAAGCACAATCTGCAGGCTATGCATGAGGCACTCAATATTGTTCATTCTGCCATTCAATTCACTTGTGAAATAGAAGATGGTGACACTTTGGCGTTTCTAGATGTGCTGGTGCGTCGGAACGAGGGCGGTTCATTGGCGACATACCGCAAACCTTGTGACAGTGGTAATGTGCTGAGTTTTGACTCGCACCACCCTGCGGAACACAAATATGCCGTTGCCCGTACACTTCTGTCACGTTGCGACGCGCTGTCGTCAACACAGACCCTGAGGAAGAATGAAGAAACGAATGTTGCCATTGTCTTGAATAAACGGAGCTACCCTCAGCGGTTTGTCGATGACACGCGGCGCCGCATGCAAAGACCTCGCGAGAGCAGGGCTAACAATGATAATTTTTTTGTGTGCATCCTTTATGTCCGCGGCGTGTCAGAAGCAGTGCGTAGGGCCTTGCGACCTCTAGGCGTTAGGGCTGTGTTTAAACCCATGCGCACACTGGCAAACGTGTTCCCCAAGCCAAAGGACCGCACCCCCTCCGACGAACAAAGCGGAGTTGTGTATGAGGTTAACTGAATGGACTGTGATGCCTGCTACATCGGTGAGACCGGGCGACGACGTCGTACTCGCCTCAAGGAACACGCCAGGGACGTCACCAAAGCTACACATTCAACACGTGCCAAGACGGAATTAGTGGATCACTGCCTGACGAAAGGACACGTGTTCGAGTTTGATAATGTGACGGTCCAAGGAAATTTATCGAATCATGGTTTATCCGTCATAATCAATCGGCATGCAATAGCCATCGTGATCCTTTGCCGGATGTGTACGCCAAGGTATTCTTTCACGGGATGCCATTTGTGTACTCACGATGCCACCCGCTTAGGGGGCGAAACGTCTATGTTTTGTTATATTTTTATTGTTGAGTAAAGCCAGTGAAGCTAAACGTTTGAATATGAAGTCCCCTGGCTTTTGGTACATTTTTTCAAAGTGTGTTCCACACACGCCGCCTTGGCCACGAGTGGCGCTGCCTAACACTCCCAGGATAATACGTCCACCTGCCACCTACTTACTGCGACCTACTTAACAACATTCCACTCGAACCAGTCACTTCTTACTGTTATCTAGGCGCACACATCACCACTTGTTTAAATTGGTCACTCCACATCTGTTCCACTATTAATAATGCCAATCGGATGCTCGGGTACATTCACCGCAACTTCTCCGCGCCTGTCTCACTTAAACTACTAATGTACAAGACACTAATTTGTAGCAAGCTGGAATATGCCGCTGCGGTATGGGATCCGAGTTCAGCTAATTTAATAAACGCTCTTGAATTAATCCAAAATAACTCTGCTCGTTTCATTCTTCACATGCCATTACTGCCATGAAAAACTCACTCGAACTGCCGTCTCCTGCCTCTCGTCGTATGCTTTTCCGCCTCTGTCTATTTCACAAAATTTATCATTATGTTCCAACTCTTCGTCGCACACTGATTTTTCCCCTTTCTTACGTATCAACTAGAATTGATCATCCCAATAAAGTTGGTGTTATGTCATGTCTAACGAAAACATGCAGTGGCTCATTTATCCCCAGAACGTCTGTGGACTGGAACCGCCTTCCTGGATCTGCGGCCATCGTCGCTGATCATCACTTGTTTCGTTCTGCACTAGCAACAATTTGATAACGAAGCACACCAACTTACCTGTTCTCTTTGTAAAGAACGTATGTATTTTAGCTAACATTGTATAAGTAACGAAAATCATGTTTCACCCCCCTACATAATGCCTTTGGCCCGGAGGGTATTACGAAATAGATAAATAAGTAAATACACAATAAAGTGGACGGAGGGACGACCACCTTCGTAGCTCAGTTGGTAGAGCATCGGACGCGACATCCGAAGGTCGTCGGTTTGGTTACCACCGAAGGCAGGTTTGCCTCTTCGTCCACTTTAATTCCTTTCTACTTTCTCCACAATTACAATACCACAGGTAACTTCCCATATGCTTTCTTAGGCTTCATTGTATGTTTGCTCATTAAGAGGTTACTACAGCGTCGTGTATTGTGATAACTTCAGCCCGAATGGCCCGAACTTTTGCTTGTCTTACATGAACATCTACGCTACAGTGTCCTGCACCAACTTTACGACGTAGCCACAGCTGGTCACCTAGGTGTCTCTCGCCTGTACGATCACGTGCAGCGTCGTTTTTTCTGGAGTGGCACGTATCGCTTTGTAGTCCGCTACGTCGCTGCTTGTGACCAGTGCCACAAGCGAACTGGGCACTGATCACAAGACAACTGGACTATGAGTTTACATTTTTGCTTTAGTATGATCGCTTAAATTGAAATAGACTTAAAAGGCATATGGACAACTTAAAGACAGAGGGAAAAAATAAACGTCTTTAAATTTTTTTATGAGCCTGGTGGCGCACATGTCACCGCTCCGTTACAAAGGGGACGCTCATAGCAGCCATCCATTTATCCATCCATCCAGCTAACGCCGCAAGTGCCTTTCTGCCCTGCTGTCCGGCCTCCCACATCTTATTGATATACCCCTACAACCATTCTCAAGTGTTAGCCTGAACTTGCTCGGCCGGTTTGCTACGTCCATTTCAGGAAACAGATGGTTGTCGTCACAGCAGAATATGCCACCCGCTTTCCCATGACACGGGCTTTGCCAACAAGTTCTTCCACTGACGTCGCCGATTTTCTCTTGTACGGTATCATTCTCCAACATAGCGCTCCTCAGCAACTCCTCACCGATCGAGGGACGTATTTTCTCCCACGTGTTGTGGATGACATCCTCCGTGCGAGATCAACTGAACACCAGCCTGCCACCTCTTGTCGGCAGACGAACAGATTGACCGAGCGCCTTAACTGAATGCTCCCTCAAATGCTATAGTTGTACGTTTCACCTGATCACCGCGGCTGCGACAAAGTAGTTCCATTCATTACCTTTGCGTACAACTCGTTACGACATGACACGGCTGCTTTTTCACCGTTTTACTTACTATTTCGCAAACACCCAAAGTTAAGATTTCACGCACTCCTTGCTTAAGCTGCACCGTTGTTTACCGAGTATGCCCCGTTGTCCGCGCCCGTGCTGCTCGTTAGCTGTGTCCTCTTGACAAGAGTGGCAAACAGCTCGTTACGACAGCAGGAGTGTGCAGTACATGCCGGGCTCCCTCATCTTCCTCTGTCAGCGCGCCGCCACGTGGGGTTATCCGAAAATCTGCTCTCCCGTAACACCGGACCCCACAAAGTTTTGCTCCAGCTTAGTGCCGCGAACTACGATATAGCGCCAGCGGCCCTGCCTCATCGACCTCCTCGCAGCAGACCGGCTGTGTTCATGTTTCACGGCTCAAGTCTGCTAGTTTCTCATTGTTGTAGCAAGTGCCCTGACGGCGCTTCTGCCGCGGGAAAGTGATGTTACGAAGCATTACAATAAGGATTAGTGCAGAATACTACGAAGTGATAAAGACGACAAACGTTCATGACACGCTTTTGCGGTGCTCCATCAGCCATTTTGTCAGTTCCGCCAACACCTCTTGAATAATTCCTGTCTTGCATCTCCATCACAATATTATATTTCAGAAAGTTGCGTTGGTATTCACGGAATTCACCAAGACTTCTAGCGTGACGGTCAGCCAGATCAATGCCAATGGAATCCCAATCACGAGAAAGGTGACATAATGAAGATAAAGAATTGCAGGCCAATTAACTTACGCCTAGTAATATGCAAGCAATTTGCGAAAGTAATCTCCGATAGGATAATAGGGAGACTAGGCTTTAACCAACCTCGAGGGCAAGTTCGTTTTAGGTATGCTTACTCAAGTAGGTCACAGCTGTGCTTAGACCAAATAATCGATAAATACACTGAATGCTGTCACAACCAAACGTTACAGCAACGCAGCAAACCAAGGAGCACCGACAGCTCTCTGACAGAAGACGACTAAGTTGGCGCGTCTGCTCCTGTTTTCTTTGCAAAGAGATGTGGGCCCGTATTCTCACAAACGACTTACGATAAAGATGTTCGTAAAAGAAAATTTCATCCAATCCTGATGCTAGACCTATCATTAGAGAAGCCGACCATCCAATGGCAAAAAACACTACCAAAGGAAAAATTTTGTGAATTGGGCCCCTGGATTACCTTTGTGGAATCATGGTCCCGTGCCCTCTTTATCCTGGTGGAGGGAAATGTTGAGGTTCCGGAAGCCCGATGCTCGGGAGTCTTCCTCGCAGAGGGACTTCGAGTCTAACCTGGCATCTAGTTCCTACCGTAGACACGCCTGTTCACAGCTACAGTCGCCTGCAGTGAGGTCTCCGCACTGACGAAATCCTTTTGGAACTCCTCCAGCTAAACAGCCCCCCCGTTCACGGAATCGCAACCGCAGGTTCTCACAAGTAAACGTTGAGCAGCCCCGCATTCCCGAGATCTTCCGTCGTGAAGTCTACGAAGACGCTGAGGATTCGCCCGACCAATATAGGCGAGTCACTAAATCATAGCATTGGGTACTAGGAGAAAAGCTGTCCCACATCTATTTCGCCTTAGGGCCAGCGCTCGTGCGTGGTACAGGAAACGAGGGTCGGGGGGAAAGGAGGGTATTGAGGGAAACGAGTTTGTTCCGGAACGAATTTTGACATCAACCCCTGGACACTTTCGCAAGCAGCCACCGTCACGATTATGCTTGTCAAGTCACCGAGCCGCGTATACAAAGATCAAACGAGTGCGTCGTCATGTACGCAGAGGATATCATCCGGTTATGGCCTCGGCTATCTATGCGGCAGCTCTGCCGCATAGATAGCCAAGGCCTAGGAAGTACGACATTTGACGTGGGGTGCCGAGGAACAACTTTTTGCTGGCCTTCTTCGCAACCTATTTACAAATGTTGCGAAATTCACTAAGTCTACTACCAGAGGTCCTACGATGGGGCTAGAAGTACGCCAGCACCATTACTTAAACACTGGCTATATCAGCGTCTCCGCCCTGACTGCCAGAGCTGATTTTTCTCTGCGTAAGCTCATCCACGAGATCCATCGCGAGCAGACTGAGAACCTCGTCGCGACTCCACGAGAACCTGTGGAAGCTTTCATCACTGATGTTATGCGTCAAGAAATCAGGCACGCATGTTCCTTGCCCGCGTCGTCCCAGATAAGCGGTCTAGAACTACGTGTCAGGCACCGTGGCTCCAATGTAGTCCCACGGAGGTCTACGTCACTGGCTCGCCCTTACAATCGTACAACCCACGGCCTTCGACCTCGCAGCTCATAGAGACGCCGGATACTGCAACTTGGTCTCCAAGGCCACCCGCCTGCGGGCCAGTGTTTCGCAAGGCGAACACGTGGCGCAACGTCGACCGCCACCCACTTTGCTTCCATTGTGACCGGCCATATCTACCATTTTTGCCCATATCGTGGACCTGCATACCCAACTTTTGCTCTTACCTTCCTCGAGCTTGTTTTGACAACGGACGCGACGGTAACGTGTCACAAGCAAACACAGCCATTTGCTTCACCGTACGGCATCGGCGGCTGCATACAACACATATGGAGCGGCCTGGAGCGTGCCGTCGAGACCACGTCTAGTTACCGCTGGCCATTTGCGGCGCCCCTGTTCGAGGACGACAGTTGACGAAGAAGCGCCTCCGCCATCAAGTAATTCCTTATTAACTAATCTTAATGACTATCGACATCTCTTATTCCCTTGGAATAGAAATCCATTCCTCTCCAGAAAACTCGAAGTTATCTTTACACAATTACGCTGTCGTATTCCAAAACTAAACTTATATATGCACAGAGCTGGTCTATCCCCCTCGCCTTTGTGTCCATATCGCGGCGAAAACGAATCTATCGAACATTATTTCTTAAAATGCACTCGTTTATCCTCACTACGAAACACACATTAGAAGATTCTTTTTATAGGGTTGGGTTGCAGTTCACCGTGTCTAATGGTCTGTCATATTCTGTCTTTGGGAACCTCCTCATTAGGACATTGCCACGGGGATGTGTGCTCTAGTGTTTCAAAATTCATAATTGATTCAGGCCGGTACTTTTCATAAATTCGTAAACCTCACTGTTAATTTCATCTTGGTTATTCGATTCTGATTGGTATTCCATAGTACCTCAGCTTAACTATTTCAACTTCTACATCTTGGCCAATCCCCCAGGGTGGGTATGTGCCAGACTTGAAGGAAACAACAACAACAACCTTGATACGCGCGGCAGTGACTGCTGTCAGACCGAAGAAACGCGCTTTGTAGACGCACCTTACAAGTTGGATTTTGACTCGACCGTAAAGTGTCCATAATGCCAGAGATATGAGCACGTTGTGACAGATATGGAAACATTTCTAAAAATTTTTTTACAAGGAGGCAACACAGTTCTCGACTGCTGCATGTGCTATGCATGTCCTGGTGGCCCACTTCCACTGAAGGGTTATTATCTAGTATATATTGACGCGTGCGCTCCGTCTAGGCACAAAGACGACGATGGCGATTTATATGTTTCAGTGAACTCTGGCTAGTGCGGTGAGGGGTAATCCGAGAACGAAGAAGACGAAGAGTCTTCTGACCTAGTGGCGTCAACATGCTGTTTTCGTTGTCTCTTTCAATGTGCTGTCTCTCGTTCGCGTTATATTGCAACACTGGTGGAGGTCCGGGGTGACCTGCCTGATATTCCCGCGCTCCTCCTGGCAGCCGTTAATTCAGCCCATTACCTGTTACGACTGCCGTACATCGCTTCAGTCGGCGGCTGCTAGGCCCCGCTCGGAGCTCACCCTCCCTTCAGGAGAGCTCTTCCAGGTGCTGCATACCTCTGTCAATGGCAAAGGCTAGCCACACACAGCTTCCTCAAGTTCCACCAGCCAACGCTACTGACATCCTGTCCCAGGTAACCCTTCTTCACCCACTGGTTCCCGATCGCTTTCATGGTGGCGCACATGAAGACGTTGAAGACTGGCTTGACAAATACGAACGTGTTGCCAGAGTCAATGGCTAGAACGAGCAAAACAAGCTCGCCCACGTTTATTTGTCCCTTGACAGCAGTGCTCGCACGTGTTTGAGAACCGTGGGAATAGCATCAACACATGGGAGGATCTGCAACGTGAGCTCATTCAGACATTTGCGAGTGTCTATCGACGGGACCGTGCTCAGTAACTAATTGAGCGGCGTGTACATAAACCCAACGAAACTGTGGCCATGTTTGCTGAAGACACGACCCGCCTATGTCGTCGAGCTGACCCTAATATGCCACGTACGCGTGGCATGGGTGGCTTTAGCGACGTCCGCTCTGTGTTCTTTTAGCTTCGGCGATTTTTTACAGAGTACAGTCCCCGCACTGGACTCTGTGAATGACCCCGCTTCGATCGTTTACAGGTTGCGGTCTTCTGGCTTAGCGAACACGTCTGCCAAGGTGTAATGGCGGTCCTCATGCCCTGCGGACCAAGGTGAAACGTCATTCTGTTAGATTTTACGTTAAGTCGGAGGAAATCTTTTCAACCATTCACAGACAGTTCATAGAACATCTGTTTGCTTTGTGTCACTTCATCTGGGGAAGCTAAGAGAGGAGACAGTACTTTTCTCGCACTTGACCAGGGGCCCCCAATCTTGCGCAGTTGTTTGCACCACAGTTGATATTGCGTTTCTTTTTTCTTTTGCCTCAAAGGCGTCTGTCACCAATTTATATTAGCCGTTCTTAGAACCTGCCTTGCTTACCACCTTCCTTTTCTTTTTGTGGCTTGAAATGCTTCTGGAGAATTACCGTCGGGGCGGCTGTGCAAGGAATTGTTGACACTGTCCACTATTTAAAAGCTAGATTCACACCACAGCGCTTATACACTTTCGGCACGAGAACGCTAACTCATGAACTTGTGAACGACTTTTTCTCAGAGCCTGTTTACCGACTGCCGTATTTGTCTTTATCTGCAATCAGGTGCATTTTTTCCCGTGTACGTCAAATGTTTATATCGCAGCTGCGAAAAAGCCTTTCTTTTAAAAGTTAATACTGGTACTTTACCTGTGTAGGCATCGCCTAATGAAAAAGCAATACACATGCCTTGGTCAGTAACTTTAGACTTTGCGACCAACCAGAGACAATAGCCCACTGTTTTACCCTTCTCACGATGCATTTTATTTCAAGGCTATTCTCAAGTGAACTTCCCGTAACGCCTCATCGTATTCGGTTTCTCCCGTTCAAGAAGAGCAGCAGTAATACGCCATAAGATCTCTTCAGTTCGTTAGGCCTTTATTACCTCTGGAGTAGCCGTGTAATTGAGAGACATGCTGAACCACCTCACTGGACGAGGTCCATGTTCTAAAAACAGGTTGCCCTATGCGTAGTGTGGTTGAGAGCTTTGCTCCTTTCATTTAATTTCATTTATTTACTTTAGAGACCCCAAAGAAGTATTGCATGAGGGGGTGGTTTTACAAATAACTACAGTTGTCCACAAAATAATCTTATTAGCTCTTCAATGAAGGCAGGAAAGTCGGTGACAGTTGAGATATGGTTTGGAAGACCGTTCCAGTCTTTAGCTGTGCGAAGGAGGAACGATGACGAGAAGGCAACAACAGTGCGTGCACTTTGGCGAGCGACGTTTACAGGTTGACCTGTGCGCAGTGAAATGCGTGAAGGTGGGAGGATGTAAGGTGCGTGATGAAGTGAACTGCAATAGAATTTGTGAAATAATGATAAGCTCGCGATACGACGACGATGTTGTAGTATGTCCAGAGAAGGTTCAAGCTCGCGATAAGAAGACGATGTTCTAGTATGTCTAGAGCAGATGCTGCCTTTAATGATGAAGCACTGAAATCGTATGAGCATGGAGAATGTATCTTTTATTACGGCGCGATTCTGTATAGATTCTGAAGTGTTCATAAGGTAAATCTGGTAGGGATTCCACATGGATGATGCGTATTCAAGTTTCGACATAACCCGTGTTTTATATGCGAGTAATTTTATGTGTTCAGGTGCACAGCTGATGTTACGACTGAGGAATCCTGCGGTCTTGTTTGCGGATGAGGTGATGCTAGCCGCATGTGAGCACCAGTTGATGTCTTGCGTGCTTGTGATGCCTAAATACTTAAATGAATCGGCATTGTCAATGGGGATGTTGTTAACTGTGAAAGAGAAGTGATGAGGATTACAGCTGCTGGAGATTGACATCGATTTACATTTATTAGGATTTAAGGCCAAAAACCACTCATCACACCAGTCTTTAAAGTTAAGGTTATTCTGTAGGGAAATGCGATGTTTAGTGCCATTGATGGATGGAGAAAGAATAGAATCGTCAGCAAACATATAGATGTAAGAGGAAACATGGAATGGTAGACTGTTAATGTATATTATGAAGAGAACGGGACCTAAGATTGAGCCCTCGGGGATTCCTACTGTTACTGGGACGAAATTTGAAGCAGTACTGTTAATAACAATGGTCTATGACCGTTTACTCAGAAATTCTTTTATTGATGTCAGGACGTTAAGGTGCTCGTTTAAGTGGGAAACTTTGGTACTAATCTCTGATGAGCCATTGTTGACTTAAATACTTTCGTGAAGACAAGATGATGTCGGCCATAGTGTTAATATCATGGTTTGAGTGAAAGCCATAAAGAAATGTAGCTAGTTTAGTTTCACATGATAGACCCTTACGGGAGCCATGCTGTGATGAATGGAAAAACTTATTGCTGTCTAGGAAATTTACTACGTTTCAGAACATGACGTGTTCCATGATTTTGCAAGGGACACTATTGATGGATATAGGGCGACAGTTCAGTGGCGATTCGCGATTACCTGATTTGTGGACTCGAACGACCTTGCTTGTTTTTCAGTCGGCAGGAAGGGCGCCCGCTGAAAGTGATTGTGAAAAGAGCAGGGTGAGGTACGTTGCAGAAATGCACTTGGTGTTTTAGGGGCGAAGCTCCTCTTAGTCTAACCTTGTCACGCGTCAGGCGTCAGGCGTTACCCGCGTGCCTCCCGGCACGCGCTCGCCCTCGGCGTTCGCCTCGGCGCGTGCGTCTCGGCGCGCGCCTCTCTCTCTCTCCCGGCGCGTGCCTCTGCTGTCTCGTGTGAGAGAGAGAGAGACACACAGAGAGAGAAAGGCGCGCGTTGGCTATGGAAACGCTCTTTCTTGGAGGAACGCTGTACCAGCTCGCAAAGAAGGAGAACGCGCCCTCACCAGCGAGAGACAACGTTGGCTAGGCCAGCGTCTCCTAGCGAGTTTCTTGATTGAGAAATACCGACTGCTCGCGTTGGAGAAGCGTTCACCGGCAACCCATATATATATATATTATAAGGGATCGTTTAATATGGCCGATCACGAGCTGCGACAACGAAGATCGGATCGTCCAGGTGATGATGATATGTAGAGATGAGGAAGAAATACAAGTGATGATGATTCCTAGAGATGAAGAAGAGTAGTTCATAGATCGCGCTCACAATATATATATATATATATATATATATATATATATATATATATATATATATATATATATATATATATATGCTGGATTGACTTGCAATGGAGTGCCTATGGGAGATTTCACTTGTGCATAGTTGAACCGTGAGGATTCGTAGCGTGCGCGTTAACTAAATTAATCCGGAACTCGGCACAATCTACGATGAAACTCCCGAGCTTCGCCCACTCTTTATCATTCACTCCGTGGATATGCTGTAATTATTTTTTTAAAAGCTTCCATTCGATTTCGTCCATACCGGCTGATGAGGAAAATTTATGGCTTTCAATCAGTGCAGATATTCCATCTGGTGAAAAAAATATTATCGGGCATTCGAGGCATGACAACAACAGAATATGCAGCAAAAGGCAAGGCGGATTCGGCTGTGAAAACAGATGACAAAGCAGTATTAAACAGATTGGCACAGTCAAGATCCGAAAAGATTTCGTTGTCTTCAGAAATTCGGATACCAGAAGATGAATTGGGGTTGATTACCTGCTAGAATTTTTAGGGTTATTACTGAGCATGCAGGTTGACAAAAATTGTTTAGCGCAGGCAAAAAACGGAGCACGCGAAATAGGCACACAAGAGACGTGTGCTCCGTTTTTTAGGGGCGAAGCTCCTTAAGGCTTGGGTCGTGCGTCCCTAGTAGTAGATAGCCACCGGCGCGTGCCTGCCGGGAGGCACGCACGCGCCGAGGGCGAGCGCGTGGCTCCCGGCACGCGCTCGCCCGCGAGAGACAACGTTGGCGCAGGCAGCGTCTCCTAGCGAGTTTCTTGATTGAGAAATACCGACTGCTCGCGTTGGAGAAGCGTTCACCGGCAACCCATATATATATATATAATATATATATATATATATATATATATATAGGCACTGCATCTTGACTTGCAATGAAGTGCCGGTGGGAGATTTCACTTGTGCATTGTGCATAGTTGAACCGTGAGGATTCGTAGCATGCGCGAGATGTTATAAAACTAGATGGCGGTACTTGTAGTTGATGATGAAAGATGCGAGATGTTATAATAGTTTGATGACATTTACTCAAGTGTTTCACATTTAATTGTGGGGTGAATTCCACGGAAGAGTTTCACGATTTACCGATGATTCCTTCCGGAGCTTCGCCCGACTCATCGTCATTCACCCCGTGAATATGCTGTGATTTTTTTTGCCTGCGCTAAAGAATTTTCATCAGTATGTACCAACTAGGCCCTCAAAAAGTCCTGTTGAGCATGCAGGGCAGGTCTCAATAAAGATGAACGTTTTTGCTCTCAGATTGCAATCAAGTAGGTGCGTTCAGCTCCGTAGTGTCTTTCCCATGAGTTAAAGCTTGGCCTAAGTTTAGGAGAGCGAAACAGACGTTTTTTTTTAGTATTTTAGTGTATTATAAGCCGTGTTCCATTACGATTAAGGGGATTACGGGTTGTCGGTATATACTGCTCAGCAAGGTTGGTCAGCTTAATTTGGAAAAGCCTCCAGTTTTCCTTTAATGCGCGGTTTTGGAAACCTTCAACAAATCTTCTGTAAAATGCCTCTAAGTCGTTATTTATCGCGGCATAATTTCCTTTGTCATACAGGCGGATTACAGGCGAAAAAGTGAAGGCCGCATGAACTACTTTGTGATCGCTCAGTCCGCGTAAATGGGTAATGGAAGACAAGCTGTCAGGATGAGTGGTTAGTATGAGGTCTAAAATGTTGGCTGTGTCATGAGTCACACGTGTGGGTTCTTTTGCCATCGGCGAGAGTTTAACATTAGAGCAAATGTCTAGGAAATTATTACCTCCCGTTTTACCAGTAACTCTGCCAGAATAATTATCCCAATCGACTTGTGGGTAATTGAAGTCTCCGAAAAGCAATGTACATGCGTTCGGAAATTTTTCGTGCTAAAAACGTCCAATTATTATTGAGCTGAAGTCAGCTCAATTTCAGCTTCAGACTTCAGCTGAAGTCTGAAGTCAGCTTTGCTGAAGGGGGAGGGAGGGAGGGGGGGGCTATAGCAGACACCGATTAGGAGCAGCTGGGGATTCGTTTTACACGTAAGCCATACAATTTCAAATTTAGTAGCCACGTACGTGGATAGCGGTATTCATTAGCTGTTTTTTTACCGTAAGAACCCCTGCGCTCCTAGTACCCAGACTATGTTTTCTGGAAACATCAAAGTTCGGTAGTTCAGGCATAACTAAACTGCCTGCGTTGTTACGGGTAAGCCACGTTTCTCTTAAAAGAGTCACATTCGGATGAAGATACTAGATCGGCTATTTGTTGTTATTTCGAAAGGAAGCTGCTACATTGGTGAATATGGCGGAGGTTGAAAACTATGTTCGAGGAGCAGGTAATACATTGCGACATGGCTGATAGTTAAGGCGTATCAGCTATAATTCCTTACGGATTAGGATGCTTCGTCAAAAATGTAATGTTTGGACCCAATCAATAAAGTTTTAAAGCGAAAGAGAAGGCAACTGATTTACTTGTTGCTCTTTTTTAGAAAAATCCCCGCCCCTGCTCTAAGGAGTGTTTTTAAGCTTACATGCGTTCGACAGGATGGCTTCTTTTGTTCTGAAGGAAGTTTGACAATAAAGGTCGGTTTCTACCAGGACTGTATCTACCCGGGCGATGTGTTCACTCAATTTCCTTAGGCTTCAGTGAATAATTCAAGTGCACTGAGCACAGCTGAGGGAATAGTTCCTCCGACTGTGCAAATAATTCCAATTTGTTACTTTACAATAAAGAGCGGTTACGTGCGTCATCAAGGCGACTTTGAAGATGACATACTAGACGGGCCGTTTCAACGTTGCCGGTTTGCACTGTTCCGAGCTGCTGCCCCGAGGGCTCAATTTGCTGGCAACCAGACTCCACGTCATTTAGGCGTTTGCTGAGTTCAGACAGGCTGTTATTCTTCGCTACGAGCCGACACTTTAGATCTTGGACCTACGGGACCACTTTAGATTTCCTGGAAAATAGGTTCTTTATTTCAGCTAGCAACGCCGCTGTGTCATGTCCGCGGTTTTGTTCAATATCACCCGGCAGCAGCAGCTGCAGGCAACGTACAACAGCAATACATTGAGAATTTATGAAAACCTGCAACGGGTGCCCGGAAGCAATACAAAAAATAGCAAGACGAATCAATCTGCATGGCGATCAGCAATTGGTTAGTGGACACTCCAGCAGCACAGCCATGCTCAGCGCTCAGCCACGAGCCAAGCGTGGTAGTCATTACCTCTCCTAGTCTATTAGAGTTGTGGCTAAGAATGCGAGGTGCCCAACCAAGTGGTGAGACTAATTGAGAGTTTCAGTGAGCACAGGCATGGAGCTTTTTACAACGGAGTCAGATGAACTTTTGGTTTCTTATATCTTTTTATGAACAGATCCTAAAGTGGCTCGATGTATTCTACTCCACTTCGTCACAAAGTGCAAGCTGCTGGTTTTTGTGTATTGAATGGCTCGTTTACCCTGTGAGGTTCCGGACTGCAGGCAGAGCGAAAAAAGTACATCGTGCAGCCCTTAAGCTACATTTAAGAGTTTGCGAGAGTGTTGCCTGGCCTAATTCTCATCGAACTCTCTTCCACTTGTCATGCTCCGCCTAGCCACGTAACTGTCATGACAACAGCTGGGACAAAGTACGAGTTATTTCTTATTTAATATTTTATTCGCGAAGTTGATATCGTGAATTACTGCAATGTATTAGTAAAGTACAAAGTGGCGATGCGCCGTCAAAAGTCGTTAATAAAGAAAGCACCGCACTTATCCTGGTGCTCGTACAAAGCACAGAATGTGTCACAAATGTGTCAACATCACGATGGCGTGAGGTAGCGCCTACATGCTCGCGACCAAAGGCAACCACGCCCGTAAGTCAAATGGCTAGCGTACTCCGGCTAAATATCGCTGCATGCGGCGCGTCTAAACACGGCGCCGTGGGCCCTTTGCGCCATCTCGCGGATGGAAGCCCCTCCGAAGCTTAAGTACCTCCGAGATGAGCCTCCGGGATGTGCATGCGACGAACGGTACAAAATGCATATAGTAGCTCACCGTTAAGGGCTGGGCACACGGTACGATTTTCCATGCGGTCCCACGCCCGGAGACGCGATCCGGCGGTCGTACCGGGTGTACCGAGGATGTTTTTGCAGCACCAGTTCCCTGTTCCGATCGTGCGGTGCGCGTCAAACCGCGCAGATTTTCTCGTCTCCGGATAGAAAGGTCGGACAGCAGTAGCCAATGGCAGGGCGAGAGACTCGTGACATCGTGCTGCTGGCCGTCCATTGGTTCGTTGCCCCGCTCCTCGGATCATCCTGCCGAAGTTACCGAGGTTTCTACCGGTATCGCCGGCATCTCGTGGGAACTCTTGATTATCACTTGTTTCTGGCTCGAAATAAATGCTTAAGTAGTGTTATGCCTAATGTGGGCCCATCTGCAAAACATCGCCCGTTTCCCAACTACGGGAGAGATCGGAAGCAGCCGCCGTGCGAAGGTAAACAAACATCGGCAAGGGCCACCTGACCCAAGCGCCTCGTTTCGTTTCTCGTGGGATCGAATCCCGGCCGCGGCGGCTGCATTCCGATGGAGGCGAGATGTTGAGGCCCGTGTGCTGTGCGATGTCAATGCGCGTTAAAAGAACCCCAGGTGGTAGAAATTTCCGGAGACCTCCATTACAGTGTCTCTCATAATCAGAGCTGGTTTTGGGATGTTAAACCCCACAAATCAATCAATCGTTTCATTTCTGCCATAGCGCTGCATTCACATCGATGTTTCGAGAAAACTAGTCGCATGTGTTAACGCACGGCATATGAGTGGAAATGTTATTCGTGTAGGTAAAAATGAGCACTTTATGACGAGCTCGCGGTTGACAGCGAACGGCGACTACTACGATGTTCGGCCGCGAGGCCTACCCTCGTAGTCGTCAGTGACGGTGGGCTGTTGTGATTTGCTAGTCGCTCTCGAAGGCATAGTTTGATCGTCAGTGTTTTTCGGTGCAATTATGTAACCAAGTAGGGCTGTACAAAACTGCTTATTTTGGACGTAGCGCGAGGGATGGGATGCTTTACGAGCGTGCATTCCGACGCGCTGGATGTGGGCGGAGCCTGCTCAGTGATCGTTCTTCTCCCTGTGTGTCTCGAATGGTCGTATGCCGCGTGTCGGGGCACAAGGCATCGGACGTAATATCGCATGGAAAATCGGACCATGTGTCCAGCCCTTCAGCCGTTTGTGGACGGGGTGGCGTTGAGCGTAGCTCATCGCGGCCCGGAGTGAGAGGTCGCAGGTTGCATCCATCGGAATGTTCTCTTCCTATTTCTTCATTTACGGCCACGTGGAATTTTAGCTCATGGAAAAAGCTGATTTTCCTCTCACAACCAACGATGCTGACATCGGAATTTGTGTGAAAGGGCTCTTTGACGCTATTACGTTACAACGACCGCTGTTGATGCTTTTGGAATATGGTTTCTCCCGTCCTGAGCGATGGCTCACCTCGGTTGATAAAAACGCGTTTCTGTTATTACAGGGTTTTCCAGGCCTTGACGGGACCAAGGGTGAGCAGGGTCCTCAAGGTGAAAAGGTGAGTGAGCAAGGAATTCACTCAGGTACTTAGAAATGTCTGCACGAATTAATCGCACGAATATTGAGGCACATTACTGGTTCTCCCACCTCCCGTTCATTTCACATAATTAAAATACTAAAATATTGCCAACTTGGCCGAAGAGCACGAAGAGCGAGTTCACATTCAATGGCCAATTTCAACAGCGAATCAACATTGCTATTAAAAACATGCCTGTAATTCTTACATCCTTGCCTGCTCTAGCTGCAATTGGTTTACCGTGACTTACTTCAGATCTCGTGCTTTTTTAAAAATTTCATTTACACTGAGGTTACTCTAGTAGTCTAGCGAATGCTGTTTCAATATATTTTTTATCCGTCATCCAAGTAATCATACGATTTCGTCTGCATCTGTGGGCAACTGTACGTACGCCTGCTACACAAGATTGCGCAAACACATTTCCCCTTTTGTATATCATATCTGCGTCCCCGCGTCTGCGCACTGGGCAGTCAAATAATGGTAATTCAAATATTCCCCAATTGTATCAATGTATATGCGAACAATTAATTGTGTTATTCAGCGATCAAACCTTGAATTATATGCCCTTAAAATAAAGGTTGCGAGAATATTCATCATCCATGAAAACGCTTTTTTATGTGCAATCGAGTACTCGTTGATTAACCTATTCACGTGCCTGCTTGCACGGTTCACTGTTAGGTTGCTTTTCTTCAACTGTAGAACTTTAAGAGGCCATTGACGGACCTTCAATGCTCCTTTTGAAGTTTAAGTAGAGAAAGCTAATAATTCAAATAGTTTCGTGCGCATTTTTGTTTTCACATTAGACGATAAACCATTGACTGAGTCTGAGTTATCATCTCGGTGACAGTAGTGACTTCAACTGTTATGGCTAACAAGCACAGCTTGTTATTGAAGAAATAAAATTAATATAAATTTCCCGGGAATAACCAGGAACTACGTAAATAACTAAAAGGCATTGTTTGAACTTCAGATATGATTCATACAGGCCAGGTTAACTACATTGCAAAGGGATTCCATCACCGCACCTCATGAGTTATCATGAGATGAAAAACGTGAATTACCTTTCGAGGTCTCGCTCGTATGCAGGCGCTTCGAAGATGAGCTTGTCCATAAGTCGGAGAGTCGCTTCTGTTCTTGGGAAATATTTCATTGAAGGCGACGATCCGCAGATGACCATCGGGTCTTCAAAGAGTGTCGCGACCTCCGTCTTATGGTGGCGGGGTTGGTGACCGTATAGCAGTGGTTGTGGTTGGCCTAAGAAACGCTGACGGTGAGGATAAAGTCGAAAACACGCTGGGCGAGCCACCCCACAGCTTTGTTTTCCGACTCTCCGTTGCCCCTTTTTAGGTTGTGGACAACACCGCCAAACAATGTTGTCCAAGCGCGAGGTTGGTTGAAACCTCCTCTCCTTGTAGCACAGCCTCCTGAAGAGGACATGCCGGGCACCTTGTTGCGAGCGTATAGAAAGGATTAAGAAAGATGATGAAAACGAAACTTCATATGACCAGCCATGAGGGGGGGCCCTGTTGAACACACCGGATCTACGGTAGCGCTGCACCCAACGGGAGCGGAGAAACCGCACAGAGTACAGGGTCGCTGGCCACGCTGTAGCAACAGGAAAAGAGAAGCACGGCCGCTGTATAACAACGCATACTCTGTGGCGGCTGTGTAAGAAAGGTCGTGAGAGACAGCAGGATGCTTTGATTTGCCGTTCTTTCGCTAGCTTGATAGCTATGGCCCGCAAACGGCCTTCCTCCAGCAAACTGCACACGAAGGCGGATACGTTGACTGAATGCTTCCTTTTGTCACGTAGTAGAGCTCCACAGCAAGAGTGTCTGACGCCATCGCTACGTTGCCGCGGGCGCTGGTTAGGCAATTGCCACCGGCTCGCCCTTTCAGGCTCTTTTTGGTGCCCACTGCTGCCAGGTGTCCAAAAGTTTTTGTAATCGGGAGTGACTACCCGCACCTCGCGCTCGGTGCTGTAGGTAATCTCCACTCCTGTGTAGGTAGCCTCTCCATTCAACTCTCTTCATTCACTCCCCTTTCCCTCTGAGTGTTTCGGTTGAAGCATCCTCAGTCGAGCAACTCTTACCCTCAAGTGCGAGGCGAATTTCCTTTCCCAAGAACGTCCGCCTTTCAGGCCCTTATCATGGCACCTGACATGACACCTGTTATTTCTCAGCACCTGTCATGTGATTCACATTAATTTAGCAGCAAGGTAATGAAGCCACTCTCATGGCACCACCTTGTCATGTATATCATGACGTACTGAGACCCTGCTTGCAGTAATTCTCAAGCCATAAAATGCTTCCTTTTGCGTCATACAGTCACGTCATGCAGCACTGATTTTAGCATGAACGAGAGAGAGAGGGAGTAAACATTTATTTAAAAGGGAATGAGGGATCTTCCTAGTAGGGTGGAGCCCTTAATGCAGGGCCCCATTGGCTCGCGCCAATGGAGCGCAGCCCACAGCATATCACTGCACGTGAGAATGTCCATGTCCACCGGGCTGTTCCCCTATCCGTTCGCCATCACATTCCTCCTGGGAGACTGCACTGACCAGCTCAGCGCCACAGGAGCAGCGTCGGCAGATTCAGCGGGCACGTGTAGTATGAACGAATTTAACGAAGCAACTACGAAGCAAACGAAGCAAGACGTAATGCCTCGTTTTATCATAGTCCGTGATTACTTGACTTAGTGTCCCTACCCCATAGCACTACGTTTTAGGTATAATTCAAATTGAGTGATGATCACGTGAAGCCATGAACATGCCTGTAACTCGACTTACATCCGTCGACCTGTACCTTTTGTTTGAAACCCTCCTTGACCCGTGAGGTATTTTTGGTTTGCCATTATCACTTGCCTGTGACACGCGCGCTTGTTTTGGCTTCTTTACGGATAGCCCCGTCATCACTTTCCTGGTTCGCGCCACGCACGCCGCATTTATCTTGCATGTCGCTACAAGAATCGTGTCGACAGTTCTAGGAACGCTGCGTGCCTAACGCGTGCGTTAGAGTGCCTTCTAGAAGCTCGATAGAAATGATGCGACAACGCGTTCAAAAACGTGTTAAAAAGCCAACGCATTTCGCTGCTTGTCAGTTTTTACCGTCGACCGATGGCTGTTCACAGCGCAATCGTTTGGAAGCGTGATCTGCTTTTCTTTGCTGGGCTCAGGCTCGTACATAAGCAGTTTCCTTGACAAAGTTTGAGTTCTTATGCATCCTTCATTGTCAAGACCACGTGACTTCTGGTAGAGATGCTTCCCGATACACGTACCGTGTGCCTCCGAGCCGCGAGCCAAGCCCATCTCGCCTAGAGGAAGACTCTAATCGGACCCTTCGAGCTAGCTGCAGGTACCAAGGGCTACTGCCAGAGTGCAAGCCGCTTCCCAACAAGAACAAAAGAGGGGCTACGACGAAAACTGCGTGCACGATGACAGCAGCAGGGCGTCCGGCGACCATGACTATGCGGTAACCTAAAGAGCCGCCTGCATTCCGCGGATCCTCATACGAGGACCCGGAAGGCGGGCTCGACACCTGCGACCGTGACGCATCCTTTAACAAGTGGGACGTGAAACATAAGCTACGTCATGTTTACTTCAACCTGGTTAGAGAACCTGGTTAGAGGACCTGGTTAGAGAACCGAGAGTCCAAGCTTCGATCCTGGGACACCTCTCACGCCGCTTTCTTGACACCTTCGCAAGCATAGCGCGCAAGAGGAGCATCACTGCTTGAGAACGGGTACAGCTCCCGAATGAAAAATCTTTGCGGCCGAAATGACGCGACTTTTCGCCACGCCGATGCCGACATGTCTGAGGAGAAAGTTCGCCTGTTCATGCCAGGAGTGCAGCAGTAGCTATTGGCCGAGCTGTTAAGGAACCCACTGCCAAGAGGCCCTCTGCGAGGCGACGACAATCGAAAAGACTCTCGAAGGGCGCGCCGGCAATACAATCGACGCTTGTCGCCAGACACAAAAGTCCAGGGACTAGCCCTCGACGACCTACGCGTGACCATAAGGACTATTCGTGAGTAACTGCGCAGGATGTTCCCGTCACCTCAGCCTCAAATAGCCTCCATTGTTCACGAAGAAGTACAGCGGTCCCGGCCAGTTCCCCAACCGCTGCGACCCCACTCGGAGGCTGCTGTACGTTGAGCTGCTGCACACCACTGCTGCACGTCGAGCTGCTTTCGCTCTTCAAATTCGCCAGGACCTAAGACCTGCGTACATTCGTCGCCAGCCACCGCGGCCTCCTCCGACGCCATCCCACCGTGGCCTCCTCCGCGGCCTCCTCCGACGCCGGCCTCCTCCGACGGCCAAGCGAACGACCTCGCGACACGGCAGAGTGCATCGCCGGAGCAGAGTGGCAAAGACGACGACAGTCCCGTATACCGTCGCCCGGCCGCTACCTCTCCGCAACCGCGGCAGTACACTGGCTCAACCATGGGTCTATCGCCCAGTCTCCATCGGAGCAACTCAAGACATTAACCGATTTAGGTGCGGTTGCTGCACAACGCAATGTCAAAGATCCTCCGCCGCCAACGACGACGGCGACCACGCGCCATGAATCATTCCGACGAGCCCTCAGCACGCCGTCCTGCCAGAGTATACAAGACAACACTTCGACGCCGAAAGATTTACTGTCACAATGCTGCAGCGGAACAAGCCGACGTAACCGTGGTCTGACGCCCCCGTCCAACTGCAACGCCAGATGACGAACCACCGACCTCGACGTAATTATCGACAGCCATAGCGACACCTGCTTAGTCGACACCGGTGCGGACTATTCTGTTATCAGCAGCCTTTTCGCCGGAAAGTTGACGAATGCAGTCTGCCTGGGAAGGTCGTTATATCCATGCAGCGGGGAGCCACCTTAAAACACCGACTGGAACCTGAACAAGTGTCACGACTGACGGCCAGGCCTATTCGGTGATCTTCGTGGTCCTACAGTAGGGCTCGAGGGACGTCATGCTAGTCATCGATTTCTTCTACCATCATCATCTACCTCAGATCATCTACCTAAGATCGGGTTCAATAAGGCTTTCTACGCCAGGTTGCCATGCATTGACTGTGGCGGAAGAGCAAGTCACCGCTCCGCCGCTGTCCACACTAGGGAGCTTTGTCCAGTCGCTGCCATGCGCCGACTGTTTTCGATGTCGGGGCCAATATACAGACGTTACGTCGGTGCCCTAGTGTCGCAGACGTTGGCACAGTCAGGCAGTCGTAGCGCAGGCTGTTTCTATTAGCTTTCCTTCTCCCTTTTGTCTCGGAGCTTCCACTTTTGATGCGGGGATTACCCTCTCCTAGATCGCGGCCGCGATGTAGTCATAAGCTCTAGCCGCTACACACACTCTAGGTGGGGAACTTCACGGCTTCCTTTCAAGACTTGATTGACCAGTTACTGCAAAGCGTGCCCCAGGCCATTGACGCGGCGGATACCTATGGGCGTTGCGATTAAAGTTGACAGAAAAGAAAATAATTTCGGTCCACTTCGCGCGGCGGCGTTTCGTGACAAATCCAAAATTACATTAAGCCAGACACAGAAAGTCAGTCAATGGTGGAGAGGGAAATTGTGGGTGTAGCTAATATTTCAAGTTCGCTCTAGAGGAGTGTAGCGCACGCCATTTGTTTCGAGCATGCGTTGCAGGTAAGGAGAATCCAGGAAAATCTAGAGAATTTTTGTGTCTGGTTCAGAACGCAGTTGGCTTCGGTGGTTCGGAGTTATGCTCCGTGGTCACCTCTATTGGTAGAGCCACGGCGCCGGTCGTGGGTACGTCCACGATTCGATACGCAGTAGAACAGATTGTTGGTTAGTTTCACTTTCATACTTCAGTAATGTTTCCGCATCGGTACTCAGATAGAGAAAAATTTGTTGCCCACTTTGTGCGTTCTTTCTTGAAGATGCTTTTTGTTCTTTATTAGGAACATTTGTTTCTTTTCATTCGTAGTAAACAAATTTTGTTACTTTCCCCTGTACACGCCCCCGGCCCCTCAGTCGCAATATTTTGACATATGACCAACCAGTAGTTATTTTCCCATGATGAGGAAGGTTACTCTTTATTTTTTTTTAAATACATTTTTGTGCATCGATCAACAGAGCGTATTTGGCGCCGGAAGTTTTTAATCCAATGGTTTTTGTCCAATTCTATCGCAGGGGTCAATGGGAGCACCAGGAAGACCAGGACCACCAGGACCTATCGTGAGTCATCGCACATATTTCCCATGTTCCTTTGGCAAGGTTTTCATCCATATCGCGCACTTTAATCGGTCTGGGCAGTAAATCAGAGAATGCTGGCTTCTTCTGCAGATAAAATGCAGGGTCTGCACGGGAACAGGCGTGTATATCCGAAGGAACAATTACCATCGTATGAAATGTTCACTGCGAAATGCGACATTTCCCACGGATTGTGACAATCGGTGTCCTGCGAAGCAGTCTAAACAAGTCGCCTATGCCAAATTGTTTGGCATTTGGTGATGTTTTACGATCACAATGAACCACATGGTGCGGAAAAGGACGAGTGGGCCACCTCCATAGCTGCAGCCGAATCTCGCAGCACGCGATAGTCATGTCTATTCACTCTCTGATAAACGCATGTTTTCGTTCTCGGTAGCCACTGACAAGAGAACACTTTCGGCGTCTTCCAGAATGCCGCTACACGTAGAAGGATGGTCATGTGGGCGAGTTGGAACTGGTTAGGCCTATTGACGGCCAGCGCGAAGCACGAGGACAAAATAAGAAGGAAGGGACACAAATCACAAACCAAGGGACACAACCACGGACACAGGGGACACAAACAACAAACCAAAGGTTTGTGTCCCTTCCTTCTTCTTTTGTCCTCGTGCTTCGCGCTTACCGTGTATATGCCGCTGCATGACCAGATTGTGGCAGTTTTGGTCGCCTTTTTTCCGAACCGCTAGTTTCGTGTTGTTCCTGAGCTGGAGAGGCTACTTTCACCAACTCTCCTTCCACGGCAGGCTCAACTTAGCGCTCTCGAATCTCTTGGACGGATGGTTCCTTCTACCGCGTTGCCTTCCTATTCTGGCACTCCGCTAAGGAATATTTCTATCAAGCGCACAGTGCGTGACATACCCTTTCGCAAGCTCCGCAGCCTTCGAGAGAGTGGTACCGCCTACCTTTCGTTAAGGCGAGCGTGGTGCCTTGTGGCAACCCACGGTAAAACTGCTCGAGTGCGAAGCCTTGCATCATTTTCTACTTATCGTCGTATGCCTAAGCCTCTTTCAGCCACTCCTAATATGCAAACTCATTGTACGACTCATGTTTTCCTGCTTCTAGGCGTTTTCAATCTTCTGCCTAAATGGTACCCTGAACCTTTTCAGAAGGCAGGGGGTCGTAGTCGTTGCTTCCTGCTCGGCGGAGTGAGCAACTACACAGGCAAGTTCATTCGGTAATGCAAGAAATGCAGCCGCATTGTTTCGGTAGCAAGCGTCTTTTCGCATATGCGCCGTAGTTTATGAAAAACCTATGTAATCTCCGGAGCGGTAGGATCGCACAAGGTCCTTCATTCTGAGCGATATTTGTTCCAACCAACTAACTAGACGCTCCGCTGCCTTTTCTAGTATTCGAGCCTGAAGCAATTCAAGTTCGAAACTTTTTAACCCAAGCTCCTTTACAAACGCATACTCTCCTCAGCCATGCGTCTCTCATCTCTCCTAGGTACTTCACGTTTTAAGTTCTTATTCTTTTTGAATCAGCTCCAAATAGACTGGGAGCTCGTCTTTGGCAGCCTTAATGTTCTCGAGAGCTTAAATGATAACTGGCTTTCTCATCTGCTCGCGAGCATCAAACACAAACTCAACCAACAACTGTTTCTCCAGCGCCTTCAAACTCATGGTTGCTGCCAGTGCTGCTGATTCTTCACCACTGCAGAAAAGAAGCCTACGTTCCCGTGTTTAGGTCACCGAAATTACCACCTTTCTTAACTGAATTCCGTACAAAGTCTAACATGTCAGTCAGAAAAAGCCAAGAACTAAACAAACACACTCTGCAGTAAGGATTCCGGCGGTGTTGATCCCGACTCTGGCACCAGTTTGTTGCGACTGGCCTGCTGCAAGACCCGACCAGCGGCAGCATTGTTTTGCGCGGAGAAGTCGACGCGTACGCCCTAAAGATTCGACACAATACAGTCCAGAAAGAGAGAAACTGGAAATGGGTAAACTTAACAGAAATACATTTATATACCTTGTACGACGAAACAACTGTGTAGAGAACCATGGCCCGTTTTATACTTCTTGATGTCCCGCCTCGAAGAGGACGTCACCTTTGCCCTCTCTCCGTTCCTGCCAGGAGCAAAAAGGGTGTGTACCCCGTCTGGTTGGTGACAGCTCTTTGGCCAATAATGCAATTAGCACACAACGTGGACGACTCTTCACGAACACAGGTCTCACAAGTATGACCCCGTCGCAAGCGCACAAACGCAGTTCTTGACGTGCAAAATCGAAGCTAGCACACAAACGCACACACACACTTTAAACAGGAAGACCCACCTTGTCCAGAGGAAGACGGCTCGGTTGGGTGAAGTTCATGGCGGAAGCTGCTCACCGTGTCCAATGAGCCTGAAAGGCCGTTTTCGGACGGTTGGTGCCATCTCTGTTGACCTCGCGTGGCTGTGGACACTGTGGGGAGCTGTGGACGCGAAACCAGAGGCAGTTGCGAGCAGTTTCTGTGGATGCGGGCTCGAATATTCTTCGAATGATAGTGTTGGAATTAGTACATGAGAGGTAAAGCAGGCCATGCTTCTGCTCGTGTAGCACTCTATTGGAGCCCCTTGGCAACCCTTATGATGAGACTCGGTGGCATAATAAAGTACCATGGTGCGATCGAGCAGCAGATGCGAGCTCATCTTTTGATTTCTTGAGGCACGCGCTTCACATAACGCAATCGCGCTAAGCAGCGCGAACTTTGCCCATTTTTAGCCGTTGAGAAACTTGGCTCATCACAGCGGCGTCAAGCGCCCGAGTTCCTTCCGGCACTCGCAGAGGAATGAGCGACACACTTTCGTAAGGGCACTGCCGGCGTTCCGACGATATGCGAGGCCCCTGGGATGAAGCACCCGATCAGGGCGCTGCTACGCAGTGTAAGCATCTGGCGAGATACATGGCGAGATAGTGGTAGATGCGGTAAGCCGTTAACATGCGCTCTGTGGTTGTTAATACGCGTGGGCTATGAAGTTTCGCTCTGACCGATATACTACATATGACACAATGAACATTCCAGTAGATAGATGACATTACCGCTATCGCAAGTAAAATTGCCATTGATTTTTAGAGAAAAGTCAGATGCAGTGCTTTGGTCAGTATTTGATGACGTGATATGCATACAGATTTTGCAGCGGGGTTTTTCACAAGGCTGACAACCAAGATGAACAACAGCTTTTGTCTTCGAACGGGTTAGCATGTCGCAGAGGAACGGGTTAGCATGTTAACAGAGGATGTGAGTCCGAATCCACGCAGAGGACGTGGTTTGAATCCTCCTCGATCCTGGTTATTATTTTCTAAAATTTGCGCGATAGCAGTTACGGACACCGGCGGCGGCGGCGGACAAATACGGCGCAAAAACGGCCCTTGTGATCTCATCACAGCTTATGCTGTAAAAGCATCCTCCAACAGCAGCTGCGCAAAGTGTTCGGTACACCGGCCGTCCGGTCAGCTCTAGCCAGAAACTCTCCATGCTGACAAACAACACCAGGGCGAGTTGTATACCTAGGACATCGGAGATGGCCTTGCGTTCTCCCGACATGTCAGTTCCTCAATGTCGGTGTCGGACAGGCTGCGCCACATTCCAAAAGATATCGGACCCATCGCCTTCATTTTCCTCGTCGCCAAGAATCTGACTACCGTCACTGACGTCATCACCATTTGTCAGCGCCTGCACGATCTGTAGTCTGTTCGCCTGCAGCCTGAAATTGACTAAGCTCGCCCCACGGCCACAGTGGACCAGGAGCTACAAGTACTCAAACTCACGATCATACGCGAAGAGCTTGCAAGCGATGGACTTTTAGTCGCCTTCAGCCCTTTCCAGTCAGTCCTGTGGTGCATCCATGTGTGACGTAATCAGGGAAGAACTGGCGTCTTTGACGAGCTCTGCAAAAGCAGACACCCCTGTCCACCATACATTACCAACGTACGCGCAAATCGCGGCTGCCAAGCCTCTCAGCAACGGCAGTTTTGCGTTGCCGATCACAACTTACAAGTTGCTATGCCGCCCCCAGTCACCCTTCAGTCCATGCCGCGTGAAACTTCACCGGCTCATTTGACCGCACTATCTACCAGTACGCCGCACTCTGTTTAGATGACGCCATGGCGTCTGTCTCGGCCTACATGCTATTGCTGCGGCTATTGCGGACGGATATCACGTTTTGGACGCAAACGCCAGCAGTACGCATGTCGTGGGTGCGACACGTGTGAGCGTGATTTTCCTACTGGCACTTATGGCCCTCTTGCCAAGCCAGGCGTTACCACTCACCTCCATGACGCTCTCCACCATCATTGGCTTCTACTGAAAAGAAAGGAGGTACTTACTGTTCGGCCAGACGCCGATCACCGCCGTCCTGCCGCCGGTCCTCGGCAGCACTTCGGCCGGCCAAACTCACTTCTAGTGTCCGTTCGGAAATCTATGTGATGAAGAACTGCATGCAAGAACTGGGCTGAAGTTCCTCCATTGTGCCCGACCAGAATGATTTCTGTATTTTTAGAAGGGGTGCACGTTCATGCATTGGTGTACGCTGGTGCGACATTTTGTGTCAGGCTCATTTATGTTTCCGTCTCAAGAAAGTTATGGCGCCTTACAATTTACCCACGGTGATTGCGGCCCAAGGCAGCCCCATTCGGCCTTCAGTTATGTGTACAGCGCACGTACTCATCAATGACACTGTTCATAATATAGAATTAGCTGTGCAATCCGAGTGCTCCCACCAAGTAACTTTGGAATGGGATTTCTCGGTATGCCATTTGTTGTGGCAGCGTGTGGTGCACTCAGTCAAACCGAGTACATGCTTGGTTAAAAACCTCACAAGCCCTTTCACCTGATAGCTGTCGAGGATACGAAACTAACCCCACGATGACACCACATTGCTGGCCTCAGGTCCATTGACATCGACCATGGCGATGTCTTACTGCTCCCGTCTTCCTACTGCCGTAGTAAAGGCATAACATTTTCGCCAGGTGTTGTTCAGTTCTACCATGGATTTTCCCTAGTCACTGCCGCCAACAAAAGCCCTGAAAACTTCTGCTTCCGTGAGGCAAAACAGTGGCGCTTGTTGCAAATATAGAGCCCGTATACGCCTTGCTGCTGTCGCCATCAGCACGGACCTGGCGACTGCGCAGACGCAACAGATGCTTGATTTATTTAAAAAACATGCAAACTTTTTTGCCGTGTATCCAAGAACACTCGGCCAAGCTACCGTCGCCGAGCATGACATTATAACAGATGACACATGTATCGTGTGGCGCCGCGTGTACCGTCTCTCTCCAGCCAATCGAAAAGTAATCGAAGAAAACGTTGGCGACGTGTTACAACGCGAGAAAATTCCCCCTCGTCCAATTCTTGGTCATCTGTTGTTTTGGTCCGCAAGAAAGATGGTTCCGTACGCTTTTGCGTCGCTTGGCGGACACTCAATATGATCACTCGAAAGGACGTATGCTCCGTGTCGCGCATTGACGACGCCCCTGATTTCCTCCAGGTACGAAATACTTTTCGAGCCTCGACCTCCGCTCTGGCTATTAGCAGATCCCCTTGCCGAGGATGATAAAAAAAAACGGCATTCGCGACACCACATGGACTATACGAGTTTAAGGGAATGCCTTTCGGGCTAAGCAACGCGCCTGTAACTTTTGAACGCATGATCGACACCGTTCTGCATGACTTGAAATGGAAAACCTGCCTTTACTACCTGGACGGGATTGTCATTTTTTCATCAGTTTTTTTCATGCCTCCGACTCGTAGATGATGTTTTGACATGCCTCTCCCATGTAGGTCTCCAGCTCAAAAATGGTACCGGTCTTCACCAGAAAATGCCATTTAACTAGCCAAGCCATTACGATCTTCGGCCATGTCGTAAGCAAGGACGGAATTCGAGCGGATCCTGAGAAGATTGCTACGGGGCTTCACTTTCAGCGCCCTGAAGGGCTTAAGTACTTGCGCAGCTAGCTCCACCTTGCCTATTATTTCCCCCGTTTCATCCAGAATGTCGCCTCCGTGTGCCCTTATATAGTCCGAAGAATGCAAATCGTCATTTACGCGATTCAAGGACGCCCTTAGGTCTGAACCGCTGCTTTGGCGTTTTGACGAGGCCGCACCGACTCTCTTGTACACGCATGAGAGCTGCCACAGTATCGGATCTGTTATACAGCAACACGGCAACTCTTCGCACGAGAGGGTCGTCGTTAGCCCAGCCGTGTTCTGACCTCTTCCGAAAGGAACTATTCCATCACGGAACAAGAGTGGCTGGCCATTGTCTAGTCGATACAGAAAACTCCGCTCGACGCCTCGGCAACCGCTTCGCACGTCGCCTGTTCAAACGACCATGGTACTCCTTCGTCCCTGGCTTACATGCACCAAGTGCCTTCGGCCGACGACCAGTCGATCGTTTCTCGTCATCACCTATCTGGGGGTTCTGGATGGATGCATATTAGGAGCGTCCCCTTTATAACGGGGCGGTAGCCGGGCCACCAAGCCCTAGCTTTATTTCTTTTTCCTTTACAAACATTTCTTTTCCCGAATCACACATATTTTCACAACTAATTTTTCTCGTCGTCTACCTTCTTTATCTATTATCGTTCCGCTGTGATATAACAATCTTACCCGAAACTACCGTGCGCTTTTGTTTGCTTCATATTTTTGCGCCACCAATATTGTCGTGTCCGCTCTAAGCCGAGCGGTACTATGCGATTGAGACACACGGCACTCCGATGTCACTGCCTCAAAAAGCCCCTTGTTTATTCAACAGCCGCTTTTTATTCCTTTGCACCAGTGACGTCATAGGGCAGCACAGTGCTTGGCCCGAACAAAGATAACGATAACACTACATCCTTCCTTTTTTTAGGAAGCATTGTAACACAAAGCAAACAAAGAAACAAACCAGTATGAATTGCAACAGCACAGAACTGTATGCTACAAGTTTCAAGTGTAGCCGTATCGCTGTGGTGGCCTTATTTCTCGACCATAGCGCGTCATATAACGACCAGGTCTCCCGCTATCCAAGGAAGCCGCCGGCGTTGAAAGGAGCGCAGAATGCTCTGCCGAGGACTTGTGTTCCTCGGATTGCCCTGCAGCGTTCAGATTCGCGGGAAAGTCATAAGATGGGTCATGCGCGCCGGTTCGCTCACTGTATCTAACCAATGCCCTTCTATTTCTCTCTACCTCGGTCCCGTCGTCTGTCCGCACCCGATACGACCGAGACCGCAGGGCTGGACTGAGCACCGTTGCTGGAATTTCGCTGTCTTTTATCCATACTCGATTTCCAGGGACAAGTTGTGGTAACAGAGTTACAGCATGACGACGGTCGTAGTTGAGCCTTTGCTTATTTCGAAATAACTTGTCCTTGTATCGGAGGCTTCTAAGACTGCTCGCCTTTGATGGTACAAGTTTTTTCGGGTGTACGGGGAGCGTAGAACGTAACCGCCTGCCCATCAGCAGCTGGGCTGGACTTGTACCCAAGGGACCAGGGGAGTCCCTATACGCTAGGAGGGCCAGGTAAGGGTCAGCAGATTTTTCCAACATCCGTTTTACCGTCTGCACTGTACGTTCGGCTTCTCCATTTGACTGCGGGTACCTGGGACTGGATGTGACGTGACGGAAGCCATAACTTGCTGCAAAGAGCGCGAATTCTGCAGACACGAATTGAGGACCGTTGTCGGTTACGACCAGTTCTGGGATCCCATGCCTAGCAAATATACTCTTGATTTGAACAATAACCGCCGCAGAGCTCGTGGAAGATAATAGGGCGAGCTCCGGATATCTCGAAAAATAGTCTACGACCGCAACGTACGTTTTCCCCTGCAAATGGAAAAGATCAGCTCCAACTTTCAACCAAGGCAAGCTAGGAGACTCGGACGGCATCATGGGCTCGACTTTTTGAACGCGCAGCCTCGCACACTCTCGACAACTGTTTACCAAAGCTCCCAGCTCGGTGCTGAGACCGGGCCACCACACAGATTCTCGGGCCCTTGCACGACATTTCACAATGCCCTGGTGACCCTCATGCAAAGAACAAAGTACTTCGCTCCTTACGTTCTGAGGCACGACGAGGCGAGACCCATGTAGGAGCACACCGTCACATATTGTAAGGTTTGCTCTCTCTGACCAATAAGGGCTCAGCCAACTGCTCACTTTATCACGACGCGGCCAGCCCTTCCTACAGTACAACTGAAGTTGTCTGCAGGTGTCGTCTTGTTCTTGCGCCAACCTTATCTTGTTCCAGTGTGCCGAAAACTTCAATTCACTGACACAACCTTCTGCATGGCTCGATACTTCGCTGCAATCTAACTCGCCCTCCTCTACACCTGTTTCCGCACAAGGTGCCCGAGAAAGGGCGTAGGCGGTGCCAATCTGCTTTCCAGGGACGTAGGAGACTGAAAATCGAAATCGCATGAGCCTCAATCGGAATCTTTGTATTCTAGGAGGAAGTACATCAATGGGTGACTGTCCGAGTAGCGATACGAGCGGTTTGTGGTCGGTCTCAAATTGAAATTCCAGCCCTATTAAGAAACCTTCCAGCCGTTCCGCCGCCCACGTCAGCGCAAGCGCTTCTTTTTCTATTTGCGCGTACCGTTGTTCTGTCGGTGTTAATGAACGAGAGTGATACGCAACCGGCCGCCTTTCGCCATCTGACTGCACTTGCATGAGCACACAGCCAAGACCGAATGACGACGCGTCGGCGGACACAATCGTGCGCAGCTTAGGGTCGAATTTCGCGATGCATTGCGCAGAGGTGACCAATTGCTTCAGACATTCGAACGATTTTTTCTGAGGCGGGCCCCAGTGCCACTCACGGTCTTTCACGAGAAGACTGCGCAGCGGTGCCGATACGTCAGCCAGATTGCTCATAAACCTTGCCAGATAGTTAATCATGCCCAAAAACCTGCGGACATCATCAACACTTGATGGCGTAGGCATTTCGTTTATGGCTCGAACTTTCTTAGGATCCGGCCTAATTCCGGAGGCATCAACCACGTAGCCTAAAAACGCCACTGTAGTGACACAAAAAGAACATTTGGCCCGATTGAGTGTCACCCCGGCAGCAACCAACCTTTTGAGCACTTCGTGCAACCGTTCATCATGTTCATGCTTCGTAGCTCCATAAACTAATACATCGTCCATCAAGTTCACCACCCCTTGGAGGCCATCCAAGATTTCTGCCATTCTCTTTTGAAAGTACTCCGGGGCCGAGGTGATACCGAACGGCATTCGCTGGAAACCGGCGCCTTGAAGTTAATGGTTGTTTTTCAGCAGATATTGTGTGGAAAGGCAAAACCACGCGACAAACATTGTACGTTGTAGAGTCACTGCAGTGTGTTCTGTTAGGGCTTCCAGCTATTGAGCTATTGAGCTATTGAGCTATCACACCTACCAAATGGTGTGATAAATGTTGTGAGCTCTTGACTTTCTTTAGCCAATTTTACCTGATGAAACCCTGAATTGGCATCCAATTTTGAAAAGTAGGTGGCCCCCGCCAATTGCCCAAGGGCGTCATCTACTGTAGGCAAGACAAACCGTTCGCGCAGGACGCTCTTGTTCAGCTGGGTTAGATCCACGCAAATTCGAACTTCCCCTGAGGGCTTGACCACGGGAACCATTCCTGCACACCATTTAGTCGGACCGTCGACCTTCCGAATGACGTGACTTTTGACCATTTTGGCCAACTCTACTTTGATAGAGTTCTTTAACGGGATTGGTATCCGCCGCGGTGCGAAAATTGCAAAGGGAATCGCTCCTTGTTTCATGCGAATAGTGTATTCCCCAGACATCGTGCCCAAACCAGAAAAGAGCTGTGGATACATGTACTCGTACTGTTTATCTTCAACCACATCAAGAAATTTGACCACACCAAGAGCTTCAATAGCTGGAAGCCCTAACAGAACACACTGCAGTGACTCTACAACGTACAATGTTTGTCGCGTGGTTTTGCCTTTCCACACAATATCTGCTGAAAAACAACCATTAACTTCAAGGCGCCGGTTTGCAGCACTTCTCAGCACAGCCTGCGACTTGTATATACAAGACGGTATGCCAGGGAAATCGGGTGGAACAACAGTAACTTCCGCTCCTGAATCAATTTTAGCACTTACGCGTACCCCATTGATAGACACTTCCGCGTATCGGGCATTTGATCCGTTAAGTGTCCCAACAAAAAAGTTCTCTACATCGCCTTCTAGTGCAGACACGCCCACCTGGTTTTCGGTTCTCTTGTGGCATACGCGGGCGAAATGTCCCTTGATTCCGCAGTGGTCACACCGTGCTGAACGTGCTGGGCACTGGGCTCTCGCGTGGCTCGGACGTCCGCAGAACTGGCACCCATGCCGTCGCTGCTGGCCCTGCGACGAACGCTGGAGCGACTGCCGTTGCTGTCCTGTTGTCCCGTCCTCCCAGGTGCTGGAATATTTGCTCGATGTTCGTTGGACCGTTCCAAGTTCACCTGTAGTCGCCTTGTTGCTGACGGCCCGGAGTTCCAGTTGCTGCCTGTGAACTGTTTCCTTGAGTCTGGCCTTCGCAAGAGCAGTCGCTAGCGTAAGGGTAGAATCCATCTGGAGTGCTTCGGACAATTGTGCGTCTTCGAGACCAACAACGAATCTGTCGCGGATCATTCGCTCTCGGAATTCAGCAAATTCACAGCGGTCGGCGAGCTCGTGAAGGGCGGTCACGAAGTTGTCCGCGCTTTCTCCGGGTTCTTGCTTCCGGCGATGGAAATTTGCGCTTTCGTAGACTATATTCTTCGTGGCCACAAAGTGGGTGTCAAACTTTTTCTTCACCATCTCGTAGCCTCGAGACTCCTCTTCGGTAAGGCCGAAAGTCTGAAAAATTTTCCTGGCCTGCCTGCCCATGGTGTACAAAAGCGTTCGCACCTGGGCTTCCTCCGTTCTTTCGTTGAGTCCCGATGCATGGCGGTAATCATCGAATGACATGATCCATTCTGGCCATTCGGAAGTCCGGTCGAAGTTGAACGGCGTCGGTGGCGAGATGCCTGCCGCTGGCGGGGCTGTGATTGTGGCGGTCGGGGCTGCCATCGTGCCGGTCGAACGCAGGGTGAGCGCCGCAATAGCAACTAGGAATGGGAGGCTCATCCCACTTCTGACACCATGTCGTGTCCGCTCTAAGCCGAGCGGTACGATGCGATTGAGACACGCGGCACTCCGATGTCACTGCCTCAAAAAGCCCCTTGTTTATTCAACAGCCGCTTTTTATTCCTTTACACCAGTGACGTCATAGGGCAGCACAGTGCTTGGCCCGAACAAAGATAACGATAACACTACAAATATTCTAAGCGCCTTTTACTTATCTCTATCGCCAACATGTTCAGCTTTCTCGTGTTACTCCTGGAACCCATGGCCTCCTGTAGGCTAGTGTCCACAGCTACACCTGGGTGGGCACCTGCACATTCAATCAAAATATTATCTGTCGTTTGGTTAGCTTTTCCACAGCACGTACATGTGTCCCCTTGATTATTGAATTTCGCTCTGTAACTTCGGGTTCTCAGGCAACCGCACCTTGCCTCAAACAGTAAAGCGCTTCCCTTTGAATTATCGTAGAATTTTTCTCTCGTGATCTCGTCTTTCTCTTTTCTGTAGTTGTTCAATGCCGACTTCTTCTCCATTCCTGCTATCCCATCCGACTTCTCCGCCACTCTGACCATGCTCTTAACGCTCTTTTTCTTCCCATCCGTTTCGTTCCTGGCTGTATACTTACTGGTAAGCCTCCTAGTCCTCAGTGGTAAGCCTCCTTCTCCTCCACCTAACGCGCGCCTCCGCCGGCAGCTCAAGCACTTTAATCTGAACGATGGAATGTGCCACCGCATGTACGATCCTCACGGACAATGCTGGGTGCCAGTTTCTCCACGATCTCTTCGTCTTCCTGTCCTCAGCGCATTTGACCATGACTTCAAAGCTCTCAATCTTGGATTTCATAAACGCCATGACCGATTTCAGAGTTGTTTCTATTGGCATGGCCTTCCTTCAAGTGTTGCGAGGTACGTCGGTTCGCGCTATGCTTGCCAGTGTCGCAAGCTCCCAACGGTTGCTCCAGATGGAGCATTACAACCACTTCCGTGCTCCATAGCGGTATTAGAGGTTGTCGGTATTGACCTCTACAGACCCCTTCCAATCACTGCTTCTGGCAATTGGTGGATCGTGACTGCCGTCGACCGCCTCACATGATACGCTGAGACAGCTTCAATGTTTGGTGGCTCTGCTTCAGAGGTTGCTAACTTTGTTCTACAATCCATCATTCTACGTCACGGTGCTGCGAGTGTACTGCTGAGCGACCGTGGAAAAGCATTCCTTCCGCAAGTCCTCAACGAAGTTCTTCGAGCCTTTAGCACTACCCAGAGGAAATCTTCAAGCTACCACCCTCACACTAACGGGTTGAGTGATGCTGCCATCGCACTGCTGCAGATATCATCGCCGTCCTCTTCATCAATCTGACCGTAGAAATTACGATGCCCTTTTGCCATTTGTCACCTTTACTTATAAAACGGCCGTGCAGCGAGCACGCTACTCGCCGCGTTACCTCGTTTATGGATGCTTCCCCAATTTCGCTTTGGATGTCTCATTCTTCGGTTCTAAAGCTAGTAGACCTCCCGCGCGTGAAGAGTGCATTTCACGATTTGCCCAGTGTCGCCAAAGCACTCACCTCAACATGGAGGCCTGACAATACGACCGCAAACGTATGCACGTTGAATGCCGCCGCGTCGTTTCTTTCAGCCCTGGTGATGAAGTACTGCTCCTGACGCCTCTTCGTATTCCAAGTCCGTTCGACAAATTGCAGCCACGGTTTCCCGGACGGTACATAGTCATGGAACACACTTCTATAGATTATCGTGTCACTCCCCATGACAGGCCAAAAGACGGCCGTTGCCGTAAGGCCGAAGTTGTGCACGCCTCCCGCATGAAAGTTTACGCGACGTCCATCAATGCCTTGAATAACATCAAGGACGGCCGCATGCACGTGGCGGGGAAATAGTGTGGGCATTTATTATTCACGTCTTCGTCATCTTTATTTGATGATCATCACCATGCTTTTTATGTATATTCTTCATCGCAGGACTGTGATTATCATCATAGGGTTTGTACCGCAGTGGTTACCTACGAGCTACTCTGGCGAATAAACGTCGTCCAAACCGAGACGTCATAATATTGTAGGAGGAGAGACACAACAGAGACAGTGTCTTTGCTGCAGGCCGACTTTTCTCTTTCTCAGCTTCTTCATTGTCTTTGATGTGTCTGTGCTCGTAGCGCGAGTGCCAGAGTCACATTGAGGATTTTCGCCACTTCGGCCGTGGCTGCGAGTACTCGGAGCTACTGACAATGCCCCTACGGGGCGGCACTGATTGTTCCGTCGGGGTCGGTCATGTCCATGTTCCCAGTGATGGTTACCCTGTCGACCTGCAAAATAGTTTCTCGCGGTCGACACTTGTGTCGCGATGGTCGTCCTTGTATATGGCCGCTCCTGTTTGCCCTATCCAGGAAATTTCCAGGGGACGCCACTGGCTGTGCCGTGGTGGCCGGGATTTCGTCGCTGTAGCTTTGCCTAGACGTGTGCCGGAATAACCGCGGGTGGGCGACATTGAGCGTCGCGCCGCAGTGTTCTCACGTAGCGACGCTGCCATGTATCGCTGAGAGCTTGGGGCTGTGCTCTCACCATCTGTGTCGAAGAGTCGAGCATCCACGCTGCTGTGCGTTGCAGCACTTGTCCTCTTAAGCCCCACACGTCGTCAGAACGATCTTGTTCATTCACTCCGGCGGACCTTCGCAAATGGGCGCATGTAACAGGGCCGTCTTGGCCAGCGACAACGTGGAACTCTTGGGAAGTGGGCTGAACGAGAAGGTGGTCATCAGTGGTGCCGCCATGAGTAACATGATCAACAGGCGCCCTGTCAAAAGGCGTGCCATCATCAACACGCAACCTCTGACTCGGGCAGCACACGCAGGCGTGGCATTGGTGGTCTCGGCTTCGTCGAACGAAGCGCTGCTTCTCCAGGGGTCAATTTCTTCGCGTGCGAAACGTGACTCAAATGACGTCCCACGACATTGTAGTGACGGATCACTACATCATTGGGCCTCCGTTTTCTCGAAGGCTGGAGAGCTCGCAGGTTGTGGCACCGACTGCTGTAGCGTAGAGGTCGTCCTTCCCACCGGTAACGATGGTCGAATGGCTGACTCAGCATGGTATCCGCGCTCGGTGGTGCCCAGCATATCTTATGGCTGATTTCGATGCCTAGTACCCCAGTGCATTTCACGAAGCTATCTGCAGAGGTGTCACAGGGCACAGCTGCACCGTCCGGGAGGTGCCCCTCCTGGGCTGTATCCACGGAAGCGTTGAGGTAGGACTGGGCAGTGGCGGAACGGTGGGCGTTAATCCGGCCGGAATGGAAATCCGAACGGCAAACTACTCGTTCCTCGATGGTCGCCTGATGCCGTCATATTAATGCCGCTCATTGACACCATTCTTGAGGTGGGCTATGGCCATCACCCATTACTGATAGTCCGTCCAGGCATGGCGAGAAACTATTGGAATTGGGCTGGCGAGAAGCGGGCTGCACAAACAGGTCGTCGTGAGTGGTTCCGTCGTCCGCGCCATCATAAGAGGAGAGACAGAGATAGCGCCTTTGCTGCAGGCTGGCTGTTCCATTTATCTGCTTCGTCGTCTTGCATGTGCCTGCGGTGGTAGCGCGAGTGCCTGAGCCCCATCACGTGATTTTCGCCAGTGCAATTATATATATATATATATATATATATATATATATATATATATATATATATATATATATATATATATATATATATAGAATCAAAGGGTCACGTTGAAAAAACATAACATTTATTACGACGTTTCGGCCGCGAGACCGGCCTTTCTCAAACTTCTACTTGTAGAAGCTTCTACTTGTAGATTTGTAGTAGAAGCTTGAGAAAGGCCGGTCTCGCGGCCGAAACGTCGTAATAAATGTTATGTTTTTTCAACGTGACCCTTTGATTCTATAATTGACCTGCTGCCAAGGATTTATCTTTGAAGTATATATATATATATATATATATATATATAGGGATAGACACAGCGCGTTTGCTGCATGCCAGCTGTTCTATTCTCAACTTCGTCTAACTCCTCTATTGCTTCTGTAGCCCCGCTTTGCGAGCGCGAGCGCCCGAGCCCCAGTGCAGCTTTTCGCCATTACACTAGGCAACGACAGCAGGTGTCGGTAAGGGCCGAAACCGCCTCTGGCGGGCGGAACTAGCTATGCCGATGTGGTCGAGCTCGGATGCGTAGCGACGTGATTTACCGCGCTGTCAAACGAAGTTCTGGTGCCCGCATTTGGCTATATCGTTCAGGCCGTTGTGGGCCGCACTGCGAGCATAGGAACCTACCAAATATGTACGGTGGGTGGGACGGACTATGTCGCGCTAGTCTGTCTCTGTTCTCTCGCTGCTGTCTCGCGGAGCAGCCAAACGCGTTTCTGGTGGGCGGCTCTGAATATTTCGGCGAGGTCGCAGGATCAGCTGTCGAGTCTCTTGTCACAGGACGATTAATTGGACACCTCTCTAGCATTTGAACGCCCTCCGTCACACCAAGAGAGATTAGCTGTTCTGACGGAAAATAATCGCAGTGCTTTGCGATCCTGTTCGATTAGTCTGTGACGAATGGTCGAAGACCCTAATTAGCTGGCAGAGTGACTTGGACTTCGGCAGCGTTGTCACTTTTAAACGAACAGCTGAGTTCAGTAGGCCTTGGCAATAAGCAGCGTGAAGCTACGGCGTCAAAGTCACGAGGTTCGAGTTCCGCCTTCCAGCCATCGACTGACTTCGACTGAAGTGGCCGGTCGTTAAAGGTAGCCTCGGTCCTGAGTCGAGAGCTTGTCTTCTGCACCGCCTTTGCAAGGTAAATGGGGAACGCCAGCACAATCTTCCAATAATTGCCTCGACGCCCTCCGATGCGGCTCCGCATTTCATGGCACGCCTGTTTCGCATCAACTTTACCCCGAACAGTGGCATCATCCCCTGTCAAGTAAAAAGTCTTCGTTGTGGTCTGCGCGTCGTTTTGTGGGTGCAGCGGAAGTCATAATATATAGCTTCCCGTCGCCAGCTGCCTTGAAGGTCATCTGGCCAGGATGACTTGTGTTAGCATGACGTGGATAGAATGTGGTCACTTGTATTGAGATCAGTGCCGATGAACACAGCTTGGGGATTCAGCATGACAGGGCAGGCTGTGATTCTGTTTGCCGATGAGCTGCAGTACGGAGATACAGCCTCGAGGTGGCCCGCCTCGTGTGCTGCTACCTTGGTAGTTCACCGGTTAGCTTTGCTGGTGAGAGGATTGTGGTGGTGACTCCGTCTGAAAATGGCGGTCATTCTGGCACTCCAATCTTGCCACGAGTGCTGGTTGACTCCTTCACACCGGTGCCATGCTGCGCCAATCGATGTTGTTTATGGCCACGAGCCGCTCGCAGGGATACCAGTTACAGGATACCATTGACGACTGTCGCGGCTCGCGCTCGGTCGACTGGAGCCTTCTGGCTCGCCAGGCTGGAGCAGCCGAGCAGGGCTTCCTCCCAATTCTCCAGGGCTGGATTTGGTTTTGGGGCAAGGTTTGGGGTTGATTGGCATGCCCACACCATGTGGAAGATGTCCGAGGACTTCTCCGCACAGTGCGGGCATTTCCCTGTATAGGCAGGATCAAAGTGTTTTAGAACTGCCGGGCACAGCAGTGTTTTGGTGTAGAGGCGGAGGAGTGTGTGTTCCTCTGCTTTTGGGAGGCCCTTACAGGGCTTAGGATAAATTGAATGGCGGAATCGAAAAAATTGAGTAATTTCTCGAAAAGTACGGGCCGGATTGGGGTCGGGATCTATACTTAGGAAGGGTAGGAAGGCATTACCCGGAGAGTGAGAGCGCGGGCAGCGGCGTCTGCCGTTTCGTTGCCTTCGAGGCCCATGTGAGCAGGAGCCCATAGAATCGTTCGAGACACGGGGGCCCCGAGATAGTGGCTATTTTCAAGGATGCAGTATGCGAAGAAAGGAATATACCCCTCTTGAATATTTCTGCAGGCCCCTCTCGAGTCAGTGATTATGACGCGCGAATCCAGGTCTGCGGCAGCTAGCGCGATGGCGACTTCCTCCGCATGTGCTATGTTCTGCACTTTGAATGTTAGCCCATTCACTGGGCCGTTCTGGTGTACGACTGCGGCCGTGTACCACCCCCCATGGTGAGGGCCAGAGGCACCCATGTGAAAGATCCCATGTTTGCTCCCATAGTGGCGGGCCTCCGCCCGCGCAAGGCGCCTACCACTGTGGTCGTCAGGAGTCATGTCGGCCGGAAGAGGGCGCACGTGCAGGGCGTATCTCCTGACTTCGGGGATGCGTACGCGCTCTTCCGTCGGTGTTGAGTGGTGGATATGTAGTCGGGCTTATAGGCGGCGTCCCGACGTCGTATTTGAAAGTCGTATGTAATGATTGGTGAGGTGTGCCTCCCGCAGCTCCGCGAAAGTGTTTATCATCCCCAGGCCCATGAGGAACTGGTTGGACGTATTTATCGGGAGATCAAGGGCTCGCTTGTACATCTTCCTGAGAATCACCTCGAGGGCGTTTTCGCCAAACATGCGCAGGTGGAGGTAAGCAGCCGAGCATAGAACTCGACTGGTTACAAATGCATGTGCCAGCCGCAAGCTGTCTTTGCATTGTAACATCCCGAGTTGTAACACCCCGAGTTTGTTGGAAACCCGTCGGACCATCCGGCCCACCTGGTCCCCCACCTTACGCAGCTTGGCTGTTGTGTCAACTCGCTGGTGCGTGTGGATAGATTCGGATAAAAGATTGTCGTTCCGAGTGAAATTGTTTGACATACTGAAAGGGGCTATGTCCACAGTTGGTCTGGGGGAGATGTTGGAGGATAATTTCGTGTGTGACGTTGTCGAAAGGCCCCTTCAAGTCTAGGGGAAGTATCGCCTTGTCGTTGAGGGGTTGTTCGACAGGTTTGAGAATTTCTCGGTCAAGTTGAAGCAGAACATCTTGCATGGACCGGTGCGGGCGGGCACCGAACATGGTGTTTGCGAATGAATTTTGATTTTCCAGAAACTGAGACAACCTGTCCTGCACCATGGTCTCCATCAGCTTTCCTGCACAAGACGTGAGGGAGATAGGGCGGAGATTGCCTGTGTTTATGGATTTGCCAGCTTTTGGAATGAAAGTCACCAGGGCCGTCTTTCATTTGATTGGGAGAGGTGCATCACTAAGCCAGATCGAGTTGACGAAAGCGAGGAGGTCTCTTAGGCGGGGTCGGGAAGATTGGCGAGAAGTTTCACGGTAATCGTGCCCCGGCCCGGTGCCGTTCCTCGCTTCGTCTTAGCCAAGGCCGCCTTGAGGTCGTGCAGCTGGAACGGCTTATCCAACTCCGCGTTCTGCGAACCTGCACACGAGTACGCGGGCCCTCGGGGGTTCTGTCGAGTGCAAAGGCACTGGTCGCGTAGTTTGTCGGCTAATTTTGAAGTACCTCCGTCGAAGCTGTGAATAGCTCATTGGAGATATTTTTGTGTTTCGACGCGGGTTTGGGTAGGGTCAATAAGGGCGCGACAGAGGCGCCACGGGCCCCGGCTAGGCATTTGTCTGGCTGCTGTTTTACAGCGGTCCACCCAGTTCCAGTCGGACAGGGGGGCCGCGTACTCTGCCGCTCGCTGGGTGAGCTGGGCGATACGAATTTTGAGCTTTCTGTTATGTTTGGGCGGCGCCATCTGCGGACGAGGCTGTGCCGTGCCTCCCAGAGGTGCAGCAGGTGGTTTTCGACCTCCGGCGTTGCCCCCGAGAGTTGAATTTGGGTTTCCGTCGAACGAAGGTGCTTAAAAAAGCCATGAGCCCACGCGCGGTATGCTTGTTTGTGGATAGAGGGCGAACTGTTGTAGGTTTGCCGGAACTTAGTCCAGTCGGGGAGCCGAGCTTGTGCATGTGGTCGTCTCAGTGGTTTGGTCCTTACGGTGGTACTGATAAGGTAGTGGTGCCTACCGAGGGTTTCCTCTGTGTTGGCCCATTCTGCTTGTCTAATGTTTTTGGTAAAGGTAAGGCCCGGACACGTATCCCGAGTCGCTGATTTACCCGCGGAGCTACATTGCCTGCTAAGATGGCCGTTATAAACTCCCTCATTTTAGAGTCCACAGGTAGCATTTGAAGTGTGCCACTGAAGTGTCAACTAACACATTTTTCTCTATTTGTCCAGGGCCCAGCTGGACCACGAGGAGAGCGAGGAAGAGACGGGCCTCCGGGACCACCGGTGAGTTGCGGGTCTAGTGCACAGACGTTAAGGAGTTCTCGAGGTTTGACCCTTACCGTCGTTAATAACGACATGACATTGGAAACAATTTTCTGTTCGAAAAGTATGTGCCGCACTTGGAATATCAAACGTCAATGCAGGAGGAGACACACAAACGCATTTTAGTGCTTTTGGAGTAATAGATGAGGCTGTGGAAATAGGCATGGCTTTGAAGCGAACTTTTCCAGAAGGGGATCAGTCATATTTACTGCAGCGGCTGCACCAACTAAACTATCGTTGACGAACCGTCGACATTCCTTGTTTAAAGCCTCTTCAGCTAACCACTTCATCCTGCCTTGTTTAATTAACTGGTAATACGTACTCGCTTTCTACCCTGCCGTTAGACATGGCAGGTGAGTACATATTTGTAGCTGTAATGAGGAAGGCGACACAGCTAGGAAAAGTGTGCAAAAGTACTGCTCTTCTGCCAAACAGCATTTGAATTCTAAAGCAACAACACGGAGCATATGTACCGTAGTGCCTTGCAAGCTTCTTCTGATTACTCATGCAGATATTCCTAACTGTCCATTCATGGAAGATGAGCGGCGTGGTTGGGCTCCTTTTGTTGGATTTGTGTGTAGCAAGAGCGAAGAAAGTCGACAGGCCCTGGCATTTTCATATCGCTTCATAACCATCGCTTTTCCGCGCTGATTTTCCGCCGTTTCGTTGAAAATTTCCAAGCCTTGTTTGCCAGCACACCACCGGGGCTGGAAGAGAGCCGTTCTGACTTGCGACAGGTAACGTTTCTTCAGCCGCTGGTGCCCGAACGCTTTCACGGTGACTCATTTGAAGACGTTGAAGACTGGCTTGACCAGTGCGAGCGGCTTGCCAGGATTAACCAGTGGAATGCTCAGGGCAAGCCCTCCCACGCAAACTTTGCCCTCGCCGATAGTGCACGCACGTAGCATGAGAACCGCGAAGCCAGTCTTTGGACATGGAACGACTTCCGACAGCAGATCAAGGACGCGTTTGCCAGTGACAAGAGACGAGAACGAGCGCAGCAGATAATTGAGTTGCGGGTTCAAAAACACAATGAAAGTGTCTCCATGTTTGCCGAAGACATGGCTCGTCTCTTTCGTAGAGCTGATCCGAGCATCGGGGATGACAAAAAGTTGCGCTACCTCATGCGTTGCGTAAAAGAGCAATTATTTCTGCGTAATCCGCCAACTACTGTGGCTGACTATCAGGGAAGCTACGGCTATTTAGCGAGCGCTTTATCGACACAACAGACAGTACAATCGGCTGTGCGGCAGTAGCCCTATAAACGCAGCTCCCATCATGTCTGAATCAGTCCTCCCTGCGTGACCTGATTAGAGAGATTGTTCGCGATGAAATACAGAAGTTGCAGAATTTGACCCCCGCAGAAGCGCCCACTGTGTCCGTTGCTGAAGTTGTGCGCCATGAAATCAGACACGACACCCTATCCTGAATACCAGCGGTTTCCAACCAGCTACGCTGCCGCTCTTCAGCGTTCACCACCCGTTGTGCCGGCACCGGCCGTATCGCCGCTCATCGACAGGCCTTATCATCCGTAATCAGCAGCCGCAGTTTTATCACCACCCACCCCCGAGGTCGCGATAAGATCATCTGTCGCATCGCCGCCGCGTCAACAGTATAACGAAGCACCATGGTCCCCGCCGCGATAGGAGACGTCAAGGCGTGCAAACTAACGCACAAAAGACGTCTGGCGCACTGCAGACAGCCGTCCACTTTGCTTTTACTGTGTATTGTGGCGGCGGCTGTCATATTACCCGTTACTGCTGGTACTGCGACGCATCATATCGCCCTCTTCGGCCGTAGTCTGACGGTAGACAAAACCAGTACGGGTATATGCCACGCCGCGAAGAGGAAGCTTTTCTAGGACTTCCTGTATCCCGTTTTGACGAACGCCGCACCACTGACGAGGGGACCCTGCTTAACCGCCAGCCATGTTCGGGACATCCGCCGCGCTCTCCGTCCCCTGCACCTTCTCCTTCAGCTCATCGACGCGCTTTTAGTGACCTCGATGGAAGGAGGTCACCCAGTCCTCGCCAGGGAAACTGAAGGCAGCTACCTCCGGGTTGAGGTTGCAGGCCGGCAGGAAGACGACGATAAAAAGCCCCCATCATTCCCACTGCCGGACGTCGTAAATCGGAAAGCCATATAAAGGACGAAATAGTGACCGCAGATCTTGCCGTTCTTGTTGACGGACAACCCGCGACAGCTTTAGTTGACACTGGAGCCTACTTTTTCCATCATAAGTCAAGCCCTTGTCGTCCGCCTCAAGAAAATTCAGACCTCATGGGCAGGTCTCCATATCAGGACAGCGGACGGCCAGCTACTAATGCCTACCGGTAGATGTACAGCGCGAATAGACATAGGGGGCTCTTCTTTACTGGCGACGTTTGTCGTTCTCGCTGCATGCTGCAAAGACCTCGTCATTGCAATGGATTTTCTGCGAGAATATAAAGCCGTCATCAACATTCCCGACAGTCTGGTTATTTTCGAGAAATCCCCGGCTTCGTTCACTGTATGGATCCGAGACATGACCCCTTACGTCTCACTGAGGATGATGTGGTCATCCCGGCCCGGTCATGCACGCTAGTATCAGCGGCAAGCGACGCGGTGTTAGACGGTGAAGGGGTCGCAGATCAAATGAGCTCATTACTCTTGAGTCATGGAGTTTCGGTGGCGCGAGGTGTCGTCAGTATGGCTGCTGGACGTACAAATCTATTACTGACAAATTTTAGTGCAGAGCGCCGTCACCTTCCGAAGGGTACAGCAGTCGCCTACACTCTAAAAACAAAGGGAGTGCTGGGCACTCACTTTGGGGGAGTACTTTCGTGTCCCAAATTTAACTCCTTTTTTCAGAGCAGATCAACCCCGTTGCAGGGTACCAGTACTCTCGCCAAGAGAGAGAGTAGTAGGACGCCTCCGATGGGGATTCGAAGACTCTTTTGAAGAGAGCTCTACTACCCCACCAAGCGGGATGCTAGTACTCCCAGAGGGAGTAACAAAAAAAAAGAGAAAAACAACCAATGCGTTTTTCGACCATGCTACATACAATTAGCAGGCACTTAATTACATCACACTGAACATAGAACACACAGGCTAACATGACACGAGCGCACATACACGCCAATAACGCAACCACAGCAAAGCGCAAAGACCACAACACACTCGCGATACACCGTCTTACACTGAAGTCCCGTATATATAACCGCTCTACTTGACCTGCTATGTAGCGCCAATGGTAAGGTACTGTTCTGCGTAATTAAACAAAAAGTATGCACAGAACAGGTGTATATTTAGCGTTGGCTCATAGGTAGCCGCTCGCCACACAGATCTGTTAATGTAAACGCGCGGAACATATACAATGTCTTTCAGATTAACGCATTCCTATCATGAGCTGGAAGTCCGTTTTACGGGCAAACGCGAGTTCGCAGTGCTTGTGCGCGATGTAAAAATGCACCTGAGGAAGCGAGTACGAACATAATAGCGGCTGAATTTCATCAACGCCAGCGAAGAAAAGCGGCACCCGGGTGCTCCGCTACGACCCGCTTCATTCCGACGGCGTTCCCTTACGAGTCCGTCGAGCACGTCTGTACGGCGAACAACCGCTGGCGATCACAAAATATGCACTCGTCGTTTTTCGTTATTCTGCACACAGATGAAATATAGTCTCTGCCATCATAAGTGTTTAGGGTATTATGCTGTACTTACCATACTTGCGAACGGGACGGATCGCAGTCACGGTATTTTCACCGTCGACGCGCTCATGGCCATCATACGGCTCGATGGCGAAGTCGTAGCGAAGCCTTTTTCTTTACATGTATGAGTTATATCCAGTGAGTCGTCAGAGACCAGCCGTCGACGATCACAACAGCTTACTGTGTCGCTGAAAGTGTATTGCTCTTCGTTTCGCAAACGTCAGCGAAGAATCCGAGGCGTGTAGGCTGGCGGGATTCACATAGCACGGGTACGGCCGTTCGATCGGGGAAAAACACAGGAGAGGCAGCTCGATATGACTCCCGTCGGTTGAGGCTCGTAGTCGAGGAAGGCACCGTTCATTAAACGTACACTGCACGCGTTTGTATGCGAAAGCTTGTACGTGGAATTCGTAGGAAGGTCGCTGCTATAGTTCTATCGAAAAACACTTCACAAAGCAGCTGTTGTCTTCTTCAATCGTCCGCTCCCACCCCAGCCGCCATGTTTGCGGCTGCGAACGCGAGGATCGCGTGGGTGGAGGAGGAGTGAAATTGCATTTTACTCTCTCATGCCGCAAGAGGTATGGTCAATTCACTCCATCCGACGTTTTGCTAGAGTAGAACGATGCCCTCAAGAGTAGCTGGGTCGTTTCGCTCCTGCGAAACCGGCTGCAGTTTTTAGAGTGTACTTCGATGATATCGTAGACGTCGAGGATTGTTTAATGGTACTCGACAAGCGCCTAAGCAAGATTTCATCCCTGTACTTGGCGTTAGTATCACTTTGCAAGAGGAAGAACACATAAAGCTCCTTGCTAGAGTAGAACGTTTTGCTAGAGTAGAACGATTCCCTCAAGGGTAGCTGGGTCGTTTCACTCCTGCGAAACCGGCTGCAGTTTTTAGAGTGCACTTCGATGATATCGTAGACGTCGAGGATTGTTTAATGGTACTCGACGAAGCGCCTAAGCAAGATTTCATCCCTGTACTTGGCGTTAGTATCACTTTGCCAGAGGACGAACACATAAAGCTCCTTGAATGGGTAGACCAGTTCCGGGACTGCCTTGCATCGACGTCAAGAGTCGGTCGTACGTCTCTCACCAAGCACAGAATTATTACAGAGGACACCGCGAGAACTATTCACCAGAATCCGTACCTTATGGCTCCAAAGGAGAGTGAGGCGTATACAAGACCAGGTAGCCAAGATGTTCAAGGATGACGTGATTCAGCCATCAAAAAGTCCGTGGTCATGTCCAGTGGTGTTAGTCGAAAAGCAGGACGGAACCCTACGTTTTTAAGTGGTCTACAGGAAGCTAAACTAGGTGACAAGGAAAGACGTGTACCCGCTCCTGCGTATAGATGAATCCTTCGATAGAGTATGGCATGCTCGTTATTTATCTTCGATGGACTCTAAGAGTGGATATTGGCAAATCGAGGTGGATGCAAGAGACCGAGAGAAAACCGCTATTGTGACCCGAGGCGGTTTATACGAGTATAAAGTCTTGCGCTTCGGTTTGTGTTCAGTACCCGGTACGTTTCAAAGGCTCATGTGGACACTGTGCTTTCGGGACTCAAGTGGAAAACATGCTTAGTGTATCTCGATGATGTCATCGTGTTTTCGACCACGTTCTAGCAGCACTTTGAACGCCTTAACGTGGTTTTACAGATGATACGGTCTGCAGGCCTTATGTTGAAACCAGAGAAATGCCACTTTTGCTTTCAACTGCGATGTCTTGGTCACGTTGTGAATCACGAAGACGGTCGTCCGGATCCTGAGAAAACCCCTGCTGTTGCACGATTCCCGGTACCCACTGATAAGAAAGCTGTAAGGCGCCGTTAACTCGGCTCACAAGGGACGACGTAGCCTTCGTTTGGAACGATGAACAAGAAAGTGCTTTTAATGATTTGAGACGACGCCTCCAGACCCCTCCAATGCTTGCCCACTTTGACAATGCAACCCCGACAATGGTTCACACTGACGCCAGTAATGTAGGCCTGGGAGCAGAGCTTGTGCAGTGGCAAGACAATGCAGAAAGAGTAATTGCCTATGCAAGCAGGACGCTTACACGCGCAGAGGCCAACTACTCGACGACTGAAAACAAATGCCTTGCCGTCATATGGGCGATTGTGAAATTTCGCCCATATTTGTATGGACGCTCGTTCAAGGTGATCAGCGATCACCACTCCCTCTGCTGGTTGACCAGTCTGAAAGATCCTACCAGCCGATTAGCGTGTTGAAGCCTGAGGCTGCAAGAATTCGACGTGATGATCGTGCACCAGTCGGGGAAGCGACACACAGGCGCAGTCTGTCTGTCGCGGTCCCCAGTAGAGACAGCTACTTCACCCGCTGAGGACGAGGCAGCATTTCTTGGTGTCCTCGATGCTTCCGCCATTGCACAACAACAACGTGACGACCCTGAGTTGGAAGGCCTCATCAGTTTCTTGGACGGACGAACCCAGACCGCACCTAAAATTTTTGCGAGAGCACTGTCGTCGTTCTGCTTGCTGAACAAGCTGCTTTACAAAAAGAAGTTTTCACCCAGTGGGTCCATCACTTACTCGTCATTACTGGGGCACTCTCTCGCGAAGTACTCGAAGTGTGTCATGGCGAAGTCACTTCTGGGCATCTGGGATACACTCGAACTCTGAACAGAGTGCGGCAACGATATTACTGGCCAGGAGTACCTGCTGCCGTGAAACATTACGTTCAGACCTGTCTACATTTCAGCGGCGCAAGTCGCCTCCGGCGAAACCAGCTGGTTTGCTACATCCTCTACAAGTCCCACAAGCACCTTTCGACCTGATCGGCATGGACCTTTTGGGCCCACTTCCTACATCTGCTGCGGGTAACCGCTGGGTTATTGTAGCAACTGATTATCTTACTCGCTACGCCGAAACAAAGGCTATCCCAAGAGGCACAGCGGCAGAGGTAGCACAATTCTTCATAGAGAATGTTGTCTTGAGACACGGAGCACCAGCAGTTATCATAACAGACCGCGGAACCACATTCACAGCAGCCCTTTTGCATCACATCTTGACGCTGAGCGGTACCGCTCATCGCAAGACAGTAGCCTACCATCCACAAACAAACGGACTCACCGAGCGGCTAAAAAATACATTCGAAGGCATGCCTTCGATGTACAGGCGCGAGCAAAAGTATACGAACCACGGCATCGCGTGGCTCACAGGCTCTTCGCGACACTTCGGTCACGTCAGCTGCGATCGACAGCAGCGCTACGTGCAAGAAGCATCCCTCCTTAAATCTAGGGCCTGTCTGTTTTTCCTACTGTGATCAAGTATTTTTCACCTTTCTCTTTCTAACGCTAAGCGCTCTTCGGTATCCGAATCCACGGGTTCATACGATAGCGCTTCGCCAAACTGACATCTCTTCATCGGCACACCGGTAGATGCAGGCCATGACGGCTGTGATACAGCTATCAAGACAGATATGTGGCGTTCTTACCGCCGACGATCGCTGCGCGTGGAAACAGCAAACTAACAATGCGGTGCACGGTGTCGTGTATGTACGTGCCGCACAGTGTAATCGTGTTTGGATGCAAGTGTGATAAAACACGAGCTCTCAGCGTACACGTGTCTTGCTCTGACGTCACTGCAAAACCTCTGTGGCACCACGTTGTCGCGGGACCTTCTTTCTTGTCGGGAATGCACAAAAGGCAGCGCTGAATAAACTTTTGCGTTCTTTGTTGTGTTGAACTAGGCTCACATGTGTCACGTACCGCCCCTGCATGAAACGCACGGCACTGAAAAATTTACATGCTAGCGGGTAGCGAGTAGACTAATTTCCGGTGGAGCTCTCCGGTGGCCGTTAGGCGGCATTCCGCTAGGTGGAGCGGAAAGCCAATTTGGCACACGCTAGCGTGGTCCATATACTTTGGCTCGTGTCTGTACGTCGACATTGAACACAAAAACTGGGACGCCTTTCTGCCATATATCACGTTCGCCTATAACGCAGCGAGACAAGAAACAGCACGAATGACTCCGTTTCGTCTTGTCCACGGACGTGAAGTAAGAACAATTATGAATGCCATGCTCCCACTCGAACCGGACGAAATTTACACGGATGCCGATGAATTTACTCAACGCGCGGAAGAAGCTAGACAAGTAGCACGCGTGCGAATCCACCAGCAGCAACAGTACCACGCGCGACACTATAATGTCCGTCGCAGACCTGTAGCTTACGAAGTAGGTGACAAGGTATGGGTGTGGACACCTGTACGACGACGAGGACTGTCCGAGAAGCTGCTGAAGCGATACTTCGGACCCTATCGAGTCCTGCGACAAATAAGTGACATTAACTACGAGGTTGTCCCAGATAGCCCCCCTGCACGAGGCGACGCCCGCTCAGTTCCGAACTGGTGCACGCTGTGCGTATGTAGCCGTATGTCACCGAGTGACAGTGCTAGCGACCAGCTAACGGATATTGACGATATAGCATCGAACGAATGCTCTCTTAGGGAGAGGCTAATGACGCATCTGCTGTGAAATAGAAGACGATGACGATAAAAAGCACTACAGGAATCTATATAGTGGGACTGCTGGAAGAATTTGAGGACGACGACGTCCATTATTCTTGAGTTTGTTGAACAGGCTCTTGTGCTGTCCAGTTAAAGGTCGTGTTTTCTTCTGCTCGCGTTGTACCGCGACAATATATATATGTGACGCTAGAACACAGAGACGGGACGTGATTCAGATGCCATGCCTTTATTCTAATGCATGCGCGCTTCCTCTTCTTCGGCTTCTCCTACCATCACCTTGTCCATGCATCACACTAATCCCCCCGCCCTAGAGAAAGTCTAGTTCAGAAGGGGCAAAATAACGCCGCAGTTTGCTAACATGCACAATGTCAGTTTCTAGCTAAGGGCAACACTGAGCGGTTGATATCATTGTGTACTGGTGAGACCTTGCGTAGAATCTTGTAGGGCCCTTCCATGACAGAACTCAGTTTGCATTTGTTAGGATGCCACGGTGTCTCGAAAAGGACAAGATCACCAACTTGGACTCAATCGCAAGGAATTTTTTATCATAGATGACTTTGTTCTTGTTGTGGTAGGCGATAGAATTGTTAACCGCAGCTTTTCTTGTTTTTTCTACAGTTTCTTCTCGTTGTTCCAGTATAGTTGGGTAAGATGGAATTCCATACACGAGGAAGGAAGGTGGGTAGCCGGTAACTTCTTGGGGCGTTCTGTTGTTTTCCTCTGTTACATCCTAGAGCAACTTAGTCCAACATTTGTGTGGCTCGTCATCGATCTTGCATTTAAGTCTGGTTACAATGGCCTGGTTTGTCCGCTCGTTCATACCATTGCATCCTGCAGTGAACCCTGGTCCACGATCTGAAAGGAACTTCCGTCGTTTTCCGGCAGCAAAACTCGTTTTTAAGCATGAGATGTAGGCATCGCTGTTTTCACTTTTATGAGCGAACGCCGACACGTAGCGAGTAGCTTGGTCAATAAATAACCAAGTGGATAAACCTTTTTGATGAGCCATATGCAGTGGTTCTTCAGCTGGAGGTAGTGATTCAAGTGCCCCATACTTCTTTGTTTTCGTTTTCTTGCATCTATGACATCTATCGCAATGACGAATGTACGCGAAAACATCGGCTACCATATCCGGCCAATAGTATTACGGCGACAGGAGCGATAGTGTCTTCTCTCCTACATGCCCGAAATGTTGATGGTTCGGCGTAGTTCATGGGGCACATATACCTTCCTCAGTCCTTTTCTTTTGACAATGACTGTGTTGTCCAATGAATACGTTCCTTGTGGGCGCTCATTGCTACATCGTTGAAGTTCATCATGTGACAGAAGTTGAACTATTGTGACTTTGGGAAGTGCATCTGCTTCTACGTTGCTTACACCCTTTTGATGTTTGATGTTTACTTCATACATAGACAGTTTTAGAGACCAGCGAAAGAGGCGACCTTGAGGATTCTTAATATTCTTCAGCCACTGGAGTGCTGCATGATCCGTTACAACAGTGAATGGCTTTCCATGAAGGTAGCAATGCCATTTATCAATGGCATCAATAATAGCAAGACATTGTCTTTCTGTAATAGCATAATTTACCTCGTGTTTGAGTAGTTTACGGGAATAGTAGGCAACGGGATGTTGTTTGCCTTTGTCATGAGGCTGTTTCAGCACTGCACCAATGCCTTCGCCAGATGCGTCACAGTACACAGTACACGGTCTCGAAGGATCGTATATACGAAGCACTGGTTCTTCAGTTATCCGCTCCTTCAATTCCCTAAAGGCTTGTTCGCATGCTTCTGTCCACGTCCACTTGCTACCTTTGTGCAGCAGTTTCGTGAGTGGAAGAGCGATATCGCTGAAATGAGGGATGTACTCACGGTAAGTGTTTGCAGTGCCCAGGCAACGCTGGAGGTCTTTCTCTCGTTTAGATGTCGGAAATTTATCTATTGCAACCACGTTACTTTGCTTAGGTGTCAGTATTCCTTGTGAAATCTAGTGGCCCAAGTATTGAATGCTGGATCTTGTAAATTTGGACTTTTTTGTTTTAGTTTTACGTTCTGAGCTTTAAGAGCTTTCAATAGTGCCTCGAGGTGTCCTACGTGATCGTCAAATGTCTCTGAGTATACGACCACATCGTCGAAATAATTGTTAACATTAGTGTGCTGACGTTTGGCTATTATAGATTTCATGGCTCTTTTAAATGTGGCCGGAGCGTTCTTTAACCCGAACGGCATTACCAACCACTCATAATGACCGTTAGTCGTGACGAACGCAGTCTTCTGAACGTCATCGGGATGCGTTGGGACATGCCAGTATCCCGACGTTACGTCCAATGTAGTGAAAAAATCCGATTTTCCAAAGTGGTCAAGGATATCATTTATACATGCAATCGGTTGGTAGTCGGGTACCATTATGGCATTGAGTGTGCGGTAGTCAGTACATAGACGAGTACGTCTTTCGCCTTTTCTTCCCGCGAGGATCACAGGTGCAGCGTAGGGCAACAACGAAGGTCTTACAACACCTTGCTCAATGAGGGCGTCAACTTCCTTGCTAATCTCCGCTTTGTCTGCCTGTGAGCATCTGTATGGAGCTCGATGGATAGCGACAGCACTCGTAAGTGTGATCCTATGCTGCTCAGTAGTGATGCATCCAATATCTGTCTGGGATTTAGACAACATCTCGTCATATTTGTGTAAAAGAGAGTTGAGCACCCGCAGATTCATTCTCTGACAAGTTTTCCGAAGTCAGGGTCCTCATCTGAAGGGATTTAATAATTTCCTTTTCATTATAATTCGGTAGGTTCAAATTTTCACGCCCTTCTGTCACTGATTTGCTTTCCAAGTTTACAGAAAGATGGAAGTACGAAGCGCTGTCTAGGCCAAGAATTAATTGCGTTCTCATGCCTCGTAGAACGTGTGCATAAACTTTCTTTGTGACATTCCCAATTTGCAACTGTATGTTTTCGCGACCCAAACTTCGAATGCTTGAAGTAACTTGCTGTACCGTGATGCTGGAGTCTCTCATCAACTGAAGTTTGAGCTGGTTTTACACATCCTCATTGAGACAAGTAATTGTGTCTCCTGTATCAAGAATTGCAGTTACTGGTCTTCCATTGACGAGAGCACTGAAGTGTATTAATGCAACTTTGGTCTCAATATCGGACACTTCGCCACGGCGCGGACATTGGTTGTGCCAATGAAAGTGTCGTGGGAAACCTGCAGCTGAGGAAGAACTACATTCTCCTTGCGGAGCTCACGGCCGAGAAGTTAATGTTGGCTGCTGCGGTCTGCTGAAGAGATGTGGAGCTCTTGATGTAGTACTAACATTACGAGCAGAGGAAACTCCTCTCACCCGTCTTAAGGATGTCTCGACCCGTTGAGCAGCGGCGAGCCACTCTAACGACGTTTTGAAAGAGAGTATGGCGAGAGCCACTTCCACATCAGGAGGAACACCGTCAGTCCTTCCAGAAATGATGTGGCACTCTTTAAGGTCAGCCAAAGAGCCCAGTCGTTTTTTTTTCTTCGTAGTATTCCTTGATGGTCTGCCCTCCCTTGAGCCGGTAGTGAATGAAGAGATGGAAGGCATCTCCGTCAGGCCTAGCAAAGCGGTTTTGCATGTAGCGCTTTATATCGTCCCATGTCTCGACGTTGCTGGAAATCTCAGTCTGCTACCACTTGTACGCTTCCCCTTCGATATATTCACTGAAGTGACTGACGTGATCGCGGGTGTCCATGATGCCTCGCACGCCTTCATGTCCAAAAGTTGAAGCCACTTGTCGATGGAGACGTCTTGTGGTGTTCCTTGGTGTATCGGTATGTTGAGCGGAGGCCTTGGCCTAGCCATGACAGATTAATGAGGTCGATCCTGCGGACCTGTGTGATGCTAGAGCACAGAGACGAGCCACAATTCAAGTCAAGCTCAGTACAATCTACGTTTCAAATCTGTTTCCCTGCCCTTCGACTTTACTGTGGGGAGAGGGCATTGGCAGCGCTGACGAATTCGATCCATCCTCAACCTGCATTGTTCCTGGTGAGCCGAATTCCTTTACGATTGACGCCATTGATGGTTCTTCTTCGACATCTGTATCATCATTCACCGGGGCACTCTGTCGATGCGTCGACGACAATTTCACTGCTCAGCCGCGTGCGAAGATAATCTCCCTCCTTGAGCGCTTCAGCAGCAGTTTTGATCAACACCAACCTTCTATGGGCCGCAATACAACCGTTGATCACCGCATCGACACTGCTCTACACGCTCCTTTGCATCAGCATCTATATCATGTGTCAGCATCTGAGCGTGGTATCATCGCCGAACAAGTTGACGATATGATTAACCCCGGTGTTATCGAGCCATCGAAAAGTCCCTGGTCTTCACCTGTTCTCGTAAGGAAGAAAGATGGCTTGATACGCTTTTGCGTTGACTGCCGTAGGTTGAACAAGATCACGCGCAAAGATGTCTATCCTTTACCTCGGATATACGACGCCCTCGACTGCCTGCAAGGCGCCGAGTTCTTCCCGTCCTTGGATTTACGCTCAGGTTACTGGCACGTACCCGTGGCTGAGGCTGATCGCGCCAAAACTCCTTTTATCACTCTTGATGGCTTACACGAATTCACCGTTATGCCATTCGGGCTCTGCAACGCGCCTGCCACTTTCGAGCGCATGACAGACAACAAACATCCTTCGTGGCCTTAAATGGCAGACGTGCCTGTGCTACCTGGTCGATATCGTGGTATTTTGCCGTGAATTCTCAACGCATCTTCGAGGCCTCAAAACAGTGCTCACATGTCTCACCTCCATGGGCTTACAGTTCAATCTAAAGAAATGTCGCTTTCCTGGGCTATGTGGTCCTGGGCTATGTGGTCTCCCGCGATGGCATTCTTCCGGATCCTACGAAACTTCGGGCCATTGCCGAATTCCCTAAAGCACGAACGCCGAGGGAACTTCGCAGTTTCATCGGCCTTTGCTCTTATTTTCGTCGTTTCCTCCGCAACATTACCCCCATCATAGCGCCTTTGACGGACCTCCTCCGCGATAACCACGACCTTTCGTCATGGTGACCAGCGTGTGACGAAGCCTTCGCCACACTCCGCTGCCTTCTTACGTCGCCTCCTATACTGCGACATTTTGAGCCACGCACTTCGACTGAAATTCATACGCACGCTTGTGGTGTCGGTCTTGGAGCTGTGCTTGCACAACGTCAGCATGGATTTGACGAGTACCTTGTTTCCTACGCAAGCCGTGCGCTCACCAAAGCCGAAGCGTATTATTCAGTTACAGAGAAGGACTGCCTAGCCATCATATGGGCCATAGACACGTTTCGGCCTTACCTTTATGTCCGGCCATTCACCGTGGTGACGGACAACCATGTGTTGTGTTGGATTTCTTCCCTGAAAGATCCATCCGGCTGGCTCGCACTCTGGGCGCTACGCCTCCAAGAGTACGACATACAAGTCTTCTATCGATCTGGACGGAAGCATTCTGATGCCGACGCTCTGTGACGGTCACCGCTACCTTCTTGCTCCATGTCCCAGCCTTTACCCACATCCGATGCGGCATCGCTTTCCATCGACAACATGCCCCTGGAGCAACGCAAGGACCCGGGCTGGCTTCTCTCATGGACTTTTTGAGCAGGCTTTCATGAGAAACCATGCCTCGGAAAATGCGTCGTCAGCTACACCACTTCGCTCTCCGAGGTGGCTTGCTCTACCGACGAAACTATCTTTCCGAAGGCCGCCAGTGGTTATTGGTTATACCGAGACATCTACGCTCAGATATCTGCGCCTCCTTTCACGCCGACCCTCACTGTGCACATGCTGGAGTGCTGAAAACGTACACCCGCCTTCGGCACCGTTACTACAGGCGTGGCATGTACCGCTTCGTCCGCCGCTACGTTCGTTCTTGCCTCACTTGCCAGCGGTGAAAGCGTCCCCCTTCCCGCGTCCCCGCTCCACTGCAGCCCTTACCGTGTCCAAGCAGACCTTTCCTAGTGTCGGCATTGATCTTTATGGCCCTCTTCCCATCACTCCTGCTGGCAACCGCAGGATCATCGTCGCCATCGATCACCTCACGCGCTACGCTGAGACCTCAGCATTGCGCTCTGCATCGGCAGGTGACGTCTATTCTTTCATTTTACGTCGCATCATTTTACGTCATGGAGCACCACGTGAACTCTTGAGCGATCGAGGCCGTGTATTTCTGTCGAACGCGGTATAATCGCTCCTCAAAGTATGCCACGTCGTTCAGTGGACCACCACTGCATACCATCCCCAAACGAATGGCTTAACCGAACGATTTAACCGCAGTTTGGGCGATATGCTGTCCATGTACATCGCCTATGCTCACTCCAACTGGGACAGTATTCTTCCCTTCGTAACGTACGCGCACAATACTGCCATGCAGACCACCACTGGATTCACTCTATACTTTCTACTTTGCGGCCGCGAACCCTCTTGTATAGTCGACACCATTCTTCCATACCACCCTGATGTGACTGAGTCAGGACCGGTTTCTCAAGCTGCAAGATACGCGGAAGAGTGTCGCCAGATTGCCCGCGTCCTCACCACTGTGATCAGCAGCGCCAGAAACAACATCGGTACACCTAAGAGGCACCAGAATCTTACGCTCCAGAATCGCTTGTTTGGCTCTGGGTTCCCTCTGTCAGTTCTGGCCAGTCGATGAAACTTACTTCTACATACCACGGCCCTTACCGTCTGGTTAAACAAACTTCACCTGTCAATTACATCATCGAGCAGCTTGCGCCATCGTCTGATCTACGACGCCGTGGACGCGAAATTGTGCATATCGAACGGCTGAAGCCTTACTATGACCCTGCTGTCGTTTCGTGCCCATAGGTCGCAAGGATGGCCCTTTTCCGTAGGGGAAGTGAATGTAGTGGAGAATATCGACGCTATACTCGGACAGACAGGGTGCGCTACTCGCGGAGGAAGAAGACGTTTGGACAGCCCAACGCGCGTGCTGGCTCGGCGATTGCCAAGGCTTAGTCGCAGCTGTTTTTGCTTAAACTTCACAAGCAAAACCCTTGCCTAAAGGCGCTGTTAGAAGACTTGAAGTCTTGAAGACTTCAAGTCTTCTAAGCGCACTCTTCGCTTAACCGCATTTCAATGCGCGGAACCATAGGGCAACAGCGCTTTTTTGCTTCGAGGGAAGTTCATGTAACAGACATGATCCTTTGTCAGAGCCAGTAAAGTATCTAATAAGTGCAGAAAATAGTCGATGGGAAGCTCATGAGAGAAACTTAGTCCTTCCGCGTTTTTCTTAAAAGTATCAAAAATATACTATTTCATACTGGAAAAACGGGCGCGTATTCTCTAAAAGAGTGAAACAGTTATCGATGTACCTAAAAGATTGGTTGCGTTAAAAACACCGGATGAGATAAAAACACGATCCAGTGCCTCGTGAAAACACGACAAAAAATTTCACATAAAATAGGTGCGACGGACGACCCAATACAGATGCCCTGCTTTTGAAAGTAGGTACCATCTTCAATGGTAACGAAGGTGCTACTCAGATACACTTCCAACAAAGTAATAAAATTCGAAACCAACATTTCAACCCTAGCAACGAAATCGGCTTCACCACTTTCACATATGCACGGCTTTACTATGCATGGGCAGCAGAGTTGAAAAGATCACTGACATCCACCGAAAATAGATAACTAGTTTCATTATTATCTCGGAAAATGTCAAGAACCTCATCCGAATTCTTAATAGGGTAAGGGTCCTTCACATCAAGGCATTTCACAGACGTCTACAAAAACCGCTAACATAATGCTGCCCTGTGCCACGTTCACTAATAATGGGTCTTAACAGCATGTGGACTTTGTGGGTCTTAGCACTAAAGAACTGTCAAAATATTTATTTTAGACCTAGTTACCTGTTTGGATAAATTGTCCTTGCCTAGTTCTTCACAAAGCCTCCCAATATTCTTCTTCACCGTTGACAAACTCACTTTGGCACTTTTTAATTTTTTTATAGCTTGCAAAGCTTTTTTGTTGAAGGTACTTCGGGTCATTATTACAAAAGCACCTTCCTTATCCGATTGCAAGAGGCAGAGATCATCATCATCATCAGTCTGTCTACGCCCACTGCAGGGCAAAGGCCTCTCCCATGTATCTCAAGTTATTCTTGTCCTCTGATAACTGGGCTCAATTTATTCCCGCAAACTTCTTGGTCTCATCTGTCCACCTAACTTAATGCCACCCACTGCTACGCTTGCCTTCTCTAGGAATGCACTCTGTTACCCTTCATGACCAACGATTGTCTTGTCTTCGCATTACATGGCCCGACCACGCCCATTCTTAAATTCTACTCATATGTCCCTTACACGTGTTTGTTCCTTAACCCTCCTTGCGCTCTTCTTGTCACTTAAGGTTACACCTACCATTTTCCATTCGATAGCCCGCTGTGTCGTCCTCAATTTAAGCTGAGCCCTCTTAGTTAGCCTCCAAGTTTCTGCCCCGTAGGTGAGTACCGGTAAGATGCAGCTGTTATCCACTTTCCTCTTCAGAGACAATGGTAAGCTACCATTCATTATCTGAGAATGCATTATCTGAGAAAGAGGCAGAAAAATTGGTTCTAAAGAAAGTCACAACCCCACGCAGCAAGCACGCCTGGCGTCCAGTTCCAACACTAGACGCAGACCTCTCTAGGCTGTCGACACCATCCAGCAGGCACCGTTCACGCTGTTCGACGGGAGCCTTCCTTGCAATTCTTCAATTTAGTGCAAGTAACTCATGGGCAAGGTCGTTATGTCCTGAGGAACAGGAATTCCACCTAAGACCTTCAGGTTCTCCGTCGGCGCTCCTTGGCCTTTCGATAAGACGTCCAGAGAAGGCTCTAAAGCATGGTCTTCCAGGTAGTCTCAGTCGTAACACTGAAGCCAGCGATAATCTTTAAGCTACTTTGGGGCAAGCCATTCAGGAAAATTCCCAAGCCAAATACACCCCCAGAGGTTATTGTGAAGTCGATCATGTCGCCATAGCTCAGAGCGAAAAATTTTGCTCACCCCTATCACTGTGTACGGCTGGCTGTATCACTGTATACCACTGAAACACGCATTTCACGATAACATGTTTGATGTCGTGATGTTTGCGTTGCTGCGCATGTCGGAAAGGTTAACTAGCTATGTAACTTGACCATCAATAAACGGTTGGTAGTTGGCGCTCGTCCATATCTTTCCTTTGTTCTACTGTCTCTTGTTTCTTTTTGCACCTCAACATGTTCAGCAAGCTAAGTCAGCAACTAGCCCAAAAACAGGCGCTTCTTGAGTCTAGCAAGCAGGCGATAGCTCGAAAACGCGCAGAGGAGGATAAGGGATGGGGTTGCTCGAATGCCTGTCTCGTGCCTTCTATTCGTGATGATGATAGCTGGAATCGGGATGTCATTGTTTCCTTTCCTTTATTATAACTGGCCCCATCGATTAGTCACAACATTAGTCTCGACGAAATTCAAAATACTTTTGCTAATTTAGCCACCAATAAAGCCAGTGGGATAGATGGGATTACAGCGCGGTTACTAAAAGACAATATTGACGTCCTGGGTCCTATCTTATGCCGTATATGTAACCACTCCTTGAGTACGTCAACATACCCATCCTGTCTGAAAAAGGATAAAGTGGTACCGGTGTACAAGGATGGTGATTGCTCTGACCCTTCCAGTTGTAGGCCTATATCTGTTTTAAGCATATTAAATAACATATTTGAAAGAATTCTGGCAAAACGGACGCGCATCTTTCTAGAAAAATATCGAGCAATATGCGCCGAGCAACATGGATTTAGGTCGCACCACTCCACCTCCACTGCTGTACTATCTTTATCACAAAAAATTAACGAAGTATTAAATAACAGCCTCCTTGTAGCAGTAGTTTTTCTTTACTTAAAGAAAGCATTTGATACTGTTGACCATGGTATATTACTTATGAAATTAAAGCACTACGGTTCCCGCGGCAAAATTTTTCACTTATTTTCTAGTTACATGAGCGAACGTCAACAGATGTCATTATGCATAATCTCACCTCCTCCGTGTTAAATGTACACACAGGGGTACCACAAGGCTCCGTTCTCGGACCCTTACTGTTTTCACTGTACGTAAACGACCTACCAAACATATTGACGTCCGCGAAGATGCTAATGTACGCTGATGATACAGTCGTTATTGTTACTGCTGACAATATGAGGGATCTAGAGCATAAAAGTAATGCAGAGCTAAAAAATAATTGTCAGTGGTTTTCAGCGATCAAACTGACACTTAATGCTAAGAAAACTAAGTACACAATTTCCCACTCCCGTCATCGAGATATAAGTACTGAGTCAATTTGTATTACAATAATTAACTGCGTGCTTGAGCAGACGAAACATTTCAAATATCTGGGTGTAATTTTCGATAGCCATTTAAACTGGCAAATCCATATTAAATCTGTATGCGCTAAACTAGGATATGGATGTAGTACGTTATCAACCGCTAGAAATTATTTCAAAAGCAGTATTCCCCGAATTCTCTATTTCGCTTTTTTTCATTGTCACCTATCATATTGCATAGATTCCTGGGGATGGACTTTTAAAATATATCTAGAACCCTTACGCATACTACAAAAGCGAGCACCTCGGATAATAAACAATGCTAGATATGATCAACACAGCGCGCCATTGTTTCATAATATAGAAATCATACCATTCGATAACTTACGACAGCAAAAAATTGCACTTACCGTCCATAAAGTCATTTCTTATAACATGCCCTTTTATAGATCAGGGGAAGTTACTTGTGGTATTGTAATTGTCGAGAAAGTAGAAAGGAATTAAAGTGGACGAAAAGACAAACCTGCCTTCGGTGGGACCCGAACCCACGACCTTCGGATGTCGCGTCCGATGCTCTACCAACTGAGCTACAAAGGCGGTCGTCCCCCCGTCCACTTCATTGTGTATTTATGTACGTATTATCCTGGGAGTGTTAGGCAGCGCCACTCGAGGCCAAGGCGGCGTGTGTAGAACACACTTTCTTGCCAGAAGGCGTCACGTGGAACGTGAACTTAGATGAGATGGCGGCTGCCCAATAAGCCCTCGCATGCTACCTAAGGCACCAAGTCTGCCGCAACGAGGCCCAAGCTATGAAATAACGAAAGGGAAGGGGTCAAGGGCTCGTTCTTTATTTGTTAGAAACAACTTAATGAGCAAACAGACAATGAAGCCTAGGAAAGCACAGGGGAAGTTACTTGTGGTATTGTAATTGTCGAGAAAGTAGAAAGGAATTAAAGTGGACGAAAAGACAAACCTGCCTTCGGTGGGACCCGAACCCACGACCTTCGGATGTCGCGTCCGATGCTCTACCAACTGAGCTACAAAGGCGGTCGTCCCCCCGTCCACTTTATTGTGTATTTATGTACGTATTATCCTGGGAGTGTTAGGCAGCGCCACTCGAGGCCAAGGCGGCGTGTGTAGAACACACTTTCTTGCCAGGAGGCGTCACGTGGAACGTGACGCCTCCTGGCAAGAAACCTGTTACTTAGGCCGCCCGGATGACTCCTTTTCATCGGGGCAGTAATTGTAGCATAAATAGGACGCATATAGGAAAGCCAGCAAAAGACGAAGACGAGGACAGTTGTGGCCCTCGCGCTTGCTCCGCTTGAACAGCTGGTCCATTCAGCTCTGCTATTTGCAATAAACGCCTCACTGGCTCAACCTTAAACGCGCACCTTCATGTGGATACGTTGCGCTCTGCATGTGTCACCGTGTCCATTTTTGTCCGTGTCTTACGCGCTGCACTGACAGCCTCATGCATAACCAATTAGCCCCCGTGGAAACGCTACTGAACTTCCTTTCGAGTCGGAGTAAGTCGTGCGTTCGAGCGAGACAGAGTAATTAATCAGTATACAATCCGTAATCGAATATTAACTAATTTTGAATTAGGTAGAACAAGGTGGATTAACTTTTCTAGTGAGCAGCTTATCTGGGGCAGTCATATGCTCAACATCAAGACGACGACCGCATTGCCAATGTAAGCGCGCACGCCTCGAGCCTTCAGACATGGGTGGTGAGCAGAAACAAAGGCTTGTAGGATCGCAAGAATTAAAGGCTGTTGATGCTCCCATCATAGAAATCGATTAACACGAAAGTGAACAATGTCCTTGCGAGGCTGTGGGAAACATGCGGCAATGCGGCGAATCGAGGGGCGCGAAACTGGACGAATACTCTGAACATGTGAACGCGTCGAAAGTACACATCAATGGCACCTCGACACTGCACAGGTATCTTCGAGAGTTGCCTGCTAGTGGAGGTTCTCGATCGACTCGCATTTTCCCGGAGATATTGAATTGCACGCGCCAGATGCCTGCGCATAAGCTGCATTAAACTAGGGGCGTCCGCAAATGCTGAACTCTTGTAAGAGAAACTCAAGGGGTTAATAGAAGCTCGTTTTGTGTACAAACAGCCTGTTGCAACGAAAGGCACATCATTTGTTTCTCGAAGTCCATCTTTGCGTTCCTGGAGCAGAGAGAATCTCAACACATCTGGCTACCACGCACGTCACACAAGAGAAATTATGTAGCGACCGTGGTTGTATGGGTTGTATTATGCCTTAGCAAGGCACCGGAAGGACGCCAATAACTTTCGCTGCAATGGAAGAGGTGTTACTACCTAAGCGCTGACTGGCCGGCACGCTCCAATAGTCGACGATCTACCACTTCGATCCGTCGTTCTTAGATGGCAGCACCACCACAGCGAATCAAAAGTGCAGTGAAAAGCCTTGTTAATTTATGCGTAATTTTGTTTCCTTAACGTCGTTCGTTTAACCTGCCATCGGTAGGATGCAAATTGTAAAACAGTGTAGTTAAGAAATAAGGCCAGTCTACACCCTACGCCGCCAAGTAGCGCCTGCACACATGGACAGAAAAGAAGCAAAACGACACGAGCTCTCTTGACTTCATTGTCAAGTGTGTGTTCATTTTAACGCGAAAGTTCTTTATGCCGGTGTCCACCACGACATCGTACGTCGCTACCATAACAAATGTGACACAGTAATATGAACATTAACGAAAAACTTCTCTTGATTCCCCGGGAATCGAAGTCGCAGCAGCCCGCTCAACGACGAAAGGTTGCCGGTGCTATACCACTGCGCTAACGCCCTACACGCTCGACGCTATACCAACGCGCCTTACATTCCTCCTTTCTGTGACGCTCTCGTGCGGCTCAGCGAGAGCGCGTCAAGGCGCACATTGCCCGGAACAGTGCCCGCATCCAGGAGACGTGAAGTGAATCACCGCAGCTTTACTTCGCCCCTGCTGGCCGGCGGCACCATTACAGGCGCGTTCGAAAGTCCGCCTCGATGCACGCTTGCATCAGGAAGAAGCGTGATAAAAAAAATTGGCCGCGTATATCCGTGCTTCGCAGCAAATGTCGTCGAAAGACGATAGTCATCTACCGGCTGTACTACATGAGTCCCGGTTCATCTGCGGTTCGGCACAAGCTTCGGGCGTCTGTTCAGCCGCCGGGTACACTCGCTTAGCCTCTGTATCAGTGACAATTCGCGCATTGCGCACCTCGTCTGTTTCCTGTTGCCTCGGCAGCGCCTCGATTCACGATCTTTCGCTAGCCGCTGGGCTCGTTGCTCTGACGTTACCTGGGCACGCTTGAGACGGCGGGCATCCGCACGCCGGCCCTTCTCCACTGCAATCTGCTCGTCGGTCTTTTCCCTGCGTTGTCCGGGCATGTCTTGTAGAGTGTGTTCTATATCATCAAGCGGCCTTATGTTTGGCCTTGCCTTTACGCTACGTCTACGCTGAATCGGCCGCATGTGGCTGGCGTTGATGAAATGGAGGCAGCGCTGCGTGAGATATGGACGCCATCTGGCCATGATATAGAGAAATGCAACAAGCTTGCGCAGAACGCGGAGCTACTGGTAGGTGGTAGCACCGTGTCGTTTTACCGAAGCGTAGGAAACGTCCGCTTTTTCGTTCATAACGTCGCATTGTCAGCGCAGCGTAAGACACTGTGGTCTTTAGAACTACACATGTATGCATTTTCTCAAATAAAGGAAAAACACCGCCCAATACTCATGCATTGATGTTGTGCCTCAGATATGGGTAATATTCGTTTTTTGATATAATGGTTTCTGCATATCGACGCAGAAACCAGATAAAGATGGGTGGTCGTTGAGGAAGGGGTTAAACTTTCGCCATTCTACTGAATCGGGTAAAAACAGGACAGACACACACACACAGACAGCCCAAAATTTCTGCGTTGAAGTATCCCAAGAAAGTCTATCGTCTTTAAAAGAACATAGCCGCGTTGCTACGAGCGTTCATTGGTGAAGCTTATGTGCGCCGATAGCGCAGTGGTAGAGCACTGGCCACCTTTCTTCGTGGGTATCGTTCCCCCACCGACCACTCTTCGAACGTGATGACAACAACAACACTGCTGGGTTAGGCTCCCAAGCACGGCAGCGACGTTGACGGGTCAATGTGGACGCGATTCGTGGACGTAGGTTCATCCACGAAAAACGCTGCCGTACCAGCGAAGCCCCGAGAGGGATGGGCAAGTTTCTCTCGACGTAACAATTCACATACGCCTGCTTATGCGAAAGCTCCTTGAACTTTCGTGTTTTACCGATCCTTTTCACAGAGGGATCAGCCACATTTTAACGATGAGTCTTTCTTGGGATACTTCAGCGCAGAAATTTTGGTCTGTCTGCCTGTGTGTGTGTCTGTCCAGCTTTCCGATTCAGTAGAATGGCGAAAGTTTGACCCCTTCCTGAACGACCACCCATCATGAACTGGTAGCTGCGTTCATACTTGTGAACACAGTCGACCAAAAAGCAAATATTACGCATATCTGAGGCGCAACATCAATACGTAAGTATTAGATGCTGTGTTACTTTTGCAGAGAATACATAGATGCGTAATTTTAAAGACCCTAGTGCTTGTTAGGATGCGCTAGAAATGCGACGCTATGAACGAAACAGCGGACGTTTCCTACGCTTCGGTAAAACGACACGGTGCTGCCACCTATCAGTAGCTGTGTTGAAGTCTGGTGATGCATGTTGATGTCTGGTGATGCATTGCAGTGAGCAGGGCACCTCCTTCGACGTCGCCCACAACAGCTCTATCCGCTCTATTCCGCAGAGTTGAGAAAGAACGGGTAAAAGAGGTTTTCTGCTCGCAGTATCTTTGCCCGCTCGAAATATTTCTAAAAGATGCTTTCGGCTGAACACTTTTGACAGGCTTTCAATACACATCCCGCCGTTTCAAAAACCAGGCGCGAAGGGTGTTTCAGGACCCGCTTAATGAGATGAGGTTTCATGTCTGTGCGCATGTATTCGAATCTCGGTAAGACCGGTGCTGCTACACGTCGGACTGACTCACGATTTTGGTTGGGCTTCATGCATTCTCACCCCCAATTTGGTATAGTAGGAGAGGTGTTTCGGAACATCGTATGTTTATGAGTCACTGGCTGTTACTGCAACAAGAGGAATAGGAAGAAAACGGAGCAGGCGGGAAAAGTAAACAGAAAGGAGATGACGACGATAAAGAAGAGAAAGAAGGCGCAGAAGACAACAAAGACTAAGAAATGACGACAATGAAAAAGGCGGCGTGGAGAGCACAACGACGAGTACGAAGATGATGACGAAGAACTTGACAAATGAAAAGACGACGAAGAGCAAGAAAAAGGGGACAGCGGAAAGGGAAGAAGAGGGAAGGAGAAACCCTAATAGAATAAGATTGAAAGATAAGAATGGGAAAGCACACCGCAAAATATAGCTTACGCTGTCCCTGTGCTGCATCCTCCGCGCAGGTGTGGCTTTTTTCCTTTTTTTCTCCAACAAATAATCTACCTCTGCGCCACCACTGCTTCCTCCGTGTGACTGCACCCATGTCTTGTTCCATTTAAATGTCCCTAAAGCGCTATCACCAGCGTTTGGTTAACTTTTCGTTCATTGAGAGCCATTAGTCAAATTGAATCATTTCTTGTTCATAGTCGCGTATGCTTGGCTCATATTACCAATTCATAACCTCAATTTTCGGTCGCACTTTCAGGTCACAGTTCTTAAAACTTTCAAAATAAGGAGGGGAAGAAACGTGAGGACTGGCGCCATATGATTTCTTTCACCTTATTTTTTAGGTGTTTTAAGAAATTTGCAATCAGGAAAAAATTCACACAGAGCCAGCTACACCTGTAATTTCTCTTCCATTCAGATATATTAAAAAAATTTTTGATGGGGCTGACTGGCTCATTCATGTACTAAACAGGAACTTTGATATCATATGTCTATCCTTCAAAACTTAAGACAATTACTTTTTTACCGAAATGTAGGGAAAGGTGCTTACACGATGGCCTGATTAGGCTCGCACCGCAGAATGTCCGATGTCGGCATTGGCGTAATCATTTCGAGTCACAGCCGTAGCCGGGTCGCGGGCTCAGGAGCACACCACGGAAGCTCTCCGCAATGGCGCAGCTACTTTCGGCAAAATTTAAGTTCTCAATGGCAAATTCGTGAAAAAAAATTTAGCTACAATTTTCATTAACACCAAGACATAGACAGCTCGGACTGCAGTTCTGCTACGAGTAGACTAACATACCTTGAGCGGAAGCCTAATTATGCTACAAATAATTCCACCACTTCTAGAGAATGCACAAACTTGCGTACGTGAGATTTGCATATGCCTGCAAAGCTTTCACTGCTCGCGGAGACCGCTAGAAGGAGCTATGACGTCAGTGCTAGAGCAAAGCTCGCTCGTTCTTCACTATGGCGTGCTGGATTCTGTACCACATTGCGGTGACGGGCGCATTGTGGAGGCTTCCTCATCGCGGAATACTGACAAAGCATCTACGTCAATAAAGCTTAGATGGGGGCTTGTTGCTATTACATCCTAAATGCTATGGCATCCTATGGCATCCTGGCGCTAAACTATTATCAAGCGACGAGAACCACACGCGTGAAGAGCGCATATGTGTATCTGGTCTTTACGTGTCGATGAACAGATCGCTAAAAACGATGGAAAATAGGGAATGTCGCAGGAGCCAACCTTTCGACAAGTGGACTTGTCTTAGTCAGGACAGTGACTGCCTTTTCCTGCGTTCGTTTATGTACGCGATTGCACGCTCTCCCTCGTCCACGGAGGGAGAGGAGAAGAGCGGCACGTGAGAAAAGAAAAAAAGAAAGGAAGGGGGGCGTTAACGTGTAGTGGAAGTTGGGTGACAGGCGTTAGCGTGACTAATATACATGGCAAGAACCAAAGGTGCGGAAGAATCCCCTCGTGGTAAATATCTTCGAAATGCATTGTTTGTGCAGCTCCATAAAGCAGGATGAAGAAAGGAACACATACTCTAGGTACATGCCTTGCTCCTATCGCATGTGTCCCCCCTGCCACCCCGTCCCACCTGCGCCGCAACCGCGGTGCATTTCACCGAAAGCTTGTTGCTAAATATGTAACTACACTGCTTAACGCTGTTGTTGTCATCGAAGTGGATGAGGAATCGGCACCTGGAAGTACAGTTTCGGGAAGAAACATCGTTAGCTTGTGCATACCTTAACCTTTTGTCGTCTTTGTTAACCCCCACCGCGTCTAATGGACTCAAGGGTTCCCTTTCAAAGGTTTATACCTGTTGGCTGGAGGGTATTGAACTTGCATATGAGATACTATTCCCTGTATTTTCTGTCCCTCGCGAGCGGAAGTTTGCCTGAAGTATGTAGACATTGAGTTGGTGAAAATTACGACGTGGCATATTAAAAGGTTGCTCCACTGCCATGGAAGGTTATTCACGCTGTCCGCGCGGTGCCCGTTATTAATTGGTAGACCAGTTTCGCCGATGAATTGCTTGGGAAAGAATGAACATTCCAACATGTAAATAACGTTTGAACTAGTGCATGTGAAACTTGATTTTCTATGACGGACATAGTTACTTCCCGTGTGTTTAACCTTAAGATCATGTTGAATATGCTTACAAGTCTTACATCAGGGAGGGGAGCAAGATATTACACAGGCAGGCGCTGAGGGTTTACTTTGGCATGTACGAACAGGTCCTTAAGGTTTCTATTGTTGCCGTACTTGGATGCAAAACACGTGTGTGGTTTTCGTCCCTTGGTATTAGCGCAGTACATAAGTGCAGCTGCGTTCACTTGTGGCGGATCCCGAGCGAGGCCACGCCGGACGGACGTATAGTGTGAAGTAATGAATGAATCATCTGCTATGGCACCTGCGCAATTATGTGACTCATGCAAGTGAATCGGAGTGAGCGGGGAACAATAAGGCTATCGCCTTGCACTCGTAAAGGCGAAGAAGCATAAAGGGAACTGCAACGGTTCCCTTCCACTGTACTCTGATGTGGAGAGTGATGTAGGAGGCTACTGTTCCCAGTGGAATTTTTTCCACTCCCTTCAAATAGTAGGACTCTTTCCGAGCATTCAAAGTAAAATGGAGGTAGTGTAGCTACAGCGATATTTTCTAAACGCGCAGAGCGTAGAACTAAACTATCACTTGATACACCTATTGCAGGGAATGCGAGGACTTGACGGCCTCCCTGGACCACCAGGATCAACGGTAAGATCTCATTGTCTGACCATCAAGAAATCCCTGCTTACAAATCACAGTAAATAAGGCTAGTTGGTGATGCATGCGCTAAGTATACTCGACAGAGACAAGCAACGTCGCTATTTGGGCGTTTTGGTATTGCATACTTGGAGGTTTTAGCGCACGAAAGACACGGACGGACTGAGAAAGACGTGACACACGCAGGCGCTCGTTCCTGTGTGTGTCACGTCTTTCTCAGTCCGTGTTCTTCGTGTGGCTGGGTGTGTCACGTCTTTCTCAGTCCTTGTTTTTCGTGGGCTAAAACCTTCAAATAGAGACAAGGGCAGGCTAACAACTGAAGGTTCGTTATTATAGTTTTGCCAAGTGCTTTTCCTGTTGAAGATATTTTTTTTGCCTCTCACATCGTTATCACTGTGTTACGTCCTGCTTCCCCCACGTATATATGTGAATCTTCAATAGTAAACCTTTGGTTGTTAGTCTGCGCTTTTCTCTGTCTTATTTTCGTCCCTGTATGCTTCGGCACACTATACTTCGAGCACAGTGCAGATATGCACAGTGCAGTTGCAGTGCACATATGCTTTTGAGGTGCTTGCCTTCTGTGTGCATGCCTTCTGTGTTTGCATCCTTAACGTACGCGCTGTATGCCGTCGACATTTTAACACTGAATTTTAACGCTGAATCAACGCGGAGCTACTACGTCGCTCCGAGAATGGAGTAGCTGCATAGAGTGTCTGCATGGGGTAACTGCACACAGTAACTGCAAAGCGTCGCGTTGTGACGCCGCAGCCCCACCGGCCGCCCGAAATGTTACTTTTCTTTTTGGCCGAAAGAACGTGCTTTCCTGCATGAACTTTTTTTATTTCAAAATCTGAAAATTGTTGCAAAGCCAAAACAAAGGCAGTAGAAAGAGAGTGGTGTAGCATTGTTGCAATGATTATACTCTCTCACTGTTGTGGAAGCTCTGCTAGTTAATCTAGTTGCACGATGTGGAAGGTCCCCGCCTCCTCAAGCCCGCCTCCCCCCCTCACACACACACAAAAATGTAAGAACACAAGGGAAAAGTGAAGTAGTGTACAAGTGCTAACAACTGAAATGACAAAAAGAGCAGCATCCTTCATACGTCATGTGCTCCCTAAAAGACCGGTAAAGGGCAATAATGTGAGGAAAATATACAAAAGAAGAACGAAGCTGAATACAATGCAAGCTAGAAAAGCAGCACAAGGAAAGATGGATGTTTGCATTTATGAAGAGATTGGTAAAGAGAATGAAGATGAAAAGGGGCACGTTTGGGTTAACGAATTCAAAAGTGCAGAACCCTTGACATACATACAATCCTGAGAAGGCGCAAATGGACTTCATAAAGTATTGTGGGGTTTAACGTCCCAAAACCAGTTCTGATTATGAGAGACGCCGTAGTGGAGGGCTCCGGAAATTTTAGACCACCTGGGGTTCTTTAACGTGCACTGACATCGCACAGCACACGGGCCTCAACATTTCGCCTCCATCGAAATGCAGCCGCCGCAGCCGGGATTCGATCCCGCGACCCTCGGATCAGCAGCCGAGTACCATAGCCACTAGACCACCGTGGCGGGGCTGGACTTCATAAAGGCAAATTTGCATCCACCCATTCGCAGCACGAAGCTTCAAGGAAATGTACATGGATTTCTCAGAAACGAAAGTTTCTCAGTTGACGAAAAATTCGTCTGGGTTTAAATCCGGGACTAACACCTCTCCGCGGCATTTCCTCCGCTCACTGAGCTAACCGGGAGGCTAGGAATATACAGGGCGAGAGCAAATTGATCGGTAACTCGAAGCACATGGGTATCGATATTGCAATTTTTGTCAAATAAGAAGCTTTCGTTTCTAAGAAATCCCTATGGATTTCCTTGCAGATTTGTGCTATAAGCCGGTGGATGCTCCGTTTCATAAGCGTTACTCCACCTTGCGCATTTCTGCAAAATTCACTTGCCATAATCATACCCATCGGCTTTGAGTTGTCGATCAATTTACCCTCGCGGTGTTCGAAGCCACGTGGTTGGCAGGTGGCAGAGCGAGCACCCCGGACAGGTGTTCGTCCCGGGTTCGAATGCCAGCCCAGGACGGATATTTCGTCAAATAAGAAACTTTCGTTTCTGATAAATGTGTATGGATTCTCTTGCAGCCTTGCGCTACAAATGGATGCATGCTGATTTGCCCTTTTATAGACGTTACTCCGTATGGCGGGTGTCGACGGAACTATTTTGCAAGAGGACATCCCGTCGACAGGGCAGCAAGACAGGAGTCGCTGCCCTTTGGAGGGCGATTCCACTAGTAGAAACCTTGGTTTTGGCGTCATACAGCTCTTCGTTGTCTTTAAAAAAGATGGAAAAAAGTGAGCATATTGTTAAGGGGGAGAAAGTCTCTAGTTAATGTCTATTTACAAGCTTTGTACAATGGGCAGAACGCATGGCATACAAGATGGAGCCCCGTCCGCGTGAACATCAGCGAACGTCGTCTTCCTCAGAGCTGCCTCCATCGTCTTCTATCGCAGTGCTTCGTTGCATGACCCCCGGCAGCGAAGGCGCCGTCTCGGCGCTTGGCAAGTTCGAGTGATAGAGCTTCAGGCGCACGACGTGGACGATATCAGAAGTAGGTCGCGCTGAGGTGTCGTCAACAAGTTGGATCTCGTACGTCACATCAGTAACTTTTCGTAAGACACGGTAGGGGCCTGCATATGACGATATCAACTTCTCACAAAGGCTAACTCGCCGTGATGGTTTCCAAAGTAGGACCATGTCACCAGGGCTGAAGTGGGCATCACGGTGGCAAGCGTCGTTTGCGCGTCGTTCCTTTTCCTGCGAAGTCTCAAGATGACGAGGAGCAATCTCACGTGCCTCTGCATCTCTAGAGATGGCATCACGGGCCTATTCTGACGTCGCGTGGGGAACGCTTGGGAAGAGCGTGTCAAAAGGGAAGATGGGGTCTCGGCCTTACAAAAGAAAAAAATGGAGAGAAACCAGCAGAGTTATGGCGGAACGTATTGTAGGCGAATATGACGAATGGCAGAGCGGCATCCCAGTCATGGTGGTCCGTAGAAACATACATGGCGAGCACTTCTATTATAGTTCTGTTGAGCCGCTCTGTGATTCCATTAGTCTGAGGATGATATGCCGTTGTGAACTTGTGGCTTGTAGCGCAGGAGTGCAAAATGTCTTGCACAACCTGTGAGAGAAGGGAGCGGCCACGGTCGGTGAGCAGTTCTCGAGGTGCGCTGTCCTGAAGTATCACGTCTTCGAGAAGGAAGTATGTGACGCCATAATCAAAAGAAGAGGCGTGCAGGACACGGACACAAGGAGAGCAGTGAACACCACGAACGCCGACTAACAACTGATGCACAGCACAGAGGCGAAAAAGAAGGAAGACACACAGCTTACCTGCGCATGCTCGCATGCTCGCCTCTTCTTTTGATTATGGACTGTTACCAACTTGCTCAACTATCTGTCCTTATGTGACGCCAGTTGCGTAACTGGTAGAGAGAGCCCGTGTGATCGCGTAGCGGGTGGTATAATCCGTAGCAACCGCTATCCATTTGTTGCCACTGAGTGATAAAGGGAACGGGCCAAGTAGACCAAGTCCAACCCTGAAGAATTTTTCCGGTGGTAGGTCAATGGGCTGAAGGCGGCCAGGTGGAAGGGTGGTTGGTTTTTTGCGGAGCTTACAAGATCTACACGAGGCGACGTAATGGCAAACGGAACGGTAAATACCGGGCCGAAGGAACGACGACGAACACGGTCATAAGTCCGCGCAACGCCCGGGTGACGCAACGCCGCGGTAGGAACATCATGCATCTGAGCGAGGACAGCCTGACGCATTTGTCTAGGGATGACCAGTAGCAGTTCAGGGCCGTCAGGTGCATGTTACAGCGATATAAGACGCAATATTGTAGTGCAAACATACTGCAAACGATTTGGAGTGGTCGGGCCTGTGAGTTTGGTTACGACATCTTTGAGGTAAGGGTCACGGCGTTGCTCATCGGCGATGTTGCTAAGCGTGGTAAGAGCAAGCACACAATTTGACTCGCCGGTCTCAGGGATGTCTGGGGGGTCTACCGGATAGCGTGACAAACAATCAGCGTCTCTATGAAGTCGACCCGTCTTATACACCACTGTGTACGAGTATTCCTGCAGCCATAGAGCCCACCGACTGAGCCGTCTAGCTGGATCTTTTAAGGACGAAAGCCAGCATAAGGCGTGATGATCGGTGACTATCGGGAAAGGTCGTGCATAATGGTAAGGGCGAAATTTACTCACTGCCCAAACTAGGGCAAGGCATTCGCGTTCTGTAATGGAATAATTGCGTTCCGCCGGTGATAGAAGGCGGCTAGCGTACGCAATGACACGGTCGCCTCCATGTTGTCGTTGCGCAAAACTGCACCGATTCCGTGGCCACTTGCGTCGGTGCGTACCTCTGTTGGAGCCGACATGTTAAAGTGGCCAAGAATTGGTGGCGAAGTGAGACACATCATCAGCTCAGCGAATGCTCTAGATTGTTCAGGACCCCAGAAAAAGGTGACGTCATTCTTCAGAAGTTCCTTGGGAGGGTGCGCTATATGAGTGAAATTGCGCACGAATCTGCGGAAGTAAGAGCGAAGGCCCACGATGGTTCGAGCATCGTTTGTGCAGGTGGGTACAGGGAAGTCCTTGACTGCTCCAACTTTTACCAGATCGGGACGAACACCCGGCGAATTGACAAGGTGTCAGAGCACAGTAAGCTGGCGGCGGCCGAAGTGAGATATCTTCAAATTGAGTTGAAGCCCTGCCTTCCGGAACACTGATAGAACTGTTGAGAGACGCTCGAGGTGTGTGGCAAACGTCGGTGAAAAGACGATCACGTCATCGAGGTAGCACAAGCAGATTGACCATTTTAAGCCTTTTAAGCCATCATTCGTTCGAATGTAGCGGGAGCATTGCATAGTCCGAATGGCATGACTGTAAACTGATAGAGTCCATCAGGCGTGATGAACACAGTCTTTTCAAGATCCATTTCGTCAACTGCAATCTGCCAGTACCCGGAACGAAGGTCGATTGAAAAAAAATATTTCGCACCACTGAGAAAGGGCATCATCTATCCGTGGCAAAGGGTACACGTCCTTCTTGGTTACGTGGTTAAGACTCCTTTAGTCAACACAGAATCGCCAGCTGTTGTCCTTCTTTTTGACCAGCACGACAGGAGAAGCCCAAGGGCTTGAAGAATGTTCGATGATGTCACGGGCAAGCATCTTGCCAACTACCTCCTGTATGACTTGGCGCTCAGCATACGAGACGCGATAGGGGCGTCGGTGGATTGGTTGAGCCTCGCCGGTGTGTATTCGATGCTTGACAACAGTTGTTTGAGCCAGTGGTCGATCATTAAGATAAAAAATATCCTGGTAAGAGATGAGCAAAGAACGAAATGCGTCGACGTGATGGGCCGGATGGTCAGTAGCGATCATTTTCTTCATGCTATCTGTTATTGTGGAGTTTGAATTAGTGGCGGCAGGAGACACTGCAGGATCACTACAGAAATATCGTGATCGCAAGCTGGAGCTAGTGTTACAAGAGAGAGCTGGGAGCAGTACTTGAGGAAATAGTCCGAAATTTACAATAGGAAGACATGCCACACTGTCTTTTATGTTGATTACGGAGTGTGGGAACATCACGCTTCACGAGCAGAGCAGGGTAGCGTTGGGTGAAACGATGTACTCTCCGTCATCAGCAGGGGGATCAGAAAACACATCGATGTACGGCACGGCTAGATGCGGGAGGCGAATGTAATCCGTGGAGCGGAGCCGACTGGGCGCTGGATCTGAAGGCTCAACGGCATGCGGTAAGGCGAGCTGGATAACACCTGCGGAACATTGAATAAGCGCGGAATGTGCTGATGAAAAATCAAGCCCCAAGATGATGTCATGTGGGCATCGGTCCAGGCCATAAAACAAAACAGAAATATGATGTCCAGCAACAGTGACACGGGCGGTGCACATCCCCATAGCAGCTGGTGTCGCGCCATCGGCTACCCGCACTAGAGCGATCGGAGCAGGGGTTAGAATTTTCTTCAGTCGAGCACGGAGGTTCGAGTTCATGACTGATACGTGGGCGCCAATGTCAGTGAGTGCGATGACAGGCGTACCACCTACGTCGACGTTGGTAAGGTGGTGATGTCCAGGTAGTGTGAGCAGAGGAATTTCGGGTCGGGTCGTCGTGACAGGCTCATTTCTCGTAGCTGCGCCCGTCAGTTTTCCGAAGAGCGGCATGAGCAGGAAGGAGAAGGAGAGCGACGGCGCATTGGTGAGCGGGTCCCGTGCGAGGATGGCGAAGGAGAGCGGTTTGGTCGAGCTGACTATGACTGCAGAGCGTTGTCGCCTTCATTCTGGAGTGGGGCCCCGGGACTACCAGCCGGACGTCGGCTATACCGATAACGACCGGGGCTGCCAGTTGCCAAAATTTCCACGATGACGCGAAATGTGACCCACGCGTTGACAAGAGTAGCAGATGGGCCTATCATCAGAAGTGCGCCATTCTGCGGTGTTCTGAAAACGAGGACGAACGTATGGGCCTCGGGACAGCTTAGGCGCTCGGGGTCGACGGTAGTCGGGCCTGTTAACTGGACAAAGAGTCTGGAGTCCTGAAGCATAACGGTCTGAACAAGCGAAAGAGTTGCGCGCGAGTCATCGGAGGAACCTGCTTGGAGCGGAACTGGAGAGGCCGCTTCAATCTCGCGGCGCACGATGTGCGCAAGGTTTTCGGATGCTGCGGGAACTGGTGGGAACGGAGGTCCTCGCAGGTGGATGTCGCAGCCGTGTTTGGAAGACGGGTAAAGCTCGGAGTAATGCGGCGGCTTGTTGCTTCTTCAAAGCGTCGGTATTCATTGAGGACTTCTTGCACCGTGGATGAGCTCTTAAACACCAAAAGTGTAAAGGCGTCATTTGCGATACCTTTGAGGATGTGCGCAACCTTTTCCACTTCTGGCATATTGTCGTCGACTTTGCGACAGAGCGCGAGCACATCTTGAATGTACGTCACATAGGACTCTGTGCAAGTTTGAGCTCGGCATGCAAGTTCTTTCTGTGGAGCACGACGGCGTCCGATGGGCTTGCCGAATAAGTCAACGAGCTTTTGCTTGCATACGTCCCAGCTGGTAATTTCCTGCTCGTGGTTCAAAAACCATACTTGTGCCGTTCCAGTTAGGTAAACTATGTTTGCCAACATAAGGGTCGGGTGCCAATAGTTGCTTGAACTCACCCGTTCGTAGAGTTGAAGACAATCTTCAACGCCTTGCCATCCAAGTCGGAAAATGTACCACGGTTACGGGGCTGTGTGAAGACGACGGGGCGATTGAGGACGGCTGGTCGAGGCATGATTGGTGATCTGCCCGGTGCATCCTCGTTCTCGCCTGCAGTTGGTATTGCAGATGAAGTCAGTGAACGTCCGCTGCGTAAATCCGTCTTGAGTCTGGGAGAACCCGCTCCTTCCACCAAAATGTTACGGCGAAGAAAGACTTAATATATATTTACAAGCTTTGCACAATGGGCAGAACGCAGGCATACAAGATGGAGCACCGTCCGCATGAACATCAGCGAACGTCGTCTTCCTCGGCGCTGCCTCCATCGTCTTCTATCGCAGTGCTTCGTTGCAATATGTTTGTAAATTACGGCATTTCGGAACTATTCTCATAAAGACAATCCAGGCGACAAGTGCTTCGGAAAACTACTGATGCTATTGACTAAAAAATTTGCCTTTTCACGAACGTGCAGCGCCGCCCTTTTCTCCGGGGCGTTGTTTGACGGAAGCGCGGGCCAACTACCTACTACCAACTTAGGCGGCGCCTGTAATTGTGTTTTGACGGCGACGTATTTCCTCAGAACTTGAGTGACTTTGACCGTATAGCCACCTCGTCTCGGTGCCCACATATAAAGAAGGTAGGTTATAAATGCACGACGAACATGAATGACCGATCTTTGCGTGGCTAAAATGACACAATCGTCATGTAAGTACGTCATGATAAACGATACTGTAATCACGCGTAGTTTTCTGTGCTTACATGGCGCAGTGCGTCCAGGATCGGCCCGCACACTGAACGACCGGCTTAAAGTGCTCCACTCTTAAAACAAGGAAGGAAGGGGACTTGTCCTCACTTGCAACTGAAATATACACATAACAAGCACACCTGCAGCTTTCCAAGCTAGACGGTTAACGAAAGCTGGCTTTTGAGGTGCCAAGCCAATGCAATGCGCCGGTTTTGTCTTTCCTGTGTGCTTTAGACCACTTTGTACCAACTTTTGTTTTTGCGTGTGTGGGTGTTTTGCTATACTGCTTAGGGTGATGTGGCCAGAGTTTTCATAAAAATGTTAGGTGAATGCAAATAAATGTGGTTGTATATCGGCCATGTTCTGTGTGGCTTTGTGTCTCCTGTCTTCCTCGCGGTGCAGTGCTAAGGGCATGAACCAACTTGCGCAAGTCACGATTCTGCTACTTCGCACGACACTGGGTCCCTACAGTGCGTGGGATCTACAATATTTTCCCTAAAGTTCTTGAGTATTTTATAGGGCGAAGGTTTGCACACGATAGTGTTGAACCTTCGGCAAGCATATTAAGTGATTTCAAAACATTCACCATCGTGCAGGAGCAGAGAAATAATAGCCGGTGAACCTGCTATCTTGCAGTCCCAAAGTCAAATGCCAGCAGCGGCCTACACCCCCCCCCCCCCCATGTTAACACGAACGTGTTTCATACCAGGATCCACCAAGATTTCAGTGACGTAAATATGTCACGCAGTTAGATGTCTCAGTTAAGAAATGCACGCCAATATTTGACAAGCGAAGGAGCTCTTACATCCTCACTGTGATTTGAACCACAAGCTTTCCAGGAAACTACGATAGGTGCTACCACCTACACGATCCAGACGTATGGGCAATGCGCAACAAACTGGCCTTATATCTTTACAAAATCACCTTGCAATTTGCGCATAGCGGTTGTCCGGTTCAACCAAAGATGTTCATCAAGCAAAGCGAAATCGCTCCTCCATGAACACAACGAACGAATCAGGAGGGGCGTAGAAAAGGTTCGTTTATAGCTTATTTTTAATTATATATCTATACTACGGCAATCCGCCCGCAACCTACTTGAATCAAATTAGTGGCATCGATAGGAGCCGATCCGGTACATACGAAATTTGCAACCCAACTCATTCATTACAGAGGAAGAATAAACTTTATTTTTAAGGCAGCAGATTTATGAGACCTGGGCCTCTATGCCTAGATGACGGCATCGAGCCCGTGGGCCCTAGCGGCATCTTCGGCCTGCTGGATTGCCTTTAGTTGGTCTGCCGGTGTAGAGCTGAGCAGCGCGGTCTCCCACTGCTCTCTGGTCTTATAAGTTTTGTTCTGTGTGGGTACCAGATGGCAAGCCCAAATCATATGTTTTAGGCCCGCCTTTTCGTGACAAAGTCTGCATATATATTGGAATAAAGCTCCGGATAGTAACGGTGGTAGGCCACCGGGTTCGGATACGTATCTGTGTGTAACAAGCGCCATGCCGTCGCCTGCCGTCTGTTTAGCGAGGAGTGTGCAGGGGGGAAATGGACCCTTCCCAATTTATAGTGTTTGGTGATCTCGTTAAAGCTGGTCATCCGGTCTCGCTCCGTTCCCAGTAATGGCGTGGCACCTGCTCGGTCCGTCATTTCTCGAGCCAGGTTGTGCGCCATTTCATTCCCGGGAAGGGAGGATTGTGCGGGTGCCCAAATAATGGAAATACCTCGATCTTCACGGAAACTGGCTAAAATTCTGAGTGTTACCGGCGAGATTCTAACTTTGGCATAATTCTTAACAGCGGTCTTGGAGTCGCTGATTATGACAGTGGCCTCCGTGGAGGCTATTGCCAGAGCTAATGCGGCCTCCTCCGCCCCCTCGGCTTTTCCTGTTTTTATGGAGCCACTAACTTTGAAGTCACCCTTCAGACTCGTAGCAACTATCGACATACTCTGTCCATTTGCGTACTTTGCCGCGTCCACATAGACCACGTCTCTGACACTACTGTATATTTTATGGAGAGCTCTCGCTCTCGCGAGTCTTCTATCTTTATTAAACTCAGGGTGCATATTTCTAGGCAGCGGGGGTATTGAGAGACATTCCCTTATTTTCCCTGGGATATCTTTCCGCAGTCCTTGTTGTGCGGTATAGGTAATTCCTATGTCGTCTAAGATCTGTCTGCCCGTCAAACTCTGTGTTAGTCTTTCATACTGCGCCACTTTGTTGGCCTCAATAAGTTCGTCGAGGGTATTGTGCACGCCGAGCGCCAGGAACTTCTCGTTCGATGTATTTGCCGGAAGTCCCGAGGCTTGCTTATATGCCCTTCTAATCATACATTCAATCTTGGCTTTCTCCGCGGCGTACAACTTAAGGTAAGGAACCACATATACTATACGACTGATTACGAATGTTTCTATTAGTCGGATGAGATTGTGTTCTTTCATACCATAGTTCCTGTTTGATATCCGCTTTAGTAGCCTGATTGTTTGGTGAACACTATTATCCAGTAGTCTGATGGTTTCTCCATTATGGCCATTTTCGGATATGCGGAGTTCCAGTATTCTCAGGCTCTCCACTATTGGTATCCTGGTGCCTTCTACTGTGCCACAATGCACGGCCTTTCCTGAATGCTTTTTCGACCCCTGCATGTGGGTCTATAGAAAAGAAGTTCTGATTTTCGCGGAGAACATCGTAATCCTTTGTCTCTGATGTAGTCTTCGACCGTGTTTACAGCTGTTTGGGGGCAGTTAGGACCATAAAACTTCGGTTGGGACACATCCCTTCAAGGACGGTGGCGCACCCCGACCCGAAGAGAGAGAGAGGGAAGGAGAGCGGCCGCAAGCGAGGACGAAGACTTGAGAGAGACGATCAAGAAACGAAGCGGAAAACATCGACTATGCTAACCAGTTGTAAATATTCTAGAGCAAACCTTCCTGTAGCAGTACGAACCAAGCGAATCATTGAAAACCGATTGTTACATTACACAATTATTGGTGCCGAAACCCGGAATTCAACAGCGGCTGCAGAAAGGCAGCGACTACAAAGACAACTGCGCCGAACAAAGAATGGAGTGGCTTCAGGCATAGAGAACGGTGACGCGCGTCGAGCTACAGGAGCTCAGCGACGAGCTGATGCAACTGAGGACCGCCGATACCTCGGAGCCTCATCAAAAAGACCGAATTGCGGAAATGAGGGAGGAACTCGAGGCTCTTGCAAAAGAGATAAAGCAGCTAGACGCACTCATCGAACCGCACGTTTGCGACGACGAAATTGCGGAGGAATACGGTGGCCTGCGGAGAAATCAAGGGCTCATCACACGTATACGAACCCGATTTGAACGCCTGCAGCGAGAGAGCACTACTGACGCCGACAGTACAACAGCCGTATCGTCCGCCAGCAACGCAGGGAGCCTCAAGCTACCGAAGCTTGAGTTGCAGAAGCTCATCGGCGACCGAGTGGAGTGGCAGCCATTTTGAGAGCAATTCGGACAGGCTGTCCACAAGAACGCCACCCTTTTGGACACTGAGAGGTTCCTGTACTTCCGTACGGCACTGACGGGCAAGGCAGCAGCAGGGGTGAGTGGCATCCAAGGAACTGAACAAAACTGCCAGTATGCCATAAAAAAGTCACAGTTTCGCCGCAAGGGCGAAGCAATCAATGCGATAGCAAGAAACTGTAATGCTAGACGAAGTGAGGCTCGCAGCTTCAGGAGCAATATTAATTGTAGCAAACATGCACTTGCTAAGTGAGCGCCTCCCGTGGGCAGCGCGTGCTGGTACGAAGGCCTTTATACGTTGTGTGTCACAACGCTACACATACAAAGCTAGGGGAGGCCGCTAAATGAACAAACAGAAGATGAGCACGAACTATCAAGTGAAGCACGCACGAAACGAACGCACATATATACACCGAACGAGCGCGTATAAGCTGTCACAATGGATACCCTCAGTTTAAACAGCACTCCTGTTGCAAAGGCGGCCGAAGCAGCGAAGGACACTGGCGTGCTTCAAATGTCGAGCAGTGACACTTGATAGTTCGCGCTCATCTTCTGTTTGTTCGCTTAGCGGCGTCCCTTCAGCACGAGTGACTTTCGCACGCTCCCGTAACATCAGCGCGGACATCACGGTCAAAGCTCCAAACCTCCCTCTTCTTCTCACCACGAGACAACCGAGCGAGAAGGCAGCGGAAGGGTAAGGTTGTTTCTGCGCAGATATTATACCTGGCGACAACTTTCTGTGGCAGCACAGCGAGAGCTACGGAGCCGAAGCGCGCACATTTTTGCTGCGCTCTCGCATCTTGTCCACGAACTCTAACTTTAGCACAATACATAGCGCAACGTACGACATTTCGCCTAATTTTTTTCTTTTTACGTTCAAGATTATTTCATTCTAATTTAGAAAGGTTGCCTCGAAATCGAATTCCGTTTTTTGCTGTTTCTGGTTTTCTGGTTCCTGCTTTCAGTTCCTCGTTTTCCTCACCCTCAAGACAAGGATGCCGTCGCTCGGTTCAAGAAGGTTTGCGTCGCAGCGCGTAAGCGAGCATGAGCGAGTGTTCATCGGCTAGCGTGAATTCATCGTAGAAAGTGAAGCGAAGACAGAGGCGTGTCGTAAAATATTATGCGATATGGATACAATCTCGAGGAAAGGAGTTGTGTGGCGTGCAAGCGATGCCACCAGCGCGAGTTGGTCCCACACAACGATAACCACTTCGACACCGCAGTGACCCGCCCGTCTTCAGCGAGTCGACGAACTTGAAAGCAATGCTGCTATTAGGAACAGTACGTAAAATAAATAGCTCATTTCATTTGCTTGATTGGATATTCATGATTTGGTATTTTCGGTAGTTTATTTCCGCTGATACGATCATTCAGAATGTGCATCTCGTGAAAATGAACGCCGCGCATTGCGTGCGACAGCGTACGCGTCCGTGTCTGTAGTTGGAAGTGTTTTTGGCGCTTTACAATGAAAGCGTTCTACTTTGCTAAAAAACTGCGTCATTGGCAACAGCCAGTTTAGGGGAGCATCTCTCTCGCTTGGAATTGCAAACTGGAAATGCGCACATCTGTGGGACGGTGAAAAACATACCCAGCTACCCGTCAGCGGCGACGCGTTCCCTGCTGACAGAAGAGCCTCGCGAAAGCTTGCCGACGACTTTTAAATGCGGCCGTTGCGCTCCACGCGCCATCTCGCTGGTAATGAAGTAACGCCTATAAGCGCCTGGCGTCTCTGAGTCCTACCAGCGGTAAAGCCCGCATCCGTACACTGACCAGAGGGCGCTCCGTAGCTCTAGTCAGACGGCTCAGTTTCGCTGACATTGGCCGCTTGGGGTGCACTTACGAGACTCGCACGCATTCGCCCATAGCGCGCACATGGCGGCAGCCAGAGGGAGAGCGACACGCGCGTTCCTTCGCTGCTTTTCGGGCGTGCTACAAACTAAAAAATTGCCCGCCAATCCACCCTGCGAAGGTGGTTGGAAAGCAAAGCTTTTTTACGCCACCCTCACGGTGACTGCGGCGCACTTTTTCTCAATCAAGAAACTCGCTATGAGACGCTGCCTGCGCCAACGTTGTCTCTCGTGGGTGAAGGCGCGTTCTCCTTCTTTGCGAGCTGGTAGCGTTCCTCTAAGAAAGAGAGTTTCCATAGCCAACGCGCGCCTTTCGCTCTCTCTCTCTCTCTCACAAGACAGCAGAGGCACGCGCCGGGTGGCACGCGCCGGGAGAGAGAGAGAGAGGTACGCGCCGGGAAACACGCGCCGAGGGCGAGCGCGTGCCTGAATGCTTGAATTCAAGTAAGCTATACTGCTATACCTGCAATTGTTAGCGGTTCGTCGGGATCGTTTTTAGGGGCGAAGCTCCTTAAAGCGGCACCCGTTCGTCCCTCGTCGTAGTCGTAGTAGTGCGTAACCAGTCTTACGCTTTGACCTCCAAGGTGGTGCCGGTGGGAGATTTCTCCTGTGCGTTGTTGAACAATAATAAATTCGCAGCGTGCGCGTTAACTAAAAGCCGAATTCTTCTGTCTCTCATTCCCCATTAGCAGCCATTTCGTGCGTCCCCGATGTATGTAGTAGTAGTAGTAGTAGTTAGTAGTAGGTAGCCACCGGCGCGTGCCTGCTGGAGCGCACGCACGCGCCGAGGGCGAGCGCGTGGCACCTGGCGCTCGCCCTCGCCGCGAGCGCCGGGAGCCACGCGCTCCCCGGCAAACTCGACACTGCCCCGGCAAACGCGAGACAACGTTGGCGCAGGCAGCGTCTCCTAGCGAGTTTCTTGATTGAGAAATACCGACTGCTCGCGTTGGAGAAGCGTTCACCGGCAAAACCCATATTTATATATATATATATATATATATATATATATATATATATATATATATATATATATATATTGTGAGACAACGTTCAGACCGCAAGCCTCTTCCTCTTTATTGTCGAGACCGAGCCCCGCTGCCCCAGCCTAAGCGGTGATGATGAATATTTACAGGTGAGAAGATGAACCAGATAAACAATGCTCACACATTTTCCCCGCGAGCCAAAGCGGCCAGCCTGGCCGTGCCTTAGACTGGGGAGATACGCCGAACGAATGGCTTGAGACGCGAAACATGGACAATCTCTGAGCCACGGCAGCGACGGTCTGGAGAACCCTCAAGGGGAGTGATAAGATAATTAACAGGGGATGTTTGCCAAATAATTATGTAGGGTCCGAGGAATCGCGACAGGAACTTTTCGCACAATCCGGGAACACGAGTGGGCGTCCATAGGAGCACTTCGTCTCCGGGACGGAAAGAGACGTCACGGTGAGTGCTGTCATAGCGCTCCTTGCGATCATGTTGACTGGCTTCTGTCCTGAGTCGAGCAAGTTGGCGACAGTTTTCAAGGCGGGAGACAAATTGTTCAGGTATAGTTGATGAACTGACACTTGGAGTGTTGAAGAATGAAGCGTCGATCGTAAATGTCGGCGAACGGCCGTAAACGAGGTAAAAAGGCGAATATCCTGTAGTGCGTTGAGAAGCGGTATTATGGGCAAAGGTCACAAATGGTAAGATTGTGTCCCAGTTGTCGTGGTTTCGTCCGATGTACATTGAGATCATATCGATTAGGGTGCGATGGAATCGCTCTGTTATGCCATTGGTTTGAGGATGGTATGGTGATGTCGTCTTGTGAACTGTGCCGCAAGTTTTAAGAACTTCTTCCATTAGTGAGGACAGAAAAGTCTTGCCACGATCGCTTAGGAGGACGCGTGGCGCACCGTGACGCAGGACAATGGCCTCGAGAAAGAAGGTGGCCACGTCAGAGGCAGAACTATAGCGGAGGGGAGCGGTTTCTGCATACCGCGTCAGGTGGTCAACCGCTGTAACGATCCATCGATACCCTGCGGGAGTGACGGGAAGAGGACCAACCAGGTCTATACCAACAATGGCAAAAGGTGCAGCGGGACATGGGATGGGTTGCAACAAGCCTGCAGGAGGCAAAGTTGGTTGCTTGCGTCGTTGACACAGTGCGCAAGAGGAGACGTACTTGGCAATAGAAGTGGAGAGGCCGGGCCAGAAGAAACGACTCCTAATGCGGTTGTGCGTTTTGTAGAATCCCAAGTGACCAGCAGATGGGTCATCGTGGAAGGCGTCAAGGACCTGCATACGAAGAGAGCGTGGGATAACGGGCACCCACTGGTGTCCATCATTAGGATTATAAACATATCGATGCAGGATGTTGTTGTCGAGCTTAAATTGCCTGAGTTGCCGGCGTGTTCTGGCATTTGGTGGTGGAGACTCTCCGCAAAGGCGTTGAATAATGCGGTGGCAATATGGATCATCCCGTTGAGAGGAGGCCAAGTGAGTGTAGTGATTGGAGGACAGCGTGCCAACAACAGCTACTTCTGGTGACGTTAAAGGACTCGTAGCCTCCACATCGGGGACCGAGTGATGGAGAGGGTTGCTCTGAGTAGGTGGGAGTGGCAGGGGGCAACGAGAGAGAGCGTCGGCATCTTGATGTTTTTTCCCAGATTTGTACACAACGTCAAAAGTGTACTCCTGCAGCCGTAGTACCCACCGGCCGAGGCGTCCGGACAAATTCTTTAAGGACGACAGCCAGCATAAGGCGTGGTGGTCTGTAATCACGGTAAAATAGCGTCCGTAAAGATATGGGCGGAATTTTTGTACAGCCCAAATTACAGCCAAACATTCTTGCTCTGTTATTGAGTAGTTCTATTCAGCAGTCGTGAGAGCTCGGCTGGCGTAAGCGACGACTCTCTCCCGACCACTGTTGTCATGCTGTAGAAGGACGGCACCGATGCCATGGCCGCTTGCGTCGGTGTGCAGACTAGCAGGAGAATTCTCGTCGAAGTGGCACAGGACAGGGTCGGATTTCAGCGCTTTCTTGAGCGTTTCAAAAGCGATGTCGCAGTCGTTCGTCCAAGCGAAGGCAGTACCCGACATGAGTAGCTTGTGCAGCGGCGACGCAATGAAGGCGAAATCGCGGATGAAGCGGCGAAAATAAGATGCGAGGCCCAGAAAACTTCGTAGTTGCTTTTGGTTCTCCGGCCGAGGGAAGCGTGTCACAGCAGCCACCTTCTCAGGATCCGGTCGAACACCATCTTTACTAACAAGGTGGCCGAGCACGATGATGTTCTTTCTGGCGAAGTGGCATTTTTTTGTGTTCAGTTGAAGACCGGCGGTAGAAATGCATGTCAGGACTTCGTCCAGCCGCTCTAGATGCTGACGAAAAGTAGAAGAGAATATAACTATGTCATCAAGATAACATAGGCAAGTCTTCCACTTGAGGCCACGTAGAACTGTATCTATCATACGCTCAAACGTTGCGGGAGCGTTACATAAACCAAATGGCATCACATTGAACTCATAGAGGCCATCGGGTGTTGCAAAGGCTGTCTTGTCCTTGTCCGCTTCGTGCATAGGTATTTGCCAATACCCTGAGCGGAGATCGAGACTTGAGAAATATTCCGCGCCGTGAAGAGAGTCAAGGGCGTCGTCAATTCGCGGCATCGGATATACGTCTTTTCGCGTGATCTTATTGAGTGCTCTATAATCAACGCAAAACCGTACCGAGCCGTCCTTCTTCCGGACCAAGACAACAGATGACGACCAAGAACTAGACGATGGCCTAATGATATCGCGTTTGAGCATGTCACTGACGTTGTCCTCGATTTTACGCTCTGCGGAAGACACGCGGTAAGGGCGTCGGCGGACAATTCAACCGCCCTCGGTTTCGATGCGATGCACAGCGACGGAAGTGCGTCCCAGAAGCTTCGAGTGGACGTCAAATGAAGTGCGGTGTTTTCGAAGTAGAGCTAACAGATCTTGCTTTTGCTCCGCAGTGAGGTCGGGGTTTATGGTGGCAGTTAACGCTACGGTCGTCGCGTGGTCATCAGTAGAAGTAGGCAGCGGTGGTGTACCTTTGTTAAGCGGCATCAGGGCAACAGGTTCGGTGTCAGCAAAGCAATTCACAACCGTACCTTGGGGTAGAACAAGAGGCCACGTAGTGGGGTTGCGCGCTGTGACCAACGCTCTGCTGTCGTGAAACCGGACGAGGCTAGGTGCAATTACAAGCCCACCAGAGATCCAGCGATCACACGGAGCAAGGAACACGTCACCGTTAACGATGGTATCGGACGTCAGCGTTATAACATTCTCTTCGCCCGGAGGTACAGAACAATCGGCCGCCGTGACAAAACGCAGACTGGGAGCATTACCACGAGATGAAAATTCCGTGTCCTTCATGTGAACGACTCGCTGACGACAAGCTATCACTGCTGAAGCTGAAGAGAGGAAGTCCCATCCTAGAATAAGTGCGTGAGTACATGAAGACAGGACAATAAACTGGATGTGGTGAAGTATGCCATCGATGAAAACTCGCGCTGTGCACACACCGACGGGCCGGATAAGAACTTCGTTAGCACATCGAAGAGGAGGTCCAGTATACGGCATCTTCACTTTTCTCAAACGCGAACATAGTTCAATACTAATGACGGAAAGCGCTGCACCTGTGTCTACCAATGCTTCAGCCCATACACCTTCAACACACACCAACAGTACATTTGAGGGCCGCTGCGGAGGAGTTTGACTGAGTCCGAAAGATGCAGCTTTCCCTCCCGAAGCTGCACTGCTTAGTTTTCCGGTCGGTGGTCCGAGGACGAAGTAGCTGGTCGAAGGGGAGAAGTGGAACGCCGCATCGGCGATGGAGAGCGACGACGTGAAAAATGGGAAGGGCCGGCTCCGTTGAAGCCCGGAGGAGATGGTGAGCGACGCTCGTAACGTTGGTAGGGGCGACCATGTTGCGGAGGCGGAGGAGCAAACTCGTCCCTTTCATAATAGTCGTAACCCCGTCTTTCGTCCTGTTGACGGCGCCGGCAAAACCTCGAGATGTGGCCACGGATCCCGCAGTAATAGCATACAGGTCGAGGTGGGCGCCATACGTTTGGAGCTGGAAGTGGTGTTCGTGGTGAGAGAACGTTCACCGAACCGTGCATTGTGGGCGTGTGGACGAGTGGCTGTGGGGGAGGCGCGAGGGCTGCAACCTCAGCATAAGTTGGCGTCGGTAGGGGGTTGGGAGGGCGTTGGTAGGGGGGTGGGGTAGGAACTTGTGCGCACGTCATGGCAACAAGCTCTTCCCTGACAACGTCGCGGAGGCTGCTGCCAGGATGCGTCGTACAGAGCTCATGTGCACAAGACGTAGCCTGTGTCTGGAGTTCCTCGCGGATGATGGAACGGATTAGCGCCCGTAGCTCGCTGTCATTGGTGGCCCTCAGCTCAGTGTCAGGCTGCAAGCGGAGCAGATGAAGCTCGTCAAGGCGCTGACACGTGGCTACGATATCGGAGACCGTAGTCGGGTTCTTCACTACAAGGGCGTTAAACGCCGCAGCTCCAATTCCTTTGAGCAGGTGGCGTACCCTGTCAGTCTCCGTCATAGCGGTATTCACGCGGCGACAAAGGGCCAGGACATCTTCGATGTACGAAGTGTAAGATTCGCCGGTTTGCTGGACACGCTCCGCTAGCTTCTTTTTTGCGATGTCTGATCGGATTGAGGGGTTCGCGAAAATCTGCCGTAGCTGCTGCTTAAAGGAGGCCCAACTCACGAAGTCAAGCTCGTGGTTAAAATACCATGTCTTGGCTACTCCTGTGAGGTAGAAGGCTACGTGTGTGAGCTTCGCAGGGTCGTCCCAGTGGTTGATAGCACCCACGCGGTCGTACTGCTCCAACCACTCTTCAACGTCGTCACCACGAAGGCCAGCGAACATTGGTGGATCCTTCTGAGGGGTGGTGACCATGCAGGAAGGGATTCGCATCGGGGCAGGCACCGTGGACGGTCCCGCGTTCGCGTGCTCGTCGTGAGACATGGACGAGGGCTGTCGGTTCAAGCGGCGACCTGAACGGAGCTCCAGGGGTGTATTATAGCGAAAGTCGTGGGGCACCGGTAGAGCGAGAGGACTGAGGAACGGGACAGCACAATCCACCACTTGTGAGACAACGTTCAGACCGCAAGCCTCTTCCTCTTTATTGTCGAGACCGAGCCCCGCTGCCCCAGCCTAAGCGGTGATGATGAATATTTACAGGTGAGAAGATGAAGCAGATGAACAATGCTCAATATATATATATATACACATACACTGGATCTTGACTTGCAATGAAGTGCCGGTGGGAGATTTCACTTATGCATTGTGCATAGTTGAACCGTGAGGATTCGTAGCATGCGCGTTAACTAAATTAATCCGGAACTCGGCACGATCTACGATGCACATCCCGAGCTTCGCCCACTCATCATCATTCACTCCGTGGATATGCTGTAATTTTTTTTATTACAACGACGGACACGACAGAACCCTTGGCTGGTAGAGGTACAAAGCTTCGCTTTAAAACCACACGCACGCTCGCGTCACCCTCTCGAACAGTTTGCTGCAGGTTTGGAGTGCGCGTCTCGAAGGAAACAAAAGAAAAGAAAGGGCGACGTGCTGTGTCTGGCGTTGGCTTTGTAGACCTGCTGCTATAGAGTTGGACACGCGCGTCGCGCAACGCCTCCGGCCACAGTCTGCCCAGTTTTGAGTTTTCTGTCCGCCAGGCTGTGCATTCTGGCGCTGATGTCGCACATGGAAAACTCGACTGCCGGGAGCCCATAAGAATCTGTTCTTTGTGGCGTAGTGGTTAGCGCCACGCACTGCGGAGCGAGAGGTTCCTGGTTCGATTCCGCGCTTCGGAAGCATCTCTGAATTCCTTTTCTGTGGGACTATATATATATATATATATATATATATATATATATACGTATACGGTTCATGACGGCGGCGACGGGGACGGCAAAAACCAGCCGAGACTGTCCATATAATTGCTATCGCAATAAAACACTGAAGGAGTGCTTCGCCAGGCAGGACGCACTTGTGCAGGAACACCTCACGCAGCTATTAAATCTGCAAACCCTGAAAGCAGTCGATGATGTGAATGCACTCCGCCAGCGAGGAAGATCGCAGGGCGGAAAAACCTGGGTGTTCAACCGGACTCCTGCGGTGCGATGGTGTGCGCGGCGTTGTTTCGTGTGTTATGTTGAATTCCAATGGCGGAGTCGGAGCAACTTCTGCTCATTTCGGAGCAGTGTGTTCCGATGACAGAGTGAGGACGGGAGTTGAGAGTTCCAATGAGAGAGCCGGAGGGGATTCAGAGCGGGAGTTGCTCCCTGGAGCAGGAAAAGCTGCTCTGCCAAAATCGGCGGGGTGGACCGGAACTCGTTCCTTTAACACGCTTGCCTGCTTGGGGGCGCGGCGGCGCCGCCGGTCGCGACTCGCGAGTTGTGGTAATGTCGGACGGCATGGGCTGCTCGGGTGCCTCGGCAAAGCATGCGGCATTGCTTCTGCTACTCGATAGCGACAGCTCCGAGTCGGAAAGCTCAAGTTCCCGCACGAGTGATTCCCCGGACACTGACAATGACGCTGAAACTTACGATTACGAGCGGGAATTTGAGAGGATGTTCTGTAAGAGACCACGCGCAACGTATCGTGGGTAACTCGGCAGCTTCCGCCTTGCTCCAGCGGCGCGGGTTCAGTTCCAATCGCGGATTTGGAGGATTTGCTCTACGCCAGAGCCGTGTGCTCGCTCGCGGAGTCAGTCGGCTGCTCCGACTCCGCCATTGGAATTCAACATTACTTAGCGAATGGGCCGTGCAGTACGACAAATCTCACACGGCGGCCAAGGATGTGCTGGACAGCTCGACTCTCAATTCCATCCTCAACTCCATTCGCCTGGAAGTGGAGAGCCGTGAGAGGATTCATGCTGGTAGCACAGAGGTCTCGCATCCCGTACCCAAGCAGATGCCTCCTGGATGCATCAGAGGAAAGGCCTCAGCTGCTCGCCTGAAGGTGGGTGTCGAATGGGAAAAACAAAGATGCCCCCTTTGTGAATCGGAGTCTCATGACACAGCAATATGCGACGCGGTAATTCCGGTCAATGAAAAGAAATTGAAACTCCGGAGCCACGGAAGGTGCTACCGTATCGCAAAAAAAGGGTACATGTCGAAAGAATGCACGAATTAGAATATTGACTGTGCGAATTGCGGCAGCCGTTACATCACGCCACTCTGTGATCCTCCTGCACCAGCCGCTACAGAGAAAACCACAACGCCACTACTCTCAACGGCTTTGCTCAGCAGCCACACTAAGAAATCTGTTCTGCCAAAGGCGCAAGTTTCGCTTGACGGAAATCATCGAAAGTGCCTTGCGCGCTGTCTCTTTGATGGAGGCAGCCAGCGGTCGTTTGTCACGGAATACATCTCGCGACAAATCAACTTGGAGGTGATCGGCGAAGAAGAGGTGACAATTTGCCCGTTCGGTGGAGTTGCGAACGGGATGAAGAGCAAGCGACGGCTCGTGCGACTGTGGCTCAGGCGGCAGGCGTCAATAGAGACGTCGGGAACATTCTATCAAAACGCTTGAGGTCGAGGAATTATGTTCTGACAGACTGATGCTGCCGTAAACGTGGAGGATCTCACCGGACTCGCTACTCGCCGATCGGCACTGCCTCCCGCACGCAACGATCGCAAGGATATTGACATTCTCATGGTAGCCGACAGCTATTGCAGTGTTGTGACTGGGGAGGAGCGAAACGTCAAAGGAAGCTTGTTAGCAGTGAACACTGACTTCGGTTGGTCCCTGCAAAGTCCAATTCTGCTGACGGCTTTGGTAGTGTGCTGCTCATCGGTGACCGTCCTGCGCACCAGTGTTGTAGACCCGGGTCTTAGCCTCTCCAACGAGCTTCGAGCCTTCTGGGAGTTGGAGAGCCTCAGGATTTCAACAAGGGACGTCCAGATGGCTGACGAGGGAGAACACGTTAGCCAAAGCTTGACTCATTCATTGACGTTATTTGATGGGCACTACGAAACAAGTCTCCCTTGGAAACCTTTGGACCGGCTCTTAGAGAATAACGAGGGAGTTGCACGTCAGCGCTTAAGCAACTTGCTTCGGCATCTGATATCAAATAATGAGAGGCTCAAGGAGTATGACACCATCATCAGAATTTTTTTCAAGAGGGCTTCGCTGAAAGGGTTCCCGCTGATGAGGTTCACTGCAGGCACAAGGGTTTATTACATGCTGCATCAAGCTGTTCTGCGACCTGGGCGCTCCACGACCAAAGCGCGAATTGCGTTTGATGCCTCCGCGAAAGCGAAGGCTTGTATATCTCTTAACGACACACTGTTAACAGTCCCGAGCCTATACCCAGATATGCTGCAGCTCCTGCTGAACTTCCGTCATCATGCTATTGCACTCACCGCGGACATTGAAAACGCTCTCGGTTTAAAACCAGAGCACCACGACGCACTTAGATTCTTGCGGGTCCGTGACCCGCTAAACGAGCAGATGACAACCGATGAAGCGGAAGTGTGGCGCATGACGCGAATGCCATTGGAGCAACAAGTAGCCCTTTCATACGCGGATGACAAACATATTTTTACTCATGCACCTTGGAGCTGAGGTAAATGAATGTTTAGTGCAATTAGAAAAATGGCTTCATCAAAATGAGCTCCTGCTTAATATATCAGAGTAAGCATATCATCTTCCAGGCTATCAACAAGCCCTACGAGGACGTGATTAATATCTTGTTGTAAAACCAAAGGCTCGAGCAGACTAAATCGCAAAGATTCCTCCGAGTGTGATTTCAAGAAAATTTGTCCTGGAATACCTATGTCGACAGCCTCACATCCGAACTAAGCAAGCCTGTTGGGGGCATATTCAAACTAAACCCATTTATACCACTTTGGCTGAAGAAGAAGACATTGTCACGTGGTAGTGACGCACACAGCACTGAAGGCGAAGCACGCAGGACTCAAGTGGTGTCAGGCAAACTGTTTATTGGGCGAACTTGTGCCAAGCAAAACAATGCTAATGACAATGCACAGCAATAGCGGCGTGAAACGTCGTCGGTAGACGGAAAGACTGTCAAGCGGCGCAATGCGACGGCTTTTCTACACACGTCATAACGCAATCTCGCCTTATCTCTGGAATTCCAGAATTTATTCAAGTGTGCGCGTCAGCATGCGAAGTTTGAGGAATTGTCGACACGGTTCCCAAAGTAACATGCAAGATAAACGTGGCTTGCCTTGGACATAACACAAAGTGATAAGTCCTGGTGGTCTAGTGCTTATGGCACTCGTATGCAGATCCGAAGGTCGCCGGATCGAATCCCGGCCGCTGCGGTTGCATTTGGAAGCAGACAAAATAGGGAGTAATAGTTGAGCGGCTCAGCGGGCCAGCGGGCCCAGCGATGGAGCGGAGGGGACAGCGGACCGCATGATGAAGATTGGTTGGTTGGTCCTTGGGTATCTTGGCGCAACCTACTCTGGGGGATCGGCCATGAACCGGAAAAGAAATTTGTGTGGGAGAGAACTCCTAACAAAGTACAAAAAAATTGTATTACGAATTTGATAATCAAATTTAGGTTAAAGGAATAGTTTTCTGCGAAGACTGAAGGCATATAATTATAAAAGAGAAGCGAAGAGTAATAGCTGAGCGACGCCACCCTTCTTTCAGCGGAACTTACCGCTGCGGCACCTGTTGAACAATGTTGGAGTAACTGTCGATCGAGCAGAGGTTTTTATCTGTCGAATAAATTGAAGTTACTGCGAAAAGTATATCGCAAAAGTAATTTCACATTAGGTCACAGGTGTTATGTGGAAACACATGTTCGTTTTCGCTGCACGACATGACGACATGCCGCCGTCGCTTGTGTTGGGGGCTGCCATCTTGCGAAACGCTCACACGCTGGCCCGCTGCATACGCTCCGCTGAAGAGACGAAATGAGCGGGCGAGCGGCTCGCTCCGTAAATGCGCTGGCTCTCCCAGCGTGCCGCGCATGCGCAGTTGGCGTCTCCGCTCGTTCGCTGGGCCCGCTGAGCCGCTCAGCTATTACTCTCTAATGTTGAGGCCCGTGTGCTGTGCGATATCAGTGCGTGTTAAAGAACCCCAGGTGGTCGAAATTTCCGGAGATTTCCACTATGGCGTCTGTCATGATCAGAGCTGGTTTAGGGACGTTAAACCCAGCAAATCAATCAAAATCAAATCAATCGAAAATAACAAATGCGCTCGCCGCAACCAATCAAAGCAAGTGCGAATCACAGGAAGGTGATAACGGCGATCACTAAAACAACCGCACGTGCCACTACCCCCCTCTGAAAAGCACAATGCTAAAAACAGCACATTAGAGTGAGAGTAGATGCAACAAATTAACAATACGTTACAGTCATAAAGCGCGCTTAAAAGGTTTCAGTCGCAGCACGTGTAAAACTTCGGGTCGTGCACAGCGCCGCTCGGATGATGTTAAGCCATCGCGCACGACCGCATTGTCCAGTTCACCACAATGTCGGAGTGCCTTGTAGAGTACAAAAAGGGGCGCGAGACCTTCTCACACAGTACGCATCGTCGTATTGGCCTCCAGACCCAGACGAGATCGCCAGGTTGGTATTCGGTGTGGCGTCGTCGAAGGTTGTAGTGGCGCCTGTCGACCGTCTGCTGGTTATTGATACGCAAGCGAGCGAGCTGGCGAGCTTCTTCCGCGCGTGCCAAGTAGATCGCAACGTCGAGTTCTTCGTCGGTGTCGAGAGCTAGCATGGCGTCAAGCGTCGTTGTTGGGCTGCGTCCGTAGACAAGCTTGCATAGCGTAAGCTGCGTCGTTTCTGTCACGGCCGTGTTGTACGCGAAGGCCACATAGGGAAGTATGGGGTCCCACGTCTTGTGTTCGACGTCCACGTACATTGCCAGCATGTCTGCGATGGTCCTATTTAGGCGCTCGGTGAGGCCATTCTTCTGCGGGCGGTAGGCGGTGGTTCGGCGATGGTTTGTGTGACTTTACCTCAAGATCGCCTACGTTAGGTCAGCCATAAAGGCCGTACCTCTGTCGCTGATATAGATTTCCGGGGCTCTTTCACGCAGGACGATCTTCTCAATGAAAAATTTGGCGACCTCGGCGGCACTGCCGTTGGCCGGGACCCTTTTTTGGCACAGCGGGTGAGGTAGTCAGTCGCTACGACGATCCATTTATTGCCGGAAGTCGACGTCGGGAACGGGCCCAGTAAGTCCCTGCGGATTTGCTGGAACGGCCTTCTAAGTACTTCGATGGGTTGTAGAAGTCCGGCTGGCCTAGTCGTCCGCATTTTGCGTCGCTGACAGTCTCTGCATGTCTACGCAATGAGCGAAGTCGGCAGTGAGGCGAGGCCAATAGTACTTGTCTTGTATTCTTGAGAGTGTGTGGGAAAAACAGAGGTGCCCTCCTGTCGGGTCATCGTCCAGATGCTCTGGAAGCTTTCTTTATACGTAACGGTGAAGGCAGCACGCGGAGGTGGTCGGCTCGGAGCGTCGAGAAGTCCTACTTCATGAGAATGTTGTTCCGTAGGAAAAACTAAGTCCTCGGCGTAATACCTTCGGCACGGCGATGGTATTGCCTTCCAGGTAATCCATCAGCCTCTTGAGCTCAGGGTCAGCTCGTTTGCGTTCCGCAAAGACGTTGGTACTGATGGGTCCCAAGAAAGAGTCATCGTCTTGGTCACCATGGGGCGGCGGATCGACGGGGACGCGATACAAGCAGTCGGCGTCAGAGTGCTTTCGCCCGCTCTTTCAGACGACGGTGGTCTCAAATTCTTGCAGTCTAAGACTCCATCGTGCGAGGCTTCCTGATGGATCTTACAATTTAGCTAGCCAACACAAGGCGTGGTGGTCACTCACGACTTTGAAAGGCCTGCCGTTCAGGTAGGGGCGGAACTTTGATGTAGCCTAGATGATGGCAAGCCATTCCTTTTCTGTGGTGGAATAATTCGCTTCTGCCTTCGAAAGTGACCGGCTTGCGTAACTGATAACCCTCTCAAGTCCGTCGGTCCTCTGGACGAGCACGGCGCCGAGACCTGCGCTGCTTGCGTCCGTGTGAATTTCGGTGTCGGCTTCTTCGTTGAAGTGCGCAAGTACTGGCGGCGTTTGCAGGCGTCGCTTTGGTTCTTGAAATGCCTCGACTTGCAGCGTTTCCTATTTGAAGTCGACGTCAACCTCTGTGAAGTACGTCAGCGGCTTGGCAATCCGCAAAAAGCTCTTGACAAACAGCCTGTAATAAGCACAGGGGCCAAAAAATCAGCGTACTGCCTTCTTGTGAGTGGGCGGAGGAAAGTCGGCGATCGTAGCTGTTGTCTGCGGATCAGGGCGTACTCCCTACTTGCTAATAATGTAGCCCAGGAACAACAGCTCCTCGTATGCGAAGCGGCACTTCTCTAGCTTCAGGGTAAGCCCGGAGGATTTGATTGCCTGAAGAACAGCTTCAATGCGCCAGAGGTGTTCGTCAAAATGGAAGTGAATAGAACTACGTCTTCCAAGTAGACGAGGCAAGTCTGCCACTTCAAGCCTGCGAGTGCTGTGTCCATAACCGTTGGAACGTCGCAGGCGCCCAGCAAAGACCAAACCTTAAACTCGAACAGGCCGTCTGGTGTTATGAAGGCAGTCTTCTCTCGGTCTCTCTCGTCTACTTCGATTTGCCGGTAGCCGGTAGCCGGTTTTGAGGTCCGTCGACGAAAAATGCTTTGCGTTGTAGAGTCGATCCAAAGCCCTGTCTATCCGTGGTAGAGGATACACGTCTTTCTTCGTGATCTTGCTCAGGAGACGATAATCGACGCAAAGGCATGGGGTTCCATCCTTCTTCACTAACACCACGGGTGATGCCCACGGACTCGTAGACGGCAGGATGATGTCGTCGCTCAGCATTTGGTCGACTTAGCCTCGCTGTCCCGTGCCGAAACTCGGTAGGGGCTTTGACGAAGAGGGCGGGCATATTCGTCGGTTAAGATGCAATGTTTCGCGACAGGGGTCTGATGAAGCTTGGATGACGACGAGAAGCATTCCTTGTACTGCTGGAGTAAGGCATTTAGCTTCTTTTGTTGTTGCCTTGGAAGGCCTTGATTGACGTTGAAGGTGGGCACGGACGCTATGGTCGTCCTTGCGGGTCCCCGAGGATCGGTGCGGGCGAACGCATTGCTCACTTCTTTGAATTCACTTAGGTGTGCTACTGTCGTACCCCTATTCAGGTGCCTGTATTTGTTGCTGAAGTTCGTCACCGTTGCCTTGCCTTCGCCGTTATTCAGCGTGGCTATGCCTCTTGCGACGCACATCTGACGGTTTAGGAGCAAGTGCTCGTCACCTTCGATGACGCCTTGAAAGTTGTTAGGCGCTCTGGTGCCGACGGAAATGATGACGCTGGACAGTGGCGGGGCCGTTACCTGCTCTTCTGTCCCATTAAAGGCATGATAAGTGACGTTGCTATCCGAAGGTGTTGCGCTGTCCGTGGACAGCGTGACCGACGTGGATCTTAGGTCGATGAGGGCGCCGTGATGTTCCAGGAAATCCATGCGTAAAATTGCGTCTCCCGGGCATTGCTGCAGGACCGCAAAACTCACCGAATACGTCTTGCTGTAATTTGTCACTCTTGCCGTGCATGCTCCAGCCGGTGTTATAAGGTGGCCCCCTGCTGTTGGGATATCTGGTCCCTCCCAGGCAGTCTTTACCTTCTTCAGCTTGTGGGCCCCGTCTACGCTCGGGGGGGGGGGGGGGGTGAGTGAGCCGCAATTCGCATGACACGAGTCAGCAACGCTGGGAACAAGAACCGCTTTTAAATCAAGACTCGAAAAGAATCACAACCATTTTCCAGCCCGGCACAACACGGCACTAACGTATACAGGAGGGCCACAAGGCCAGAACGAACAACTCCCGCAGACTGGCGGTCCAATGGAACCTACGGCGCAAAACTTAACGGCATGAAAGTAGGTGTAAAACATAACGGCTCGAAAGCAAACTCACGCACAACTCGCAGTGGAGGATGAGCCAACGACTCGCCTTAGCGGACGCCCCAAACCGGCGTGGCCTCTGCTCTGCAGCACTCACGGAGGAAACCATAGCCCCTAGCGCGACCGTCACTGCATCCCATCGTCCTGCCGCCCACCAAAAAAGCCCCCGGGCTCGTCCCACCTCCCTTCTTATCGGCCGGCCACCTTCACGCCCCCTGTGGCCTTTCGACGCTGCCGCTCGCCACGCGCATGGGCAATGCGCATGTGTCCTCCTCGCCCTGCCTCCAACGTGCGTGCTGCAGATAAGGGCCCATCGGCCCGACAAGCTTAGCGGCAGAGAGACCACTGATGACAGAGTGGTCGGCGTCGGTATCGATTAAGGCGGGGGCGCTGTGGCTGTCGATAATCACGTCGGGCTCGGTGGTTCGTCGTCTGGCGTTCCGGTTTATTCGGGGCGTCGCATCACGGCTGCGTCGGCTCGCTCCTACACTGCTATGTCGCGTCAACGGCGAGGATTTGTCGTAAAGACTCTGGTCAGGCGGCGTGCTGCGACTGCGTCGGGAGGGTTCGTGCATCGTGGTCGTCGTCTTCGGCGGCGGCGGCAGAGGATCTTCGGAATTGCGTCGTGCAGCAACCGCCCCTCCATCGGTTGCTGCTGTTAATTTCCGGATAGGGGCTTGGAGATCGGCCCCGTTTGGGGCCGGTGTACTGGCGGCGGTCAGGTGAGATGTAATGGCCAGGCGAAGGTGAACGGGACGGTCGTCGTCGTTGCCACTGCGATCCGGCGATGTAGTCGGCGATGTCGCGAGGTCGCTCACCTGGGCGCGGACGCGGCCCGTTCACGTCGAAGCCACGCAGCCCCATCTCACGGTACTGGCAGTAGCGGTAGGTGCGACCGGCCTCGCCACTGTGGTAGCATAGTGGGCGGTGGTTCGGGGTGCGCCAAATATCAGTTTTCCTCGGCGGGCGCTGGATTACTGGGGAGCGGGATGGCGTCGGAGGTGGCGGCGGTGGCTGGCGACGAAACTGCGGAGGCGTTAGTTCCTGGCGTGGGCGGCGGCAGGTCGGCGTGCAGCAGCGGCGTAGGACATCACCTCCGGTTAGGGTGTCGGTGGTTCGGGAACACTCAGCGAGCGCTGTACTTCCTCGCGAACAATGTCTTCGAGGGAGGCGACGGGAACGTCCGGCACAGTTCTTCGCGAAAAACAGCCCCTACGGTGTCACGTATATAGTCGGGGCGGAGTCCTTGGACTTCTGCGATGTCTGGGAACACGCGGCTAATGTATTCCCGGTTGCGCATCTCGAGGGTCTTCTCAATGGTGGTAGCCTCGTAGGTGAACTCTTGAACCATCGTTGGCGGGTATCTGATTAGTCAGGCGAAGAGCTCCTGCTTCACTCCTCGCATAAGCAGGCGAGCCTTCTTGTTCTCAGACATATCGGCGGGGCGGAAAAATCAACCGATATCCTCCATAAAGATCGTTTCGTTTTTGTTGGGGGCTGCACCCGAGTCTCAAGCAGTGATGCGGCTCTTTCCTTCCGCACGACGCTTGCAAAGGTGAGCAGAAAAGCAGAGCAGCAGTCGTCGTGGGTTCGAATCGTTGACTCACGGCTCTCGAACCAAGTCCTTGCGGTGTCTTCTAAGTAGAAATGTTTGTTGTTTTGTGGGGTTTAACGTCCCAAAACCAGCTCTTGTTGTTGTTGTTGTTGTTTTGTGGGGTTTTACGTCCCAAAACCAGTTCTGATTATGAGAGACGCCGTAGTGGAGGGCTCCGGAAATTTCGACCACCTGGGGTTCTTTAACGTGCACTGACATCGCACAGCACACGGGCCTCAACATTTTGCCTCCATCGAAGTGCAGCCGCCGCGGCCAGGATTCGATCCTGCGACACTCGGATCAGCAGCCGAGTACCATAGCCACTAGACCACCGTGGTGGGGCAAGTCACGTGCATGCGCACAAGCTCACGTCTATGTCGACGCCGGGAGGGCGAGGTGTCGCTTTGGTGACTTGAGGGACGCGGCGGGAAGGAGAGCTTGCGGAGCTCGAACACTGGCAGCCACTCTGGCTCTCGGAAGCAGCAAGGAGTGGCGTCGGCCCAGTGCAGGAAAAGGCTGAAACCCGAAAACAAGCAGGGAACTGCCACACTGGTCACCGGGCGCGGTCAAGCAGCAGTCGCCGGCTAACGACGTTTGCAAGAGCGGTCAGAAGGCTGCCCAGCGCTTCAGCTCGGGTAGCCCTCTTCAAACCTCGGTTCCTCGAACGCCGTCTTCTTCTGCCTTCGTGGCGGCTATCCTGCTCGCCCTGCTTCCTGCTTCTTCGTTGCCACCCCCGCCACGTGCACACTTTCTGGCTACGACACGCCGCTCACGTAGCTGCCTTCGTCGTCCTCGTCTTTCATCACCACAATATCCATATCATGAGCGGCATAATTTACATGCTAAAGTCTTTGTGCTCTCCGGGCCGTTTCATTATTGGGATGTACATGAAGGTTGGTATGCCACAAAATGACTGCATGAAGAACATAAATGACAGGTCATAACACGAAAAGCGTTAGATACATGTCACGAGCGCCATCATTTACATGCCAAGGTCCTCGTTCTCTCCGCTCAGTTTCCTTAATGGGATATATACGAAAGATGGTAGGCCACAGCATGACTGCATGGCGAGCATAAATGTGAGGTCATAACATTAGAATCATGATATGCCTATCATGAGCGGAATTACTTACATGACACAGGCTTGTCGCTCTCCTGACCGTTTCGTTAATGGAATGTATACGAAAGTTGGTATGCCGTGACATGACTCCATGAAGAACATAAATGACTGGACATAACACGAAAATCGTGATACACATGTCATGAGTACCATGATTTACATTCAAAAGTCTTGGTGCTCCCCTGGCCGTTGCGTTAATGGTATGTATACGAATGTTGGTGGCCACAACATGACTGCATGACCACACATAAATGACAGGGCATAACATTGTAATCGCGATATGCATGTCATGAGCGGCATGATTTACATGCCACGGTCTTGGTGCTCTCCTGGCCGTTTCGTTAATTTGATGTATACGAAAGTTGGTATGCCACAACATGACTTCATGACGAACATTATCGGCTGGCCATAACATGAAAATTATGACAAGCTTCTCATGAACGGCATGATTTATATGCAAAGGTCTTGGTGCTCTCCTGGCCGTTTCGTTAATGGGATGTACAGGAAAATTGGTATGGTACAATATAACTTTATCATGAACAAAAATGACAGATCATAACATGAAAATCACGACATCCATATCATGAGCGGCATAATTTACATGCCAACGTCTTTGTGCTGTCCTGGCCGTTTTATTATCGGGATGTACATGAAAGTTGGAATGCCACAACATGACTGCATGACGAGCGTAAATGCCGGATCATAACATGACAATCATGACATGCATATAATGAGCGACATGATTTACGTCCCACGGTCTTGGTTCCCTCCTGGCCGTTTCGTTAATGGGATGTATACGAAAGTTGTTATACCATAACACGACTACACGACGAACATAAATGACAGGTCGTAACACGAAATTTGTGACATGCATGTCATGAGCGTCATGATTTACATGCCAAGGTCTTGGTGCTCTCCTGGCCGTTTCGTTAACGAGATGTGTACGAAAGTTCGTGTGCACAACACGACGGCATTGCGAACACAAACGACTGGCCATATCATGTAAATCATGATATGCATGTCATGAGTGGCGTGCTTTACACCCCACGGTCTTGGTGCTCTCCTGGCCGTTTCGTTAAAAGGATGTATAGGAAAGTTGGTGTGCCACAACATGACTGCTTGACGAACATAAATGGCAGCTCATGACAGGGAAATCGTTACATGCATCTCATGAACGGCACGATTTACACGACACGGACTTGGTGGTCTCCTGGCCGTTTCGTTAATGCGATGTATACGAAAATTGGTATGCTACAACATGATGGCATGACGAACAGAAATGACAGGTCGTAACATGAAAATTATGATATACATGTCATGAGCGCCATTAGTTACATGCCACGGTCTTGGTAGTCCCCTGGCCGTTTCGGTAATAGGTTGTATACAAGCATTGGCATGCCACAACATGACTGCATGACCAACATAAATCAGAGCTCATAAAATGAAGACCATGATATGCATGTCATGAGCGCATGATTTACATTCCACGGTCTTTGCGCTCTCCTGGCCGTTTCGTTAATGCGATGCATACGAACATTAGCATGCCAGAACATGACTACATTGCGTACATAAACCACCGGTCATAACATTAAAATGATAACATGCATTTATGTGCGGCATGATTGACATGCCACGGTGTTGGTGCTCTTGCGGCCGTTTCTTTAACTTTGTATGTACCAGAATCGGTATAGGGAGGCAAGAATGCGAATGCATTTTGCGGTCCTGATGCTTGCTTCGCATTTCCTTGGTTCCCATTGCACGTGAGATCTGCCAATTTTTTATTTATTTGTTGACTTGTTTGATCCTGAGAGTTTGAACATTACAGAGAGGAGGGGCATGCTAGATGGATTGCTGTGGTTCCACGTCCCAAAACCATCTATGATTATCAGAGACGCCGTAGTGGAGGGCTCCGGCAATTTGTACCACCTGGGTGTGCAGTACATGGGAAGATCGACGAGTCCCTGCGTCATTGTAAACGCAGGAACTCGTGAGCAGTTTTCAGCACTTGTTTCCGAATATTTTCAACAATAGGTATATATCTCTGTACCGCTGTATTTTATTGTTCCGTTGACTGCTTCCTGTATAACTATGTATAATTTTATTTTATTGTTTCGCTCACTGCTTGCTGTATTAATATGTATAATTTTATTTTATTGTTTCGTTTACTGCTTGCTGTATTAATATGTATAATCTTGTATTGTTCCACTCCTGTATTGGTCCTGAAGTGGACCGACAGTATCTGTAAATAAATAAATAATCCAAAATGTTAAAGAATATTTTATACAAAAAGATTGAACATAAGAATCTGCTGAAATATACAGATATATGAGGTGTCAAAGATGTTAAGAAAAAGAATGTAATCATTGGGTTGAGGCATGTAATTCATGTTCGAGCACTAAAAAACAAGACAAAGGTCAATGGAAAACGAACCAGAAAATCAGAAGACAGTACAAAAAAATGAAAAAGGAGGATCAGACCCAAAGGCAAGAGATATTTTTTCAAGAAAAATGTGGTTGATCCCTCTGTCATTGGAATCGGTACAACACGAAAGTGAAACCTGTCTTCGCACGTAAGCAGCAATCTGCTTGGAACAAATGTAAGCAATTTAGGGCAATAATGCCCTAAATCCCTAAAACTATGGGACAGCTGTTCCACCCGTTTCCAGAAAGGAAACGAATCGAGGGGCGGGAGGCGGGTTGGACGCTCTGCACACCCCTTGCATGTACACATGAGCTGCACCTGCACACTGCCCAGGGACCCCCGACAGTTGCACACAATCGAAAGCTCTCGAACGACTCATTTTCCCGGAGACGCTGCACTGAACGCGCCAGCGCCCTGCGTAAACCTGCCATAAACAAGGAAGCAGCGTTTGCAAACGGTGAAACCATAAAGAAAACTTGTTTTCACTGTGATACCTTGCAAGCGAAACTGAACAGTTTGTAAGCGGATCGTTTTGTGAACGCACTCTTCGCTGTAGCGAAAGGCGCATCATTTTCTCCTAGGCGAGCGTCTTTGCCTTCCTGGAGTAGAGGCCGTCGCAACGCAACTGGCATTCATATATGCCGTACGAGACAAATTATGTAGCGTCCGTGGTGGAAGCAATGCGCCAGCGGACCGAGAAGGACGCCGAAGCATGCGCGGCGATAGAGCTATCGAGACTACTGAAGCGCTAATTGACGGTGCGCATATTAACACGGCAATTTTGACTTCCCTCCATCGTTCCTACGTGGCGGTACGACCTCTTGGAACCAAGAGTGCAGTGAAATGTAGGCTATGTTAATTTAGGAGCAATTTTGCTTGTTAACTATGTTTGCTTTAAACAGACATACAGTAGATGCTAATTGCAAACCGGTGGACTAAAGATATAAGGCCGTTTTTTTCCCTCCAGTTTGCGCTTCCACCTCATACAGTCGATACTGGGGTGGTTGTGGGTTCGAATCCCTGCGAGTGCAACTTTTTCTGTCTAAAATGCGCGTTTATTTTTTTTTTCAGTCATCTACTTCCGTGAGGAAGTACGTCAGATATTTCTTGGTGGACCCCGGTATAAAACATTCATTTAAAAAAAAATTGGCAGATCCCACGTGCAGTGGGAATCAAGGAAAGGCGGAGCACGCATAAGGAACATAAAATGGATTTGCATTGTTGTCTCGCTATACCGAGTTTGGTACATATGAAGTTAACGAAACGGCCGCAAAGGCACCATGACTGTTGCATGTAAGCCATGCCGCTCATACACGCATATCATGATTCTTATGTTATGACCTGTCATTTACGTTCGTCATGCAGTCGTGTTGTGCCATAGCAATTTTGGTATACACCCCATTAAGGAAACGAGTGGCATGTAGATCATGCCGCTCATGACATGCATGTACCGATTTTTATGTTATGACCTGTCGTTTATGATCGTCATGCAGTCATGTTGTGCCAAACCAATTTTCGTATACATCCCATCAACGAAACGGCAGTATAGCGCCAGGACCATGGCATGTAAATCATGCCGGTCATGACACGTGTGTCATGATTCTAATGTTATGACCTGTAATTTACGTTCGTCATGCTGTCGTGTTGTGCCATAGCAATTTTGGTGCACATCCTATTAACGAAACGCCTGGCATGTAAATCATGCCGCCCATGACATGCATGTTATGCCTGTCATGTTATGACCTGTCATTTATGTTCGTCATGCAGTCATATTGTCGCATACCAATTTTTCTATACATCCCACTAACGAAACGGCCAAGAGAGCACCAAGACCGTGGTTCGTAAATGATATCGCTCATGACATGCATGTCATAATTTGCATGTTATGACCTGTCATTTACGTTCGGGATGCAGTCATCTTGTGGCATGCCAATTTTCTTATACATCCCGTTAACGAAACGCGTGGCATGTAAATCATGTCGATCATGACACGCATGTCGTGATTTTCATGGTATGACCAGCCATTTATGTTAATAATGTAGTCATGATGTGGCATACCAATTTTCGTAAACATCCGATTAGCGAAACGGCCAGGAGAGCACAAAATCGTAGGCGGCCAGATAGATAGATAGATAGATAGATAGATAGATAGATAGATAGATAGATAGATAGATAGATAGATAGATAGATAGATAGATAGATAGATACGCTCAAACTCGCCGAAGTTCGCTAAGAAATGCTTCGCATTTAACAAGCCTTAAAGCGTGATGTGTCAGTGGCAGCAGTAGTTGATTGTGGCAGTCGATTCCATTTGGGGGTGGCCTTGGTGTGAATGCATGCGGGCAGTTACGGTTCTTCAACAGGGAACATGAACTTTTTTGGTGTGATGAATTGTATGTGATATGGACGAGCGGTGTTTAACAAACTGCTTACGAAGGTTCTTGTTGCGATAATAAACTTTATGGAACAGGCTGAGCCGGACTATTCTTCGCCGAATGGCGAGTTCATGAAGGGTAATCTGGGACTTCATTAGGTTAACACTGGCCCTGCGATTTTATTTGGATAAAATGAGGCTAATTGGTTGATTTTGTACTCTTTAAAGTTCGTGCGTTATTTCTAGCGCCACCAGGATCCCATATTGCTGATGGATACTCAAGTGATGATCGAATATAGGTAGTAGCCTTACACGAGAGGCTTTTTAGGGGATGAGGGTTCTTTCGAAAATATTCATGAGATGAAACAGCCTCGAGGTGAATATTGTTAAGGTGATAGCGTGGACATGCAAGTCGCGTGCGGTATACACGCATTGTTTTGCATTTTCAAATTTTGAATTCCATGTGCCACAAAATGACAGCAGGTAAATATGTTATCCAGGTCAGTTTGAAACAACGTAACAGTGTGTTTGTTGGCTATTTTTGATAAATTCATCTGCGAGTCATCTGCAAATAGGCGAACCTTTCGTGAGATGCGAGTTGGTAAGTCGTTCATGGAAATTAAGTAAGGGTCCCAACATGGAACCCTGGGAGACACCCGACAGCACTGGCGGGACAGGTGAGCTAACACTGTTAGCAGAAACAAACTGTGTTCTTTAGATACAAAGGCTGTATTCCAGTAAAGCACGTCGGGACCTAGGTTTAATTGTTTCACTTTAAGAAGTAGTAATTGACGACTAATCTTGTCGAATTCAATAACACACAGAGCTTCTTTAGACATCTTGCGCGCAGATTTGGATTCATCGTCATCCGCTTGTCTATGGCCACTGCAGGGCAATGGCCTCTCCCTTAGGTCTCCAATTATCCTGGTCTTGTGGAAACTGCAACCGATTTATCCCCGCAAACTTCTTGATCGCACATGCTGGTATACCTTTCTGCCTCCACCTGCCACATTTGCCTTGTCTAGGAATCCACTCTGTTACCCTTAATTAACAAAGGTTGTCTTTCCTTCGCAATACATCCAACGACCGCATCAACCTTTTTCTTTAATATCTATCAATATGTCCTCAGCAAGCATTTATTCCCTAACCTACGCCGCTCTCTTCTTGTCCCTTAATATTACGCATACCTTTTTACGTTCCATTGCTCACCGCGTCGTCCTCAATTTAAGCTGGACACTCTCAGTCAGCCTCCAAGTTTCTGGCCCGTAGATAAGTATGGGTAAGATGAAGTCGTTATACACTGTCTTTTTGAGGGACAACAGTAAGTGGCCATTCATTACCTGGAAATTTTTCGCCGAATGCACTACACCCCATTCTTATCTTCCTAATTATCGCAGCATCGTGGTTCGGATCAGGGGCGACTAGCTGGCCTATCTAGATGTATTCGGTTACCACTTCAAAGGCATCGCCATCTATCTGAAACCGCTGTGTTTGGCCAAGCCTGTTAAAACATTACTTTTCGGCATATTATTTTTCAGGCCCTCCTTTCAACATTGCTGAGTCAGTAATGACACTTTGCAAATCGCCTTCCGAATTACTGAGCAAGGCAATTTCGTAAGTAAATCTAGGGTTACTGAGGTATTCACCATTAACCTTTACACCCACCTGTTTCCGATCCAACGTTGTAAATACCTCTTGTGAACATGGCAATAACCTTAGAGAGATTGTGTCCCCTTAAGCCCTTCTTTAAAGTGGTTTACTGCTTATGGATGACTATGGGGACTGTGGAACAGTTGTAGACATCTTGAAGTATTCTTAAGTAATACTCGCGTGTGCCTTGATGACTGCTTGGCTTTCTAGTGTGGCGGTGTCATGAGTAAGGGGCCCCACAAACACTGGCGAGCAGACGAAACGGAGAGATCGGCTAAGTGGCGCGGGAAAGCACGCGCCGCAGACACGTCGAATGTGCATAATTGGTTGTGAGCGGGCTCGCGGCACGCAACCCGAGGAGAGATCGGTGATCGAGAAGGTTGAGCTGGCATTCTCTGCGCGGCACCGGTCGACGAAGGGTTTCTGGCCAGCTACGGACTCGTGACAAGGAGACGAGGGTGCCGGGCTCCGGGGTGCCGTCGATCTGGCTTACGATCGAGCACGGACTTCGGAGTGGCAGCGGCCGAACTTCAGCAGTTCCCGGCGTACCCGCAGCGCTCCACCTTCGCCGGCAGAACGGGACGACCGGCAGAAGAATCGTCGCAGAGGGGCGGTCTTTGTGGGAGACCGAGCAGCACTAAGGAAGGAGGCCGGGGCTAGGCCTAAGCGGTGATCCGCCACGTCACCTGAGAAGCATGGCGGCAGACAAGGACGGACCTTGCGTGAGCGGCGGCCACCACCAGCAGCACATTCGACGACAGCTACGGGACACCACACAACAAGAGAGCATCGACTCTGAAACGCACCGCGACGGATGCAATGAAAGAGTGTCCAATTACCCTTTGAGCGGCGGGCCTTCAACGCGGACATAAACGCGAGGCACAGTGTTAAGAGACTCCCGGTGGGACTGCGCCCAACGCGGAGGATGGGTAGTTGGCTATTTTAGGTTGTTAACTGAGTTTCAAAAGGACAGAAAGTTGAGCGAGTTGGTAACAGTCCATAATCAAAAGAAGAGGCGTGCAGGACACGGACACAAGGAGAGCAGTGAACAACACGAACGCCGACTAACAACTGAAGCACAGCACAGAGGCGAAAAAGAAAGAAGACACACAGCTTATCTGCGCATGCTCGGAATGGTAGCGCCACCTGTCAATCGGTTACACGTGCCGGTCTTCGCGATAGACAACTCCTAAGGCTTTCTATCTCCTCTCTGTTTAAGATAATCGACGGCTGACTCACGCATGCACTTCCACTAATACTGATATGCCAGGCCTCAACCAATAAACGCGTATCTTCGTTCTTATGCCTGTACAGGATCTCGGTTTTGTCTAACTCGGGCATGCAGCTACAGACCTGGCAGTGCAAGGAGAGATTCTCTCCTTGCACTGCCAGGATGACAGTGCAAGGAGAGTGCAAGGATTTTATCGGATGACAACCCAGGGAATGCTAAGGCAATTCGTATAGATGTTGAAGACTTATTTTAAAAGGACAGAAAGTTGAGCGAGTTGGTAACATTCCATAATCAAAAGAAGAGGCGTGCAGGACACGGACACAAGAAGAGCAGTGAACACCACGAACGCCGGCGTTCGTGGTGTTCACTGCTCTTCTTGTGTCCGTGTCCTGCACGCCTCTTCTTTTGATTATGGACTTATTTTATTCCCTCGAGCAAGTCGAACTAATGTATAGTGTCAAAGAAGCGGTCACGCAATATAACGATGAGTTTAAGTTTACGCAGTGCTGTGGGATGCCTCTGGAATCGTTTCTAGAGCTGTTGCTGTTCTACCTAAATAACACCTTTGTGAAATGGGACGATAAGGTGTATGTACAAAAAGCGGGTGTCTGCATAGGCTCGCGGGTGGCACCGGTATTAAGTGATCTTTATTTGAGCCGCGTCAACAGAAAACTACAAGATAACCTAAAGGAATTGGCGTGTTATGTCTTTCGTTATGTTGACGACTACCTTGTGTTTTTCTCATGTGACAACTATAACAGAAAGGCGACTGATGTCTTGAAGGTCTTTCGTGAGTGTGGACTAGGGCTTAAGTTTACACTTGAGTTGATTAACGACAACAAGTTGCAATTCTTAGACTTGTGCCTTTCTTTTGAAGGTGACCATGTTTGTTGGTGTTACCTTCCTAGATAAAAAAAACCGCTCCTGCCGTTTACTTCAAGGCACTCGAAAGTTGTAAAAAACGGAATTGCATTCTCTGCCCTGAAGTCTGCTATTACTAAGTCTTGTACGCATGGTTTGGAGAGAAGTTTCTGTTCACAGATCCAGCGGCTAATAAATGCAGGTTTCCCGGGGTCCTTTCTGGCTAACTGCAGTGAAAGGCTGCTGAAATGGGTAATAAATCAAAATCGTCCCGACACCAGTGGTGAGAAGAAAAAGTACGATAAGGTATCGGTTTTGCCTTATGTCCATAAACTTTCCCACGGCCTGAGCAACGTTGGCAAGAGATATGGCATTAAGACGGTGTTTTCTGCTCCACAGAGGCTCTCCAGGATCTGCCCTCTTGTTAGGAAAAAAATGGAGGGTAGTGAAGAGAAAACTGATGGATGTGAAGTTAAACATGTGAAGTCCACCAGTGTTCCTTGTGGGCGGGGGGTTGTGTACCGAATACCGCTTACTTGCGGAAAATCGTACGTGGGACAAAGCGGCAGGTGTATCAACGTTCGTTTAAAGGAACATAATCGGTCTTTTAAGAAGCCTAACGCATCCCATCTGGTATCGCATTGTGACACTTGTGGCTGCTCTCCGGTCTTCGTAGATGCAAAAATCCTTTCCAGGCATAGTAGCAAAATGACCCGTGAAGTTATCGAGGCCTTTCATATTAGAAGAATGGGGGACGCATGCGTGAGCCAACCGTCGATTTATTTGACAGACAAGGAGTATGCTTATCTGCTTGGCACATGCAGCGTCAAGTGACATGTTTTGAATATGTTCTTAAGAATGTCCACGTGTTGTTGCTCATTAATGTACTTTACTGTCCTTCTTATGCGCATGTCTGTTATGCCTTGCTGTTTATTTCCCGTTTGGGTTTTTCGAAATAAATCTTTCAGTTGCGAGACAGCGCTCGTCCTGTGCACTCTGTGTTTTCTTACGTCTTCGTCTTTAGCGCTACGTCAATCATGCATACTTTCCAACTAGCCCAGCTTTCTATTCTACTGAGTTTGTTTTTCCCTAGTTCTCTTTTGGTGTGCGGTTTGATGTTTGTTCGTCCTTTGCGTGTCTTGGTGTTCGTTTTATAAAGTAACATCTCTTTGTTTTTGTTAACTCTTAACGCCTCTCGCCTCTCACTCTATCAATCCATCGGAGCAAGCGCTCCCGAGATCCACGCTCGCACTCGTGACAGGCGGCAGCCAAGCCAAGCCAAGCCGCCAGGCAGCGCCACCCTCCGCTGCTCTCCGGAACCACCAGAGAGAACCCGAATAAAGTCAGTTGATGTTTCCGATTCACGCCTCGCGGTTGTGTCTGCTTCTACCGCGCGTGCACGCGTCCCAACAGTGGTGACCCGGACGAAGCTTACCGCCTTTTTCAAGCGATCGACGCCATGGAGACCACCCCTGACGCACCGGCCATCTCCGCCGTCGACATCAGGCTCCCGCCGTTTTGGACAGCGGACCCGCAGCTGTGGTTCCTGCACGTGGAGTCCCAATTCACCGCTCTTCGTATTACCGCTGAGCTAACAAAGTACCACCACGTGGTCGCTAGCATCCCACCGGCAATAGCGAGCGAAATACGCGATCTTCTGGTCGCTCCACCAGCAGAGAACGCGTACACAACTCTCAAACAGCTGCTCATCAGCCACCTCACGCCGTCGGAGCCGCAGCGACTGCAGCAGCTACTGCACCGCACCGAGCTCGGGGACCGGGCGCCCAGCCAGTTGCGCCACATGAGGCAGCTGTTGCACACGGCCGGCGCAACTACCACCGATGCCGACAGCAGACTGCTTCGCAGGCTGCTCCTACAGCGAATCCCGGTCAACGTGCGCATGATCCTCGCCTCGGCTGCCGACAAACGCCTGTCTCAACTCGCCGAGCTCGCGGACTCGGTGCTGGCGGTCGCTCCGCCGTCCGTCGCGGCGCTACAGCCAGACATCGCCGGCCGCGCGCCTACGACTGCACTGCATGACATCCGGGAGCACATATCCCGCCTCGCCGATACCGTCGCAGCGATGCAGGCCCGCAGCAGTCCCGAGGAGCGCCAGCGTCCAGCAGCGCAACAGAAAACCTGCTGGTATCACAGGAAGTATGGGAATGCTGCTCGCAAATGCATCCCTCCTTGCGACCATGCGGGAAACGGGAGCGGCCGGCACTGAGGACGACCAGTGTCCCAGATGGCCCCGAACGTCGTCCATCAGTGTTTTTCCTCACCGACCGCGACGGTGGCCTTCGATTCCTCGTGGACACCAGCGCTGAGGTGAGCGTGTTGCCGGTTGGGTCCACCCATCGCAGTGTCCCCAGCGCGTCCCCTTTTCAGGCGGTCAATAACACAACCATCGCCACCTATGGACATCGCTCGCTGCAACTCAATTTAGGCTTGAACAGAACGTTCCGGTGGATTTTCATCGTGGCAGCAGTGAAGTTCGCCATCTTGGGTGCAGATTTTCTTCGGCATTTCGGCCTTCTCGTCGATGTGCGCAACCGGCGCCTTCACGATCCCGTGTCGCAGGCAACTGTGCAAGGCAATCCCTCGAAACACCCTCCGCTGAGCCCCACTTTGCTCGGGCCGTCCGGTGCAGAACGTTTTACTCGCATTCTGCATGAGTTTCCCGAGTTGACGAGGCAGCCGCCAGCCAGCGCCGCGGCGAAGAACGAGGTACGCCACTACATCGCCACCAGCGGCCCACCCGTGCACGCGCGCCCTCGCCGTTTGTCTCCGGAGAAGTTGAAGGTCGCCCGGCAAGAATTTGAACACATGCTGGAACTAGGGATCATCAGACCCTCGTCGAGCGCCTGCACATCCCCACTCCATATCGTGCCCAAGTCAACACCGGGAGACTGGCGACCGTGCGGGGACTACAGGGTGCTGAACCGGGTAACGACCCCAGACAGGTACCCGGTACCACACATACACGATGTCACGATGAGGCTTCACGTTGCCACTATCTTCTCGAAGATCGACCTCGTGCGGGCATACCATCAGATTCCCGTTGCCCCGGAGGACGTCCCAAAGACCGCCATCGCAACGCCTTTCGGACTTTTCGAGTTTCTCCGAATGCCATTCGGACTCCGAAACGCGGGTCAGACATTCCAGCGGTTCATGGAGCGGTTCATACGCCGTCTCAACTTCTGCCACGCCTATCTTGACGACTTGCTAGTCGCCAGCAGCACTCCGGAAGAGCACGTGAATCGTCTGCGCATCGTCTTTCAGCGCTTAGTGGAGCATGGCGTGGTCGTGAACATGGCCAAATGCGAGCTCGGCGTACGACAGCTCTCATTTCTTGGACACGTCATCTCTGCCTCAGGAGTTCTTCCTCAACCCCACAAGGTTGAAGCCGTGAAAGGATTTCCGCAGCCGACCGCCAAGCGCCAGCTTCGGGAATTTCTGGGTTTGGTAAACTTCTACCGCCATTTCATTCCCCGCTGCGCCCAGATCCTTCAACCTCTCCACGACCTGCTCGCCACTTCACGAAATGGCTCAGACACCCTCTCCTGGTCTCAAAAAGCAAAAGAAGCCTTCTGCGAGGTCAAGGACGCCTTGGCAAATGCCGCACTACTTCAATACCCCAGGTGCTGCCGCACTACTTGAATACCCCAGGTGCGGTGTCCCGCAGAGTGTAATGGTGGATGCCTCCGATACAGCCGTTGGGGCTATATTACAGCAACTCGTTGGGATAATCTGGCGCCCGATTTCCTTCTTTTCGGGGAAGCTAACGCCTACCAAGCGCCGCTACAGTACCTGCGGGAGAGAACTGCTGGCCGTGTACGCTGCCATACGACATTCTTGCCATTTCCTGGAAGGTGTAGCGTTTTTCGTCCTCACAGACCACAAGCCGCTTACTTATGCATTGCGCTCGCTAAGCTCCGACGGTGGAACGCACACCGCACGTGCACGGCGCCAAATGTCCTATATATCAGAGTTCACGACTGACATCCGCCACGTCAAAGGCGGCGACAACGAGGTAGTGGACGCCCTCTCTCGGAATCCTGTCAACGCCATCGTGCCCACACTACAGGTTGATTTTCCCGCTTTGGCAGCTGCTCGACGTGAAGATGCCTAACTAAAACACCTGTTGACCGCGACCACTGCCCTGAATCTTGAGTGGATCCCAATTCCCGGATCCGAGGGCAAGGTTTAGTGTGACACAAGCCTCAGTAGAACTCGCCCGTTCGTGCCTGCAAGCCTCTCGCCATGTGTTCGAGTCCTTGCACAGACTGTCTCATCCGGGGATTAGAGCCACCCAAAGACTGGTGACGGCAAGATTTGTCTGGCCAGGCGTAAATCGGGACGTCCGACGCTGGGCACGTGAATGTGTAGCTTGCCAGCGCTCTAAGATACAACGCCATACCTCGACAGCACTGGGAACACTCCCCACTCCCGATTCTCGCTTTGATCATGTCCACGTGGACATCGTCGGCCCACTGCCACCCTGCCACGGAAAGGTTTACCTGCTGACCTGTGTAGACAGGTTCACCCGCTGGGCGGAGGCCATCCCTGTCGCGGACATCACTGCCGACACGGTTGCGAGTGCTTTCCTGTACCACTGGGTAGCCCGTTTCGGGGTGCCCTCCACGATAACAACAGACCGCGGCCGACAGTTCGAATCAGCCCTTTTCACTGCCATCAGTCAGCTCATGGGCACCTCACGCATACGTACGACGGCGTACCACCCCATGAGCAATGGCATGGTGGAGCGCTTTCACCGTCAGCTGAAGGCTGCGCTCACGGCATCCGAGGAACACAACTGGGTGGAGGCCCTCCCACTCGTTCTTTTGGGTATAAGGTCCACCTTGAAAGAGGACATTGGCTGCAGCGCTGCTGAGTTGGTCTACGGCACGACACTCAGGCTGCTGGGAGAGTTCCTTGCGCGCGGCTCAGAGGAGGCATCCATAGCTTGAAGTGACTATGCACTTCGCCTACGCAACGTCATGAGCAAACTGCGCGCGTACCTCCACGGCCCCCAGTGTCACGTGTGGTGCACATCAACCCGCAGCTCACATCGGGCCCATATGTGTTTGTGCGACACGACGCGGTTCGGCGACCTCTTCAGGCACCCTACGATGGGCCGTTTAAGGTCCTCCGCCGTGGCAACAAACAATTCACCATCAAGAGAAGCGGTCGTGAGGAGGTTGTGTCGCTGGACCGCATCGAGCCAGCACACATGGACCGTGACGACGCCGTGTTGCCTCCGCTTAGGGAATCATCGCCAGGACCCCCAGCTTCAATGCCAGCTTAAGCCCACGAGGTGCCCTCCCGGCTGACGCACAGCGGACGGCTATCAAGAGCACCCACTCGCCTGGACCTTTAACTCCGTTCGGCAACTCACTAAGGGGGGAGTGCTGTTGCGGCAGCCAAGCCAAGCCAAGCCGCCAGGGAGCGCCACCCTCGCTGCTCTCCGGAACCACCAGAGAGATCCGAATAAAGTCAGTTGATGTTTGGGATTCACGCCGCGCGGTTGTGTCTGCTTCTACCGCGCGTGCACGCGTCCCAACACTAGCAATCTGTGAAGATCTAGAATCTATGAAGAAAGCCAAGCATGACTGCTTGGCTTTCTAGCAATCTATGGAGGCCATATATAGGGGCTTGTTATACTCCGAGGAAGATGTAGAACAGTTCTATGGGGAGGCGGACAGAGCAATGAAGAAGGACCGCAACCAATATACAGCCGTCAGCAGGGTTAATTCGAACACTCCGCACCGTGGCCGCGGCCGCCGTGGACCGAGGTCAGCGCCACCAAACGTTGGACGCTCTATGTTTGCGGCAGTTCACAATAGATTGGTTGCGGCTCAATTTCACCGGTCAATTTGTGTTTCGATTGTGCCTGACCGGCGGGTCGAGTGCACCGACTTGACAGTTTCGATCTGGCCATGAAAGTTCCTTGCCGTGTGCTTAACTCAGGTCTTGGTTACCGACAGTTCTCTGCCTCCGACAAACGCGAGAGTGCGTGCATTAGTGCGGATCTTCTTAAGGAGAGTTAGGTACAAGGAGATCCTTCTAGGGAGCTAAATGGAACTATTATAAAACGAAGACGATGAAAGGGCGGCTGACGCGAGCAGCCGCCACTGGCGGTCTCCCAGGTTTTTGGCACCAGAGCGAATGTAACGAAAATACGAAGGAGGAAAACCGGATCCGGCCGTCTGGCCTGTTCGAAGGAAATGGCCGAACTCCCAGCTGGAGCCCGCCCGTCGCCGCTGCTTGTGTCTGCCGCCCCTTCATCGTCTTTATTTTTAATAGGAGCGACACGTGGTGTATCCCGAAATCGTATCAAAGGTACGTGTCTCTAAGAAAGTGTGAAATCCTCAGTTGTAGAGCGCATAGAGGACAATGCTGCTGCCAGTCCAGCTTTAGGGGCAACTCCTCAAAGCGTTCTTCGGGAGGACAAGGCTGGGTTCAACTGCACTAAAGAATGCAAAATAATAAAGAAATATAACCATCATTCCGAAATGTATTAAAACACAAAAAGTTTGTCAAGCTTGCACTAGTGGCGCAAGGCTAGCGCATGGCTGGCGTCACCTATCCCGAGCTGTGAGGCACGGCACGCAATTGACGGATCCCCCAGGGCTAACGTATCTCGGAAATAATCCCGCGAAAGCTTGAACAATTAGGTTTTTGTCCTCTTCGGCGCAATAGCAAAACGCCAGCGGTGGTTCAAAGACCGAGTCAGAGCCAAGGGTGATCCCACTAAACAAATATATTCTCCCATTGTCATCTCCAAGAAGATGAATTCGCTCAACTGCTCGAACTTGTATATCTATGCCCTTTTTGGAATTATGTTCTCAAAAACATGTTTCTTTAATTTGGCTGTTTCTACGCTAGATTGGGTCTCCGTCAGGGCAACACTAACAAATTATTACTAAGGCCTCCGTTCTCGTAATCAACTAGCTTTTCAGCCTGTCGTTCAATTACGCTTTCTAACTTGCTAATCCTGCTGTTTATTGCGTCACCCGCATTCAAGAAACCCTGTATCCTTTCTGTCTTGGCGCTCACAGTTCCACATTTAACGCTATCCATCGTCCGACCAAACGCAGCCTGATTTTGAATTTCTTCTAATATATCATTCACCTTTGGTCCGGAATTCTCCTGTAGTACTGTGTGTAGTAATGTCAATTTACAATAGTTTGGTTTCCATTCTCCACTTCTTGTATCATGCGATTAACGCTTGCTTGATAGCAATATAATCAAAGTGATACTGTATGTATATTGTTTTTCGGTATTCGTCAGTAACTTCAACATCGAGCAGAATGTCAAACAGTGGATGATATTTCTCTAAAACGCGGGTCTCGTTTGCGCTTCACGTATATAACCACTTGACAATAACTTTAGACCTGAGGCTCACCAAGATTCACGTATGCTGGCAGTAATGGCATTTAAAAGTGATGTTTTCTGTTGAAAGTCACAAACCAGGCTGTCCTTTCTAGGTATAGGAGAGAAGCACTTGACAGAAAAAAGCACTTGGCATTTTAGTTGAGGAGGTGTGTATCGATGATCCTTTCACTGCTAAAATCTCGATTGATGTGGTGCACATCTTAAAGACAGATAGGCGTTTCAGCCTGCTGTATTACTCAATGACCCAAAGCCCCATTCGAGTTCTGTTTAAGAATGTATTGAGAGTTTTAGAGTCCTGGCGTTTCAAACTATGACAAGCATATCAGCCGGCGGTTTCCTAGAGTTTCTGTCGTTTTATTTAATGTCCACCTGTGTTGAATGCAGCGGACATGCCTACCTTCAAAAGAAAGGGGCTTGCATTTGCTCGCTTTTATCGCCCATACTGGGTGACATCTTCCTGGCCCATTATGAGAGATATATCGAAGCTACTCTGTCTACGGTAAATATCACCAAAATTTTCAGGTACGCAGATGATTACCTAGTTTTATTTGACACTACACAACCCGTAAATGATGTAGCATAATTTTTACTCATTGTCTAGACTGTTAGGTGATAACTCATACGCTACGTATTAATTATGTCATTCAGTGTTAAGGCTTAAAACTGTCTCTTCTTGAAGATTGCGTTTGTTAGAAAAACTGTCCCCGCGCCGATAAGATACGTATCATTCATACGATTGCAAGATGGTCAAATGCGCTTCGGAAATCGTGTGCCAGAAAAGGTTACAGTAGTTTTGACAAACATAAAGAGCGCCTTTTAGAGGCAGGCTATACTGACTATGTTCTAGTTTGAGTGGCAGAGAACGCGCTGAAGAAGTTTAACACACAGAATGGGACGTGTGTGAGCATGGCCAATGACTTGAAAATGGTTGTCGTGTCGTATGTACATAACGTGTCACTTGCATTGCAGAAAATTGGACAAAAGATAAACGTGGACGCGCTATCCTCTGCTCTACAAAAAAAAAACTGCTGAGCATTTGCAAATCCACTGATTCGTCAGCTAGGACATGCTGGACATGTAAAAAGAAGCATGAGTCTCCTTTTGTGACATGCGCAAAGAACGTAGTGTATCGTTTCCTATTCATTTTCGTGCGAGAAAGCGTACGTTGAGCAGCCTGGAACAGGCTTAACAGTTAGACTATAAAAATCGGATCAACAAAACTGAAAGGACGTCGTGGTGGCCGAGCATCTGTACAATGCAATGAGTGGTTGTGATTGCAAACCTTTGTTCAAACAGGGTTGTATATTATACAAGAAAGCTGATATTTGTACGCGAGAAACTGTTGAAGCCACTGTCATACGAAGGCTCTTATTACTCTTTGCCGCATGAAGGTTTATTAAGTTGCGTGAAAGAATGTATTGAAGAACAAGGGCAAGAGTCCGGTCTCATAGATAGATGCGGAGTTTCCACAGCTACCTTTCTAGAAATTCTACCCATGTACTTAACTTCAACATTACTTGGACACAGAGAAGGCGTGTTTGTGCAGAAATCAGGGATTTGTAGAGGTTCAAAGGTCGCCCCTTTTCTAAGTGATCTATACTTGAGCAAGTTTGACTGCCGTTTAAAAGAGGCCTTAGGGGACCACATCATCAGGGTATTTCGGTATGCGGACGATTACTTGGTATTTTGTAGTAAGGATGGTTTTGAATCCGTCGTCACCTATGTAAGCGATCAACTTAAACTTAATGGAGATGGTCTAAGGTTTACGAAAGAACTACCGGAGAGAAACGTAATAGAATTTTTACATATCTCGCTGTCATTTGAGCAGAATCACGTGTGTTGGCAGTATTCCCCTAGAGCATCTAAGCCATTGTTAAACTTTGACTCAAAGCATTCGAAAGTAGTAAAGAACGGAATAGCCTTGTCCTGTTTAAAGTCAGCCCTATCGAAGTCGCGCGTGCACCGTTTGACCATTAGCTTTAATGCGCAGGTCGAGCGCCTCTTAGATGCAGGTTACCCTAGACTAGCCATAGCCACAGTAGCTGAGCGTCTTAAGAAGTCGATTTCGACCGGAACGAAAGACGTAGCAGAGAGTAACATTAACAAGAAAAAGGTCGTGAGTATTCCGTATATCCACGCAGTTTCGCACAGGCTTAAGAAAGTGGGAAGTAAATATGGGGTTAATGTTGTGTTTACGGCACCCAATAAGTTAGGAAGGGTTTGTGCGGCCGTGCATAGAAGAAATGAGCTGATGGAAGGTAAGAAGCGAACGGATATCTGTCAGGTTCAGCACTTAGCCAAGAACAATTTCACCGACTGTCGCATGGGCGTGGTTTATAAGATTCCTTTTAGCTGCGGACGTTTTTATGTAGGGCAAACTGCGCGTTGTATTAATCAAAGATTAATTGAGCATAGAAGGTCACTATCAGGTGGAACGCCGTCTAATCTATCTTTGCACTTCCAGGTGTGTAGCTGCATGCCCGAGTTAGACAAAACCGAGATCCTGTACAGGCATAGGAACGAAGATACGCGTTTTCTGGTTGAGGCCTGGCATATCAGTACTAGTGGAAGTGCGTGCGTGAGTCACCCGTCGATTAGCTTAAACAGAGAGGAGATAGAATGCCTTATCAGTTGTCTATCGCGTAGACCGGCACGTGTAACCGTATGACACGTGGCGCTACCATACCGAGCATGCGCAGATAAGCTGTGTGTCTTCTTTCTTTTCCGCCTCTGTGCTTTGCTTCAGTTGTTAGTCGGCGTTCGTGGTGTTCACTGCTCTCCTTGTGTCCGTGTCCTGCACGCCTCTTCTTTTGATTATGGACTGTTACCAACTCGCTCAACTTTCTGTCCTTTTGAGCTTGTAAGAGACCTACTCCCGATGACTCCTCTTCCCGCCGGCGTTCTTTCAATCACTCGTTTTTCGCGCAAATATTTGTGTTTAACAGAATTTTTTTTTATTTATAGGGTCCGGTGGGACGTCCAGGCCCGCCAGGATTGCCAGGAGCGCCAGGTTTGAAGGTGAGTGTAGTAAAGAATTGTCTTAAATGTCCATCGTATTGAAGTAAGCTCCAGGATATCTGTGACATGCCCAGCGCCAATGCTCGCTTGCCTAGTACATTCCTATGAAAAACAAAAACGATGAACAATCCTAGCGTTCACACGTTCTCACTGGAATAGTTAGCATATAGCTATAAAAAGTGCTTGCGGATTACCACAACGTCACGCACGACGTGAACCATGGCGTTAGACCGGGGTGGCAACGTTATGCTGTCGGCGGAAACGCGAAACGTACTGAGGAGGCTGCCGTCGGTTTTTTCTGCTGCTCTCTCTGTCGAAAAAGTCACTGTGCGCTCACGAAGGTCGATAACTGCGCCGTGTTCCGGGAGAAAGTCTATTCCCAAGATGAGGTATCTGGAACATTCACGAAGTACAAGGTATCCCGGCCGCGGCGGCTGCATTTCGATGGAGGCGAAATGTTGAGGCCCGTGTGCTGTGCGATGTCAGTGCACGTTAGAGAACCCCAGGTGGTCGAAATTTCCGGAGCCCTCCACTACGGCGTCTCTCATAATCAGAGCTGGTTTTGGGACGTTAAACCCCAGATAACAACAACAACAACACGAAGTACAAGGCAGCTGGGCCCTAATTAACCTGCTTCACAACTTCGCCGCCGAACATACTGCGTTCTAAGCAACCGTCTCAGTTGCCTAATTAACTAGTAATAACAAGGAAGAGACACGCACAAGCGCAGCTTTCTTTTTAATGGTGGCGCAAGTTGGTTATGTTACCGAATAACTTAGCGAAATTTAAAGTCTGCGTTTTTAAATTAGTGGATACTATCCATCCATAATATCTGTTCACCTAAAGCAATGGTGGCTACGCGTTCTTATAATCAATAACATTATGATAACGACGAGGAGCTCAGCTGCGTCAGTAAATCTATTTGGCTAACTTTCAACTCTTGCTAATAAGCCTATTTGGTAGTCTCACATACCTTTATGCGAGATTTGACGAGACTGTCATATGCTGTGGCATCGCCCCTGCACATTATCACCAGCTCCGCTTTGATTGCTTGAACCGTGGAACATTCAAAATAAGGCAAGCAAAACAAACCGCTTGAAAACCGACGTCCCCTCTTTAGCGACTTGACGGAAAGAACGACGGCAAGAAAAAATGCCATTCAGTGTTTGATCCTACGAATGCGGAGACGAGGCGCTTCGTTCGCCAAGTGCCAGAAACACAGAGAGTCCCCCCCCCCAACACACACATATGGACTTTGGCTTGTTAGAGGGCTTGCGTCTCCTAACAGCTCGCTCCCTTTCCTCCCATGTTTACTAAAAACTGGAAATCGAATAAGTTTCGGCGCATCCTTGGTCGGCGCAGTGGTTACGGTGAAAAGTAAACATTTTTACAACGTTGATTGCCTGATTAGTTTTGATGATGATGATACCTGGGGGATATTTCCAACCAATTTTATGTAAGATTATTATCGAACATTTCAAAGCCCGCACGTCTCCTTCATCTGGGCGCAACTGGTTCGTTTGGTGTGGCGACTGTGCACGGGGAGAAGAGCAGGGAGAGGTGGCGGCAACAAGTCAAAGGGGGCTCCCTCGGGTGGCACATTGTGTGGAGCCTGCTGCTTTCGCTCGTTCTGCGCGATGAGCAGACAGGAGCGGAGACTTGTGCAGACACTGCCGCTACGAGTGCGTTCTATGTAGCGGCCGTGGTACAGACGAGGTCGGTCGGTTCCCTGAACCGCGTGGATATGCCAAGCTTCGAGTAAAAATTGTTTCCAGTGATTCGTTTGGGTGGCGAGGACTGTGGTTTCTCAAAAGTGTATACGAGGGAGCTTTCCGTTAAGGTGTTTTGTTCTCTCTAAGCCTCCTTTTGCGGTGTTTGGATTTGTTACGTAGCTTGCACCACGGTCAGCGTAGGGGACTTGTACACAATGCTTCGAGCTCGCTCTTTTCGTGGACTGTCTTCCAGAACGTGCCATTTTGTTTTTGGCCTACTTGAGCTCTACTGCTGACGAAAAAGACAAGAGTTCCATCTCGACCACGGCAGCCACGTTTCCACGGAGGCCAAACCAGAGGCCCGTGTACTGTGCCATATCAGTGGACGTTAAAGAACCCCAGCTGATCGAAATTTCCGGAGCCGTCTTCCTTTCTTTCTTTGTTATTTTTTTAGGGGAGGTGGAGGGGACATTTAAAATCCCAATTAACTTCCCCCAGACAGGCGAGTCAGTCGAAACGTTCAGCATCAAGCCCATATTTGAGAAAATACTACCTCATCGCCTACACAACAAGCACACAGCCCATTCTTCCGCCAAGCAAACACTGACGATTCACTTTTAGAAAAGAAACAAGCTGAACACCTGTACTTTTCATTTAGTACATTTTTATAAGAGCGTCACGCCACACGAACACTTAGCATGAGGCGATCCCTATTTGAACCACAAAGGAATGAGCTTGCCTCGGAACACGTAAGCAGGATAAATGAGAATAAATGTAACATATTCACGAAGCCTGCCTCAGGAGGCTTCCACCGACGCTTCCAGTTCTGCTACACAACAAAGCACAACCACAGCACTCTCTTCAGTATAAAAATATTGCCGACGCAAACAGCCGGAAATGAAACGTCTCAAAGAAACCAAGTCTCTCTTAACAAAATCGCCGGCCGCTCAAACGGAAGGCCCGAGATCTGCTGAAGGTTCCGCACAAACGACTGTGCATGCCTATCTCAACGTACTGACATTGAAACATACCCAACCCCTTGTCGACAAAATCAAGTCTACAAACGAAACCTTCACGTAAACACTCACCTAGCTACCCTACTGCGATAAAAATGCACTGCAGACGCAAACAGAAGTAGGAATCGAATTAAGTCATGTGTCCTAAGAAGAAGCATGCGGACACACGCCGATGCGCCCGCCTAAACGAAAACAAGCGACAATGGTATATAAACACTTATACTTCACTTTGCGTCCAATTTATACACATTAGCAGACATACCCAAAAACATGTCAGCCTTTTTCGTGCATAGCGCCGCATTTTTAGCGCAGCCTAAAAATCATGGCGATAAGTGCGGAAAGATAGCACCAGGACAGCGTAGGGAGAAACAGACAAGCGCTCGTTTGTTTCTCCCTACTCTGTCCCGGTGCTGTATTTGTGCACTTATCGTCATGAATGCATACCAACTGGCCCGATTATCCGCTCTCCAGCCTAACAAACTTTAGGGTCTTTAGAATTACGTATCTATGTACTTTCTAGTACAGGAACACACCACTTCATAAAAACGTGTTGATGTTGTACCTCAGATATGCGTAATATTTACTTTTTATAGACAATGAACGCAGCTTGTAATGGTGAATCGTGTTCAAGATGGCTGGGCCACCTGGTCAAGAGCTTAAACTTTGCCCGGGTGGCTGAATCTTGTGACAGCAGACAGACCAAAATTTCTCCGTTCAAGCATCCTAAGAAAGATTATGTTTAAAAGTTCCACCCAGCCGGACTCGAACCCACCTTCACCCGGGTTCTGACGAAAGGAGCTGGAAGCTCTACCGATGCGCCACCGCAGGAACGCTCATATAGGGAGCAGATGGGATATGTTCACTACAGCGGTGCAAGTCGCATTCAGTTGTCTTCCAGTTAAAGTAAAGGTGTTCAGTACAGCGAGCTGTAGTTTCACTAGCAAAATTACACTTATATTAACATCGCCTTCTTTATTCCTCACTCTTGGCTCGCTTAGGTTCTCTGCTGTGGTGGCGTCATCTAAGCACGATAGCCAGAGCTAAACCGATCGTCGTGCTAGATCGCGTCGGCAGTCAGCGTTTCGGGGGTTGTCGCGCCTCGAACGCCGCAGAAGCTTTAGGGGCGTAGCGGCGTCGTGACGGTGCGTTCCTGGAGGGAAGTACAAATGCGGCCCCTGCAAAATTTGTCTTGAGTGGCCAGGTGTGTCGAGTTGCGACGCGCACTGCTCCAGGCACGCAAGGACGGTCGTCGAGAAGCGAATGATTGGCCTTTCGTTGCAGTGAGCTGTGTTTTCACAAAACGATCCGTTGACTACCCGTTCGGATTCGCTTGCAAGGTGTCACCGTTTATGGCACGCTTGCGCAGGACTCGGGCGCGTGCAATACAGTAAAGAACTTTCCCTCGCGTACAACGGTCGAAGATCCATTTGCCGTTTAGAGGTGCCCCTGATGTCTTCATGTTGCGTGTTCACATGTTCAGAGTAGCCAAGCGATCTCCCGCCACTCGATGCGCCAGATTGCCGCTTATGCATTTTACAACTTCCCGAAGAGACACTTTGGATATTCTACCAATTCCTATGAATTAGGAATCAACTAAAATTTTTTTTAAAATTGTAGCGTTTTCGGCAGTGAGGTCTCTTCTCCCGCTAAGTGTTCATTAAAAGGAGAGGGAGAGGTAGGAGTGTCCAATGTGAAAACGGTTGGGATTTTCCGTCAGGGATTTAGGGGCGGAGCAACCAATGCGTTAAAGCAGGCCCTCGTCCCTGCCGCAGAGGTTGGAAGGTTGAAGGTTGGCAGTTTGGAACGTGGAAAGTGCTAACTCGAAGATAATGCAAAGGAAAGCGACATTAAGCAGCTCAAACAATCTGTAAAGGTCTTGAATGGCGCAGCAGCAAGCTTAATGTCGAAGTGCATTGAATACCAGTAACCGATAACGAAATCATCACTAACAGTCTAAATGAAGTTGAACAATTAGCTTGTCGGCACTGGCCGACATTGTGACTTCGATGCCTTACATAGGCGGCCTTCGCGGCAGGGCAAAGTACCTCGAATGATCGCCCAAATTTCTCTGCGGGACAGATGGATCGAAATTTACGAACCATGTGAGAACTGAAGTCCCTAGATATTTTCTTGCGTTTTTGAAGTAGCGAAATCCTTTGATGTGCCGCTGGCGCCTCTGATTGGTCGGCGTTGCTTTTAGCAGCCGTGTTCTTCCTAAAGCTGTTACTTGAATGCTGCAGCGAGAGAACGTCGAAGAAAGTTGCGCATTTGAGTAGGTGTTTCCTTACATATGGCAGTCAGTCGATATTTTTAGGGGGGTTACAACGCAAGTTATTAACACTAAAGAGCTCGGTACAGAAAACGCTAAACACCTTGTTTCGCAGAAATTACGGTGTCGGCGTCGTTGATTGTGAGCGAAAAATCAGTATTGTGATGACCGAAAATTCGAGGTACATGGAAACAAAGAAATGACAAACGACCTTCGGCGACGGAGCAGTGAAGCCTGGGACCTCTTGCTCTTGAGCGCGATGCGCTACGCCCTGCGCCACGCAGCATATATCTTTTTCATGTTGAGGTGGATGCAGCGCTACAAGAAACACTGACAAATCAGAAGATGCACCTGCACGTCTTCTTCGTCCATGTTTCATGTAGCGCTGCACCCTCCGCAAGATCAATCATTCCCAACTAGCTCAAGCGCCTCAGTTATAATGGCGCCATCGTCATCAACGAGGTTTGCTGGCGCATCCGTGTGAGGTGGCGCAAGACGACGAGGGAAGCCATGCAGTTACGCAAGTAACTCGCACTTTCTGCCAAGTGGTGTCGTGATAATTACGTGACTAGGCGACAGAAGAGCATGGCAAGCGGAAGGGAGCTAGAAGGCGACCATGCGTCAATATCGCGTTGAACTTTTCAGGCCAACCTTAAAGGTCCCACTGTTTTTGTTTATCGATTCTTGTCATTCATTAAAAGCAGGGCTACTGATGCACATGGCATTCAAGGAGTGCTGGTAAAATTTGTCATTGACATAATTGCATCTTTTCTAGAGTACATTTTTCATCTGTGTTTGTCAACATCTGTTTTCTTTCGTAGCATGCACACGGCAAAGGTCAGCAATATTCAAAAAAGGCGACAAAAATGATCTTTCAAATTACTGCCCTGCATGAGTGCCGCCTGTTTTTCGAAAGGTTTAGGGAAGGTGATTTTAGCAGGGCTCTGTTAGTTTAGAGATCGCTTTATATCACAAGTTCTCCGACCAGCCATTGTGGTCTAGTGGTTATGGCACTCGGCTGCAGATCCGAAGGTCGCGGGATCGAATCCCGGCCGCGGCGGCTGCATTTCGATGGAGGCGAAATGTTGAGGCCCGTGTGCTGTGCGATGTCAGTGCGCGTTAAAGAACCCCAGGTCGTCGAAATTTCCGGAGAGCTCCACTACGGCGTCTCTCATAATCAGAGTTGGTTTTGGGACGTTAAACCCCACAAATCAATCAATCAATATCACAAGTTCTGCAGAGATTGGCTTTTGTAAAAAAAAACAGAGTAACTGAACTAGCTCTGCTGACCTACATCTAGTATATATTCGAAAAATTTGAGGAAGGGAAGATGGTAAAAGCAATTTTGAGAGTCCTTCGTTTTCTTCCGTCCAGCCAGAGGCTGAATACCAGGCTGGCTGGCACCCGTGAGGTGTACGACGAGCAGGTTATTGATAAAGGATACTTTATATGCACTTAATATTTACAACAAAGGAAGACTTATGAACAGGGAAGAATATTTACAAAATGGAACGTTGGTAAGGAAACAGCAGGAACACAGGAACGACGATGAAGAAACACAAACCACACGATGTCATTGTTCTCCCTGTGTTCGCGCTGTTTGGTTTCCAACAATGCTCGACCAACTAGCCTGCAAATGCAGCAACTAGCCTGCGAAAGCAAAAGACTTGTTAGTTATGGTGTTTGAGATGTTGCTGCATCTCTTACAACGTCCTATACCTTTAACACAGGTCCCGATTCGTAGCTATAGCCGGAGACCATTCCGAGTTGATACCTGCAAGAAGACGCGTCCCGTAGGGGAGCATACTGAGTCCGTAACATCAAAGACATAGTCAATGTTGACACATCTGCTAAGTGCGTAATTTATGCTGACGCATCATTTCTGACGGTGACCCGTGTTCTAAAATGTGAAATCGCACCAAAGAGACACTTGATAATATACACATGCGGGCGAAAAGTAATTATCTTAACATTAAAGTAGAAAAACAAAGATAGTACTTTCTAACCCGTAACAAACAATTTCAACTATCCCCCGTAATATTAAAATACAATAGTAACACAGAAATACTATGGTCTTTCAAATCACTTAGCATGTACTTCTCCCAATCTACTTCATGAGATTGCCAACTCAATCACTTGGTTCGTAAACTGTCTAGAGCAATAGGTAATATGCGTCGACATTGTAACTATCTTCCAACATCCTTCAGTATGCTTTTACAAAACTGAATGTTTGTTTCTTTGGTTCAAAACGAAATTCTAGTCTGGGAGACTACGTCAGCAGGAAACATTCACACATTCATCGTTTTGCAAGAAAGAGCAGTACGCTTTCTCTCAAGGGAGCCATATTATTGCCATACTTTTTTGTTTATAAAGCTTCGAATTATAAGATTTGCATCTTTCCACAGGTATAGGCTTTGTCGCATGTATAGAAATTAAGAATGATGCCGCTTTAAGAGAACTGGTATCCTTACAGCAGCCCCACCATGGTGGTCTAGTGGTTATGGCACTCGGCTGCTGATCCGGGGGTCGTGGGATCGAATCCCGGCCGCGGCGGCTGCATTTCGATGGAGGCGAAATGTTGAGGGCCGTGTGCTGTGCGATTTCAGTGCACGTTAAAGAACCCCAGGTGGTCGAAATTTTCGGAGCCGTCCACTACGGCGTCTCTCATAATCAGAACTGGTTTTGGGACGTTAAACCCCACAAATCAATCAATCAACATTCCCACCCAACCTGGCTCGAAAATTTGGCTTTTTGAACGTTCAAGGTGAATAACCACTGTTTCACTCTTTTTCTGCAAAATTTTAAAACTTTTAAGCCGATTTTGCCGCTCATCAGCATCGCCTGAGGAATGGCGAATTTGGCGCGATATTTGCCGAGAAAGATTATTTCACAGGAAACATTGAGTCATTTTTGCCGTCCTGGAGGCAACGTCGACTACGCCGCAGCCTTTCATGGTTGATATCGGCCGGGCCTCTTTGGAAGCCTGCTGTATATAACAATTGAGATCCGATCGAGACAAGAATGACCGAAATTCACTTGAGAGATTCGACGTCAGAATCAGACGTTGAGCTTCATATATTCATGTATACGCTTTTCAGTGCCGGAACATAGCGCACGTGTGCTTTGAGCAGCATATATGACATTCTGTTCGCGCGCTTTGTTTTTCATAAACAGGGCACACAAAAAACATGCATATAAGCTATTGATATATACATCTATAGGCTGTTTTGCGGGAACTTTGCGAAACAGGCTGCCGCAACAGTTAACATTAGCCAGAAGGATCGACAAGAATGATGGAAAATTATCTGACAGCGCATGTCAGAAAATTTAAATTCATAGAAATTGAACTAGTTCGTGCATACATCGATAGGCATAACCCGCACTCATATGTTCAAACAAAGATAAACAGTTGCAAGCGGCGCTGTACTACTGACATTTAGCAACCTATGGAAGGGAAAGGCATATGGAGGTAACAGCGCAATAGCGAGTGGACAAAAAAAGGTCTAGCGCAGACTTTAGGTGCGCTGAAGCGGAGATAAACTCGCCACCGGCGTTATACTACAGACATTTAGCAACCTATGCAAAAGAACGGTATACGAAGCAAACAGCGCGACAGCGAGGAGACAATACTGATCTAGTGCTAACTCTATATTGAGAGGACCATGAAATACATAGATCCCTTTGTATTGCAAATTCATATGAAGTGCTCTTGTCAAGACCACGCCATTTGCGAAAAAAGCAAAAACGAAAAATACCAAGCAGTCATATGGCAAGCATTTTTCATCTCAAAGGTGGCAAACAAATGCACACACCTATAATTGAATAGAGAGAGCTTTTCTGGTGAGTTCTACTAGAGTGTATGTGATCACAGAGTGTTCTTGTGCAGGCGATCTGCGTATCTTATGTTATATAAAAACAGCAAGCATGCACTGAAAAAAATCAGTTGAAAATCAAAGCTCTCTTCTGTTCCCTAGTTTCTTCATACGTTTGAGCAGGGTTACAGCATAAACCAGCCGTCCTAAGTCAAGCTGTTGTTGACCACGTGGCCCTCCGCTAGTGCGTTCGCGAAACTAGTGCATTCCTTTCAAAAACAGCTCCAGTACAGCGCAACGCATGTATCGCAGCTCGCATAAGCTCCAAACGGGAAAAAACGGAGCGCTAACAAAACAACACACAAAGAAGGAGGCTACACACAGGACTGGCGCTCAACTTTCAACTTTCATGTTGAAAGTTGAGCGCCAGTCCTGTGTGTAGCCTCCTTCTTTGTGTGTTGTTTTGTTAGCGCTCCGTTTTTTCCCGTTTGAAGCATGAACCAACTCGCCCAAAGAGAAATTCTAGTAATCGCATAAGCTCAGCAACAGAAAATAATTGTCTACTGGTCGGGTAAACTTATACCTCCCTTTTGCACCTCCAGGCTCTCTACTACCACGCAGATACAATAGGCTAATAATTCCTTAATATGTCCACGCCATTGCGTATAATTCATGCTTTTTTTTTGCTTTTTTGTGTAACGTCCGTTTGTGTGTTCTTTCCATACATATCGAATTCGTTTACACATCGGCCATCGGTTACGTTGTACTGGTTAGGTGAGCAGAATATATCGAGCTTGAGTGCATGCTCTTTGCAGTGTGTCGGATCTATCACTGACGTTCGTATGAGACTATGGCGTTGATATAAGCACACATGTGCGTATTCTGATATTTAACAACTAATTTATACATAACCAATAAGGGCAAGAGAAGGGCGCCTAGAGACCGAGTCATCGCAGTATTTCTTGTCGTGCGGAAAGGCAGCACGTGCATGTCTTTCGTGCGCTGAAGAAAATGGCAGAAATTCAAGCAGAATGGCGGCGCCGTGCGTCCTCGCTACGTTTGTTGCGTGAAGTGCAGCATTTCGCTCGCGTTTTTAGCTAGAGTGGGTGGTTCAGCCTCTGCGAAATCCTGTGTTACAAGTAGCTGGCAAGAGAACACATGCGTACCAGCATACGCCACAGGCTGCACTGAGCTGCACTTAACAAATGCAGTCCCGGCGGGTGTCCCCGCCATTGTGCAAAAATGTTTCCCAGCAGAAATGCTGTCTTCCACGTTTTGAGACAACTACAAAAAAAGAAAGCAAGAAAAACGAGCGTGCTCTGCCGAGAAGCAACCTAGCACGTGCTAAGCCAGCAGCAACTAAACATAAAAAAAAGTGTGTGGGGAGGGGGCGCGCCTCCCCTTCCGAACTGACCACCATTGTCACGGCCCCCTCCGTGAACATCCATTGTGCTGATCTGCAGTTTGCAAAGGATGTGGTTCTGAACCTGCTTTTGCTGGCGTTCGCTGCCTTCGGAGGGGGAAACCACGAGGAACTCTCTCCGCGCTCTCTCGTCGCGGCTGCATTGCTACCAACGTGCATGGTGTAAGAACGAGTTTCAACGGCTGCACGCAGTCTGTCTACGCGTTTATCGTTTATCATGTACCGCATTTCTCGATCATTCAAGTTGATTGCACGATTCCTTGGCGAGTGTACCTCCTAAGACAATGCCCATCCCAACTGTGACATCGGTTGTATATGAACACAAGCCTGTGCCTTTTGGTGAGACTACAGTGTCGTCGCCGAATTTGTATTGCGGACTCACAGCTGTAGAGTGCAGAACGGATGCCAAAATTCGGTAAGTTGCTGACCAGTTTTCAAAATGGGACGTGGCACATATTGTTGTGATCTTAAAGCACCGGTTCCACTTTATATATTATTTGTGTCGTGAGGTGCGTAGGCTCCTTATTTTCGAATAAAGAGCCTACGTACATTGTCCCAAAGCAGTTTTACTTCATCTAGTTAATCCTGTGCTTGTATCAAACACCCTTTGTGTGGTGACTTGCAGTTCTCCTAACATTATCTTTTCTTGCCCGTATTTTTAAAGGTAACGTGATACCGAACACGCGCTCCTTGGTGCAGGACACGTGCGGCAGTTTGACACGCGATGGCATTTTTAAAGTAGCCTTGAAAAGATGTTCCTTCTCTAATATATGCTTATAATGCACCTTGCACATATCATTTAAGGACATTTTTTGCCTAACGACCCCATCCCTGGTGTGTGTCGTGTTAGCTCACGTCTACATGTTTTCCTTTCCGATGTATGCCAAAAATATTAAATTTATTATATGCAAAATGCATCTATTTTAAGTAATGTGCCGCTTTTAAAGTTGCTTTGCAACAGACTTTTTCCCTTTGGGTATCTAAAGCGACACGACACCAAGATCTGGGGGTTGGATATTGAACATAGATTCATTATATTTAATAGGACAACTTTGTTTTGGTATTTTCTAAAGTAGTGCCTGATTATGAATGTTTCTGACATTTCTTAAATTTCCGCGTTTGTTCATGAGTCGCACATAAGTTGCATGCAATTATAGTATAGTGCTGATGTGCTCCACAGCTGTGCTAACTTTTCACGCCTTTTCCCGCAGGTTCCACCCTTGCCGAAGCTTTTCCACTACGACGGTACAACACGAGAATAGCATATTATCAATGCAGAGTTCACAAAATAAATGACATAGTGCTTTTCCCTATACACCTCTCTTGTTGTGTTATTTGTTTTGTTTAGAACGCATTAATAGAAAGTACAGAGGATCCACTTAGCCCCACTTATTACTGTGTTAATAAAGCTTTCGCGTATGCATGAGAGGCACATTTACACAAATTACTGTTGGTCCTTCGAAAATGCCTTCATAGCCCTTCGAAAATGTCAAAACAAAAAATAAAATTATCGCAATCCAAACGGCGCGACACACGTGGGGTAAACTACAAACACCATAGTGGCTGTGAAACGGTCGCGCAAGGGGTTTGCCGATGCCGGCGGGGCCGACAACACGCCAAAAAAGCCTGAATGCCCGCAACATCGGCCAGTGCTACCTAGCCAAATCCGATCCATTCTGGCTGGCCAAGTTTGACCCATTCTGGCTGGCCAAATTTCGCCCACGCTGGCTGGCCAAATTTCGCCCACTCTGGCTGGCCAAATTTCGCCCACTCTGGCTGGCCAAGTTCGACCCATGGTGGCTTTGCCACAGTGGCGCCATTCTGGCTGGTCATCATCGGGCAGATGTGGGTGAAAGTAGCGCGAGCGCGATTTGCCGACTCAGGCCCGATATCGCTGCCGACTTTGGCCGACTTCACGCCTACATAAGTCCTGTGTTGGCGTGCTGCCTGGGCGTGCTTGTTCGCTCGTTTAGTTAGTTTGTGCACTATGTATACTGAGAGCCTTCGACCGCTGTGAAACTGCCCTGCAGGTATGAGATGGCCACCTCAAGCTGGCTAAGGCAGCTTTCTGGCCTGGTCATCTCCGCAACCTTGTTGCACCATAAACCCAATTAAATTAAATCAGTCTGCCTTTCGACAATAATTTCTGGTTATTTTACAGAGCGGCAGTGTTTTCTGGCCATGATTTGCACGTCTGCGTATACATTCGGAAGCGTATAGTTACGCCTTTCGCTCGCATGCTGTGGCGAACACTCGTCGGTGCCCTGTTTGTTGCTACATTAGCATGGCCCGTGGCTGTCCTACACGTTTGTTTACTAAATTAGTATGATACTTCATACGACACGAACAGAACACGTGTTCTTGTCCGTAAGCAGCGTGCTTTGTTGCTTCGTTCAATGCGGTGTGTCCGACCACGCGCGATGATCGCAGCCCCGCGCAACATTTCCCCGCTCGAGGGGTCCGTTTACGATACTGCGGTGCGCATGCGCCGCGCCCTGTTAAATTAGCGGTGCACTGCCCATCTGAAAGTCTCTAAATCCGGCTTCAGGAAAAGTGACTTCAGGGCCTCAGTTCTTTCCTTTCTGCATGTTCAGCATGCTTTTGGCCAGCTTGGCTGTCCCCCCTCCTTTTGTAGAATGTCAGAGCCCGTCAGTGCACTCCTGGGGTCGAATTTTTGGAGGCCTCCGATACCGCGGTTCTCATGATCATATCGTAGTTTTGGGAGGCAAAACAAACAAATTATTGTTCGGGCCCGTAGAAATACTCCCATTACCGACGCTTGTAGAGGGTACGTCAGCGCAACGTTGCGCACATTAGGATAAACCAAATGTTTGTGCGACGTGAGTGCCCCCGTCACGTCGCAGCGTCAGCTACCCTTTAGTCGCCACGGTGTAAGCCATGTTGGGCGCACAAGCACTTCGTTCGCACGATGTCACTGATCTTGCTTCCTAACACTTGATTGCATGTCATACAATTGGGCATTTCCTCGTCGGCTGTTCCGCATGCAAAGATTCCCACATTGGTGGGATTATTACGAGCGTTGCACCAGCACCCTCTCACGCTTGTTTCCATCTTTTTCGCGGCACGATATTTATACACCCCCTAAGGAATGCTTTTCTGGCCGTTCCGTTAGGCCCTGTTCGTATCGCCGTGACAAAGAACGTTCATTAAATTAGCACCTTCTCTACGGAATGTTGTAATTATTATATTTCCTTGGAACGGAATTGGTTACTCGTACATTCAGATTGCTTTAATGCGGGTAGGTTTCAGTTCATCTTGCAACTTTTCTGACGCATTTCACTTTGAGAAATTTGATTTTGTTCACTCACCATGGGGAAAGGCGCCTTGCGTGGTCATGTCTGCGACAGGAATTCCTCGTTGTCGCGTTGGAGTTAATGGCTCAACGAAGAAGCACACTGGGCGCTGAGGGACGCACCTGTCCGTTCTTTCAGCGCCTTGTGTTCGAATTCACACCAACTTGCCCAAGAACGTCATGGTGGTGATTCTCAATAACGGAAAAACACAGGACATGTGCTGTACTCTCAATTGAAGATGTTTATCGGGCACGTTCTTTTTTAAGCAGCCACAATTTCCCCTGTACTGAACGCTGCCTCTTTTGCGAATTCCGGCAAAGGCCGGGAAACCGGCCGAAACGTAATAAAACAAGAATTTCGAACGTGTGTCCCTCTTTTCAACTCTATCTCTGTCCATGTATATATATATATATATATATATATATATATATATATAACTCTATCTCTGTCCATATATATATATATATATATATATATATATACATATGCATGCCCAGGTTGACTACAGTCCTCGAATAGTAGTGTCTGTTAGCGAGACGTGGCACAGTTCAAGCTACGCCGCAACAAGGACCAGGGACAGTCTCGTCGTCGTCTTCGCGAAACCGGGAAACTGGGTTGCCTATTTCCCACTACTCATTCATTAATACTACAGTTTATCTCCCCCGGGGGAAAAGAAGCCGTGCCGGCGACCTATGGGTAGGATAGCACAGGCGGATCATAATACGGCTTCAGACGATCTACGTGTACAATTTCGCGGCCTCGACGGCGCTTATCCGAGGGTAGCTCAAGGGGCTCCACGGAAAAGTTAACAGGAGACGTCTGTTTGACTACACGGTAAGGACCGTGGTACTTAGATGCTAGCTTGGGACACAATCCAGGAGTAGGGGCTGGCACCCGAAGCCACACTAACGAACCAGGAGCGTATAGGACACAGGGGCGGCGATGTCTCGATGGTGCTTCTGGCGCTGCTGGTCTTCGGAGGTGAACATACGGGCAAGATTGCGGCACTCTTTGGCCTGTGCAATGCGCCCGCCACATTTGAAAGAATGATGGACAATATCTTGCGTCGCCTAAAGTGGCAGGTCTGTCTCTGTTATCTCGACGACATGGTCATATTTTCGCCTGATTTTCCTTCCCACCTGCTTCGCCTTGAAGGCGTCCTCACATGCATCGCCGCTGCCGGCCTGCCGCTCATTTTGAAGAAGTGCCGCTTCGCCGCACGGCAGCTTGTCATCCTAGGCCATGTTGCTTAAAAAGATGGCGTCCACACTCATCCAGCGAAACTCTGCGCTGTTGCAGAGTTCCCACGACCAAGGACCCTGAAGGAACTTCGTAGCTTCATCGGATTGTGCTCTTATTTTCGACGTTCCATCCGGAACTTCGCCACCGAAATATCACCTTTGACGAAGCTTCTCCGCGCTGACAGCAACGTTTCAACTTGGTCACCAGACTGTGATGCCGCATTCGGAACCTTGCGTCGCCTGCTCACCTCGCCGCCAATCCTGCGCCATTTCGACCCAAGCGCACCGACAGAGGTACACACGGACGCCAGCGGCGTGGGTCTGGGCGCTGTTCTTGCTCAACGAAAGGCTGGCTACGATGAGTATGTCGTCGCTTTCGCGAGTCGCGCACTGACGAAAGCTGAGACGAACTACACCGTTAATGAAAAAGAATGCTTGGCTATAATCTGGGCTATAACTAAATTCCGTCCCTACCTATACGGACGCCCATTCGACGTTATAACCGACCACCATTCCCTGTGCTGGCTGTCTTCTTTAAAAGAACCTACTGGCCGTCTCGCTCGATGGGCGCCTCGCCTACAGGAGTACAACATTCGCGTGCTGTACCGTTCTGGCAGAAAACACTCCGACGCAGACGCCTTGTCCCGTTCCCCAATTACAGACGCGACTGATACCCCGACATCCTTATCCCAGTCATCTCTCAGTGCTACTAACATGCTCATGGAGCAGAAGGACCCACGGATTGTTTCGATGCTCAATTTCCTCTCCCAACCGTCGTCCTCCCTCCCCTCTCGTGCCTTCCCTTCGCGAAGCGCACCACTTCGCCGTTCGCGATGGCCTCCTCTACCGCCGTAACTACCTCACGGCTGGTCGCAAGTGGTTGCTTGTCATTCCTTCCACATCTACGTTCCGATATCTGTGCGGCGTTTCATGATGACCCACAGTGTGCGCATGCGGGTGTAGTTAAAACGTACACGCGCCTGCGCCTTCGATATTACTGGCGCGGCATGTACCGTTTCGTGCGCCGTTATGTACACTCCTGCCTCGCTTGTCAACGGCGCAAAGACCCGCCTCGTCGAATAGCAGCTCCGCTGCAATCTTTGCCTTGCCCGGGACGTCCTTTCGACCGCGTCGGCATCGATCTTTATGGACCACTGCCAAACACTTCATCAGGCAACCGCTGGGTAATCGGGGCCTTCGACCATCTTACACGCTACGCGGAAACTTCAGCGCTACCCAGCACCTCCACCAATTGTCGAGCAGTGTTCAGGTTGACTACAGTCCTCGAATAGTAGTGTGTGTTAGCGAGGGGTGGCACAGTTCAAGCTACGCCGCAACAAGGACCAGGGACAGTCTCGTCGTCGTCTTCGTGAAACCGGGAAACTGGGTTGCCCATTTCCCACTACTCATTCATTAATAGTACAATATATATATATATATATATATATATATATATATATATATATATATATATATATAATCAGAGAATGGCAATGAGGTGAAAACTGTATATTGAACTCGTAAACATGTTGTTATGATAGCAGTGTATTGTGACAATAGCCTCGTCTTAAAACGTACGTCGCAATGATAAACTTTGCAATAAACGCTGCTATGCATAGAGCCGTGAGGACGACGCTGACCTCACGAGAGAATTAATGAAGTATTCCATCGCAGGGTGACACAGGTGGCCCAGGCACCAAGGGGAGCCAGGGGCTGCAGGGACCGCGAGGCGAGCCAGGGAAACCAGGTGTCCCCGGAGAGAACGGAATGACGGTAGGTGCAGCACACTTGGTACCATACGGCCGACAGTGTTAATACACCTACATTGGTAATAATAATAATAACCTTGCTTTATTAATGCCGCCATCGTAAGATAAAAACACTAGGATAAAACGCGGAGGTGCAACGGAGAAGCAGGAGGCTCGTCTCTTCTGTCAGCACACGTGAATGGCGCCGGGATGCTTATCGGAAGCGTAACAATAAGATTCGCTTCGGTTTTGCTTCCGCGACTCGCCTATCTCTCCACGACTGTTTGAACGTATTTCACAGGTGGAAAGAACAATTCTCGAGCAGAGTGGTCGCGCGGCTTGATCATAGGGACGTATAACGCTTTTCACATCACCTTTATAATATCGCCACACTCTACTGGGGAACTTGGCCTCGCCATCCGAGGGCCAACTTGGCCCGGTTGGTACATCTCTCATTAAATGTAACAGCGTTAAAACACGAAGAGACAGCGACAGACAAAGCGCAAGTTTCCTCCCGCTGCATCCGCTGCTCTTTGTTTAATTTAAACTTGCTTCACCAGCTCTTGTCTTTTGCCTTGCTTTCTTGCCTAATGCCGACAGGTATCCGCTTCGGTGAACAGAGCTCAATGAACGTGACACGCTAGTCATATACATGTCCACAGATAAAAGGCCCTTATAGGTGCGTAAATACGACAGACCTGAGCTCACTATCCCTCAGCCTTACTAATACAAATCATAGCGCCTGCAACGCTTTTATTCAAGGAACCATTTGTCAACCTTTATAGTTGTGTGCTCCTGTATAGCTGGACTATGTACCCGTCCTTGATATAGCTCCGTATCGAACTAGGCTACACTGAGAACTGCGCAACCTTGCTAGAACCGTCAAATGACCCTTAAGGAACAACTGAACGGATTTCCAATCATATCGAGCTGAAGGCATGGTTACGGAGTAAAATTGATAATTATGTGAGTCGGCAAGTGTTCACCGCAATATTTTTAGCGCGTACAGCAGACAGGAACACAAAGTTCCTCACCTCACTACGAATGACCCTTTGTACTCGCGAACACTCTGCACGCTGAATTAAAACTGTTCGACCGAGAACGCGTTGTTTGCAAAAAGTTAAAAAAAATCTATGTATAGAAAAAGCTTTATATGCAAAAAGATGAAATCCAAATTGCGCGAGTCACGGATGCAGACACCGTCACAGTTCTGGCACAGGAATGGGAGAAACTCACAAGCAGTAGCGCTCTAAAGTAAGTATCGAATCAAAGAGCAGGTCGCAGTGAAACGACCTCCTCCGACGCGCTCATAATGAGCCACACTAACTACGAAGCCACGGCTCTGCGAAAGTCAAATTGGGAAGACTAGACACACTCTGCGCAGAAGCACTAAAAGAATCCTAGGACTTCTATTTAATGCCAGTAATGACAGTCCACTCCTACTCTGGCAGAAGAATCTTGGAATCGTGTAGTTGGCTCACGGGAAAATAATATTCAGCGCGAATCGGACGAAGACAAAGGAGGCACATGGAATGCACAGGTCAAGGGCTTACTTTTAACGGAGTTTTATTAAACAGGAAACAACAAATATGCATGAGTGCACGCACATCGCTAAAGGTCACAAAATACGTGTCAGAAATAGGACTTGTTTTTCTAGTAATAAAACTGATGGCACCCTGACACTCTTGTCTCCTGTTCGATTGGTAAAATAGGCCTCGATGATATCAAATTGCAGCCTATGGAACAACATTTGCATTCTTGCAACAAAAAACGAGATTTATTAGTGGCGTTCAGTCTGTACCCACGCGCACGGTCATAAAAATACCTTTTGGTCTGGCTAATATGAAATCTCCACAACTTAAGGGTATCTTACACGTTACCGGAAATTTAGTGGATGGCAAAACGTGTTGGATAGTGCAATATCTTCTCAAAATTTTACCAGTTGTTGTACAAACACGGGACAACCTGTAAGGCGCGTTCAAAACAATATTTACCCTGTATTTACATCCAATTTTCTTTATGTTGTGCGATATTCGATGCAAATAAGGCATTCACTGAATTTGACTTCTGTCAACCTTGTTCGCCGCATTTTGTTCTTTTCTACTTTTGCTAGAATTCGCACACAAGTTAGTTAGGAGGCCACGGGGACAACGTGCGCGCTCCAATTGATTAAGTTGCTGAGCAATGCTGTAAAATACTCAAACCAGTTTGTCAAAGCAGGCTGCCAGCAGTCTGACGCCACACCTCTTCTTACAAGCTTTGAATGTGCACTCGCATGAGGCAAAATATTCTTGCCTCACCTGAACTTGCCTCACCTGCCAGCAGACACAATGAGCAGAACAAACAAGCATAATTTCAAAAAGCTGGATGCAATTATTTGTAAGCCTTTCCCATGGAAATTTCAAACCTTCGGAATAATTGGTAAAAACATGCAGGATTCGTTCTACGTTATTAGTAAGCAACTCTTCAGGTTCACAAAAAATGACTAAGAAATCGTCAACAAATCTCAATACTTGAACGACATTTGAATCAACAAGACTCGCCTGGGTTCGTTTATCTATTGTAGATAAAAAAATATTGCATAAAATCGGGCGCGACGCAACAACCAATGCATATACCAGACCTCTGGGTGTAAAATTCGCCAATAAAGCAAATGGTTGTTGACTAGTAACGAAATTCTAGTAGCGTCAAAAATTATCATAGTTCATGCCAGTAGAATTCTGAAAATTCACTTCACCATGTTCAATTTTATCGCGCACTGCACTGAACAAACTGGGATGAGGCACAGAGTAGTAAAATTCTTCAGTGTCAATGGAAAAACCGGTCAGGTTCTTCCACTGTCCTTGCTCCAATCCTTGTGCTCCGATACTTGTACAACTTTGAGAGAATTTTTCAAAATAAAGGGTCATCAAGCACGTGCCGGCCTAAATTTCTTTGAATAAATTAAAGGCAACAATGGTTATAGGATACCCTTAACTTGTGCGAGATGTTATATTGGCCAAACAAAAAGGTGCTTTAATGAGAGCGCGCGTGAGAACACACTGAATATTACTAACCAATCAGGAGGCCATCTCGCTTTTTATTATAAGAAGGGTAAATTGCCCCCTTTTTTCAAAACAGTAGTTTTCTAAAACGTGGCTGGAGCACGAAATCATCGAGGCCCATTGTATACATTAAGGAGTGCGTCAGCGTACCATCGATTCGTGTGCGCACACATATATATCTGTTGTTTTCCGTTAGTAAAAGTCTCTTGAAAGCCAGTGTTTATTCTGTTTATTCCGTGTGTTTCCTTTGTCTTCGTCAAATTCCCGCTAAATAATATTTTATTAACACGAAAGCGTTCTACGCCGGAGTCCAACAAGAAATATGTGACGTACCCCCGTAACGGAAGTACATGTCTCAAAAAGAAACACGCATTCAAGGTAGAAAAAGTACTACTTACTCAGATTCGAACCCACGACCAGCTAGGATGCGACGGCAAGACGTGGAAGCGCTACCACCACACCACCGACCGATTTGCAGTACAGAGGGGGGGTGGGGGGGAACGGGCCTTATTTGTGTGCCACGCCGCTTTACAGTATGCATCTGATTGATGTCCGATATTTAGCATGCAACATCCCTCTGAAATTAACATAGCCTCCGTTTCACTGCACTCTCGATTCTCAATGGTGTTACCGCCACCTAGGAACGATGGAGTGAAGTCGTAAATTGTCGTGTGAACGGCAATTATAACTTCGTAAGTCTACTGAAATGCTTGCAGTTAGCATTTGTAGTCTCGACGCCTGTATCGCCTCTATCTCCGACGCGTTGCCTCCACCACGGCGCAACGTCATAGAGTTTCGTACTATAAACCAGAGGGTCACCTCCCGCTGGGATCGTTCAACCACCATGGGAATTATGGGCAGTATAAGCTTCGGACTTGTTCGCGCTGGCTTGCGAACTGTGTACAAACCGTTTACCTCTGCAGTTTTGGTTTTGTTTCCCGCTTACCCTGCCGCAAGGTTGTTCGAGGCGTGCAGTGCACTCGGGGGAAACAAAAGCAAGAAAGGTAACCAGCCCCTTTTACAGCCAAAGCTAGTGCAACGCTCAATCGCAAAAAAACCAGCGTCGCATTGCCACATGACGTGATTCCGCCAGCCTGTTTTGTTGTGCTCGCCACTCAGTATTTTCTCGCTAGTGGTCTGGTGCACTCTCGATAGAAAGCGTGTGCGAAAAGCGAGCTTTCTAACGTGGGAGTTCAAGCCGCGTTCATGTAGTTGCGTAGTGCGGCGGTGTATTAAAAAAAATTACAGCATATCCACGGAGTGAATGATGATGAGTGGGCGAAGCTCGGGAGGTTCATCGTAGACCGTGCCGAGTTCCGGATTAATTAAGTTAACGCGCACGCTACGAATCCTTATGGTTCAACTATGCACAAGTGAAATCTCCCACCGGCGCTTCATTGCAAGTCAAGATCCGGTGCCTATATATATATATATATATATATATATATATATATATATATATATATATATATATATATGGGTTGCCGGTGAACGCTTCTCCAACGCGAGCAGTCGGTATTTCTCAATCAAGAAACTCGCTAGGAGACGCTGCCTGCGCCAACGTTGTCTCTCGCGGGTGAGGGCACGTTCTCCTTCTTTGCGAGCTGGTACGCCGTTCCCTAAAGAGCGTTTCATAGCCAACGCGCGCCTTTCACTCTCTCTCTGTCTCTCTCTCACACAAGACAGCAGAGGCACGCGCCGGGAGAGAGAGAGAGAGAGGCACGCGCCGGGAGGCACGCGCCGAGGCGAACGCCGAGGGCGAGCGCGTGCCGGGAGGCACGCAGGTTACGCCTGACGACTGACGCCTGACAAGGTTAGACTAAGAGGAGCTTCGCCCCTAAAAGGCCGTCAGAGCATAGAAACGCTTGTGTCGGCAAATTCGATCCACCCGCTGGTGAAAAAAATAGACCGATCTCCTTACGCGATCTGCGCATGCGCGAGTTTCCGGGAGCGGCGCCGCCGCCATCTCAGAGCACAGCTGCAACGGCTGTGCTTGCTGCATGCTATAAGCTTACTCGTGTTTTTCACGAATCCCTGGCATGGAAGACGATTTAACGTGTCGGAAAAATGTGTCCGCACCTCCTGTGGCTGTGTTTCACTTAAATTTACCACCTGATGTATTGCTATTAAAGAAAAAAAAATAGGCTGGCAATGTAAGCATGCGACCTGGTCATGATGTCGTCGTTAGATCGTGCGCCCGTGTCGCTTCGAATCGCTGTTACCTGTATTCGCTGAATTAATCGCAATAAAAAGATAAGGACGTCGAAGGAACGATTTACGTTTGTTTTGTCAAAGCAAGACTTCACATGCGCATTGTCAATATGCATGAGTTCGATCATAGTGATGCGCTAGGTATGAATGGATGGAAACCGACCGCGACGAAGATGTTAAAGGCGTGTCCGCCATAGTCGAACGATGACTTGCCGCACACCGTTAGCCAAAACTTACGGGCCGCTGCTAATCGCGAACGACAAGCAGTTCCTGCTGCATAAAGTACGGATGAGTCGGTAACATTGGCAACAGATGCAAAACGACGAAATATCGGCAGCTCGCTCTGCCCGCCGCCCTCACGCCTGAAGGCTCGGCGCCGATGTCGTCGGTAGGCCTTACCGCTTCAAAAGCACATCGGACATCAACTCAGTAGGCGTATGACCCTGTGCAAGCTGCTCACGCACATGAGATGACATGTTTTATCACTGGTATTTACGATTTAAGTTGTGCCCGCAATAAAATCACACATTGAAAATCGCCGGCATCGCCGATGGTTGCGATGCCGGCGTGGCTGAGCAGTCGACGTGCGCTGCGTGAACTTTGCGCTACAGTTCAGCTGGGCTTGTACCAGATCACTCCTTCGCGTTAGACGCTAGACAGTCGTCATCGCTCGTAAGAGGTCAGTTTAAGCATCTTCTAGGGACCACTATTTTGTCCGGAAGACACGCTGTATATCCACTCCGACGCCGCCTAAGCATGATCGCCCGGAAAAATGACCATGCACACTCTATGAATCGTTGCGGTCACTGATCGGCCCGTTCGTGATGTGCCTAACCTATTATGACGCTGCTGTAGGGCACTGCTAACGTGTCATGCGTAAAAAAACACAAATTTACAAACACTGCTGAACAAGCCGTGTGCCTTAGGAGCCGGTCTGTCCGAAGCACCAGTTCCTGCCGGAGCTTGCCATCCTTCGCGAACGCGAGAAAACCGAAGCGCATTTGTTTAAGGCTGTTCTGGTAGCATCCCGAAACATAGCACGTAAACCCATACACCAAAGCTTTTCGAAATAAGGCCCATAAAGCTCGTTAACGCCGTTCTCCGATTCAGCGGCCAAGCATTTGAGCGCACCGCGTTTGCAACGAGTGCTAAAAGCTCCAGCATGCACTGCAGCAGCGGTGGCGCGGTGAAACAGAGCGGTGAGATCGTTATATTCGTTTTAATTGTACGCACACACTTGCTTGTTATATGAAAGGCTACTGCATCCAAGCTGCAGCACAGCGGAGAAGCGAAAATCACAAGCGTCGCGCGCGCTTTAGTCAGTAAGTAATCGGTAACGAAAAAAACCGATCAGGAGGCCACAGGCATCCAGCTGCCGCCTGAGCCGCTGAAACAGACACCTGATCGGTAACCTGCAGAAATCGTGATAAAAGATCAAATGCCTGCAGTACTCAATAGCATCTGCTAAAGACGCTCGCGGTTCCCGAGCTCGGACGGAGCAGGTGCCCAAGCAGACGATGTGTTTAGTGTTTCTCTTGAAAGCACGACCTTTCTCACCGCCTATAACATTCTTTTTGTTTCAACAAATGCGTGCTGCGTATTTTTCAGAGCGAAGTGCACGTTTGTTTACACAGATGCAAAAAAACATAATTACATCGTCGCGCCACATCTAGAACACAATCCTCGAATGATGCATAACCTCGTGGCAAAATTCCCGTCTTTGCTTTCCTTCAACTTTAGATTTATACAAACTTCATATATCAGTTATTACATGCAGGAGACAAAAGCCAATATTCATAATGAATATTTTCTTTTCACTTTCTTTAAAGCATAGAAAACAATCGTCGCGAGTCTCAGGAACCAAATCCATCCGAAGCAGATCCGAAGCCTGTGCTTCCCATAATTCTCATGGTGGTTGAGGCGCCGCTGAACGAGTTGCCATAGACACTAGCTCCATATTGCCCTCTAGTATGTAATAGTAAGAAACTCTATGCGCTACATAATTTGCCCTGTGTGACGTATAAGATAGCTAGTTGTGTTGCCACGCGCTCTACTTCAGGAACGCAAAGACGGCCACCCACATGCAAATGATGCGCCTTTCGCAGTGGGAAAGGCGTATCATTTGTGCGTTCACAAAACGACTTGCTAACAAACAGTTCGGTGTCGCTTGCAAGCTTTCATCGTTTGAAGATACTCCTGCGTATAGCAAGTTTGCGGATGGCGCTGGCGTGTTTAATGCAGCGCCTCCGGTGAAATGTGAGCCGTTCGAATCCTTTCGCTTGTGTGTGTAACTTTTAAGGATACCTGTGCAGTGTCGAGGTGCCGCTGGTGTGTACATGCGAGTAAGGTCCCTGGATAAAAAAGTATCAAGGTTACGATACTCGCTGTTCTCTGCGCCATCCTCCTCACTCTCGCGTGTACTCCTTTTAAATGCGGAGCATTTCTTAGTCGCACGATGGCGCGCTTCGGCGTCGGCGGCGGCGCCGTCCACACCCCCACTGCGAATGCTCGGCTCGTCTCGTGCCGGCCCAGGAAGAGACCCGCAAAAATGTCGCTCCAGGCGGGCGTTCAGCAATCCGAGCATGCGCAGTGGGGGTGCGGACCTCTCCCCCGTACACCTCTCACTCGAACGCGGGCGGTGTTTGTATAAGCGGCGGAGCGCGCGTTCGGAATTCAGTCAAGGGCGTCTTTACTTTGATATTCTGTAATAAGGATGATTTTGAATCCGTTGTCACCTATGTAAGCGATCAATTTAAACTTAATGGAGATGCTCTGAGGTTTACGAAAGAACTACCGGAGAGAAACGTAATACAAGTTTTAGATATCTCTTTGTCATTTGAGCAGAATCACGTGTGTTTACATTATTCCCCAAAAGCATCTAAGCAGTTGTTAAACTTTCACTCCAAGCATTCGAAAGTAGTAAAAAACGGAATAGCCTTGTCCTGCTTAATGTCAGCCCTATCGAAATCGTGCGTGCACCGCTTGACCATTAGCTTTAACGCGCAGGTCGAGCGCCTTAGATGCAGGTTACCCTAGACTAGCCATAGCCACAGTAGCTGAGCGTCTGAAGAAGTCGATTTCGACCGGAGCGAAAGCTGTAGCAGAGCGTAACATTAACAAGAAAAGAGTCGTGAGTATTCCGTATATTCACGAAGTTTCGCACAGCTTAAGAAAGTGGCAAGTAGATATGGGGTTAATGTTGTGTTTAGTAGTAGTAGTGGTGTTGTGGCTACAGGCGGTGTTAGCCTGGCAGACCTGGCCGGCAATTGCTCCGCCCGAGCGTCTCTGTCCATGTCGCATTGTTCACCACGTGTCACTCAATCCTGTCTCTTGAAGAAACGCTACAAGCAGAGCTGACACCTTCTTGCGAACCGACCGTGTCCCTTCCGGATATATAATTTCTTCAGTGCTCCCATGCGCAAGCCCTCTTTTTTGCATGTTGTCCATGAATGCTGTTCTCTCGGTGCAAAAGCGCTTGCAGGACCAGATGTAGTGGTCAATGGCTCCCAATAAGTTAGGTAGGGATTGTGCTGCCGTGCATAGAAGAAATGAGTTGATGGAAGGAAAGAAGCGAACGGATATTTGTCAGGTTAAGCATATAGCCAAGAACAATTTTACCGACTGTCGCGTGGGTGTGGTTTCTAAATTCTTTTTAGCTGCGGACGCTTTTACGTAGGGCAAACTGCGCGTTGTCTTAATCAAAGATTAATTGAACATAGAAGGTCGCTATCAGGTGGAACGCCGTCTAACCTATCTTTGCACTGCCAGGTCTGTAGCTGCACGCCCGAGTTAGACAAAACCGAGATCGTGTACAGACATAAGAATGAAGAGACGCCTTTACTGGTTGAGGCCTGGCATGTCAGTACTAGTGGAAGTGCGTGCGTGAGTCACCCGTCGATTAGCCTAAACAGAGAGGAGATAGAATGCCTTAGCAGTTGTCTATCGCGTAGACCGGCACGTGTAACCGTTTGACAGGTGGCGCTACCATTCCAAGAATGCGCAGATAAGCTGTGTGGCAAAAGGACTTTCTGTCCTTTTGCCCGCTTTTGGAAAAGAAACGCTAGGGAACGCTCCTCTAACGCGCGTGTATTGCGTGCCCATTGTTACAAATATTTGTGAGTACGTACGTACGGTTGCATAGAGCTGCAGCACTTAATGAACGCACTTTCAAGAACATCCCGGCATCACGATTGCGAAAATAGTCGTGTTTTTCCACAAGAGCTTTCATCCCAGTGCTACTAAGTCAAGCGTTCGTTCCCACCTGGCCAGGGTTTTCCTTCGTCTGTGCACAAGCCGGCTATGATTACTCGTCACAACAAGCTCCTGCACATTACTTGTGCCAAATCATATGCACGAGCAAAACAGCACATTGAGAGAACTGGGCAGACTACGACGTCTGATGTGAGACCCTATGGCTAGTGGTTTGAAATATGGCATTTGCACAGCGTTGCCAGTCGGGCAGCAGACATCATGCTTCTTATGGTTGACCGATGTTCAACAAGTAACCATTCATTCTATATCTTATTTCCTTCTCTTAAAGATAACCGCTTACATTCGCCATATTAACTCAAATGGAACATTGCCTTTTTTATGCACACTTTGAACCTTCTTGGGGGCGCTCCAGGCAGAAAAAAAAGAATTACACCATCTCCCGCTAAAGGGAACCATGAGGCGATGCGAAGCAGCACGGGGGGTGCACACCGCGTTTGCATCGGTTTGACTAGGTGTCGCGTTTGAATTGATTCGACTCTAGCAGACACTGCCTGCGTCAGGGTTGTCTCTCGCTGGCGAGGGCGCGTTCTCGTTCCTTGCGAGCTAGTAAAACGTTCATCGAACAGCTGCGGGCGCTGCGGCGAGCGCGCGGCAGGCGAGGGAGAGAGTGACGTCAGCGTGCACTGCGAGGGGAGCGTGACGTCAGCGCGCAGCTGCGGCGTTACCTACTTGGCACCGCTTCAACACCTGCGGCGAGGGGAGCGCGTTGCCTTCGTCGTACGGACGCACAAGACAGCGTTACACAGGCTAGTCAAAGAGCTGCTTCGCATCAAAAAATGCCGCCCGCTTCTTCCCACGGGGGGAACTCGAGTAAATATGTCGCAGAGTGGTGGGGGGTATCACGTGAATGTTCGTAATTGGGTATGGTTTAGGAATGCTTAATTGTTCTTTGGTCTTTATTATTCTTATTTATTGAATGAAGCAGAAGCGAAGGCAAGGAGTGTAAAGTTAAAGTGTGTCTTTATTGCTTGGTGCGCGCTTGCGTCCACGAGCAGCGTCCGGAGCCGTGTCTCGTTGACGACGTTTGCACGCCGCTTCTCGCTCACGTACCTGGGGTTTTAAAGCTCGCTGCTCACGTTTCACCGCTGCTTCTCGTGCACGAAGTTCGGAATCCGCAGCTCGGCGTTGCCGTTTTGCAGAAGCGTCGCGCTGCCCGAGTGATGGATTGAATTCCGAACGCGCGTTCCGCCGCTTATATACACACCGCCCGCGTTCGAGGGAGAGGAGTACGTGGGAGAGGTCCGCACCCCCACTGCGCATGCTCGGCTTGCTGAACGCCCGGTTGGCCGGCACGAGACGAGCCGAGCATGTTGACGGCGCCGCCGACGCCGAAGCGCGACATCGTGCGACTAAGAAATATAAGCGAGTAAGAAAAGTGAGGGTGTCGCTCACTTGAAAACGTTTTATCTAGGAACCTTATATGCAAGTACAGTGTACTAGAATATGGGTAGTAGGTTCAAGAGAGGGCGTGCTCCACGCGCCGGCGTGAAGCGGCGAGTGTTAATGGGCCGCGTATGTATACGTCGGCGCTGAGGTAGCGTGGGCTGTATATACGCTCGCCAGCTGCACTCAGCAGTCCCACCCGCTGCTTTAGCAGCGACTTCCGTTTGATTTCTGCACCGTCTTGTTTGCGTCGCTGCATCGTGTGCTGTTGTTTTCCGCTACTTTGCCTGCAGAATGAAGTAACTGGCGTTTCCTTCGCTGTTCCGCAGCTACAGCACAGTCGATGTGATTCTGTTGCGCAACACTCAGACTCCTCCTTGTCTAGGATGCAGCGAGAACCCCGAAATACTTAACCCCGATGTTTACATCCATCAGCGCTAAGTTTGGTGCCGCCAGAAGGCTTCACTTTCTTGTAAAAGGCCTTAATATGTCACCGGAAGCCCCAAAGCAAAATAAATCACTGCATATCCACGGGGTGAATGATGATGAGTGGGCGAAGCTGCGGAGGCTCATCGGTAAACCGTGAATTCTGCCCAGTACATCATCAACAATGTGAGATCGTGCGCGTTTATACTAAAGGGTCGATGAGAGTTATGATGACTTGCACCTCTCTTTAATTTTACATGTACGCTGTGAATGTTGATTGTTTAATCACGCACAGGAGAAATCGCACACAGGCACTATCTTGGAGGTCAAAATCCAGTGCCATATATAGGGGAAACAAGAAACTCGCTAGCAGACGCTGCCTGCGTCGGCATCGCGAGGCGAGAGAGGGGGGGACGGTTGAACGGTTGTGAGGGAGAGGGGAGAGGGAGGGAGAGAAGGAGGGGAGGGATGGAGAGGGAAGGAAAGGGAGAGAGTGGGGGCGAGAGAGGAGAGAGAGGGGGAGCTGGACTGTCGTCGAGCTCGACCGCGGCATATTCACCGTGATGACGCCATCTAGTGTCCAGTCACCCAACCGCCATAATGCACACATCTCTATGGGACAGCGCCATCTAGGACACTAGACGAGAAAGGGCGATGACGATCAGCGCCATCCAGTATATCGTCACCCAGCTGCAGTTTGCATGCATCTCTGTGGGACAGCGCCATCTATTGTATGCTACGGGAGACGCTACTGGCTACGGCGGATGGACATACCGGACGGGCCGCAGGTGATGCCATAAGGAGCTTCGCCCCTAAAAAAAAGCTTGCATGCGAAGTCCTCGTAGTTGTTTCTTCGCCCTATGTTCTTTGAATGAGCACCATGGGGTCGTGTCTCAACAACCATGCAGAAAGAACTTGAAAGTATCGGACCACTGGAGCGAAATAGTCTCACATACCTTGTGCGCAGTGGTGTGTACTTCAAACCAGTACTTTTTATCAGTAAGTATCAATTAAATATTTTTACCTGCAGAAAATTTTAAATATCGCTTTAATCCTTTGTATTTCGGTCAGAAAGATACAGCTCGCCTCCAACAAGCCGAGAATGATTCGCTTCATGCTGAACGTTGCCACATTTCCTTTTTTCTCCATTAAAGGCACGCAACCTTGAAGTATACGTGGAATGCGAAATAAATGCGCGCTGCAAGGGCTATTTGACAGGTACGTAGGTACAAGATGCATCTCGAGATAGGCTTACGCTTATCTCGCTGCCATTTAAGTCGTGACACTTGTCGAACCTCCTTGCATGACGAAGACATGTACGCTACGACGACAAACGCATGCAGCCGCGCATTTGCCAAATCATCATTCGGGACGCTTGAGTAGCGGTGCGGAAGCGCACGTCTATTCATTATAACACGTATTTCGTGATTCTTTCTTTCGGAATGCTTCACGTCGAGGTTATCTCAGGCGGACTACTATATTGCACGGACTTGTTAGCGATTGAAGCAATGTTTATGACGTCGAGTAATTACAAGAAATATTAATTGACACTTAGTCATAAAAATGTAGTCGCTGTAGGTACGCATGAATATTGCAAATATCAATTTAGCTGAGAAAAGCTTTATAGAACTTCTGGCTTTCTCAAAAAATTTAGAGCATGATAGTTGGGACACCCTATTAATGATGCACATTCACGAAGAGCAAACACCTGCACGGCTTTAAATAAAGAATGGGTATGTCATGAAAACACGTCTTTCTTGTACTTCCCTCTTAATAGAACACGCACGTGGCTATTTGTTACTCACCAACGGTTCGGTTTTTTTCTTGAGGGTAGGAAGTTATATGTTAAACCACTCAGTAGCTCTCTGCAGCCAACGAACCTCGCGATTTATCAATGACAGCCCCAGACCTTAGAATTAGAAGGTCCCACTAGCAGGTCCGTCCTTTGCGAACCCGGAAACATCAGACGATGCATAGAAATATAAAAATGGTCTATTCAGAAAAAGCTACTTATGTCTGGGAACCTAACACCTATTTTTCGCGGACTTCTGCAAATCGTGGAGGAAAATTTCCACAGTTGCATATTGTTACGGTTGCAGATAATTATTTACACAGTGTATTTTAGAGAAATGGACAGGTGCCGCGCAGCCAGCAAAGCTGTTGTTGCTTCGTCGTCGTCTCAGTCGTCAACTTTCTCTTCTTTGGTTCTCCGTAACACTACCCCGGGCGAAAGAGGCATCGTTCCGGTGCCTCATAAGTGGTGCTCGGCTATTGCGTTGTAGGGTTTGAGGCGACAGACGTGAAGAACATCAGGGGATATGGCACTCGATGGTGTGGTGGGTCCGACGGGAATAATCTCGTTAGTGACATCGGTAACTTGACGTAGCACGCGGTAAGGGCCTTCGTAACACGGAAGGAGCTTCTCGGAGAGCCCCACTCGGCGACAAGGTCACCAGAGTAGCACGAGGGAGCCCAGTGCAAAGTATGCGTCCTGGTGGCGGCGATTGTAAACTCGCTTCTGATTTTCATGGGATGCCCAGAGACGAGTACGGGCCAGTTGACGGGCATGGTCAGCACGGGCGATCGCATCGCGGGCATATTCGCTCCTCAAATCACGCACAAAGGGGAGCGAGGCGTCTAATGGTAAGACAGGGTCGCGACCGAACAACAGGTAAAAGGGAGAGTATCCAGCAGTGTCGTGTCGGGACGAGTTGTAAGCGAATGTGGCGAAGGGTAGCGCGGTGTCCCAGTCGCGGTGGTCGGGTGAGACGTACTTGGAGAGCATGTCGGTAATGGTCCGGTTTAGTCGCTCAGTAAGGCCGTTGGTCTGGGGATGGTAGGAGGTAGTCAGTTTGTGCTTCGTGGAGCAGGAGCGGAGGATGTCGGCGATGACTTGAGAAAGAAAAGTGCGACCGCGATCGGTGAGGAGCTGTCGGGGGGCACCATGCACTAATATGATATCGCGTAGCAGGAAGTCGGCGACGTCGGTGGCACAGCTAGTCGGGAGAGCTCGGGTGACGTTGCGTAATCCGTAGCGACAGCGATCTATCTGTTGCCGGAGGTGGACTTGGGAAAAGGCCCGAGAAGGTCCAAGCCTACGCGAAAAAATGGCTCGGCGGGAATGTCGAAGGGCTGTAGGTACCCGGCAGGGAGCGTCGCTGGCTTCTCCCGAAGTTGGCAAGGCTTGCAAGCAGCAATGTATCGTCGTACGAAGCGTGCGAGGCCGGGCCTATAAAAGCGACGGCGTACGAGGTCGCAGATGCGAGTAACGCCAAGGTGTCCTGCAGTTGGTGCGTCGTGAAGCTCTTGAAGAACGGTGGAGCGAAGGTGGCGAGGAACAATAAAGAGAAGAGGTGAGCCGTCGAGAAGAAAATTGCGGCGGTACAAGATGCCGTCCCTCCGGTCGAATCGCCGTAACGACGGGTCAGCGGGAGTGCGTTCAAGTTGGTCAATGAGGGTCCGTAAGGTAGCGTCGTTACGCTGCTCGTTGGCCATGTCCATGAGTTGAGATACAGAAAGGACAGAGGATGAAGGGTCTGTATCTGCGTTGTCGGGCTTCTCAACAGGGTAACGGGACAAGCAGTCAGCGTCGCTATGTAGGCGCCCTGATTTATGGACCACAGAATAGGAATACTCCTGCAGGCGCAGAGCCCATCGCCCAAGCCTTCCTGTGGGATCTTTTAAGGAAGAAAGCCAACTGAGGGCGTGGTGGTCAGTAGCCGGCACCTGTCCATTTCTCTAAAATACGCTGTGTAAATAATTATCTGCAACCGTAACAATATAATCTGAGTCATTACATATAATCTGAATCGTACACGTCATTGATGGTTCGGAATTTTCACCTTTTCAACCCCGAATTTTCGCGTTCGGGATGACACAAGGACGAAACTTATTAGGGAGGGATGCAGCGGTTTCTCCTTTTTATGCCCAATAATAATTATCATCTGCCGATGCCGCAAGACTGCGCTGAGCTCCAAAAATCAGCTCTCAACATGTTGACAAACCGTTTATTATAGTAAAATTCTCTACATAAATATATCGTCGTTTAGAGACAGCGCACGTTTCAAGACACAGGGACTTGTTTTGAGCAAATCCGGTCCCATTGAGTCACGCTGTACGGTTTTACAAGACGCTATCTCATTTGCGTATGCCATTTAGCCCGGCGATTCTTGTGGGCAGCCGTAATTATTTAAGGGGAGAGGCAGTGAAATGCGCAGCAACCATTCAATGCTGCGACGTAATGCACAACGCGAGTATGGTGCGTGAGCATGCGCGAACTTCCTACTGCATACAGCACATACTCCAATGGCGCCATCTGGTGCCGTCATCGTCAGAAGCCTCACTCTCGGCTGCCCTCTGAGCCCTCTACCCGTGCATACTAGTACACTCTAATGCAAGGAGTTCGCATGACCAGAGTATCCAACCCACCTCGCCCTCGATTCGCCAGATTTTCGCTTATGTGCGAATACAGGTTTCTCTTTCGTGTTATACATGTGAAAGAGGAATTAACCACATTTTGGTTACACCTACTCGGCACACGCAACTCCCTCTCGGAATACAAGCTAAAGGAACACCCCAAATTGCTCGTCCTGACGAGCCGCATGCTAGAGGCCGTGGGTGGTGGGTTCGAGGATTCCAATGAACGCGACGCTACCTCCTTCGATCGGGTGAATGTTCTAGGTAGGTCCACTTCCGAAAAGCTTCCGCTGACAGTACGACGTCACCCGTCCTAAAACCAAAGCCCGAGCAGGGCTTAAATCAGTCGCAAACAGCTCGAACCTGGCTACTTTTGTCGATGCTCGGTAAACCACAAAGGTGAGCTTCTACATGTAGCCTCGGTCCAAAGCGTAATGGCATCCATCATCGCACACACGCTATTGCCTTAGTCATGAAAGAACCTTAGCGCGTATCTGTCTATACGGACTCCAGAACAGCACCCAGAGCTTTCGCCTCCGGCTCGATCTCAAAGGAAGTGACAGCCGTCATCGCAAGCGAGGTTCACATCATGACATGGTAGCCGACATTTACCCGAACGCTCACAGCCCCAGAAGATTTGGCCACGACTGAGCGCGAGTACTCGGCCCGGCGGTCCTGGCAGAATTGCGGACAAAAGCGACATAGAGAACGGGGGCTCAGCTTTCATAAAATATGACTCATAATTACTTATCACGGAGATCATTTCCAATGCGTCATCATAAACTCTCTGTTTGCACAAAACTGCGAGCCGCGCCTACACGGCGTGCAGCAAGCATCCGTGATCGATGTAGTCCGCCGTCTCATAATGAAAGGCGCTCGGCGCAGAGAACAATTGCGCCCGACTGCGCACTGCCATGATCATGCGACGCTCTGGCAGATTTCTATAAAAATTGTAGAGCAAAGGAACACACGGACAGACAAAGAGCACAGGACGGGCGCTATTCCAACTGTGTTTATTGAAAAAACGTACGTACACTTATACAAGTCACAAGGGGCGGCAAGGGCATGACACTCGCGTTAATCAGGAAACTACGAGGAATATCATATCTTGAAGCAATGTGGCATGAAATCGTATCTGGACACATTGCATGCTCCATGACTTATTTTTCAGTTTTCGCGCCAGTCTGTTTGATTACAAAAGTGACGCTGCAGGAGGAAGGAAACAAGGTCAAAGAAAGCGATAAAAACTGCTAGCAGAAAGTTTATAAGATTGGGTCGCATATAGCGAACACCAACGGCTCTGCATAACACACACACACACACACTGGAAGACAGTCAACAATACTTAGAGGGCCAAAGGGGTGCATCACAAAAAATAAAATATGCAAAACGACAACAGTACTTAAAGGCCAATGGGGTGTCACAAAGGATAAAAACAATAAAACCGGCAAAACGACAACAAAACTTAAAGGCCAATGGGGTGCGTGGCATACAATAAAAACCGGCAAAACGACAACAATACTTAAATGCCAAAGGGGCGCGTCACAAAAGAGAAAAACCAGCCAAAGAACGATAACAGGTCTTAAACGTACAATGAGGCGTCAATAAAACGGGAAAAGTAAAAAGATAACGGAAAAAAAAAGAAAAATGCACTTCCCGAATGGCGTCAAATTTTTTTTTTATTTATACGTGTCCTTCCAGGAAGGTCACTTCACTGTTCAAGAGTGTTAATGAAGGCGTGCTAATGCAGTTGTCACCGGCCTTTAAAATGTTATAGGCATCAACTATCTCTTTCCGTCCTCTCTGGTGCCCGCTTCTTTACGAAACTAGTGCGCGCAAACTCGGGTGTGCACCCGCATCTTTTGCAGTGCTCGGCCAGGTGCCCTCCAGAGTAGTTCTTAACATTCCACGCATGCTCTCTGGCCCTATCATTGAAACACCGACCTGTTTGCCCTATGTAAACTTTATCGCAGCTGAGCGGGATTTAATAAACGGCTTCTGTTTCACATTCGGTGAAAGTAGTGTCGCGTTTATCACAATTCTTGCTCTTTCTTTTTGAAGTCATGGGGCATACCATGGGGCATATCATGGGACATACCATAAGCGCCCGTCCTGTGCTCTTTGTCTGTCCGTGTATTCCTTTGCGCTACAATTTTTATAGAAGTCATGAACCAACTAGCCCAAGAAAACCTTTTGCTAAGCTCTGGCGGAGTTAAGACTCTCTGGCTAAGGGCATGAGAGGAGGTCCTTTTCGAGAGGAGGTGCTCCCATGTAAGCTCCATTAGCACGATTTCAAAAGTAAAACAATAAGTTTCCGCAGAGCAAATGAGCGGGAACGAAGACGAACGACAAAAGGACCTGCCAAGGTACTTCATTACATTTCCAGATGAGGTGCTTTTCGAGAGGAAGTGCTCGCATGTAAACGACATTAGGAGGATTCCAAAAGCAGAACAATAAGTTTGCGCAGACTAAGTGAGCGGGGACGAAGACGAACGAGAAAACGACCTGCAAAGGCACTACATCACATTTGCAGAGGAGGTGCTTTTCGAGTGTAGGTGTTCGCATAAAAGCAGCATTAGGAGGGCATTCAAAGTGGAATAATACTTTTGTGCAGAGGAAGTGAGAGGGGACGACGAGAAACGACAAAATGACCAGCAAAGGTACTTCATTACACCTGCAGAGGAGGCGGTTTTTGAGAGGAGGCGTTCATATGGAAGCAAAATTAGGGGGACATGGAAAGTGGAACAATACGTTTGCGCAGAATAAGCGAGCGGGGACGAAGACGAGCGAGAAAACAGCCTGCAAAGGCAATTCATTACACCTGCAGAGGCGGTGCTTTTCGAAGGGAGGGGTTCGCATGGAAGCAACATTAGGAGGACATTGAAAGTAGAATAATAATATTGTGCAGAGTAAGTGAGAGAAGACGAGGAGGAACGACAAAACGACCTGCAAAGCTACTTCATTGCACCTGCAAATGGGGTGCTTTCCGACGGGAGGTGTTCGCATGGAAGGAACGTTAGGAGCACATCAAAAGTGGAATAATACCTTTCCGTAGCGTAAGTGAGCGGGGACGAAGACGAACGAGAAAACGACCTGGAAATGTACTTCATTACACCTGCAGAGGAGGTGGTTTTCGATGGGAGGTGTTCGAATGGAAGGAACATTAGGAGCAGATCAAAAGTGGAATAATACCTTTCCGTAGAGTAAGTGAGCCTGGACGAAAACAAACGAGAAAACGACCTGCAAATGTACTTCATTGAACCTGCAAAGGAGGTGCTTTTCGAGGGGTGTGTTTGCATACAAGCAACATTAGGAGGACATCGAAAGCGGAATAATAATTTTGCGTGCAGTAACTGAGAGGGGTTGAGGAGGAACGAGTAAGCGACCTGCAAAGGTATTTCATTGCACCTGCAGAGGAGGTGCTTTTCGAGGGGAGTGTGCATAGAAGCAACATTAGAAAGACATCGAAAGTGGAATAATACTTTTGCTCAGAATAAATGAAAGGGGGCGAGGGGGAACGAGAAAACGACCTGGAAACGTACTTCATTACACCTGCAGAGGAGGTGCTCTTCGAGGGGAATGTTCGCACAAAAGCAACATTGGGAGGAGATCCAAAGTGGAATAATACTTTTGCTCAGAATAAATGAAAGGGGACGAGGAGGAACGAGAAAGCGACCTTCAAAGGTACTTCATTGCATCTGCAGAGGCGGTGCTTTTCGAGGGGAGTGTTCGCATAGAAGCAACATTCGGAGGACATCGAAAGCGGAATAATATTTTGCGTGCAGTAAATGAGAGGCGACGAGGAGGAACGAGAAAACGACCTGCGAAGGTATGTCATTGCAGCTTCAGAGGAGGTGCTTTTCGAGGGGAGGTGTTCGCATAGAAGCATAATTAGGAGGGCATCGAAAGTGGAATAATACTTTTGCTCAGAATAAATGAAAGTTGACGAGGACGAACGAGAAAAGGACCTGCAAAGGTACTTCTTTGCACCTGCAGAGGCGGTGCTTTTCGAGGGGAGGTGTTCGCATAGAAGCATAATTAGGAGGGCATCGAAAGCGGAATAATACTTCTGCGTGGAGTAAATGAGAGGGGATGAATAAGAACCAGAAAACGACCTGCAAAGGTACTTCATTGTACCTGCAGAGGAGGTGCTTTTCGAGGGGAGTGTCTGCATAGAAGCAACATTAGAAGGACATCGAAAGTGAAATAATAACTTTGCTCAGAATAAATGAAAGGGGACGAGGGGGAACGAGAAAACGACCTAGAAACGTACTTCATTACACCTGCAGAGGAGGTGCTCTTCGAGGGGAATGTTCGCACAAAAGCAACATTGGGAGGACATCCAAAGTGGAATAATACTTTTGCTCAGAATAAATGAAAGGGGACGAGGAGGAACGAGGAAGCGACCTGCAAAGGTACTTCATTGCATCTGCAGAGGCGGTGCTTTTCGAGGGGAGTGTTCGCATAGAAGCAACATTCGGAGGACATCGAAAGCGGAATAATACTTTTGCGTGCAGTAAACGAGAGGCGACGAGGAGGAACGAGAAAACGACCTGCGAAGGTATGTCATTGCAGCTTCAGAGGAGGTGCTTTTCGAGGGGAGGTGTTCGCATAGAAGCATAATTAGGAGGGCATCGAAAGTTGAATAATACTTTTGCTGAGAATAAATGAAAGTTGACGAGGACGAACGAGAAAAGGACCTGCAAAGGTACTTCATTGCACCTGCAGAGGCGGTGCTTTTCGAGGGGAGTGTTCGCATAGAAGCAGTATTAGGAGGACATCGAAAGCGGAATAATGCTTCTGCGTGGAGTAAATGAGAGGGGATGAAGAGGAACCAGAAAACGACCTGCAAAGGTACTTCATTGTACCTGCAGAGGAGGTACTTTTCGGGGGGAGGGTTCGCATAGAAGCAAAATTAGGAGGACATCGAAGTGCAGTAAATGAGAGGGGACGAGGAGGAACGAGTAAACGACCTTCAATGGTGCTTCATTACACCTGCAGAGGAGGTGCTTTTCGAGGGGAGGTATTCGCATAGAAGCAACATCAGGAGGACATAGAAAGTGGAATAATAATTTTGCGTAGAGTAAGTGCGAGGGGACGAGGAGGAACGAGCGAACCATTTGCAAAGGTACTTTCAACCAAACGCCAGGAAAGCAATGAAGAGACGGGAGTTCGAAAACACAAATCTTTTACATGTGCTAAACGCCGTACGCAATGAGTGCGGCCGAACGAAGACACCAAAAGACCGAGGTAGCGCAGTTTGTGGCTGACACGTATCAAGCTCGCCGATCGCGACGCCGAACACGCCGATATAGTCAAGTGTGCAGGCTAGCCCAGAAATGTTTTCTGAGCGCCTGTTCATGCGATGACCATCGTCCATCGGCTCCCGCCTTAACCGATCGCGAAAGATCTCCGCGAAAGTTGTCGTGGCTCGCGGCCCTCCTTCGTGGATAGCCGCCGGGCTGTCTCAGTGAAAGCGATGGTTGTTTGCCTGTTACGCTTGGTTCCAGTATCGACGGCGTCATGAACTGTAATTTTGTTTTGTAATGGCGCAGCCTAAACATAGAGATTTCAAGCGTGAGGACAAATGTGAACGTTTTATGGTGTTATAGATCGGACACGGCCATGCGACGGATGCATCACGCCTTGATCAGTTAGCCAAGGCATCGGTGTCGCCAACTCGTTTATTGTTCATAAACGCACGCTTTCACTGCCCACAGACACGGTCGAGGTTTCAGTCTCATACCAGCAAAATGAATGTGCAGAGAGAAATTCATTTTGTACGCTGCATTTCCCTGCATAGTGTGAAATGAGCCCCTAAATTTCCGGGAAAAGTACGTCTCACATGCATGTAACTGTACTTGAATAAAGCCTAACTCATTCCAGTATTACGCCAAAATATGGCTAATTGTGTGCTGACATTAATGTTTCCTTGAGACATACGAACCTATGCAGCTGCGGTACTTTCGAGTGTAAGCCGGGAACTTAGAGTGTAGACTCTGGTTGTTTGGTGTATGCTTACAAATATGAGGTGATTGAGAACGAAAATCTGTACGAGAAGTTGGAACAGGCGCCCAACAACCCTGTATCGACGCAACTTCAGCCATATTTCAGCTTCGACCGACTCCGCTGTGTTTCCCGCGATCCGCGGTAGCGTCCCATTTTAGTTATGATTACTGCACCACTACTCGCCTTATCACAAAGCAAATGTTCGTAGCATTGATTAGATGTGGGTCTGCCTCAGAAAACTGAAACGGACAGGGTCTGATTAACAGGTTTAGACCTTTTTAGTGTTCCGATACGCTACGTAATTGAATTGTGCACGCGCATTCGCCCGCATAACAACTGATACCAAAATGGTAACGCCACTGAACTTGCAAATGTTTCCATGAATAAAATGAATGACATCATGCTGTTCAATTTACGCTTCTTTAATTTCGTTTATTTCAGGGCCCACCTGGGAAGGATGGCACACCAGGAGAAAAAGGCATTCAGGTTCGTAGTCTCATCTCACGTTTCTTTCTCCTTAGCTCTTCGGCACAGTAATCTAACCCAAGCATTACATCTCCGTGCAGATATTTCTTAAAAATAAATAGAAAAAATTTGGTTCGTTGTCTCATTTCGGAGAGACAGAACGTCGGGCGATTTGTCATGGAGAATGCTAAACACAACACCAGTCGCTTTCTTGCCTTTTTCTCCGTGCTTTCGCCCAAAAAGCGAATCATTACTCTCCAACTATTTGACTTTCAGCTACTCAGACATAAAGTGTACGCGGGCGCGGCGATTTGTCATGGTGAACGCCAAACACAACTCCAGTCGTTTTCTTCTCTTTTACAGCATAAGCTGTTATGAGATCACAATGACGGCTTTTCTTGCGCCGTAGCTGTCCGCCGCCGCCGCTGCCGGTGTCCGTAACCGCTATCGCGGCAAATTTTAGAGGAAAGTCAGCACAGAGAAAGATTCAAACCACGTCCTCTGCATGGATTCGAACACACGTCCTCCGTGTGGCAGTCGAGCATTCGACCACTGAGCCACGCCTGTGCTGGAAATATCTTCGCAATGTCACCATAACCTCCCTGAACTATCTTCGCAATACCAGCATAACCGAAATATCAGCATAACCTCTCTTGTGAATGTGTTTCTTCGCGCAATCTTTTTGTTTCAAATATACCGTACACACTAGGCCAAGAATGTGTTTAATGCGGTAGATTTCGTCTACATCTGGCCCTTCTTTTCTATCTACATGTGCATCGTTCGCTTCCAAGAAGGATTACTTGGTATCCCTCATCGTCCTTTCTACGTGCCGAGCCAGGATGGTTGCCTTCTGCCTTCGACAAGGCCTTGTTCCACCTGAAGTTCAAGCCTTTTTTGGATGCATCGCACCTTCACCTGGTCATTCAAGGCGTGTTAGCAAAGTCATCAAATCTGAGTTTTGGCGGCAAATAAGGTTGTTTCAGTACTGGCGGAGGGTGTTTGCTATGCTGAAAGCCCCATATAGGTGGCGGACAGGCAGATCCAGGCCATACGTCGAATCGCAACGTAGTTGACAGAGTTCTGGTGGTCGAGAACTCTCAACACTGCTTTGAAGATGATGTCTTGCGGGAAGAAGAAGACGAGGAAAAAAAGTGGAGGCCTCTTCCTCCTTTGGTGACACTACGGTCAGCGACAGAGTGGTCTCGGTGTTAGAGAAGGGCCTGAAGTTTTCGCACCCGGTGACTGTTTGCGCTTGTCCCTGTGCCCACTCTTGTGAATGTGTTTCTTCGCGCAACCTTTTTGTTTCAAATATGTTATCCCTTGTCTACATTTAATTCGACTTTATATTCAGTCTTGTTGTATTTGTTTAATTTAACGTGTTTATAAATTACCATGCTGGGAGAGTGACGCCTAATATTGTCCTCTTTCGCCGCTTGAGGCGGTTCGCGCTGGCCCTCCTCGAGACGGGCTACGGCATGACGCGCGCGGCAACGCGGGGATGCATGGCTGAGATGAGCGAGCGCGCGGACGCGACGGCCTCATTCTCTGCTCGTCGAGTGCTCCACGCCGCGGCACGGGGTTGCTAGCGGCAATTCTTCTGCTAGCAGCGGCAGAACGACCCCACAAAGCCTGCGAAGAGATCGTTCGAGAAGCTCAATGTTTTCTTTGAACTGACACAATCATAGTGTTTGGCTGGTTACAGCGTGCGTCTTCAAGCTTTTATATCCTTGTGAACAACCGAGTCCAAGAAATTTTGTCTATCACTTCAGGATGTAGCTGTCGACATTGCCCAGGAGACACCAATCCTGCTGAGAGACTGACGAGAAGTGCTTCCTTAGAGGCATTGACTACTGACAAACTGGTGGAATGGACCGTTTTGGCTGAGAAAGGACGATACAAAGGGGCCAGCGGTGAAGTCCCAAATCAGTGACACCCTAGCTATGACAATGGCAAAGCGAACGACGCTTCACTCGACTGGATACACACTACAGTTAGCACCCCCACTGTTGAAATTCACGAAGTTCAGCTCTCTTCACAAGCTCCTTCGTGTTACCGCACGGATTGAACCCTTCTTGTACAACGCTAAGTGCATGACTTAAAAGGCTGCAGTCCTTTCTACTGAAGAAATATCGGTAGCCGAGAAATACTGGAGCCGACAAGTTCAAAATGAGTTGTTTCCTGTGCAGAGGAGTTGCCTACTACAACGACAAGGTTCGTCCAGAAATTTGCGGGTAGCACAACTACACCCGTTTCTGGACGAGGACGAACTTTTGCGCGTCTGTGGAAGGTTGCAAAACCTCACCGACAGCCGGGATGTGCGGCATCCATTGCTATTTCCTAGTCGACATCGTTTTACCGAACTGGTATTTGTCGATGCCCACCGTTATACACGGAGGTGTGACGGCAATGATAAACCACTTACGCGAACGATTTTGGGTTCCGAGAGCACAGCAAGCGGCAGAGAAAGCAATCAAACGATGCCTGATATGCATATGCCTTCGCGCGAGACCTACGATGATGCCATATCCGCCGCTTCCATTTCATAGAATTGAAACTACAAAGCCTTTTGACACTACAGGAGTTGATTTTGCTGCACCATTGTATGGAAAGTTATTCCACAGCTCCGACAAGAAAATGTACATCGTGCTTTTCACATGTGCAGTAACACGAGCACTGCATTCGGAACTAGTCTCAGATGTCTTCACCTGCGTTCATGTTGGCGTTCCGGCGCTTTATTGCAAGAAGGGGACTCCCAAGTGTCATTTACTCCGACAATGCCTTGACCTTTAAGAGGACGTCTCGGCAGCTGCAACAAATATGGAAAGTGCTAAGACAAGATGACTTCCAGGCTTACATCGCGAACCAAAAGATTCAGTGGAAGTTCATCGTCGAAGCGGCCCTATGGTGGGGAGGCTGGTGGGATCGCTTAGTGGCAACCGTGAAAATGACACTTCGCAAAGTATTAGGTCGTGAATGTCTCTGCGCGGAAGAACTTTCAAACATTCCGACTGAGGTTGAAGCGGTGCTCAATTCCGGGCCACTGACTTATTGTGATAGCCAGGCAAGCGAGCCTGTAGCCCTCATGCCAGTGCATTTCTTAGTAGGCCAGCAAATGGCGACATTACCAGAACTCAGTTCATTGTCAGACCGAGTGGCCAGTGAGGATAGCAACCATTATCAGTGGCGATTCCAATATCGACAAAAATAATGGATGACTTCTGGCCGCGATGGAAACACGAATATTTGATATCAGCGCATCGCTCACCGACGCATCACTCAAGAAGTTTAAAATCGGCGACGTCGTAATAGTCGACATTCCAAACACGCCGAGGTCATTCTGGCCACTAGCCAGGGTTCGAGAAGTGCACCCAGGCGCCGACGGGTTGGTGCGAGCCTTTGCAGTTCGGTTACAGTATGGAAAAATCTTCAAGAGGCCAGTGCAGAAGATACATAGTTTAGAACTAGATGCCGCCTCTTTTGATGCCCTGGAGGATGTTGCAAATTAACAGAACAAGAAGAAGACATCAAGGGCGGCTGCTTCCGAAACTGGCGCCAGGAAGTTCGTGCACATCTATCATCATCATGTGTACAGTGTTCCATTCTCGCCATTAAAGTCATTCGAAGGTTGTCTAGCAGCCTCCTCCTTTCTGTGGCGCTACCGAACGCAGTCGGCGATCCGCAATAGACATAACGTTGCAGCGGAACTGCGAGCTAAGTAATGTTGTAGGAGTGTTGAAATGTGGGTCAGTTGGTACATCATGTTAAACGTGGAAACCAGCCAAAGGACCACGGACGGAGAGAAGTTGTGTTGTGTGTATTATTTCCCTCATCGGTCCGTGGGCCAGTGTGCCCTGTGAGGCGTCTCGAGACCATTCCTTCATTTGTCGCCTCCTCCCTTTCACCCACTTTCAAGGCTCTCCTGTTCTTCCTCTCTGCAGGGAATCGTCTTCCTGCCTCTTTCATAGGAAAATTAACATGCCTCATTCCTGAGCAAGTTGCGTGAGTGCCAGCGGCGGCACGTCTGAGTTCAATTCAACCTTACAATAAACTATGGCTATGCATTATGTCCGAAATGCGTATCCTTTCCACGACCCGAATGAGTGGACGCACATAGCCGCCAGCATGCATGAAAGGAACGGAGGTTGCAAGCTGAGCAACGAGATATGGGGAGTAAGGAACGCCAGGAACGTACTCTTGTCGGTTCCCACCAAGGATCACGCCAGAATAATCGGGATAGTGTTGTCTACAATAAAGTAGAAGTGGCTTCATCTCGTTGTCACTTTACATTTCTTTACACACGTTCGACAACATTCATGTTTCATAAATGTTCTAAACACATGAATGTTGTTCAACGTGTGTAAAAAATGTAAAGTGACAGCGAGATACAGGAACTTATACTTTATTGTGGACAACACTATCCTTGATAAGACAGATGCTTGGGCTAGTTGGTGATTGGGAATCAACATATTTGCACAGCGCAGGACTACGAGTAGTTACGACGTAACTACAGAAGAAGAGACAAGAGAGACAAGAAGAAGAGACAAGAGAAGAAGAGACCTTGTCTCTTCTTCTGTAGTTACGTCGTAACTACTCGTAGTCCTGCGCTGTGCAAATATGTTGAACACTATCCCGATTTTTCTGGTGTGATCCTCGGTGGGGAGGAATCGAAGATACGTGCAATCGAAGAAATGTAATAGGGGTAAAGTTAAGAGATCAAAAACGAGCGGAGTGGATCAGTGAACCGACAGGAGTAGCCGATATTATTATATCAATTAAAAGAAAAAAGTGCACCTAGGCAGGACATGTCATGACTCGTTGACGCATGAAGGTTTGTTAAATTGCGTTAAAGAATGTATTGAAGAATAAGGGAAGTGTCCGGTTTCATAGATAGATGCGGAGTTTCCACAGGTACTTTTCTACAAATTCTTTCAGTGTACATAGCGTCAACGTTAGTTGGATACAGAGAAGGCGTGTTTGTGCAGAAATCGGGGATTTGTATAGGTTGAAAGGTCGCCCCTATTATAACTGTTCTGTATTGGAGCAACTTTGACTGCCGGTTAAAAGAGGCCTTAGGTTATCACATCATCAGGGTATTTTGGTATGCAGACGATTACTTGATATTTTGTAGTAAGGATGATATTGAATCCGTCGGCACCTAGGTAAGCGATCAATTGAAACTTTATGGAGATGGTCTTCGGTTTACGAAAGAACTACGTGAGAGAAACGTAATACAATACAAGTTTTAGATATCTCTTTGTCTTTTGAGCAGAATCACGCGTGTTGGCAGTATTCCCCTAGAGCATCTAAGCCGTTGTTAAGATTTCACTCCAAGCATTCGAAAGTAGTAAAAAACGGAATAGCCTTGTGTTGTATAAAGTCAGCCCAATCGAAGTCGTGCGCTCACCATCTGACATTAACTTTAATGCGCAGGTCAAGCGCCTCTTAGAAGCAGGTTACCTAGACTTCTTCAGACACTCAGTAGCTGAGTGTCTGAAGAAGTCGATTTTGACCGGAACGAATGCTGTAGCAGTGAGTAACACTAACAAGAAAAGAGTCGTGAGTATTCCATATGTCCACGCACTTTCGCACAGGCTTAAGAAAGTGGGACGTGGATATGGGGTTAATGTTGTGTTTACGGCTCCCAATAAGTTAGGGAGGGTTTGCGCTGCCGTGCATTGCAGAAATGAGCTGATGGAAGGAAAGAAGCGAACGGATATGTGTCAGCTTAAGCATATAACCAAGAACATTTTTACCGACTGTAGCATGGGTGTGGTTTATAAGATTCCTTTTAGCTGCGGACGTTGTCATGTAGGGCAAACTGCGCGTTGTATTAATCAAAGATTAATTGAACATAGAAGGTCGCTATCAGCTGGAACGCCGTCTAATCAATCTTTGCACTGCGAGATCTGTAGCTGCACGCCCGAGTTAGAAGAAACCGAGATCCTGTGCAGGCATAAGAATGAAGTTCGCGTTTATTGGTCGAGGCAAGGCATATCAGTATTAGTGGAAGTGACTCACGCATCCTGCTGACTGACGCAGGTGAGTCAGCCGTCGATTAGCTTAACTCTTTCGTTACCGTGTCCATAGGACATGGGTCACCGGTGACCCATACGCGCCACAAGCTATTCTTAAAATATGAGCGCTCCTATGGACTTGCACCGCCATCAGTCGTATTCTCCAGGCACCAATCTTTCATTTCTTGCGTAGTTTGTATTTTTCCCGTGCGGCAGCGATTTAAGCGGCGGTTCCAATTGTGCGGTTCGCTCCGTCTGTTTACGAAGATGGCAGACGCTTTTGTCCCTCGCGCGAACGACGCCTTTCTGGCGATTCTGTTGCATCTAGAAGCGATCATTTGGCTGCTTCTAGCAGCAGTGATTCAGATGATGATCCCGCATCATCGGATTTTAGTTCTGACGACGAGGACGTGCAGAATCAGCCCGGACCTACATCAGCTGCCCGTCGGTATGTTTTGTTTTATGGCACAAGACAGGTTGCCATTTCTTTTTGCAACCATAGAGCGCAATATGTCCATATATACATGGTTCAATAGCCCATTTCTTTCCCTTTTTACTAATATATACTGCGCTTCTGTGTGTGAGAAATCTGTGCAATAAAAAGAAAAAACTGTGCAACCTGGCTGAACAAGACACTTTCTACTGGGTAACAAGTAAACAAGTGTAACTCGTGCACTTCTTGAGCTAGGTCAGTGAAGCTTTTCTGTTAGGTAGATGTCTCCTATCTAAACAATTTGTATATTTCAGAATATTTTCCAGATTTAGTTCTTTTATGTAGTAAACATACAATTGCAAATGTTCTTTCAAATTTGCAAGAAATGTTACCTTTAACGATTTTTTCTGCATATTAGTTTCCAAGTTCAGTTTTTTAAACTTACACACGTCAAAAGTACATTTACTTAGCTTTCGCTTGATGTATTGCATTACAGTATAACCATTTTATTACTTATTACAAAAAAATACGAACGAAAACCTACGAAAAGTTGCCCATTTTCCCACGGTAACGAAAGAGTTAAACAGAGAGGAGATTGAATGCCTTAGCAGTTGTCTTATCACGTAGATCGGAACGTGTAACTGTTTGACAGGTGGCGCTATCATTCCTGAGCATGCGCAGGTAAGTTGTGTGTCTTCTTTCTTTTTCGCCTCTGTGCTCTGCTTAAGTTGATAGTCGGTGTTCGTGTTGTTCACTTCTCCCCTTGTGTCCGTGTATTGCACGCCTCTCCTTTTTGACTATGGACCCTTACCAACTCGCTCAACTTTCTGTCCTTTTGACATGTCATGAGGAGGAAAGATAGCAGATGGACAGTAAGGGCGACGGAATGGATACCAAGGGAGGGAAAACGCAACAGAGGAAGGCCAGAAGTTAGATGGCGCGATGAAATTAAAGTTTGCTGGCATAAAGTGGAACCAACTCGCTCAGAATAGGATGGATTGTAAATCGTTAGGAGATGCCTTTGTCCTGCAGTCGACCTAAACAGGCTGATGATGATGATGATGAAGAAGAAGAAGATGATGATGATGCTGTTGGACATCACACCTTTCGGAATTTAGAAAGAAGCATTTACTTGCGCAAGAATTACTAATTTTGTTATGAAATCCAAATTAGAAGAGAAGCTCTGGGGTAAGTGGATGCTTGAATCGATGAAAAGATCGCAAAATGCGATTTAGAACAGGGAATGTCGCAGGAGCCAACGTTTCCACAAGCGGACTTGTCTTCGTCAGGGCGGCAGCTCCCTTCTCCAGAGTTCGTTTATGAGCGCCTTTTGCAGACTCTCCCCTGTCCTGAGCAAGAGAGAAGAGCAGCAAGTGCGAACAATAACAAAAAGCAAAAACTTGGGGTAGGGTGTAAGGGAAGCTGGGTGACAGGTGTTAGCGTGACTAATATAAGTGGCAGGAGCGAATGCTTCCAAAGAATCCGCTCCTTGTACATACTTTACCTTGGATATGCTTTGTGTGCGCAGTGCTAGAAAGCAGTATGAAAAAAAAAAACACATGCTCGGAACGAACTAGAAGCACAGCTTTTGGAATCGTCGCCGCTAAAACGTCGCACCTACCTCTGTTATACAGGTGATACCTTTATTATCCATGCGCCACTCTTGTAGTAAAATTGATTTTCTCGACACGACAGTATCCATCGAAAAAGTAAAACTAAAGACGACATTTTCCAGAAAGCCGACTGGTAGCCAGCAATATCTAGATTATAATAGTCATCACCCGCGACACTGGAAACAGGGGATATTTATAGGATAGGCAAGACGCATAAGAAGGATTTGTACCTACGACGCAGATTACGTTCACCATTTAAGCAATATAAAGGCAACCTTAGCTGAACGAAATCAACCGCACGACGCTCTCAACATGGCATACAATGACTCGTGTAAACTAGATAGCACACCAGCAGTAGAAAAAAGAGCCCCCAACGCACAGGACAACCAGCCGCTGCTAGCATTCATAACGGAGTAGTCCATTGCGCAACCAAACAAAAATAATATTATTCGGAAATACTATCTAATACTAAGAAGCAGTGATCACCTTAGAAAAGCGTTTCCGGAAATACCAAGAGTCACCTACCGCCGTAATAGAAAATTTAAGGACCTGTTAGTACTTGGTAAAGTAAACCCTCAGCGCATCGCCTGCGTAGTAATTTGCTCCCGTCCCAGATGAAAGACTTGCAAGTATATTCAAAATGATCTTAAAGATAAAAGCACGGGTAGTGACTATGTCCATCATATAAAATCCAGTTTCATTTGCACTAGTTCAAACGTTATTTGCATGTTGGAATGTTCACTCTGTCACAAGCAATACATCGGCGAAACTGGGCAACCAATTAATGTTAGATTAAATGTGAACCACGCGGACACCGCGAATAACCCGCCGAAGGCAGTGGCGCAGCATTTTAACATGACAGGTCATAGTTTCGACGAACTGAAACTCTACATACTTCAGGGAAACTTCCGCTCGCCGAGGGACAGGAAATAGAGGGAATCATATCTCATATACAAATTCAATACTCTCCAGCCTACAGGTATAAACCTTTCGAAGGGAACCCTTGAGTCCATTAGATACGCTGGGGTGTTAACGAAGACGACAAAAGGTTAAAGTACGCACAAGCTGTTTCTTCCAGAAAGTGTACTTTCAGGTGCGGATCCCCCATCCAGTTCGACGAGAACAACGGCATGATGCAGTGTAGTTACATTTAGAGCAACAAGCTCTGGGTATTTCACCCAGAGCCCAGGTGCGGCGCAGGTGGCGCGGGGTGGAGGGGAGGACACATGCCATAGGAGTAACTCCTGTTCCGAGCGTGTGTTCCTTTTTTTCATCCTGCTTTCTAGCTCTGCGCTCGCAATGCATTTCCAAGACATGTACAAGTAGCAGATTCTTTGGAAGCTTTCACTCTTGCCATTTATATTAGTCACGCTAACACCTATCACCGAACTTCCCCAACACCCGACCCCTTTTTTGTTATTGCTCACACGTACAGCTCTTCTCATCTCTTTCTGAGGACGGGGGAGAGTGTGCAATGGCGTACATAAACGAACGCTGGAGAAGGCAGTCGCCGCCCTGACGAAGACAAGTCCACTTGTAAAATCAACGGCTCCTGCGACATTTTTATTTATTTATTTATATATTTCATCATACTGCGGGTCCAGGTTGCCGGTCCAAAGCAGGAGGGGCATACATATCTAAGAACATTAACTGAACAAGCGCATCAAAGATGTCCCATTGAAAAAAAGTTAGTACGCAAACTAACAAGTACATGTATAAGCGGCACAACAACAACGCTATCACAGGTAAGTTTACAAGCAGTACACAAGTGCAAAAGCCAATACAACAACCAACACATCAGACCCCAAAACACTGGTATCACGGGTTCACCGATAAATATTCTTCTACACATTGATAGAAATCAGGTGCTTGATCGAGACACTCTGGAAGCTTATTCCATTCTGGTATCATTCTCGAAAAAAAAACTGTTACTGAAAGCAACTGTGCGAGCAAATATTGGCGTCAAAGCATGGATGGGTGTGTGACACGTCCTTGACACCAGCTGCGCTAGAAAGGACAGCCGCGTTATATTCACCCTTTTGCTCAGAATACTATGCAGGAAAGATAAACGGGCGATCTTTCTATGTCTTTCCAGGGGCCTAATCTTCCTATTACGCATTAGCTCTGAGATTGCGTCGTGTCTTCCATACTTTCTATAAGTAAATAACTAAAACGAACCGCTACCTTTGAATGCTCTCAAGCTGGTGAATGTCTTTTTTTGTATGTAGGTCCCAAAGCACACAAGTGTATTCCAGCTTTGGCCTTATGATTGTAGTATATGCTAAAAGGTTAATACTAGAAGGCGTGTCTTTAATTTTATGTCTAAGAACACATAGCTTACGAAACGCTGAGCAAGTAATATGTGAGCCGTGCATGTTGAATCGTTGGTCAGTGTAACGCCTAAATATCGATATTGCGTAACCTGCGGAATCACCGACTGGTTAAGACTACTCGAATACGCTTAGTTGCTGCTTTCGCGAGATCCGGAGGAGAATCGACTTTGAAGGGTTTAATTGCATTTTAGAGTCCCTGCACCACTCATCTATTTTCAGTAGCGATTCCTGAAGAATGTCGTGGACTATGGTTGAATTCACTTCTTTGAATAAGATGCAGTCATCTACAAATAACCTTATGCTAACTGATTCGGATAGTATTTCTGCTATGTCATTGATAAAAATAAGAAATAACAAAGGACCGAGCACACTACCCTGTGGTACTCCAGACAGAACTGCCAAAGTAGGTGAGAAACAGCCATTTATGTCTACTAATTGTGTTCCGTTTCGCAGATATGGAGTAATCCAATTAATAAAGTACTGAGGAATCCCAATAATACTTCGTTTGCAAAGAAACTACTCACGTGACACTTTAGCAAATGCTTTACAGAAGTGTAGTAGCTGCACGTCTACCTGTCCAGATCTGTCTAATATTGCTGCGAATTCGTGGACTGTAGTTACGAGCTGAGTAACAGTCGACATTCCTCGCCTTAAACCATGTTGACGCTGAGACAGAATATTATTTGCTGTTAAAATTTCAAGAATTTCACCGGCTTCTATGTGCTCAAGAGACTTGCATAATGTACATGTAATAGACACTGGTCGATAGTTCCCTGCCATGCATTTGTCACCTTTTTTGTTGATAGGCACAACTCTTGCGTTGTGCCAATCCTCTGGTACGTCCCCAGACTGCAATGACACTTGAAATATTCTCGTCATGTATTCTGATATCTGATCAGCATAACGCTTTAAAAATACATTAGAAAGACCGTCTGGTCCAGCACTTTTTCTAATATTGAGATTACGCAGCATTTTCAGAACACCGTGCACCGACACCACAGGAACGCCTCGAACAGAAGAATTGGGCACAGAGTCTGCTGTAGTGCCACTATCATTATTAAATACGCTCTGACAATATTCATTAAAGCACTTGGCTATTGTTACCTCATCCGTCACTAGTTGTCCGACAAGTTTAACTTCTTTATGCAATCTTTGCGGTTGGAAAGAAAGCGCCAGAACTTCTGTGGATCGCTCCTAATATACTCTGGGAGTGTGGTCCTACAATACTTGCTCTTTGCTAGACAAATCTTAGTGGTTAGAGAATGCTTAAGGGGGGACACTGGTCTTAGAAGGCCGAAAATTGCAAAAAAATCAACTTTTTGAAGCTGACATTTTCAGAATCTTTTATCTATTTTTGCACAAATGTGCAAAGTTTCTAGCTTCTATTCTCATTATTTTTGCCGTAAAATTAATTTGTAACACCAATATGAGGTTTGTCCGAGGGCAAATTGTTGCTAAATTGATTTTGGCCGCTTCGCTTGTTTGCTTCTTCTGTAAAAGTCGACCTAGGAAAGCTAGAGCTACAATTCCTTATGCACAACGTAGCTAAATATGCATAGAAAGCAACGCTGCAAGCAGATTTTCAATCTACTGTTCAAAATGTTCTTTTTACTTTAATTTTAAAATTATCATGTTTTTGGCTAGGTGTAGACCATGAACTCATTAGTGCTGTAAATTGAGAAGTCAGTCAGTCAGTCAAGAACTTTATTAAGGTCCTGAGGAGTTTAAGCCGTTGGAGATCCTACGCGAGGAGCTCCTCGGGCCGAAACCGTAGGCGACGCCCAAGTCGGGACGGGAACGTTGTGACGCTCCGCCAGTTCTTGGGCCCTCTGGACGGCCTGGAGTTGAACTTTGAGGTCCGGGCTTTTGAGGGCCTCTTCCCATTCGGGCTCACTGGAAAGAGGACCCTTTGGTAACGCGGTACATTGCCATAGCATGTGCGAGAGCGAGCAGTAAGGCTCTGGGCAGTCTGGACAATTTGCCGGGATGTCCGTGTTGAAGTGACTTAGCAGGCCTCGCGACGGATACGAATCAGTTTGTAACATTCGAAACGCGGCCGCCTGCGCGCGTTCGAGTTTGGTGTGCGGGAGCGGGTATTTAATTCTGCCTTTGCGATAGTGTGAGGTGATCTCTTGGTAAGTAAGCAGCGGATCATTAAACTGAATGTCCAGCCCCTCGGAGGCCGTGGGACCGTCGCGGCGGGCAAGTTCTCGCGCACGGTCGTGGGCCGTTTCATTGAGGTTGGGTATTTGCGGGTGAATGTCTTTCCCCATGTGAGCGGGGAACCAGGAGAGGCATCGTTTGCTCTCGTTTGAGCTCGCTAGTAGTATACGGGCTACTTCTTTAGATACACTGCCGCTTTCGTAGGCCCGAATTGCGGCACGCGAGTCAGTGAGGATATGGGTAAATGTGGGGTCTGCCATGGCGATCGCTACGGCTATCTGTTCTGCTTTAGCGCTGGTGGTTGCTTTAACCGATGCGGATGATCGTAACGTTCCGTTGCCGTCTATTACTGCTATCGCGAAAGTAGATGTGTTGCCGTACTGGGCAGCGTCCACAAATGCGGTAGCTTCACGATCCGCGTCTGTGCGGTCGAGAATCGCGCGGGCGCGGGCCCGACGCCTACCCACGTTGTGTTGTGGGTGGACGTTTCTGGGAAACGGTGAGACATTGTAGTTATCTCTAATTTCGCTCGGTAGTGTAACCGCGTGCTCGAGGTAGGGAGATGGGGAGACATTAGCTTCATTTAGGATTAGTCTACCGGCTTTGGACGAGGATAGGCGGAGTATTTGCGCCGTAGTCTGAGCCTCGATCACTTCGTCGATGTTGTTGTGCATGCCGAGCTGATCAACCTTTGTTGTACTTGCTCGTTGTGGAATGCCCAAGACCTGTTTGATGCTCTTGCGCAAGAGTGTGTTTAGTTTCGTCTTTTCTATTTTCGTCCAGTTGTGGGCAGAGGCGACGTAATTTATGTGGCTCATAAGAAACGCGTGGTATACGCGCAGAAGGTTATCTTCGCAGAGACCCTTCCTGCGCCCCGAGACTCTGTGGATGAGTCGGATCATGTTTTCGGTTTTGGCGGTTAACTGCTTGATTGTATGTCCATGGCATCCGGTGGCCTCGATTAGGAGCCCTAGAATGCGCATGTGGTTGACTCGCGGAATCTGTTGTCCGTCTCTTGTGTGTAGTGCGATCGGAAGTTCTTCTAGAGGGGTTAGGTAGCGGACTCCTTGGCACGACTTGCGATATAATAAGAGTTCCGATTTCTTGGATGATAGCTTCATTCCTGTGTCTAGTAGATACTCTTCCGTGGCATCTAGGGCAGACTGTAATGCCTGCTCCAATCAGCTTGCAGCGTTGCTCTCCTTAGGCTTTCTAATATCCATATATGGATTTATAATAATGTTATGTTGCATAGATAATTTTCATTGTTTGGCAAACAATAGGAACAGAAGAATTGGGCACAGAGTCTGCTGTAGTGCCACTATCATTATTAAATACGCTCTGACAATATTCATTAAAGCACTTGGCTATTGTTACCTCATCCGTCACTAGTTGTCCGACAAGTTTAACTTCTTTATGCAATCTTTGCGGTTGGAAAGAAAGCGCCAGAACTTCTGTGGATCGCTCCTAATATACTCTGGGAGTGTGGTCCTACAATACTTGCTCTTTGCAAGACAAATCTTAGTGGTTAGAGAATGCTTAAGCTCTCGAAAAGTGTGCGTTTATGTCCTGTGCTGCTTACAGAGTCTTTTTAATTTTCGTTTAATCTGAATAATCTCGCGGCTAAACCAGAGGTTGCGACAACCTTTTTTACCGTTTTTTATGGGTACGAAATGTTCCGTACAATAATTTATAGATTCCTTAAACCTCTTCCACAAGAAATGAACATCCTCACAGTCATGATATAGTAGCTTGCTTTTCAACGAATCAATAAGGCTTTCATCATCACGGAAAAAACAGCGCGAACACAAGGACGATGAAAAAGGGCACACACACCACACCACGGAGCGCTCCGTGGTGTGGTGTGTGTGCCCTTTTTCATCGTCCTTGTGTTCGCGCTGTTTTTTCCATGATGCTTGACCAACTAGCCTGCAAATCCATCCTATTGGATTTCATCATCAGCGCGTTCATAATCACGTGTGCATGCTGATGATGCACTTCTATCACTAGTAACATGCGGAGCACTCCAAGAAAACAACAGTAACCTATGATCCGAAATACCGGACTCTATCATAAGCGTTCCACCTGAAAACTTTTCACTGATAAAGAAAAGGTGCGGTACCGCTTTTGCGCGAGTTGGTTCCTGCACAATTTCATCGAGTTTCAATGCTAGAAGCATATCTAACAAAACATTCCAGGGTGCATAATTTTCCGAGTTAAATCACTTCCTAACCAAGTCGGCAAATTAAAATCACCAGTCATAATGACATTACGATTTCGATGCAACAATAGGAAATCATACAATTCCTCAAGATAGGAATCAGCAGGATCAGGAGGCCGATAAAGTGCACAAAGCAGGAATGTGAAGCCCAATATTGTTACATTTAAAAATAAGGTCTCGTGGTTTGGAATTTGGTCCATGGAATTTATAGCTACATTTTCTTTCGCCGCAATCGCAACACCACCACCTCTTGAACCTATATCACGTCTGTATAATTTGTAACCTGGTGGTACGATTTCATCACTACTTATTCTGTCCGAAAGCCATGTTTCCGTAATTACAAGTTGCGGGTTGTAGCTAAGCAGCAGCAATTCTAGTTTATCTTATTCACAATACTTCTAGCATTCAGAGAAAGGAGGCGTAGTTGCTGTGGCACTTGGTATAGCTATCTGTCATCTTGCGCGTCCGCCTTTTACGTTACCAAAACACCTTCATTCGAAGCATCGCTCCAGACATAGACTGAATTATCAATACGAAGCCTGTCATTCAGCAAGGAAACCTTCTTCCCGATCTTTTTATCACTTTTTGGACTTTCCCACAGGCTCTTTCGTTTCCTTCGTGTTTCAACAGAGAAGTCGTTTTGGATGAATATACGAGTTCCTTTGAACTTCCCTGATTTACGTCGGACTTTTTTTTTCAAGTAATTCTGAAAGTACAAGATGACTGGTCGATTTAGTGAAGCCTTTACCAATCTATGTATTCGCGCAACAGACGAACAGCGTATCCCAAGCTTGTCTTCTATTACTTCCTTAATTACTTCTTGCCTGAGCATTTCGTATGTTTCCTCTTTGGTTTCATTGATTCTAAACACTATAAGATGAGATTTTCTACCGTGGTCTTTTCTACCGTACAGTTCCACCAACTTCTTTTGGTGAGCTTTAATAGTTTCTTTCAGTTCTCCCAGGATTGTATTTCAACTGTCAAGTGCATTAGTCTTCTTTGTTGCTTCTTTAATTTCTTTTTCCAGTTGCGACATTCTGACCATCAGGATGTTTTTATCAGTTTCATCTAGTCTTTCTATGACATCAGCCAAGTCGCTTCGTATAGCCCTTTGTCCATCTATAAGCGTTTGAAGCATCTTAGCGACATCAGGACCATGGTTTTCTTCAACGTCCCCACATAGCAAAAGCTTACAGACATGAAAACACTCCGCTACAATTAACAAAAGCCTGCGTGGGCACGGCACAACCAAAACGCTTCGATCATCACGCTTGTATGAGCAGTAGTAACTAACCTGGAACCACAATAAAGAACGCATGTTCAGCGCTCTGACGACTTCGCCTTCGCCGGGCCCACTGAAGATCTCGCTCAGCAGCATCGGGTATATAGGAAACTCGACTGGTGACGTCACTCCCCAGGCTCCCGTAGTCGCGCTGACCGGATCCAGTGCTACACGGCGGTAGCGGTAATAAGTATGGTCAATCGTTCCCGTGATGGCCTGTGTGGCTTGTCGTTCCGTGTCCGAGGGTGGTGCCGCCGCTACTACGGATAGCAGCAGCGCCTGTAAGCACGATAAAGAACGCATGTTCAGAGCTCTGACGACTGCGCCTTGGCCGGGCCCACTGAAGATTTCGCTCAGCAACATCGGGTATATAGGACACTCGACTGGTGACGTCATTCCATGTTCTAAATCGTATTTTGCGATCTTTTATCATTCTTATGGTAGTTTATAGACCATGTACATATTTTGGCACTTCTGAGACAGGTGTGCACATACAATCTCATGTCAAGGGTGAACAATGCTCATGGACCACAAATCATGTGCGATATAGTTTCAGGTACTGGGGCACGCATGGCGGCTGTATAACAAAATTTTGCGACGCGTGCGTGTATTGATATCTGAATAGGCGTCTTCGGCGACTTCAAGGAAGGGGGGAGCTGAACAAGACACAAAAGTTGCAAGGAGTACGTGTTTGCATGGTGGTGTCTTATTACAAGGAAGGGCCCCCGGTGTGCTTGGAGATCCTGTGAGGGCCGGCAGCAATCCATCTTGTCAACTTTCGCGCCCAGCCGATTAAAAGCGTCTCGTTTGCGCACGTTCCCCTATGCCCGCATGACCTCGCGTAGCGCGTACATCGGTGGGTGCTGACACACAGCTAAACTTTGCTGCCTACGCGAAGAATATGTCATGTTACTGATCTATAGATTAGTCTTCTAGTTCATAGAGTTATACGCTACCTGCCAAATATAGGTAGAACCAGATGAACGAGATGGCCAGGAGGAGGAGCATAAGAAAGGCAATGAGGTTAACCTGGGCTGAGCGTGGTAGGCGCCCCGCCACGGTGGTCTAGTGGCTATGGCACTCCGCTGCAGATCCGAAGGTCGCGGGATCGAATCCCGGCCGCGGCGGCTGCACTTCGATGGAGGCGAAATGCTGAGGCCCGTGTGCTGTGCGATGTCCGTGCACGTTAAAGAACCCCAGGTGGTCGAAATTTCCGGAGGCCTCCACTACGGCGTCTCTCATAATCAGAGCTGGTTTTGGGACGTTAAACCCTACAAATCAATGAGCGTGGTAGGATACGCTGCACTGTGGAAAGGGGAAGGGGAGGGAAGATTCTAGAAGATATAGAGAGCAAGAAACTAACATGCTGCAGTGTAGCTCACGGCTAGATAGATAGATAGATAGATAGATAGATAGATAGATAGATAGATAGATAGATAGATAGATAGACTCCGATTTGTTGTAACGAGATTTTACCATACACTTGGCAGCAAAACCTTGATACTGCTTTTATCACCTGGGTGAATGCGAAAAAATTCGTCAGACGGCAATTTTCACGTTTACTGATTCGCCTCACACCTATTTACGCAATGCGTGGTCTCTACAGGAATATTTTTCCAGGAACACCAGATATGACAGCTTTTACCCAATGTCCTTATATTTCTTTAACATTGAGAGGCGTCTTCGCAACGTTTTCGTAGATTCACTGATGGCAGCTCCATTCAAACGTTTATACAGAACGACGAATTTGCAGGGTGATGCCGGGCCTCCAGGGCAGTCCGGTTTTCCAGGATCCCGGGGACCGCCTGGTCTCCCAGGCAGCAATGGATTGCCTGGAATGAAGGGAGATTCGGTAAGGAAGCATGTTTCCTTTTTCAACCGCATTCTGCGCTTCTTTGTGCCAATTCGAAAATAGTAGCACAAGAACTGCTCTTTCATCTTCACATTTCTGCTGAGTGCTACGGCATGAGCGGGGAAAGCGTGCTCTGAGGCACCGTTTGGAGGGGCGCATGCTCCTAGATATTGTTGCTTTCCTAATAAACAGCTTCTTTATGAAAAATTAAATAGCCCCTGACATCTCCTGGTGAACTTATGTCGCCAGTGCGGATTGACAGGAGCCTGTGACGAAACAGGCGATGTAGTGTCTCCTCCGCGCCTGGTCTTCGAAATAAGCACACACACGTACTCAGCTAAAACAAAAGCATGAGACTGAACAAACGGAATGCTTACAGCCTATCTTATACGCCGCAGTTGTGTCGCCAAGATATATATTTCTTGGCTCCATGATCGACTGAACATTTAAGAATATATAGGCCTTGTAACGCTTAATCAACGGTTCACCTTCCTGCATAGTGTTTGTTAGCTCTTTTCTTCATAAGACCGTGCAATAGCGTTTAATTCTTTTCTGTTAATTCTCCATACCGCTTGCAACGGATTCTGCATTTCCACTCATACTTCGTTCACAATGAAGGTTCGTTCACAAAAGTACTATGTAGGCGGGGCGAGTATATGCATCCGTTTTAATATAGGGACTGATGCTGATCAAATATGATCTACTATATATATATATATATATATATATATATATATATATATATATATATATATATATATATATATATATATACCGTGTGCGTCTGCGCGGTTGCTAGGCACGATATGTGGCATGGAATTCCAATAATAAAGAGAACTACATTACGACTGTGTATAAACAATACCAACGCCTTTAAAAAAAACTAATAGGACTAGAATAATATTTGAGGAATGTTTAAATTTAGCAGCTTATTAATGCGGATATTTAAGGGCTTCCTAGCCGGCGATTCCAGTGCGTTATGCTTTGAGGCATTTCTGTGACTCATCTTAAGTAAGAGCAGCCGTGCATGTTCGGACACGATTAACTTTATATCTATACTGGTGTTTCGAAGTGCGAGTAGATAACCTTCAACGCGTGTAGGAGGAGAAGAAAAGGTGTACAATCCTATAATGGTTCGAATACGTCTATTGAGAGATTTAGAATAAACAGCGTCGCTCACCCCCTGGGAGAACTCTGGGCTTCGATGCGGGGCTTGAGATATTCACCCAGTTACAGACATCACGCCAGCATCCAGCACTCTGAGTTTGGTACGGCGATGTATCGTTTTATATCTATCTGGCGCGTCCGTGTTCTATTCAGTTAGAAGTGAGTGAGAGGGGTGTGGGGTGTCGCTACTGTTCTTATCTCGTCAAGCTGATCACTGTATTCCAGATGGTATATGACGGAAGATGGGGATGGTGGGGTGGCGGCGATCTTTCTATGCCGGCGCTCGAGGCGGTTCTCTCTTTCTTTTCTTCTTTTTTTTTTGCGTGAGGGGAGGTCTCTCTTTGTTGGTATTAGAATACAAGGAAGGCATGCCTTATTTTCTCGCCTGCGACGCGGGACTTTCCGCCGTCTTTGTCGTGTCATCCTGTGCAGTTTGGCTTGTGCACGTGTTTATCCTTCTGTTCTTACCGCCGTAAAGTGGTTGTCTCAGAGAGAAAGAGAGAGGGAGGGCGAAAGGAGGGCGAGAGCTGGGGGGGAGGCAGGGGGGCGTGAAGTAAGGAGTGGGAAAAGGTTGCATGGCGACCTTGCTCGCACTTACAGGATCGCCGTGTTAAGAAATAAGTTCTGTTTTCGTTGGTCAGCTTTCAGTCTACTTTGCAATGTTGAAAGCGGTTGCCGATTCCTCGGGTGTGCTACGGCCTTGTAATTAAGACAGAAACAAAACTCATCGTGTGTTATGCTCGTAGCGCGTAGCTCATTTCTTGTCCGTGTACCCTGCTAGGAGATTTTTGCGAATAGCTTATCACGGTAGCGGCAATTTGATAGCAAACAAGATCTGACATCGTTAAATATTGGTAAGTTGCTATTTAGTGCAGGAGTTATAGCAGTCAGGGCGGAAGTCCTAATATGTCGTTTCTGACGTATTCTTATAAGGTCGCTTTCACAAAACACTGGTATCTCATTAAGTTTTGTCTTTTCGCCTGGCAGTCACAATCGTTTGTGTTTTTCGAGAATGTGCGCACACGTATATGTCCTTTCCCTTCAACAATCGGTTTACAGTGAGCGCCTGACTTGTTCTTTCGTGTGCCTACTTCACCTATTCGCGCAGAAATAACAATAATCTCAGTTAGTAATCGTTGGCATATTTGGTAACACTAATCAAATATGATCTACTATATATATATATACCGTGTGCGTCTGGGCGGTTGCTAGGCGCGATATGTGGCATGGAATTCCAATAATAAAGAGAACTACATTACGACTGTGTATAAACAAGTATGTGTTACCAAGTATGCCAACGATTACTAACTGAGATTATTATTATTTCTGCGCGAATAGGTGAAGTAGGCACACGAAAGAACAAGTCAGGCGCTCACTGTAAACCGATTGTTGAAGGGAAAGGACATATACGTGCGCGCACATTCTCGAAAAACACAAACGATTGTGACTGCCAGGCGAAAAGACAAAACTTAATGAGATACTAGTGTTTTGTGAAAGCGACCTTATAAGAATACGTCAGAAACGACATATTAGGACTTCCGCCCTGACTGCTATAACTCCTGCACTAAATAGCAACTTACCAATATTTAACGATGTCAGATCTTGTTTGCTATCAAATTGCCGCTACAGTGATAAGCTATTCGCAAAAATCTCCTAGCAGGGTACACGGACAAGAAATGAGCTACGCGCTACGAGCATAACACACGATGAGTTTTGTTTCTGTCTTAATTACAAGGCCGTAGCGCACCCGAGGAATCGGCAACCGCTTTCAACACTGCAAAGTAGACTGAAAGCTGACCAACGAAAACAGAACTTATTTATTAACACGGCGATCCTGTAAGTGCGAGCAAGGTCGCCATGCAACCTTTTCCCACTCCTTACTTCACGCCCCCCTGCCTCCCCCCCAGCTCTCGCCCTCCTTTCGCCCTCCCTCTCTCTTTCTCTCTGAGACAACCACTTTACGGCGGTAAGAACAGAAGGATAAACACGTGCACAAGCCAAACTGCACAGGATGACACGACAAAGACGGCGGAAACTCCCGCGTCGCAGGCGAGAAAATAAGGCATGCCTTCCTTGTATTCGAAATCAGCAAAAATGCTGCATCGCGGACATTTTGAAATTAATCGCATCACAACTCACGAGAGGGCGTAGCAGGAATCTGTTCTCAAATAAACCGGCGACCCGACAACCCAGACGACTCGGCCATGCTTTTGTAGTAGACCAAGTGGCCCCGTGTTCGAATCCCAGGGGAGCACAAGTTTTTTTTTTTAAGCTCTTACGTTTTCTCTAAGCTCCTGAGGTATCTTCTTTGTATCCCCTACCTCCCTCCAATAGCTAGACCTTACCCTGACTAACCCATCTCCTCCCCCCGAGGAGCCTTTGGACAAAAGATGCATATGGGGGCCCACCATCACCGTGCTTCATCTACGCAACTCACCTGAGCACCAGAACAGGAACTGGCCCCCCTGGTGCAACACCATGGCCAACACCTCCCAAGTTGCCCGACCAACCAAATCCTGGACCTACGACGACGACAACAACGCAGCTTCTAGCCGCGGATGCGACCACACGGGTGTGGGAGCAAAAGACTCAAAAAGCCTCTGGACTCGGACAGGCTGCCATTGGAAATTAAACTTAGCGACTCTTAACACGCGAACTCTTTCAAGCGAAGCCAGATTAGCTGAACTACTTGAAGAGTTAAGGGGTCTTAATTGGGATATCAATGGCCTGAGCGAGGTTAGGTAACCAGGAGAAGGATACTTATCGCTTAATGAAGGACACGTTCTCTGCTACAGAGGACTACCAGAGAAGCGGGAATACGGCGTGGGATTTCTTATACACAAGGACATAGCGGGTAACATCGGAGAATTCTATAGCATCAACGAAAGGGTAGCAGGTGTCGTGATAAAATTAAATAGGCGATACAAACTAAAACTAGTACCAAGTTACGCACCAACGACCAGCCACAGTGACGAGGCTGTAGAACAGTTCTACGAGGATGTAGAAACGGCAATGAACAAGGTACACACCCAACATACCATTGTTATGGGGGACTTCAACGCGAAAATAGATAAGAAACTAAGAGGAGAACGTGCAGTCGGTAATTACGGAGAAGGAGATAGGAATAGCAGAGGTGACATGCTCGTGGAATTCGCCGAAAGAAATCACCTCCGTGTAATGAATACTTTCTTCAAGAAACGTAAGAACAGGAAAAGGACGTGGAAAAGCCCCAACGGAGAAAAGAAAAACGAAATAGATTTCATAATGTGCACTGATCTGGGTATAGTACAGGACACAGAAGTGGTTAATAAGGTCAGAATTAGCGACCATAGACTAGTAAGGGCGAAGCTATCCCTCAATCTAAAGCGAACAAGGACAAAGTTAATCACACGGAAACAGGCCAACCCCGATGGCGGCAGGGCGAAAAGAGAAGAATTTATAATTGCACTTAAGAACAAGTACGACGCTCTAGGACAGGAAGATAATGAGGACATAGAGAAGATGAACGAAGACATTACTAAGCTCATCACCGAAGCAGCGATCGAAGTCGGAGGCAAAGCACCAAGACAAGTTGTGAACAAGCTTTCGGAAGCTACTAAAAATCTAATCAAACAACGCCAACAGATGAGAATAACTAACTCAAGAGACAAGATAGAATTCGCCGAGCTGTCTAAGCTCATTGTGGTGAAAAGACGACAACGACGAAAGCAGCTACGCGAGCGGTGCGTTGTGGGAGAAGCGAAAAGAGTGCACGTGGCAGTAGTGGCATAGGAGGGAAAAGAAGAAGAGGTAGTAGGAGGGAGGCACGAGGAGCAGGACGGCCGCCACGAAGGCACAGGAGGCCGGCGTTCGAGGAGCGGAGGTCTGAAGAGGGCTACCCGGGCTGCAGCGCTGGGCAGCCTCCTGACCGGCCCTGCGAACGTCGGTAGCCGGCGACTGCTGCCTGACCTCGCCGGGTGACCAGTGCGGCCGCTACCTACTGGTTTCGGGTCTCGGCCTTTACCTGCGCTGGGCCGACGCCACTCCGTGCTGCGTTCGAGAGCCAGAGCCGCCACCAGCGTTCGAGCTCCACAACCTCGCCTGCCCGCTGCGTCCTCGAAGGCACCACACTGACGCCTCGAGCTACCGTCGTGTACATAGCCGTGAGCTTGCGCACATGCACGTAACTTTCCACATTTAGAACGATGCATGCGTAAGACTGAATGTGTAGCCCGCGAGCATTGCTGTCTTGTTTATTTGAGAGTGCCCATTTTGAGAGTGCCCATTGAATATATGTGTGTGTGCTTACTTGCCTACCGTGTACCGCATCCATCTTTCACCGCACCGCACGTGAGCGAACGTGACGGTCCTTTCACTCACTACACTCATCAACAAAAGTAGAGTCAGAGACATACGTAACCATAACGTGAAAGAAATAGAAGCAGCCGTCAGAAAAGGAGTCAGCATCAAAACAACTAAAAGGAAGCTCTGTGCGGGAAAGAACATAATGCATGCAGTGAAAGATAAGCAGGGCAACATCGTTACTAACTTCAGTGATATAACCAAGGTGGCCGAGGATTTCTATTCCGAGTCTCCCCACCATGAGTGTATTAGATGTCGATCAGGGTTACGAAATCCCATGGGTCACTGCGGACGAAGTTAGGGAAGCAATTAAGGGCATGTCCCGCGGAAAAGCAGCTGGAGAAGACGGCATAACCGTCGTCTTAATCAAAGATGGCGGAGATTTCCTAACTGGAAAGCTCGCGACACTATACACACAATGCCTCAAAACTTCAAATGTACCAGTCAGCTGGAAAAACGCAAACATTCTGTTATTACATAAGAAGGGAGATGTAAAGGACTTGAAGAACTACAGGCCGATCAGTCTACTCTCAGCACTTTACAAAATATTCACAAAGGTTATCTGAAACAGAATATGGGCCACACTTGAATTTAATCAACCAAGAGAGCAAGCAGGGTTCAGAAAGGGATACTCTACCATCATCAATACCATATGTGCCTTCTTGTTGTCCGTGTCTTGTTTTTTGCGCTACATCAAATTACGTTTAATATGAACCACCAACAAGCCCGCATCGCAACTCTTGTCTACCATGGACCACCTGCATGCGATCAATCAAGTAATCGAGAAATCCGCTGAATACAACAAACCCCTCTATATGGCTTTCATAGATTACGAAAAGGCTTTTGACTCGGTAGAGATACCAGCAGTTCTGGATGCACTACGTCGTCAAGGAATATGTGATAGCTACATAAACACAATAGCCAACATCTATAAAGATTCCACAGCCACCCTTATCCTCCATAAGAAAAGCAGAAAAATCCCAATACAGAAAGGTGTGAGACAGGGAGATACAATTTCTCCAATGCTATTTACTGCATGTTTGGAAGAAATCTTCAAAAGTTTAGACTGGGAAGAGACAGGGCTCAGGATTAACGGCGAATATCTGAGTAACCTGCGATTTGGAGACGACATAGTACTCTTTAGCAATGATGGCGACGAATTGCAAAAGATGATTGAAGACTTAAGCCGAGAAAGCGCTAAGGTAGGATTAAGGATGAACATGCAGAAAACAAAGATAATGCTAAGTGGCACGACGAAAAAACGTCTATTCAAGTTCGAAACCCATACATTAGAAGTCGTAGAAGAATATCTGTACCTAGGACAGCTACTTACTGGAGAACCCACCCATATAAAAGAAATCCACCGTAGAATAAACATGGGATGGCGCGCATATGGGAGACATTCACAACTCATGAACGGAAACCTACCACTATCACTCAAGCGGAAACTATATAACTACTGCATCCTGCCAGTACTGACGTACGGATCAGAAACCTGGAGAATTACAAAGAAGCTAGAGAGGAAGTTAAGAACCGCGCAGCGGGCGATGGAACGAAAAATGATTGGCGTTACACTAAGGGATAGGAAGACAGCCGAGTGGGTCAGAGAACAAACGGGGGTCGCCGACATAGTGAACGATATTAAGAAGAAAAAATGGACATGGGCAGGCCACGTGATGAGAAGGCTAGATAACAGATGGACAGTTAGAACGACGGAATGGATACCAAGAGAGGATAAGCGCAGCCGTGGGCGGCAGAGAGTAAGATGGGGGGACGAAATCAAGAAATTCGCAGGCATCAAATGGAATCAGCTCGCGCAGGACAGGCAAGGATGGCGAGGATTGGGAGAGGCCTTCGTCCTGCAGTGGACATAAGATGGGCTTATGATGATGATGATGATGATAGAATGACATTCACACGGAGCTCGTCTTCTGGAATGCGCCCAGTGTTATAATGTTGCTGCGGACTCATGCAGTACTTCAAAGGTAACCGCGCGAAGAGATGGAAAACCATTGTTTGACTCCTTCCTTTCTCTGCCGTCTTAGCTTTTAAAGCAGATATGTTCCATGAAACGCAAGACATTCAACTGTCTTAGTTAGTCAAGGTGCGTGACTGCACACGCCGCTTCAGTCACGATAGTTGACACAGGCCTCTATTGAGTAAGCACTGTAATACTCGAACACGTCGCTTTCTCCGCATGATTACTTGCGCGAGCGGGAAAACAAAGTGTTTATTTTTTATGAACGTCAGTGCATAAACGCACACATACATACACACACAAAAAAAATGTGTTTTCAAGCGAAAAAGGTTTGCTATTTCCTGTCGTGCTCACAATCTCATATAGTGAGACGATATTGCCACAGCACTGCATTTACACGTTGATGCTTCCCGTTTAACTTCTTCAGAGGGATGCTAAGTGCACTTTAAAATGCATAGCAGCAGCTAAACGGAAATAACTGTGCCGAATCGGAGATACGACGATGACCTAGCATGCTTACGACAGAGGCGCTCAGTGATTTTAAGCAAGAGCAAAGACTACAGCGCAAGGCCATATATTACTATAACATACTTTTATGCTTGGATAAGAATACACGTGAGCATCCAACACTGCACCGGCTCGTCAGGGAACAGACATATGGGAAGATATGTATGACGTACGCGCGCATGTGGAAGCGCGTTGGCTAGCAGACGACGTGAGGAGCTATCCACGCTTGGGAGCTTCGTCCACTCGCCGCTAGGCGCCGACTGTGTTCGATCTCTAGGCCAATAGATATTTCCAGCGGCACTCTCGTGCCGGCGAGACGGCAGCCGATTTGTCGTGTACTAGCGCGCACGAGAGAAGTGCCCGGGCCACGCCCCCCTTCACTGGGCGGCTTGTCGCCGCGGAGCCGCCCGTACACGAAACACTTCTAACAACTTTAGAGAACATAAAGTGCACCTTTGGTGGTGAAACGCAAAGAAGAGTAGCGTTGGCGTAGTGAAGTGCAATAGCGCGAGCGCAGATGGCGCAGCCTATACTGTCCTCATCATTAAAAAATTCGTGTTTTTGCTTGTTTTGCCTGCGTTGCGCTACTAGCTCCCCGTGTTTTGTTTTTTTCTCTTTGCTGGATCCACGGCTTCTATGTATGCGCTTTCGAACCGCGGAGCAACTTCTCTTGCTTCGCGTTTCGAAAGCGCATGGGAGCCGCGGATCTAGCAGAGAAAAAACAAAACACAGGGAGTTAGTAGCACTTTCATGTGCCGCATTTCGTACAAACTAATGTGGCGTATCGCCAGGTGCGCGAACACGCGTCGACTGGCAAAAACAGCGTAAATCAAGTAAGGTTTGAATCGATTATTAAGAGTGGCAAAGCTGGTACAAGCAATGACAGTACATACATGAGCTAACAATTTCCAGTCAACTCGAAACGAAGCCTATCATGCATGCTGAGTGCGCTTCAATTCGTCTATAACTGCGCTGAACACTGGTATCTATGCAACACGGAGAAACTGAAGATACAGGCATTCACTTTCTGCATACACAGAATTTAATTCTTCAGCGCCAATTTATTCTGGCAGATAACACCCAGACAAGGGTTTTATCTTGTTGTTACTGTTTGCTAGCAGCTATGCAGGTGTTTCCTAGCAGCTATGCAGGTGGTCCCAATCTTGGTGTAAGTGCGCGGTGCGAAATCGGCGACATGGCGACGAAACGGCAAAGTTGCATTGCTAAGTTAATGCACCTCAGCCATCACGGATGACCCGTCTTGTTGGACAAAATTGTGCACTTTAGTACGGGCATCGTGTGAACTTGTGCCAGGGATGGAGCAATAAAGGTCATGTATTTTCCATTCGTTTGTTGTTACTGCGTAATCCATTTCTTATAATAGTTATGCCTCGAAACAATACCAATATGAACATAGTCAAAAGAAGAGGCATGCAAGACACGGACACAAGGTGAGCAGTGAACAACACGAACGCCGACTAACAACTGAAGCAAAGCACAGAGGCGAAAAAGAAAGAAGACACACAGCTTACCTGCGCATGCTCGGTATGGTAGCGCCACCTGTCATACGGTTGCACGTGAAGGTCTACGCGATAGACAACTGCTAAGGCATTCTCTCTCCTCTCTGTTTAAGCTAATCGACGGCTCACTCACGCACGCACTTCCACTAGTACTGATATGCCAGGCCTCAACCAGTAAACGCGTATCCTCGTTCTTATGCCTGTACAGGATCTCGGTTTTGTCTAACTCGGGCATGCAGCTAAGCACCTGGCAGTGCAAAGATAGATTAGACGGCGTTCCACCTGACAGCGACCTTCTATGTTCAATTAATCTTTGATTAATACAACGCGCAGTTTGCCCTACATAAAAACGTCCTCAGCTAAAAGGGCAAACGGAACTTGCAGGGTAAGTTGAACTCGAGATGACCTTTGAAGGTGGAAATGCGGGTGATGAGGGAAACGTAGCGGCGAATTTTTGTCACGATAACTTGGCCATACGACCGGCGATAACTTGGCCATACGCCCGGCGATAACTTGGCCATACGCCCGGTGATAACTTGGCCATACGCCTCGCTTCCCGAGAGGACACCGTTTGAGGTTCAGGACTTGCGCAAGCTCATGCAGTTCTGCCTGGAAAATACGTACTTCGTTTTCCAAAACTGCTTCTATAAGCAACTTCAAGAAACGCCCATCGGTGCCTCCCTCTCGGTAACCGCTGCAAACTTAATGAGCTTAACAAACTTAACAAACTTAACCAGGAGCGCACCTACTACCACTGTGCACAACCTCTCTTCTTATAGTCCAAGCGCCTCTGAGTTGTCTCTTCTTAAGCTTGGTTTAAACTTCAACACGGGACCAACAACGGACGCCAAACGTTTGGTCTGCGCAGTGGAAAATGCCGTGGCGCAGGTACACCTTCACGCCGTGATGAAGCCCGTACGCGAGCTGCGAGTGTTTTGCCCAAATTCCGTCCTAGACTATTCGCGTCACCATTAACTGCACAAGAGCGCAATGCGATTCGAAGCCTTCGAGGTAATAATGACCTAGTCATCCTCCCAGCTGACAAAGGCAATGCCACAGTTCTTCTGGACCGCAGTGACTACGTGAAAAGGATGCGATGTTTGCTGCAAGACGACAACACCTACTGCCGCCTTAACAAGGACCCAACCAGCAAGGTACAAAAAGACCTGCAAAAGTTACTCACAGAGGTGTTTCAATTCGTCCCCCCAAGGCATAAGCATCTGTACTACCGTCTCCTCTGCCGCAATGGCTCCGCTCCGGCTCTCTACGGATTGTCCAAGATACACAAGCTTGATGTACCTATGCGGCCAATCGTGGATTACAGACGGTCACCGCTTCTTAGCCTTTCGAAGTACTTGCACCGCATAATATCTCCACTTGTGGGATGCGGTCCAACACATTTACGAAACTCTTCTGACTTCATTAACAAAGTGCGCGATCTCAAGCTTGACGATGACGACACTATGGTGTCGTTCGACGTTACGTCCTTCATGGAAAAAACAGCGCGAACACAAGGACGATGAAAAAGGGCACACACACCACACCACGGAGCGCTACTATCAACTGATTTTATTTCGGCGAACACGTACATATATACATATGTATGAGCCTCGTCACAAGTGTTATACACTGATAACCACACAGGAAGATGAAAAGGTCATTTCGTGATAAAAACAACACATGAAGGGATAGGCAAATGTCATCACCGCACATGCTGCATGTACATTATAAAAAACGGTCATCTAAGGCTTGTTAGCAGAAAGATATGAAATTTCTTTGTCTAAGAGAGCGACAGATGGGGTGCTGACACAGTTATCCTCCAGCAAGGCGATCCTATGCGCTTCTATAATTTCCCGCGTCAACTGGGAGGGGCTTTTTGCTAAAATTTCACATTTTTTATATAGGGGGTTACAATCACAACGCTTACAATGATCGCCTAGGTTGGCCACTAACATTGCTGGTGACGTTATTTCTATGTTCACGAAGCCTGTCATTCAGGCATCTGCCCGTTTGTCCTACGTAAAACTTGCCACAAGACAAGGGTATACGGTACACCACACGCTCAATGCAAGGAAGAAATGGCGGGGTATGCTTCTTGCCACAGGATGAGACTGGTTTGGGGGGTTTGTTGACGCGATTGCACAAGGTTGAGAGCTTATTAGGCGCGCTCAAGGCGACTCTAACATTAACTCGCTGGCCGATTCGCTTCAAGTTGTGAGATAGCTTATGAATGTAGGGAATAACAGTGCACCTATGAGGTTTCTCTTGTTTGGCTTTTTCAGCACACACACGATCATCAGACCTAGACAGGCTCATTTCCTTTATCATCTTTTGTACGACAGACGCCAGCACGTGAGGAGGATAACCTGCCCCTATCAGTCTAGTAACCTGCGCACGAAAACTGTCACCTTTACAATGAACGCAGGACTTCTTAAGGTCATTGGACAAGCAAAGCTTAGCGATTCCTCTTTTAATTAGCTTCGAATGGGCGCTGTTGAAAGACAAGATAGGTTTCCTACTGCGCGGTTCGAAACACCAACAGACGTACTCGGAGCACCATTTGATACGTAGATCCAGAAATCTAATGGAGTTGTTAGTTGGGAATTCGCAAGTTAATTCAAGAGATTTTGCACATGATCTAAATTTATCAAGCACACCGGAGGCAGAGCTATCTAGAGAGGCCGGAGCACATTCTAAGCACACAAGGAAATCATCGAGAAACCTAAACACCTTTGTTACACACGAATTTGCAACACATGAGGAGACTTGGCGGTCAATATTGGAGAGGTAAATTTCACTAAGCACAGGTGCAATACAAGAACCAATACTAATTCCTCTCTTTTGCAAGTAAGTGTGGCCTTCCCATGAAGAATATAAGGAGTTCAAATAAAACGACAAAAGTTCCAGGAAGCCTGCCACGCCAATCCCCGTAGAATTTTGAAAGGCGACACTGCCGAGATGATCTATGCATTCTTCTACACAGCCTAACAATTCATCATGCGGGATAGAATAGTACAAATCCTTAATGTCAATTGAAAAGGCTGAGAATTTCTGTGGTCGGCACAGCTGTAAAAACTGCGCGACGTCTTCTGACCGTTTAATCCTAAAAGGGTCTTCAGGAGTGAGCAACGAAAGCTTTTCTTTTAAGAACACGGACACACATTTTTGCAACGTGTTCCTTTCAGAGACAATCACCCTAATAGGGGAATCAATCTTATGCGTTTTAACCGTAAAAAACATATTCAAGGCGGCTCCAGCACTTTTCCCGATGCTCTGTGCAAGCCCTTCAAGGTTCAATTTTTTGCATAACTTTTTTGCCTGTGACTTGACCTTACCCAGTGCTACATGTTTTTTACGGTTTTTACGGTTAAAACGCATAAGATTGATTCCCCTTTTAGGGTGATTGTCTCTGAAAGGAACACGTGGCAAAAATGTGTGTCCGTGTTCTTAAAAGAAAAGCTTTCGTTGCTCACTCCTGAAGACCCTTTTAGGATTAAACGGTCAGAAGACGTCGCGCAGTTTTTACAGCTGTGCCGACCACAGAAATTCTCAGCCTTTTCAATTGACATTAAGGATTTGTACTATTCTATCCCGCATGATGAATTGTTAGGCTGTGTAGAAGAATGCATAGATCATCTCGGCAGTGTCGCCTTTCAAAATTCTACGGGGATTGGCGTGGCAGGCTTCCTGGAACTTTTGTCGTTTTATTTGAACTCCTTATATTCTTCATGGGAAGGCCACACTTACTTGCAAAAGAGAGGAATTAGTATTGGTTCTTGTATTGCACCTGTGCTTAGTGAAATTTACCTCTCCAATATTGACCGCCAAGTCTCCTCATGTGTTGCAAATTCGTGTGTAACAAAGGTGTTTAGGTTTCTCGATGATTTCCTTGTGTGCTTAGAATGTGCTCCGGCCTCTCTAGATAGCTCTGCCTCCGGTGTGCTTGATAAATTTAGATCATGTGCAAAATCTCTTGAATTAACTTGCGAATTCCCAACTAACAACTCCATTAGATTTCTGGATCTACGTATCAAATGGTGCTCCGAGTACGTCTGTTGGTGTTTCGAACCGCGCAGTAGGAAACCTATCTTGTCTTTCAACAGCGCCCATTCGAAGCTAATTAAAAGAGGAATCGCTAAGCTTTGCTTGTCCAATGACCTTAAGAAGTCCTGCGTTCATTGTAAAGGTGACAGTTTTCGTGCGCAGGTTACTAGACTGATAGGGGCAGGTTATCCTCCTCACGTGCTGGCGTCTGTCGTACAAAAGATGATAAAGGAAATAAGCCTGTCTAGGTCTGATGATCGTGTGTGTGCTGAAAAAGCCAAACAAGAGAAACCTCATAGGTGCACTGTTATTCCCTACATTCATAAGCTATCTCACAACTTGAAGCGAATCGGCCAGCGAGTTAATGTTAGAGTCGCCTTGAGCGCGCCTAATAAGCTCTCAACCTTGTGCAATCGCGTCAACAAACCCCCCAAACCAGTCTCATCCTGTGGCAAGAAGCATACCCCGCCATTTCTTCCTTGCATTGAGCGTGTGGTGTACCGTATACCCTTGTCTTGTGGCAAGTTTTACGTAGGACAAACGGGCAGATGCCTGAATGACAGGCTTCGTGAACATAGAAATAACGTCACCAGCAATGTTAGTGGCCAACCTAGGCGATCATTGTAAGCGTTGTGATTGTAACCCCCTATATAAAAAATGTGAAATTTTAGCAAAAAGCCCCTCCCAGTTGACGCGGGAAATTATAGAAGCGCATAGGATCGCCTTGCTGGAGGATAACTGTGTCAGCACCCCATCTGTCGCTCTCTTAGACAAAGAAATTTCATATCTTTCTGCTAACAAGCCTTAGATGACCGTTTTTTATAATGTACATGCAGCATGTGCGGTGATGACATTTGCCTATTCCTTCATGTGTTGTTTTTATCACGAAATGACCTTTTCATCTTCCTGTGTGGTTATCAGTGTATAACACTTGTGACGAGGCTCATACATATGTATATATGTACGTGTTCGCCGAAATAAAATCAGTTGATAGTAGCGCTCCGTGGTGTGGTGTGTGTGCCCTTTTTCATCGTCCTTGTGTTCGCGCTGTTTTTTCCATGATGCTTGACCAACTAGCCTGCAAATCCATCCTATTGGGTTACGTCCTTGTTCACGTGTATCCCAATTGACGTTGCGGTCGAACTGTGCTCTACTGCCCTCCAAGACGACGCCTCGCTTCCCGAGAGGACACCATTTGAGGTTCAGGACTTGCGCAGGCTCCTGCAGTTCTGCCTGGAAAATACGTACTTCGTTTTCCAGGACTGCTTCTATAAGCAACTTCAAGGAACGCCCATGGGTGCCTCGCTCTCGGTAACCGCTGCAAACTTAACAATGGAATCAGTCGAACGCCGGGCTATCGCAGCATTCATGCCTCAACTAAGAATTTTTCTTCAGTAAGTGGATGACTGTTTTTCCGTAATAAAGAAAGATGCCCTGGATGCGTTCTCGTCACACCTAAACTCGATTGAACCGGCCATAAATTTCACATTTGAACTGGAGAAGGACCATCGCCTTCCATTTCTTGACGTTTTCGTACAGCGTGAAGGGACAGGACTTCGCTTCAGCGTGTATCGAAAGGATAGACACAGAGGACGCTACCTCAACTTCAGTTCAGTTCATCCTGCTTGCCACAAACGCTCCGTCGCCTCATCACTCATACAACGCGCGAAAAAAACCTGCAGTTCTTCAGAGGACCTGCAAAGAGTCCTGCAAGTGGTGCATGCTCAACTTTCAGGCAACGGCTACCCGGCTTCGTTTGTGAATTCAGTGCATAAACAATTATCTCGTCCGCCTATTAGTGCCTCCTCCGTGCCTGCCCCGTGTAAACGTGCCGCGATACCGTATGCTCCTGGAGCCAGTGAGGCCCTGGCACGCGTGCTCCGCTCCTTTGATGTACACGTGTCACATGTGCCGGTGAAAAAACTGAAAAGTGTGCTGACAAACGTGAAGGACAAGCTTCCAAAAGAAAAGTTTCCTGGTGTCGTGTACAGAATCCCCTGTACCGACTGTGAACACGTGTACATCGGCGAGACAGGCGATTTTCAGAGGCGCCTAAAAGAACACTGCTACGACGTGAAAAAAGAAAAGGTGTCTTCAAATACACTCGCTGAGCATTCCGTTTCCAAGGGACATGATATTGACTGGGCCAGTGCGCATGTGCTCGCCACTGAAAGAAATCTAATCTCGCGACTTCATCTCGAATCACTACTAATCCATACCACCGATACCACGCTAAATCGCAATGACGGCACCCTTCCCTCTGTTTACGCACGCTGCTTGCGCCACCTTTTTGCACGTACTTAATGCACGTACTTTTTGCGCGTACTTTTGCACGTACGTTAATTTAGTTGCTTATAGCAGAAGTAAGTGTATCAGTCATTACGACTGACCGAGTCAATCCCCGTTCCTTCATGGCTTCATTTGTGAACAAGGCCCCCGTACGGGAGCCGAAACGTCGTGTTATTTATAAAAGTTTTTTGGTCGGCGTCTTGCTTTTACCTTTTGACCACAATACAAATATGTTTTCCCTGTCAGGTTTAGATGCTGGAGCTTTCAATTTCTTAATGTCATTGTGCATACATCATGCACAATGATGTGCAAATTCATGTGTGCTTTAACTAGTTTCTCAATCTCCTAGACTTTGTTCCATTGACTCCATAGGCCATTCGAATTGATAAAGGCAGGCACTATAAACAGGGCACGTTAATTTAGTTGCTTATAGCAGAAGTAAGTGTATCAGTCATTACGACTGACCGAGTGAAAGACGCCAGCTTGTGCCGAGGGAAGCAATTCCCTGATCGCTTTATTGCATCATATTTAAAGCCACAATGGGAGAGAAGGTTACTGTGAAAAGGAAGTGAAGAAAGAAAGCACAAAATGAAACACCAGCACGTTTGTGCTCAAGACCAAAGATAAGTGCGCGCACAAGCAGATATGATACATCTTCCTCGTCAAGAAATAATTCACTAGAAAGAAACACTTCACAGTCACCTGTTGATCCGTTGAAAGTTTCCCGTGTAGGCCAAGCGTTCGGGTGGCCTAACCTGGCGCTGCGATCTTCTCAAGATTGGCGAAGGCTCCCCCAATACTGTCCCTTGCGGTGCCACGCACGCTGACGGCGGTTGTGCTTCAGGAGATGCACTTGTCTCCACGTCAGAGGTGTCAATCATTTCGTCGTCTGATGATGCGTGGTGCAGATACTCTTTCGTCTTCTGCAAGAGTTGGCGGTTTCGCCATAGCACCTTATCGTCTCCCGTCCTGATGAAATAGAACCTCGGCCCTGCTGGCATTGTGTGACCATGACCGCTTCCTTATGCGCACCGCATCATCTTTTTGGAGGAGCGGGACGGATGGACGACAGACGCTTGCCTGCTTGTGCTTCTTCACCACCACCATTGGCTGTTCTCGAAAATAAGGCAGTGGGGTCTGCAGGCAGCGTCCTTGAAGTAGCCCTCCGGCGGACCGGCCGTCCTCCAGAGGACTTGCCCTGTAAGCCAGAATACCGAGCCAGAAATCCTCGTTAGTCTCAAAAGTTTACTTTAGAATTCGTTTTACAATCTCAACTCCTTTTCCTGCAAGACCGTTTGACCTTGGGAAATGAGGGCTTGACGTGATGTGACGAAAATCGTACGCTTTCGCAAACTGCGAGAATTCGCGACACGAAAAATGGGGCCCGTTATCCGTGCACAGTTCGACGGGGAAACCATATCTTGAGAAAATTGCCCTGAGCTTATCGATCACAGAAGCGGGCCTGGTTCCATGCAGAAACTCTAGTTCGGGATAGTTTGACGTCGTGTCGTACGCACACAAGTAGTTCCTTCCTGCGTACTGGAATATGTCGACTCCAATAGAACACATGGGCTAGTCGGTGTTGGACGCATCATCAGGGGATCGGGTGGTTGACAGTATGCATGTTTTCTAAAAATTGGGCATTTTTCAATCAGAGTTTCAATGTCTTTGTCGAGGCCTGGCCAATATATCAGCCGTCTTGCTCTTGACTTGCACTTAGTTGTACCGAGATGACCCTCATGCACCCGCTTTAGAATTTCAGGCCGCATATATGTAGGAATTACTACCTTGGCCACATTAAGTAATATGCCATTGATTACCGAGAGCTAGGAGGTCACGGCTTGAAGCTGATCTGTGACGGGTTTTCCTTACATGATCTGCTGGAGGAGGGCCTTAAAGCACACGTCCGAGGTTGTCTCACGTGCTAATCGCGTCCAAAGCAGTGACGTCGCTGGTGGCCGGTGCTCTCGACAGCATGTCCTCAAGCTCCGTCTGTTTTCCGGGAACAAACACAAACTTGTAATTGTACTTCACAAGTCATAAAAAGAAACGTTGCACCCTAGGTGGCATATCGGCAATTAGTTTCTTGCAAATATCAAGCAGCGGCTTGTGGTCACTTTCAAGTAGCAGCGGACGACCGTATGTAAAATGAGAGAACTTCTCGCAGTCGAAGACTAGAGCTAGAGACTCTTTCTCTCTGAGAATAGCGTTGTTCTGTGTCGGTCAGAGCTCTTGACGCGTAAGGTACTGGCCTCCAGCCGTCTTCAAAATTCTGCAGAAAGGCGGAACGAATACGTACGAGGAGGCATCTGAGGCTACTTTAGTTTCCTCGCGCGGATCGAAAACGGCCAGTAGTGGTTTCTCTCCTCACACTCTGCATATGCCTCTCCAGTCTTCATGTTTAATAATGAAATGGAAGGGGTCAAGGGCTCGTTCTTTATTTGTTAGAAACAACTTAATGAGCTAACAGACAGAGAAGCCTAAGAAAGCATAGGGGAAGTTACTTGTGCTATTGCAATTGTGGAGAAAGTAGAAAGGAATTAAGGTGGACGAAAAGAGAAACCTGTCTTCGGTGGGACCCGAACCCACGACCTTCGGATGTCGCGTCCGATGTTCTAGCAACTGAGCTACGAAGGCGGTCGTCCTTCCGTCCCCTTTATTGTGTATTTATATACGTATTATCCTGGGAGTGTTAGGCAGCGCTACTCGTGGCCAACGCGGCGTGTGTTGAACACACTTTCTTGCCAGGGGGCGTCACGCAGAACGTGAACTTAGATGAGGTGGCTGCTGCCCAATAAGCCCTCGCATGCTACCTAGGGCACCAAGTCTGCCGCAACGAGGCCCAAGCTATGAAATAACGAAAGGGAAGGGGTCAAGGGCTCGTTCTTTATTTCTTAGAATCAACTCACGTTTGTGTGTCCATTCGAACACTGTCTTGCTTGATAAGAGACTGTAAAGCAGCTGTTTTCTGGGCCAGCGATGGCAAGTATTTACCGACGTAATTAACCACGCCCAGCAACCTTTGGACAGCAAGCTTGTCATCGGGCCTAGTCAACTGCACTAAATCGGTGACTAGAGCTGGATTTGGGCTGATTCCTTTGTCACTGATGAAATCACCCAGAAATTCTATTTCCTGCACTCCGAACTTGCATTTTTGTGCATTGAACGTCAACCCTGCAGACTTTGCCGCTATCAGTACACTGCGGGGATGTTGGTCGTGCTCCGCCTTGTCACTTTCCCAAATTTGCACGTAGTCCACATACACGCGAACACCCGGCATGCCCTCAAAGACCTCATTTAGTGCCTTCTGAAATACTTCGCTAGCTGATGAGCCGAGCGGGAGCCGGAGGAAGGGAAGCGACCACAGGTTGTTACAAACGTTCATATTTTTGATGAATGCTGGTCTAAGGGAATCTGATGGAAGCCAGCATTGGCGTCCAGACGCGAAGAAATTTCGCGCCCGCCAGCTCGGCCTCAATACCTTCTTGACGGGGCATTTGATAGCGTTCCCTCTTGAGCGATGCATTCTGGGGTCCATGCAAACGCGTAGTTTGCCATCTTATTCCGCACGATAACGAGAGGGCTTTACAAGTCCATTGGCTCGCTGACTTTTTGAATGATGTGTTCTTGCTCCATGCGCGTCAGCTCCTCCCGAAGTGGTTGCTGCAACGCCAAGGGAACCCTTCGTGCCGGCTGTACGGTGGGGACAGCGCCTTCTCGCAACACTATCTTTTACTCGCGGTTGATCCAACCAGTTCCCTGAAAAAGCTGTGGAAATTTTTTAACAACTTCGTCAACAGTGCATACTGTTACGATGCCGACTCCTCGCTGAAGCAGCCCAAGGCGTTCGCTACCATTCAGCCCCAGGATTGCCTGGTAATCCTTTTTTACAACGAAGAAGTTTACGCATTGTCACGGTAATATAGGCGCAGGAAACATTCACATAGACACGAGGAGACAGGACAAGCGCTCGCAACGCATGGACTGTTCACATACAAAAGAGCCCTCGAACTGCGAAACATAGTTTAACAAAACTTGATACTGGGCTAGATGGTGCAAGTTCATTGTCACGGTAATATAGGCGCAGGAACAACATTCACATAGACACGAGGCATTCACATAGACGAGGCATTCACGAGGCATTCACAACATTCACATAGACACGAGTAGTCCATGCGTTGCGAGCGCTTGTCCTGTCTCCTCGTGTCTATGTGAATGTTGTTCCTGCGCCTATATTACCGTGACAATGAACTTGCACCATCTAGCCCAGTATCAAGTTTTGTTAAACGAAGTTTACGCAGATTCTTATGTCACCGATGAGGACAGGTACCGAGACTGTGCCGCAATGCTTAATGATGCCCCCGTTGTATGAGCGCAGAGTTGCCATGCTGGTTTTCAGTGGCCCGTCCGATGTTCACTTTTCTGTACGGTGATAGCGGTATTAGGTTCGGTTGGGATCCTGTATCAACCTTCATGGACACTTCTTTTTTACCGATCTTCGCTTTGACTAGCCAGTCGCGGTCTGTGCCCACTGCGCTGACTGAGACGTCGACAACCTCGAAGTCATTCTCCTGCTGTACTTCCGAGACGCGAGTCCTTGATCTGCAACATACGGCGAAGTGGTTCAGTCCGTTGCACGTACGACAAACCTTGCCGAAGGCTGGGCACCGTCGGGGGGCACGCGATCTTCCACACCTGGAACAGCCGGGTTCCTGGTGAGGTGGACGCCATGTCCGGCTTGAAGTGGCAGAGTAAATTTGGGCGTCGCTTTCTATTGACCACAACGCGATTTGGCGCGTAGTGGTCTCGGCTGCTTTGGACGTAGCGATTGCTCTCGCGAGGGTTATATTCTTTTCTCTCCGCAACTTTTCGCTCAGCTTTGTCGTGCTCAGGCCATATGCTATCTGGTCTCGAACCATTTCATCCGTGAGGCTTACAAAATTGCCGTACTTGATTCTTTTTCTACGTCCCACAAAAATTCTCGAATGGCTCCGATTCTGCCTACACAGGTGCGGAACACATACCTCTCATGAACCTCGTTTTGCTGCTCGATGCCGCATGCCTCGAACTTGGCGACGACTGTATCAAAGCGTTCCTAGCCTTATCCCTGGGCGAATACAAAGGTATTGAAAACCTCGATCGCCGGCCACGCTCAGGAGCAGCGCTGTTTTTGTCGCGTCTGTTCGAGGCTTGTCGGTGCATTCCGTCGCCTTCAGGAACAATTCGCTTCCAAAAGCTTCCAACTTTTCCCACCGTCTCCGGTTATGCGTAGTGGCTCTGGTGGCTTGACGCTTTCCATAATGTTTCCGCAGTTCGCACGGCGGATTCAAATTTTCAAGGGGAATCGCAGTTCTGACACCATGTATCAGTGATGGCGACTGACCGAGCGAAGGACGCCAGCTTGTGCCGAGGGAAGCAATCCCCTGATCGCTTTGTTGCATCATATTTAAAGCCACAATGGGAGAGAAGGTTACTGTGCAAAGTAAGTGAAGAAAGCACAAAGTGCAACACCGGCACGTTTGTGCTCCAAACCAAAGGTTAGTGCGCGCACAAGCAGATATGATGCAGTAAGTAGCTTAAATTATTTCTGCTTTGCTATAAAAAAGACGGGGCATCCTACGTATACAAATTGTCTTATCAGGACGTTAACTTGCCTCATGCTTCTTTCACTGCAAGTAGTGCTCGTCGCATTTACAATTTGTTTTTTAGCTGTAAATAATTTTACATCCTCCTGAACATATATGCAACGGTGAGTGGCGCCTTCTGAAGCTTCGGCCTATTTTGTTTCTGAGCTTTTTAATTTCAATCAAGCTAATTACGTCAAGAAGAAATCGCATTTCGTAGACTATCTCTCAAGGCATTGAAAAATGTTGGAAGTACTCGTATCCACCCACTGCCCTCATCTTCATTTCTATTATAACTAAAAATTTCTGGTGTTCTCTTGCGGTTTCCAGGCGTCAGAACCTTGATATGACTGAGACACGATGCAGTGGAGGGTTCAAGAAATACTGACCACTTCGGGCTGTTTAACGTGCTCTGAAAGGCATCGTACGTGGGCCTCTAGCATTTTTGCCTCCGTGAAAAATGTGACCACCACAGCCGGCATTGAAGCTCCAAATTTCTGAGGCTTTATGATTACAACCAGGGTACGATTATGAAGCACGTCATAGTGGGGCACTCCAGATTAAATTTTATCACACGGGCCTCCTTATGCACAGTCCAAGTACATGCGTCTTCCGGCATTTCATCTCACCAAAATGCAGCCGCCACGGCTGGAACATGTGTTGTCTCAATTATCAGTACGACATGATGAAACTAATATTAGAAAGGTCACGTTAGATCGTTAGTGCGCTGTGTAATATGTAGAACAGTAGACAGCTAATACTTGTGAACGACCATCAGTACACCTTCATAAAATGCCTGATGAGCCGTCTATAAGTACAGACAGCATCAGAGGCTTAGGGTCCGAGATGAACTGCTGTAGACATCCAAATATTTTACCACGTTTGCAGAGTCCACTTTGGAGGGCACTTATCCAGTCGTTACATGGTATTCCTGAAAAGAAACAAGTCATGAATTCATCAGCGACTTAGAAGCATAATGTGTGAAGCATGATTTTGTAAAATTAAACACAGAAATTCCTAAAACTGCCATTTCTTGCACATACAGGGAAACATAACTTATAAAGGTTGTTGCAGTGCTGGAAGTAGCTTCTTTAGCCGTGTCAGGTAGCAATTTGTCTTGCCCATTGCGACGCAATGCGATCATGTGAGATGCGGATGACAGGGTTTGGCTGAGAGGTTCAGGAGACAGTCAAAAAATAAAAACGCGAGCATATACTTGTATAAAATGCTGGTTTTTTACAATAAACCAAAAGTACACTCGAATAATGCACAGTACTCACGGATCGAAGCGCCAAAATTTTGGGGTATATAACGCACATACTTTTGTTTCTACCTTCATCAGTTTGTGACCCATCGAACCGCCATTCCAGGTGACATGCCATGGCTATATCGAGTAGCCGCGCATCTGGCACCGATCAGTGCTTACATGTTGTATTCTATTCTCAGATCACTGCACACTAAATGCATTCGACAGAAAGGACTGCTGCAAAACATGTGCAAAAGACACCATCCAAGTAATACACCTCTAGCCTTGCTTTTGACATGCGTCTCGTACGCACGAACATGTGTGGCAGGCGCAGTGTAACCCCATCTATCGCTGTTGCCGCCTTTGTATAGACACAATGTCTGTTGCCAAGCAATAAATTTCCAGAATGCAATTCTGTTCGCTAAAAAAACGGCCCTAAGGGAAGCCGCATCGCCCAAGCGAAATCTTGCTTTATCGGTCGCAGAGCATCATACCCCGAAATTTTGACAATTATAGTCCGTCGTGGCCGTAGCAAACGCATATCCAACGCTAGCAAACAGAAGCAATAGGTTCATACTCACCGGTGCGTATGTTCTCGATCCTTTAAACGAGTATTCGTTATGCCGGATTTCAACAGTGGTATTGTTGCGCTGCAGCCCGCCGATTACGCTCCGCGAAAGCGTTTAAACTGCCGAAAACAAGCACATTGAAACGTATTCTGTCGGTAGGAAGCAGCGATTAAAAGTGTATACTTTGTAACTGTCACGGAGTATTTAGAACGAGACAAAATAGCGCGAGTTACCAGAACACCCGGACGCTGTGAACCGTTGCACATCTGCCGCCGCATATTTCGAATTGAGAAATATTGATTGACCGATGTCGATGCGCTTTTCACATTGATGGAGTTAGCAAAAAAAAAATCGCTTAATAAAAGACAGGTGACACAATATCTCTCAAGAAGCACTCTCTGTAATGAGTACTCCTATAATATGTAAGACTATGCGAAAACACAGTCTTCGCTTACATTAAGAATATTTGGCCCTGATATTTGGCCCCGACGAGGGCGCCCCTACATAAAAAGTGCCATAGCGCGAATGGTGGTCTCCAGTCACGTGTTCACCCTTTCACAGATGTAGTTTGAGAGCAGAGAGAGGTCAGTGGATCCACTCCCAGCGCATGTAGCTGGAGAGCGGCGCCGTTGAGTTTTTCGCCATCTGTAGCGACTTGTACACTGTAAATGAACACATACCCAGCTGGGAGGTCCTGCAAGTATACGCTCCCCACAAACTCCGATGACCACAACATATACCCCCACCCATCGAGGTCGATGAGGGCACATGGGGCACATGCCGTCATCAAATTCCCTAGGGACTATAACGGCGCACTTCCCTGACGATGCCCCCATGGATATTGATGAAAAACACCCATCTCATGCCGCAAAACCTCCCCTGCATCGCGGAACGTGTTTTGGCTGCTGGAAAAGTGACGTCGCAGCCCGACCGACGGCGGGGCCTCAGGAGCCAGAACTAACATGGCGCCGGACAAACCAGGACGTCGAATGGCGCTAGACCTTTGCGAAGCTGGCAAAGGCTTTTGCCACGTTACGAAAAGGGCAATCGTAACGTCTGTCTTGTGAATATTACAAGTACCGCCGAGCGTCAACGAAGGCTATGATCTACAGTGTCAAGTGTCGAGGGAACTCAAATTGTGTGCCGGTGTGTGCAGTGACCGAACACAACCACGGATAACGGGCGCAGCGGCCGCGTTGGTGAGTGGGCTCTATATGCTATTTCAATTATTTGTCTCATTTTGATATAAAAGGAGTGAAGTTCGCTAGGATTCTATAAGTAACTATTCCTGATTCCTGGTATAAACTAGTATCGAAAGGAGTAGTTATAGTACAGAATATATAGCTGAAAAGATCTTCCGATTTACGTAAAATCCATTGCTTCGAGCACATGTTCGGAGAGCGAAATAAATGCAGCTAACTTCCGCAATTTTAGAGATAAACCTTTACTAATTGGCATATTTAGCGACTGTCTAAATGCCTATATCATCAGTGAAAAACATAATTCTATCTAGATCACTTACGGAGTTATAACGAGTTTAATGTTAAGATGCTATTTTGTTGTATTTGCTGTAGACGGAATTTAAATTTTCATACGCTTAGAAGCGCTAGCTAAATATCTGTCATCCGGTGCAGTTTATTTTCAGCTATCTTGTAAACTGGCCAAATAAAAACATAAAAACTGAAATTAGGAATATAACTTTTTATAAAATTAGCCAATTGCGCTAAGGATTCGTTTTTGTTATTGACTTTAAGAGCACGTCGATGCGCTCATCTTGGCGAAAAAAGAAATGCTTTAATAGTATCACAAGATCAGAGATATCGACTTAGAAATTTTATGAAAGAATTTCTGTCGGTCCCGCTTTCTTCTCGTTCACAGAATGGTGGTCTTTTTTCTTATATTTTTCTTTTCTTTCGATGTTTCTGCATGACGGGCGAGCAAGACGGGATCGGACGGGTTCTGCGAAGAAAAAAGAGGGATACTCTACAAGCGAGGAAGCAAGCATCTTTTGTGTCCGATCTGGAAGCCTTGGCGCCACCAAGTCCACCGGCTTCGGCAGTGCCCTCTCCAATTATCAACGCTCCAGGCATGCATGGCGGAATGTTCGGCGGCTTTGCCATACCTGCCCCCGAGCAGACGGTATACGAACGGGGACAAGCGAGTGCGCCGCATGTTTCTTTTTTTGTTGCCTTTCGAAAGACGCTTCGTGCGGGTGCATATGCTCGCTCTCGTCAGACCCCACCACTGTCAGCTGAACGCGGCGGCAGAGCATTATTTGTACGGGACGCATCCTTGGCAAACTGTGGTACCCAGGCATTAGAGGTACTATCCTTTATAAGCGAGAGATTATATTTGTAGGTGACGGTCTTGATTTCCGTTTTCCGTTTCTCCTTCGTTATTCTCGCTTTTTTCTGTTGTTTTTCTTTTGAATATCAACATCATGATGTTAGGACAGCTGGCTGTAATGTTTCCTTCCTTCCCAGGTTCTCGTATTTCAATAAGAAAAAAGAACTGGAAAAATGCTTCAGCTGGAATGAGGCAAATGCGAGGACGATACCGAACACTCAAGGCACTTCAGATGATAACGATGCGTTAATACCGAAAAGGGAAGATTTGTCAAAGCTTATTTTCACTTGTGAAATCATCACTAATTTTAACTAAATTCTCAATTTAGTTTGCAAGGCTAGAGACTTCGCAATTTTTTGCTTTCTGCCACAGCGGGCAGGGGTTCATATCCACCTCCAGGACCACGTACCACAGGAAAACGTCTACTCGCAATTTACTAGCCTGTTTGCAATACTCCCGCACCCATTCATTTATGCACTTACCTGCTTACCTGATGTAACATATGTCGCAGGAGAACGGGATTTGTCAGACAACATAGATTTGCCCTAATAACAATTTTTCTTGCGCAGCTTTCATGGGGTCACTTTATTACTACTACTACTACTATTACGAAGACTGTGCTGAGAGAAATAGTCAGTACGTTGTCTCAAGCGGGTGCTTTATTTAGACCATGTGAATCCTGGTGAATGTACAGAATGACAGCTTCACTTTTATTATGCATCTCACAGGCTGAAGTACAAGAGTAGCTTTGGATGCGCCAGGAACGGTCGTAGTAGCCAATGTTTCCGTATGAGTGTGAAGAATTTGCACTGATCATAGGCGAATCTTCCCTTTCGTTCTGATTGTCCAAATACCTATATATGAAACTATTAAGCTCCAGAACATTCATGCGCGATGACTGATCACCTCACGTGTAGGTGTTGTTCAGCCAGGGCTAATGACACACTTATCGCCTTTCGTTTCAACCCTTCCAAACTGGTAAGACGTGGTCTCGCTAATACAGGTGTTTATTAAAAGAGCGCCTATAAGTCCGGTCACACTTGTTACCAGCTTGTTTCGGTGAGCAAGCTTCATGGTTTTTAAAGCCGGTGTGTGGTGTATCTAACTCTAACGCCAATCCTATGTATACTTCTAACAAACGTATTGTAGTGGTGTTACTCCCTACAGCTACCATGTTTCCCTTAATACGAGGAAATTGGCCGCTTGAGGAAAGGTGGAGATTATATTAGCAGCACTGAGTGCAATTCCGGTGTCATAACTTGGATTCCGTTGTCCTGCGCACGTTACATTGGGAAAACAGGACGTTGCACAAATGAGCGGCTATTCAGGAGTGTTGCAACATGTCCGTTAAAATGCATAAGATGGCTTTCTCGCGATACATAGCCAAGATTGCAGATATGAATGCATTCGATAAAGCAGTTATCTTTAAAAAACAAACATGAGTGATCTCACGGTATGATTGAGAGAGAGCAGATTTTTTGTGTCAGTATTGTTTCTATCAGCGAAACCTTATTGTTGACTGAAAAGGAATATAATTTTAATAGAATTTTCCTCCCATGCAGTCATGCACGATATGAAGTCTCGGTGCTCTATATACCGGGTGTTTCAGAGAACGATTTCAAGTTTACAAAGATAGGATTTCTGAGAGAAAGAAAGAAAAAGAAAGCTTATTTTTTTACGGAACGACTTCTAAGGTTGGGCGCACGTGAGTGGCGTAAAATATTTGCAGTTTGCATGGTAAATAACTAAGATTGTGTAATCTATTTCTAATCAGCAGCATTTTGATTTTCCTACCATTGAGGAATTTACAGCCGCTAGACAACGATGCTTATCTGTTTTCAGTCTAAAACAAAGAAAAAAATTATTCGCCGAGACCCAGTGATCTAGCGTTTTTGCCTCATGGAACTCGCGGCAAAAGGAGCTCCGGAAGCCGCGTGGGAATACAGCATCCGCTGGTGACTTGTTCCAATGCACGCGCTAGTCAATTCAATATGCATGGGCTTTCAAAAGTCGTGACTACGAAATGTGTGATGATAGCGTCTTGCAGTAACCGAATAAGCAAAAGATAACGGAGGCTTCTGCATATGCCGAGCATCGAGGACATCGTGAATTTCGAATAGGCCCGCGCAATCTTTGCTGTCAACAGCAGTGGTTGAATTCGCATGGGACTTCTGGCGTTCTTCGTGCGCGCTTTCATACCGCCAAATGCCCAGGTTTTTCTAGCGCTGCAGAGCTTTGTACACGTATCTTTTCGTTGTTTTGAAGGCTCATATGGCATCGTAATCAGCGCGGCTAAAACTTGTCCTTTGATGTAATCACAAAATGTTTAATTAATGTTGTAATTAGTATATATTACTATGCTGCCCAGTTTTTTAGTGCTTTTTTGAGACTTCATGATGTTTACCTCAGCGAACAGTTTATTTATGAGGTGGTTTTTTTCTTTATTCTTCGAACAGCATATTTTTTAGGAAATTTTCAAGTTTTCACCGAGGCACCGTGTAATTCAGGCCCGTAGGCAAGGGGGGGGGGGGGGGCAGGCCCCCCACCCCGAAATTTGTCAAGACAGCCATTAATGCAGGGGTACAGAGGCACAAGTACAAATAGCGCCGTGTGCATTTAAACAAATGAAAAATAAACGATAGTCAAGGAACTCACTAAAAACAGCTACCCAAGAACCTTTATTCCGAAAGCACTTCCATTCCAAAAGCACGGCTACGCTTGCCGAGAATTCAGCGTCCGGCTCCTGAATCAACACCACAACACAAAAGCCACACTTTCCCATATGTCTGAGGCGTCAGCGAAACCATCGGCCATGTTCTCAGAAAAGAAGGCATCTGAGTGACTCACAAGCCTACGAACACATGTTCTCTACGTATTGCCAAAGGCCGTTCACCGAAAGGGAGATCCCAAGGCACTGTATACAAAAATGCGATGCGAGCTACATCGGCGAAACGAAAAACCTCAAACAAACATTTCGACAGCACAGCAATGACCTCTGCAATTTTGCAACCGATCGCAACGCGATAGCCGAACATTCCGAAGAGAGTGACCACCATATCAATCTTCCTGACACAACGGTCATACCAACTGAAACCAATTATCGGAAAGAGTTACTGCTTTGTGATTGCGCAAAAATAGATAAAACTTCGCAACGCGGGACATTTTAATATACGTAAGAGAAGCTTGTCGGAAACGAAATTACCAGAACGAACAAAATGTTGCCATACGGCTCCGAAACGAAAGAGAACGACGTTATCTGCCCGTACTTCGTGCGACATTTCTTCGTCGCATCAGTTATGTTTAGGAAGGTGGTTGGTTGGTTGTGTCGGGTTTTTTGGGCAAAGGTGACCATGGCTATATTGCGCGAAACGAGGATTCTCATCTACGGTTAGTGTGCTCGGTAGTTGGATTGCTTGAAGGAACAGTGCAAAGAATGACAGGACATACAGAACCACCGGTGGATTCCCTCAAGAAATGTCTTTCTTAACGAGAGGAGCGGTGTCTTTGTTGCTGCAGAGCTTGAAGGCGGTATAATGCGGGCGTCATTTTTACAGTCGCGTAGTGACGGCAACTTAAGGAGCATTTAGGTGCTTTGTTTAACTGATAACTGCGGCGCGTGGGAACGCGCACGCATACGGCTTTGCTTTGCGGCAGACGCAGAGTTTTTCCACGACCGGACAGGAGAAGCTAACGGAAAGCTTGGAAAAGGGGACTCTTGTATGGAAATGGGGCGGCTTCAACCCATTTAATCTCCCTGGCACCTCTGCGGACCCCACAACCCTTTTTCCGCTGCCTGTGTCGTGGGGCAGGCGCCCGCGTGGCGGAAGGAGTAAAAAGGGTAAACAAACAAAGTAACCAGGGTCGCTTGTAGTTCTGCGGAAGTGTACTGTGAGCCACGTTCATTCCACAGATAGATGACCTGAAAGCTTCCCTGAAACCGCGCTTTGCAAACCATCGGAAGCACTGCAATGTTTGCAATTGTGTTGCTAAAGCACGCCTGCAAGGGCAAATTCCAATCTGTTCAGCCGGCCTTTGATTTTTACCTCAGAGATATGACAACAGCGCATATCCTTAAGCTAAAAGGGGGATGAGAAATCTGGAAAACTAAATTGCAAACAATGCAAGAGAAGGAACTTCCTCGCTCTGCGATGGACGCTGTACCTGAATGCGCAAAGCCCTCATCCCGAACGTTCACACACTCCTCAATATATTGCAAACTTTCCCAGTGAGTACCGCTGCTGCAGAACGCAGTTTCTCAACACTTAAAAGAGTAAAACCATATTTGAGGAACCGAACAGCTCAAGAGAAGCTTAATGCCTGGCTCTTATGTGCATTAATTCACCGGATGCAATTCAGTGTCGACGAAGTTGTCACTGTGTTTATGTAGTAACCGCGATGCATGAAAATTGCGGCTTGAACCATTCTTTCCGGCCAAGCTGCATGCTCGTGTTTTTTCTTCTTTTGCATTGACTTTTACTATATTACAAAACCACTCGCAGGGCCATTCTTTAATATTGCTTCTTAAAACGAATGTTAGCGTGCTGCATCTTTTGTGTCATGAAAGCATCCGTGTTTTGGCTTTCTGTGGTTCAATAAAATTGTTTTCGTGAATATGTGTTTTTTCTTTTAAGAATGGCTGTCATAAAGTGGCTCACGTTCTTCTCGCAAGCCTGTAGTGGGGACGAAGTGTGAGAAATTGAGTAGAGAAAGCGTCCGACAAATATATTTTTCTATTATTTTCTGCACATCTGTAAGTGGGCGCATGATTCCTCTGCATTGCTTTTTTTTGTCGCTCCTCTTTCCGTCACTGACTCTGTTTGGCCCTTCTTAGTCAACATTACTTAGTTAGAAAGTGTTCTCTCTCGTGCACATGCTCTAGCCTTACTGTGTTATCAAAAAACTTCTTTTGTATCTCGGATTAACTCACCTCTTGGGCTGCATTGCACTCTGTTCGCTTTGTTGTCTAATAATTTCTTTGTTGTCTAAGAATTAAAAGTATCGGATATCAAAAGAAAGATGCCTCTTCCGTAAGAATAACTTAGTACAAAAATTTACCTTGAGAAAGTGCGCTATTAAGCTATCAGCATAAAATCCAATGTTATCTACATATGTGATATTCAGGTATATGCTAAACATTCCAATATTCGCACACCCCTATTCTTGATGTGAAAGTACCTTTCTCTGCTTATTTCGTACAAGTTTCATTTCTGCAAGAGAGCAGTGATCTCTAGAGCACTGATGGGCGTGCAAATTTTGCTGAGTGTTTGAGAACCTTTAAGCGTTTGAAAATTTTTTGCTGTAGTTATTGGGAACGGCGATAATACAATGGAAAAATACACATTTTCGACATTTCCTTCTCTTGTCACTTTGGCTCAGTGAACTGTGCGCCCTGGCTTTGCAGTACGTGAAATGTGGGATTTCGTGTTAGGAAGCGCCCATTCTGGTTTACTTCTAAAGTGGGATTAGTAACGCAATTATTCACACGAATTTATGCTGTTCTGGAAACCTTTGTTCGCATTTAGCATTTAGCAGAACGTGCGTTGTCCTCTGACTATCACAGAGGCTCTTGCAGCTCATCTCTGTCGTGTGTTCTGCTTTCTTTTGCCCACTGCACCTAAAACTTGATTGCTATTGTTTTGACGTTTCCCGCGATCTGCCTTCTTAAGTTGTGTGTATTGGTCACTTTCTTTGTCCTTGTTTACTCCTTGTATTTTTTGAACATCTGCTGGATCTGCAAGCGCAGACTGGCTTTTTGTTGTGAATAAAACAAATAACAACTCAATTGCTCCTTTGAATACCTTCTTGCTCCTGCAAGAAACCACTGGAACGCAGAAGGGAAGTGCTATCATGAATATTCCATTATGTACAGATAGTGCTGGTGCCTAACACAATATACGATAAAGACGCATTAAAAAGTGGCTACAGCAGAGAAAACATACTAAATATAGTCCCGGCGTACAAACCAAGAACTCTGCCCGGCACGGGGTATAAAAATTCATATATATACTCCCAATGTGACTCTTGAAAACTCCACCAAACACGGAGTATGCAAACAAAAATATACTCCCGAAGAACCACGCAGCAACTCCAACCACAAGGGAGTATTACGATACAGAACATACTCGCAATATTCCGCAAAAGAGTTCCCTCAGGCCCGGACTACAATATAAAAATATATACTCCCAAGGCACCACGCAGGAACTCCCACCGATGCGGAGTAAAAGTTTACTCCGACCCTACGGAGTATAATGAACTTCCAATGGGGGGTCGCTAAAGGACACGCCATTTACTCCCACCTGGGAGTAAATTTTGTTTACAGTGTGGAACGTGGTGCCTTCCGGGGCCTGTCCTGTACGTGTTGCCGCGTTTTCACGATGCCCGCGCTGTTGTTGCTCGACAGTGCCGCTTTAAGATGCCGTTCAAGAAGAGTCTATTGAGATGCCATCACTGCGTTATTTCCAGATGCACCTACAACGAAGAGAAAAGAAATTCTGCACTTGAACAATGGAGCAGTAAGTGCACAACTTTGTGCAAGAGAAGCGCAGGTGCGGCATTCATTCGTCGCAGGTTTCCAACTGATGCGCCCTTGGAAAGACAGCGGGTCGCTGCGGTGAACAGAAAATGTTTTGTACTTTTATCGTAACCACAGGTTTGTTCTGCTCATTGTGTGAACGGGAAGCGGAGCGATCAGAACTCCGCGCCGACACCTCGCCTCTTAGCAGTCTCTATTTGGTCTTTCTGATGGGCATTCGTACTACTTATTTCTGTTTGAGGGACGAATGCTTTTGTGATCACGTCCCGTGTTTGAAAGGCCAGCCACCCAGCTAATCAAGAAAGCATGCAAAGCGAATTAACACCCCTGCGGGTGCGTACAAGGCAGGCGCGCAGTTAACGAAGTGACGTTGAATGGTATATCTTGTTGAGCACCTTTCGTGGTGCCAATGTTTCCATTAAAAGTGGAAAGCAGGTTTATGTCGGTACGCAGAAATAAAACTAAAGTTAATAATGAGCTCTTTTACCCGAACCGACCAAGTAAAGGCTTCTTCTCCGAGACTGCGATAAATGCGATAAAGTTAAGAACAACTAGAACAAATAAAAATTACAACAGTTCCGACGTGCCGCGGGAGACAATGTTATGCGAAAAAGCCTGCGCGAAACGTATATGTCCGCCATTAGTCACCACAGCGAAAGTTGTACACAATAGCCGACGGTTAACCAATATGAGAAAAGTTCACCGTAAACTAGCTATGCCGTAACATTTACATGATGACATGTATGCTGATATGTGTACCAGCTTAACAAGGGACAGTAATCACGTGTCATCTGCACTTGTTGTCATGACATGTCATTTCAATCATTGCACTTCATGTCTTGTGTTATCACATGTTACTAATGTATGCACATTGCAACTGCGTTAATTCAACGATTAGGGCGGCTGCACCACGTGCACATTGTGTGAACTTAGCCATTCATTTTATGACTGATACTACATGCTGGTCATGAACACTAATACCGTGATCTATCATGTTTATTACAAGCTAACGTCACGTATTCAGATTAACTTGTTAGCAATGTAATGAAGCCATTTCAATGACACCATGGTGACACCATGTGATGTACATCATGAGGTATGGACATGCATACATTGATGCTCATGTCATGAAATATGTCTGTCTTGCAATATCCTCATCGCATGCCGCGCTAATTTGACCATATCATGTCATGGAGATCACTATAGCTCGTATACACCCATTGACCTCCACCTTTCGTTTTATACCCATCTAGACGCCCTTCTACTATTTCTGATTGATTTGAGTGGTTTTATGTCCCAAAACCAGGTATCGTTATGAGAGATGCTGTAGTGGAGGGCTCCGGAAATTTCGACCACCTGGGATTCTTTAAAGGGCCCCTAAACCCCCCCGAGGTCAAAATTTAGTTGCGGTGTTGCTTTTGTGCCGGGGTCCGCAACGAACACGTAGCCGCAAGAATTTTTCGGAACGATTCCGAAATAGCGGAGTTACACGCGTTTGATTATAAAAACGCCGCGCTTGCTTGTTTCGCTCTCTCCTGCGCCGCACCGGTTGCTTGCCGGGCCCCCCTCCTCGCCGAGGGCTCCTCCGAAAGTCACGTGACATACGTCGCCGAAGACGCGCTGTCCACTTCAGGTTGACGCGCCTCCGCCGGGCTCCCGCGTTCGCGCAAGTGTTTTGTTGGTGTTGCGCCAACGCTCTGTGCGAGCGGTATCCGTCGTTTTCTGACAGTTGCTGCCGTTTCTAGTCGACTGTACCTGACTTGCACTTGTGTAGCGTAGCGCAGTTACGAATTCACGAGCGTGTGCACGCGAACGCCACACGAACGACACACGACGAGGAAACAGGCAGTCAGCGCGTGCATTTGCTAGCAGACTAACCGGGAGTCGAAGTTCTCCTTCGACCAGTCCGTGGAGCTCGGACTATTCTGACGTCACCAAAAACCACAATGTCGTCGCAGCTAACTTTAGTGCGCCGGAAGTGGCCAGCGAGGCGCATGGGAATGTTTTTCTAGTTTGTGGCGCGGCCGCGGCGCGTAGCGCGGCGGCATTTGACGTCGGTCATCGTGGCGCCATTCTCAACTTGGTGCGCGGGTTAACTTGACATGTTGAAACAAATGTTGGGGGTGGTTTAGGGGCCCTTTAACATGCACTGACATCGCACAGTACACGGGCCTCAACATTCCGCCTCCATCGAAATGGAGGCGCCACCGCTGAGGCAATTTCATGTGACGAACATGACTGTAACTCATAGAATGTACCTTGATCTCTACCTTTCGTTTGACACCCATCGTGACGTCGTTTTTGCTCCGTTGGTTTTTGCTGTGTCATGCTCATGTGATATCACGTAATTCATTTCATAGAGGTGTCTAATATGGAACCTCTTGACCTATATCTTTTGTTTGACATCGTCTCCACCTCCTTCTGGTAGTGTTATTTTTGTAGAGTCATGCTCATGACAAAGCATATCATGTCACGAACGTTAAGGCTGGTTAGCGGCACTAAAATGGTAACCAGTGCGGAAGACTATCATAAGGCCTGTTTGCAGGGACTGGACGAATTTGTTCATGAAGAATCAGGGCTACGGGCCGCGGTGGCTGCATTTCGTTGGAGGCGAAATGTTGAGGACGGTGCGCTGTGCGATGTCAGTGCACGTTAAAGAACCCCAGGAGGTCGAAATTTCTGTAGCCCTCTCGTAATAATGGCGCGGTTTCAAGGCATAAAATCCAAGGAATAAATCGTCTAATGATAATGGCACAGGGAAAAGGAAGCAACTGTTAAGGACAAGGTGCATTGATGATTTTAAGCCGGTAGGCCTAAAATTCCTTGGACTCTATTACACTAACATTGCAACATTACAGAGGAATCGAATATAGGCGATCTCTATGGCAGGCAAGTGTTCTACCAAAGAACCACTCCAGCGGATGACGCTGCTCGGGAAAGGAAAAAGCCCCTCTACGTGGTGAATAGCAAAGCATATCCACGGTACTGCAAGGAAGTGCGAAAGTAAGGCTTAGTAGGACGGAAAGGAAGGCGTAGAGCGTACTATATTCTTGCATAGTATAGTACACAAGGTTATAGTATATATAAGGGGATTATGCCAGGGGTGGGAAAGGATATTCAGGGTGGGAAGGAGGGTTGTTATGGTGGAGCAAAGGGAAGGGGGCGAACGTGATTTATAGCATACCCATGTATAATGGGGAGGTGCGGTAGCGAAGTGAGGGTAAGTAGAATGAAAAGGAGGAGGGAAGGCCACCACCGCCACAGTGTACTGTAACAAGGGGGCGGGAAAGGGGTGAGGGTGGCGGAAAGTGACGTGAGATTGGGGGAGAGGGTAAAGCGTCGGATACCCACGTATAATAAGTACAGCATAGCAAGGAGGTGGGAAATGGAAGTGAAGGTGAGGTTAGAGAAAGGAGGAGGGGAAGGACACCAGCTCCACTGTGACCTTCCCCTAGTGCAAGCTGCCCGCAATTTTTTTTTTCTTCCTTGGCATTTAGAATAATGCGTAATGAAAAATCGACCAGGAAACCAAGTAGCATAGCACTATCAAGCACAAATATCTACACCCATGGAGGGAACTTAGTGGCAACGATACTGTCACGTGGTGGTGACACACGAAGTACTTCAGACGAAGCACGCAGGACTCAAGGTGATGTCAGGCGAACTGTTTATTGGGCGAACTTGTGCCCAGCAGAGCAACGCCAATCACAATCCACAGCAACAGCGGCAAGAACAGTCGTCGGTCGATGGAAAGACTGACAAACGGCGTAATGCGCCGGCTTTTAAACCCGCGTCATAACACTGTTCTCGCATTATCTTTGGAATTCCAGAAGTTACTGAAATGTGCGCGTCAAGCATGCAATTAACGTTGAAATTTGGGCTAGTTGGTCTTGACTTAAAAACATACAATAGCGGAACAAAAACAAGGACAGAGAAAGAAGCACACAGGACGACCGCTAGACTTCAACTGAAAATTTTACTTTGGACATGTGAAATATAAAGTGTAAAAAACAACATCTAATCTGAAGAAATGTCACCATTCTGCCTTCACAGAAGCTACACGTGCCAAGCTACGCGTCGAGCATGCACTCTTCCAGGAAGCCAATCTCCTTTTTTGTTAGGGCAATTGAGGGCACACTTGCACACCTGTCTGCCTCCCTGTGTATATTCATGGCCTCAGAGATCTCACGTCGTAACTGGTCATGACCCCTTCCCAAAACCCGAGTTGCACGAAATGCTGGGGCGCCCCGCACCGCTTACAATGATCGGCCAAGTGGCCCCCCGCGGCAAGCGACGAAACCGCAGCCCGATGCTCTCTTAACCGGTCATTCAAACAGTCTGTCCCAGTAACATTTTCCGCAGGACAACGGGATTGTGTAAATGACACCTGTAATACAGGAACCAAAACTGGTGTCATGCTTCTTTTTTGTTCATCCTTGCCTTCTAACCTCATTCACAGCAGGGCATCCGGTGCAGTGGAGAGCACATCAACACCGCATTTCTTGCCCACTTTTTTCAAGCGATGCGTCAGCTGATGAATGTAGGGTACCCCTACCCGCCGAGTACTAAATCGGCTTCGGTCTTCCTTTGAGGATGGGCGTACACCACTCTTAACTTCTTTGAGAAGGTTTTCAGCGACAGAGGCCACCAGTTCACGGGGGAAGCCTGCGTCTGCCAAGCGGGACACTTGCGCTTGCACGCTTTCCGCGACCCTGTGCCGACAAGACTTCTGTAGAGAGCCCCGTCTGTCCCAGACAAGACTTCTGGGACAGACGGGGCGCTGTTTGAATGACGGGTTAAGAGAGCATCGGGCAGCGGTTTCGTCGCTTGCCGCGGGGGGTCACTTGGCCGATCATTGTAAGCGGTGCGGGTGCGCCCCAGCATTTCGTGCAACTCGGGTGTTGGGAAGGGGTCATGGCCAGTTACGACGTGAGATCTCTGAGGCCATGAATATACACAGGGAGGCAGACAGGTGTGTAAGTGTGCCCTCAATTGCCCTAACGAAAAAGGAGGTTGGCTTCCTGGAAGGGCTTATGCGCGACGCGTAGCTTGGCACATGTAGCTTCTGTGAAGGCAGAATGGTGACGTTTCTTCAGATTAGATGTTTTATACACTTATGTCACATGTCCAAAGTAAAATTTTCAGTTGAAGTCTAGCGGTCGTCCTGTGTGCTTCTTTGTCTGTCCTTGTTTTTGTTACGCTATAGTATGTTTTTAAGTCACGCATGCAAAGTTTAAACAATGGTCGACACGGTTCTAGAAGTGGCATGCAAGATAAACGCGGCCTGCGTTGCGTGTAACAAAGTGATAACAGCGCTCCCCGCAAACAATAAAAACGAGCGCACGTGTCACTGGGAAGCGATAAGGGCTTTCTACTTAAATCAAAACAACCGGACGTGTCACTAAGCCCCTCTGAAAAAGCATCGTCCCGATCCAAAAAGACAGAACATGAAAGTGAGAGTACATGCAATAAATTTCATTGACAATGCGTCACAGTTAATCAGCGCGCGTAAAAAGGTTTAAGTCGCACCACGTGTACAACTTCAGGATGGGCGCGCCGCCGCTCGGGTGGCGTCAAGCCATCGGGCACGACCTCATAGTCCAGTTCACCACGACGTCGTACTACCTTGTAGGGTCCAAAGTAGCGGCGCAAGAGCTTCTCACACAATCCCCGTCGTCGTATTGGCGTCCAGACCGAGACGAGGTCGCCGGGTTGGTATTCGGTGTGGCGTCGTCGAAGGTTGTACTGGCGCCTGTCGACCGTCTGCTGGCTCTTGATACGCAGGCGGGCAAGCTGTCGCGCTTATTCGGCGCGCTCGAGGTAGTTGGCAACGTCGAGGTCTTCTTCGTGGGTACCGACCGGTAGCATGGCGTCAAGCGTCGTTGTTGGGCTCCGTCCGTAGACAAGCCTGTATGGAGCAAACTGCGTCGTTTCTTGCACGGCCGTTTTGTACACGAAGGTCATATACGGAAGTATGGCGTTCCACGTCTTGTGTTCGACATCGACGTACAATGCCAGCTTGTCGGCGTTGGTCTTATTTAGACGCTCGGTAAGGCCATTCGTCTGCGGGTGGTAGGCGGTCGTTCGGCGGTGGTTCGTGTGACTGTACTTCAAGATCGCCGGAGTTAGGCCAGCCGTGAAGGCCGGTACTCTGTCGGTGATGAGGACCTCCGGCGCTCCGTGACGCAGGACGATGTTCTCGATGAAGAACTTGGCGACCTCGGCGGCAGTGCCTTGGGCAAGGCCCTTTGTTTCGGCATAGCGGGTGAGGTAGTCAGTCGCTACGACGATCCATTTATTTCCGGAAGTCGACGTCGGGAACGGCCCCAGTAAGTGCATGCCGATTTGCTGGAACGGACATCGAGGTGGTTCGATGGGTTGCACAAGTCCGGCTGGCCTAGTTGTCGGCGTCTTGCGTCGCTGACAGTCTCTACATGTCTTTACCTAATGGGTGACGTCGGCAGTGAGGCGAGGCCAATAGTACTTCTCTTGTATTCTTGATAGTATGCGAGAAAAACCGAGGTGTCCGGCTGTCGGGTCGTCGTGTAAAGCTTCCAGAACCTCTGGACGTAATGCTGAAGGCACCAGGAGGAGGTGGTCGGCGCGGAGGGGCGAGAAGTTCTTCTTCAGGAGAACGTTGTTCCGAAGGAAAAACGAAGCCAGTCCTCGGCGGAATACTTTCGGCACGTCGGCGGTCTTGCCTTCCAGGTAGTCCATGAGGCTCTTGAGCTCTGGGTCAGCTCGTTGGCGTTCCGCGAAGTCGACGGTACTTATGGGTCCCAAGAAACAGTCGTCGTCCTGGTCACCCTGGGGCGGCGGATCGACGGGGGCGCGATACAAGCAGTCGGCGTCGGTGTGCTTTCGTCCGCTCTTGTAGACGACGGTGATAGGAAATTCTTGTAGTCTGAGACTCCACCGTGCGATGCGCTCTGATGCATCTTTCAAGTTAGCTAGCCAACACAAGGCGTGGTGGTCACTCACGACTTTGAAAGGCCTGCCGTACAGGTAGGGGCGGAACTTTGATGTAGCCCAGATGATGGCAAGGCATTCCTTTTCTGTGGTGGAATAATTCGCTTCTCCCTTCGAAAGTGACCGGCTAGCGTAACTGATGACCCTTTCAAGTCCGTCGATCTTCTGCACGAGCACGGCGCCAAGCCCTGTGCTGCTTGCGTCCGTGTGAATCGGACACCGCTTGCGTCGGTGTCGGCTTTTTCGTCGAAGTGTGCGAGTATTGGCAGCATTTGCAGGCGTCGCTTTAGTTCTTGAAATGCCTCGACTTGCTGCGTTTCCCATTTGAAGTCGACGTCGGCCTTCGTGAGGTACGTCAGCGGCTCGGCGATCCGCGAAAAGTTGTTGACGAAGCGCCTGTAATAAGCGCAGAGGCCAAGAAATCGGCGTACTGCTTTCTTGTCGGTGGGTGCAGGAAAGTCGGCGATCGCAGCTGTTTCTGTAGATCAGGACATACTCCCGACTTGCTGATAACGTGGCCAAGGAACAATAACTCCTCGTAGGCGAAGTGGCACTTTTCTGGCTTCAGGGTAAGTCCGGAGGCTTTGATTACCCGAAGAACAGCTTCAAGGCGCCGGAGGTGTTCGTCGAAGCTGGAAGCAAATAAGACTACGTCGTCCAACTAGACTAGGCAAGTCTGCCACTTCAAACCTGCGAGTACTGTGTCCATAACCCGTTGGAACGTCGCAGGCGCCGAGCAAAGACCAAAGGGCATGACCTCGAACAGGCCGTCTGGTGTTATGAAGGCAGTCTTTTCTCGGTCTCTCTCGTCTACTTCGCTCGAACAGGCCGTCTGGTGTTATGAAGGCAGTCTTTTCTCGGTCTCTCTCGTCTACTTCGATTTGCCAGTAGCCGGTTTTGAGATCCATCGACGAAAAATACTTTGCGTTGTAGAGTCGATCCAAAGCATCGTCTATCCGTGGGAGAGGATATACGTCTTTCTTCTTGATCTTGTTCAGGCGACGATAATCGACGCAACAACGTAGGGTTCCATCCTTCTTCCTCACTAACACCACGGGTGATGCCCACAGGCTCGTAGACGGCTGAATGATGTCGTTACGCAGCATTTCGTCGACTTGTTGCTTGATGGCCTCGCGTTCCCGTGCCGAAACTCTGTAGGGGCTCTGACGGAGAGGACGGGCATATTCGTCGGTTATGATGCGATATTTCACGAGAGGGGTCTGACGAAGTCTCCATGACGACGAGGAGCAGTCCTTGTATTGTAGGAGTAAGGCCTCGAGCTCCTTTTGTTGCTGCCTGGAAAGGCCTTGATTGACGTCGAAGGCGGGCGCGGACACTGCGGTCGTCGTTTTGGGTCCGTGAGAATCGGTGAGGGCGAAGACATTGCTTACATTCACGAATTCAGTTAGGAGCGCTACCGTCGTACCCATATTCAGGTGCCGGTATTCATTGCTGAAGTTCGTCACCATTGCCTTGGCCTCGCCGTTATGAAGCTTGGCTGTGCCTCTTGCGACGCACATCTGACGGCCTAGGAGCAAGTGCTGGTCGCCCTCGATGACACCTTTAAAGTTGGTAGGCGCTTTGGTGCCGACGGAAATGATGACGCTCGACAGTGGCGGGACGGTTACCTGCTCTTTTGTCACATTCAAGGCATAGTAAGCGACGGTGCAGTATGACGGCGTCGCATTATCCGTGGACAGCGTGATTGACCTGGATTTTAGGTCGATCACTGCGCCGTGCTGGTCTAGGAAATCCATGCCTAAATTACGTCTCGCGAACATTGCTGCAAGACCACAAAACTCACCGAATACGTCTGGCTGTCAATCGTGACTCTTGCCGTGCAGGTTCCAGTCGGTGTTATAAGGTGGGCCCCTGCTGTTCGGATATCTGGTGCTTCCCAGGCAGTCTTTACCTTCTTCAGCCGGTATCGATTAGGGCGGTGACGCTGTGGCTGTCGATAACCACGTCGAGGTCGGTGGTGCGTTGTGTTGCGTTCCGGTTAGGTCGGGGCGTCGGGTCACGGCTGCGTCGGCTTGCTCCGGCGCTGCTATGTCGCGTCGGCGGCGAGGCTTTCTCGTGAAGACCCTGGTCAGGCGGCTGCTGAGACTACGTCGGGAGGGTTCTGCGTCGTGGTCGTCGTCGTCGCCGGCGGAGTATCTTCGCAACTGCGTTGTGCAGCAACCGCACCTCCATCGGTTGCTGCTTTTATAGCCGGATAGGGGCTTGGAGATCGGCCCTGGCTGGGGCCGCTGTACTGGCGGCGATCCGGCGAGACGTAGCGGCCAGGCTAAGATGAACGGGATGGTTGTCGTCGTTGCCACTGTGATCCGGCGATGTAGTCGGCGATGTCGCAAGGTCGTTCACCTGGGCGCGGACGCGGCGCGTTCACGCCGAAGCCACGCTGTCCCAGCTCACGGTACTGGCAGTAGCGGTAGGTGTGCCCGGCTTCGCCACAGTGGTAGCATAGTGGGCGGTGGTCCGGGGTGCGCCAAATGTCGGTTTTCCTCGGCGCGCGCTGGATTACTGGCGAGCGGGATGGCGTCGGAGGTGGCGGCGGTGGCTGGCGACGAAACTGCGAAGGCGTTGGGTCCTGGCGTGGGCGAGGAGCGGCGGCAGGTCGGCGTGCAGCAGCGGGGTAGGTCATTGCCTCCGGTTGTGGCTGCGGTCGATCGGGAAAGCTCAGTGAGCGCTGTACTTCCTCGCGAACAATGTCTTCGGGGGAGGCGACCTGGGGCTGAGACGACGGAAACATCCGGCGCAGTTCTTCACGAACAATAGTCTCGTGTAGGTCGTCGGGGCCGAGTCCTCGGACTTCTGCGACGTCTGGCGACATGCGCCGATCGTACTGGCGGGTGCGCATTTCGAGAGTCTTCTCGATGGTCGTCGCCTCGGAGAGGAACTCTTGTACCGTGTTCGGGGGGTTTATTATTAACCCGGCGAAAAGCTCCTGCTTAACTCCTCAATGAGGAGGCGAACCTTCTCCTCGGACATGTCGGCGTCGGCGTAGCAGAACAGTCGCGTCATCTCCTCCGTAAAGATCGTGACGTTTTCGTTGGGGAGCTGTACCCGAGACTCAAGTAGCGATGCGGCTCTCTCTTTCCTTCCGCACGACGCTTGCAAAGGTGGGCAGGAAAGCAGCGCGGAAGTTGACTCCCGGTTCTCGAACCAAGTTCTTGCGGCGTCTTCCAAGTAGAAATACACATGGCGCAGCTTATCGTCGGGGTCCCACTTGTTAAGGGCTGCGACGCAGTCGTAGATGTCCAGCCAGCTTTCCGGGTCCTCGTATGATGATCCGCGGAAGGTAGGCGGCTCTCTGGGCTGGTTGACGACTACGGTTGCCGGAGACCTTGCTTCCGTCATCGTGGATGCCGGTTTCGTTGCAGCCCTTGTCGTCTTGTCCTTGTCGGGGAGCGGCAGGTATTCTGGCGGGAGTCCTTGTCTGCGGCTAGCTGGATGGACCGCGTTGGAGTCGTCCTCTTGGCGGCTTGGGCTTGGCTCAAGGCTGGACGGGGGCGTACGGTACATGGACCGAGAAGCACCTCCACCAGATGTCACATGGTGGTGACATACAAAGCACTTAAGACGAAGCACGCAGGACTCGAGGTGATGTCAGCCGAACTGTTTATTGGGCGAACTTGTGCCCAGCAAAACAAGGCCAATCACAATTCACAGCAACATTGCCAAGAACAGTCGTCGGTCGACGGAAAGACTGACAAACGGCGTAATGCGCCGGATTTTATACCCGCGTCATAACACGTTCTCGCATTATCTCTGGAATTCCAGAAGTTACTGAAATGAGCGCGTCAAGCATGCAAAGTTTCAACAATGGTCGACACGGTTCTAGAAGTGGCATGTAAGATAAACGCGGCCTGCGTTGCGTGTAACAGAAAGTGCTAACAGCGCTCCCCGAAAACAATCAAAAAGAGCGCGCGTGTCACTGGGAAGCGATAAGGGCTTTCCACTTAATTCAAAACAACCGTACGTGTCAGTACTAGATTTGTTCGCATTACCCGATGGTTCAGACCAGCACTTGCGGAAGGAGCACGATTACAATGCATAGCTTGAATTGGGCGGAGCAAGTTCTTCCACTAGAATAAAATTTTTCCACTCCACTCCCAATGTCATTGAAAAGTATTTGGCATAATTCTTATCAACTTGCCGTAATATACCCACATCCTCGCGTACTGTTTCCCCTCAACATAGTTAACTCACGTACATTCACTTAGCCTACTTGCAGCTGGACCTCGTAATACATTCAGTATCACATGTTCTGTTTATATGTGCTTTTGTTGTGGAAGTTTACCCACGCTGTTCTCTTATTTCACGTGCAGATCATTAGTGAACAGATTTCACAGAATATATGTGCAATTGCCCAGTATTTTGTCCTGTTACCTTGTTTTCTTCATATGGCTGGTTTTAACACGAAAGCACAACGTCACTCCCGTAACGGAAATGGCGCAGTAAAATTGACATCTAACAACAAAGAAAAACAGGCAAAAGAATCCCCCCGCCCACGCTCGTCTCTACGACGAAAGGTGGACGGTGCTCTGCCTCTGCGCTGTCACATGATTGAAGCAGTACGAACGCAGCTTATGATCTTATTGATCGATGTCAGTGCACGTTAAAGGACCCCAGGTGGTCGAAATTTCCGGAGACCTCCACTACGGCGTCTCTCATAATCAGAACTGGTTTTGGGACGTTAAACCCCACAACAAATCAATCAATCAATGATCTTATTGCTTCTTTCCATCTGCCTTCACGCGTGCGCGCGGCGTACTTTAGAACGTGCCTGAAACGGTGCTGCCATCCAGCAGAGGAGAAGTGGAGCAATGCAGCATCACTTCGCCTCTCCTGGCTGGAGCACCGCTCCAGGCACGTTCCAGAGTGCGCCTCGGAGCGCGCGGAGCCGCCTCACCGGTCACCTTTCGTCTTGGATGGCGCTTTCCCGCGGTCTGCTCTCCGAGCGTGATAAGAAAGCCGCTGCGTTAAGCACCCAAGGTTGGAAACCTCCCAACGTCTTTATTTTAGAACGTTATAGATACTACACGCTGCATAGGGCATCAAGCATTCGTAATTTCTGTTCCTTACAGGGTATTCCCGGATTAGCAGGCACCAAAGGTGAACAAGGCATGAAGGGCGAGATTGGACCCATTGGCCCAAGGGGCATCGCTGGGCCTCCCGGTCCTTCGGGAAAAAGGGTGAGTGTTTTTCTTTCGCGGTGCTAGAAATTACATTTTCAAAAAAGGGAGAGTGCTATTCTCTTTTGGCGAAGCTTAGCAACCTCATGCATGGCCGATACTGGGCGCTGTACCCTGATAGGATGGATTTGCAGGCTAGTTGGTCCACCGTGCTGTATCCTGTTTCTTTCCCAGCCTGCACTTACCTCTGTGCACGTTTGGCGGCCTGTAAAATAACTCAATGGTAAGGGCCACACTCTCGCCCATTTTGCCTTTTTAACCAAGCAACATCACAGGTGCACGGATTCTGTGCGGCCTCTTCTCTATGCTCCCTGCGAGGCAAATGAACTTACACAAACAATGTTCTTGCAGCATGGGTGCCTTAAAGGAGCATTAGAGGAAAGGGAAGTTGACCTCTATCTAGGAAACAGGCTGCCTCCTGAATTACCCAGTATTTTTTTCTTGCAGAACAAGATCTCACATTGGTGAAAATATTCGTAGTTGGAGACCAAATCGGATGTGCTACAGTGGTCTCGCCCCAAACTCGGCTAAGGAGCTGCGTCTTCACGCACTTCACTGCTCTCATGAAACCGATAATCAAATCAAATCAAATCAAATCTTTATTGTACATCTCATAAGAAAGTAATACACATATCAGGGCTGCCAAAGCCTCATATGATTTTCTTGTATGGCTTTTCATGTATATGTACATAAGTTGGATTGCTTTGCAGCGACCTCGAACGGAGCGCAAAACCATCATCCGTTCTTTGCCGGCATGTGTTCGGCTGACCGCCAATGCAAAGCGAAACCTCTTTTTTTGTAGACGAATCCTGTTGGAAAACGCTGTTTGTGTACGCTTGCGGGTTGTTTTAAATTGTATTTCCATTAGCAGTGATGAATCACTCTCGACTAATCAGACCACTTTACATCAGACCACTTTACAGACTTTCACGATATCTGTCAAATTCAAAGTAGCGTCAAGAGCTGTCCTTCAGCTTCTCGTAATTTTCTGCCTTAACAAAGTTTGGTTCGAGTTAATGATCCAGAACAGGGAATTTGTCAGCATTCAAAGGGACGGTAAATTGAGAAAACTATTTCTTCGCACTGGCAGGTTAGCTTTTCCCGATACCAAAAACACGAACATTGAGAGGCAAAATACTTGTGGCGATGCTTTTCATGTTACAGCACTAATAATAATGTCACAGATGTTTGATGGCATCTGCTAAGTCCCATACAGCTACTAATTGGCAAGAAATACATACACTGTGTTCTCAGGAAAACATATTGTAACGATGCGTAATCAACGAGGCACAAGGCACAACGAGGCACAGGAGCAGAACAAGGGAAAACACTTTATCGCTCGACCAAAAGAGAACCGAACGTCTTCTCCGTCGCCACGATCAGCCCGAAAGCGCGTGCAACGTCAACTTGCGCGTGCAACGTCAACTTTGTCTGCGTTGGCACATACCCGCGGCAGTATAGTTGTTCCAATTGCTTCCCCTTTAAAAAAAATCATCGTCCCGATGATAGTTCGCACAACCACGACAAAAGAACTATTGTGTAGGCTTGTCAATTTTCACAGTACTGCTTCATACGAAGCACGTGAACCACTTCGGGCAAGTTCCGTCGGCGGTTTGAAGAGTGTGGGCTGTCGGGAAGGACTTCGTAGTTGACGTCACTAATGCGTAGGGGAACTACATAAGGCCCGAAGTATCTGCGCAGGAGTTTTCAGAGAGCCCACACCGACGAATAGGTGTCCAGACCCAGACTCTGTCGCCGACGTTGTATGTTACGGGTCTATGACGAAGATTATAGCGTCTGGCGTCACAGTCGTGTTGCTCGTGGATCCACAGGCGCGCAAGCTGCCTAGCTCCTTTTGCTCGTTGGGTGATTTCTTCCGCACTGTTCTCGTTGTCATTAAGTTCATGGGGCAGCATTGCGTCTAATGTTGTCTTAACCTCACGGCCGTAAACGAGACTGAAAGGTGTCTTGCGAGTGGTTTCTTGACGAGCCTTGTTGTATGCGAAAGTTACATAAGGTAAAATGTCGTCCCAGTGGTTGTGATCTGCGTCTACGTACATGCTTATCATGTCACCCAGTGTTCGGTTGAGTCGCCCCGTCAGCCCGTTTGTCTGCGGGTGATAAGCTGTTGTCTTCCGGTGGGCTCTGCCACTCAGCCGTAGAACGTTGTCCAGAAACTTCGCCATGAACGCTCTGCCTCTGTTCGTGATGGCTACGGCTGGAGCGCCATGCCTTAAAACGATGGCCTCCAGAAAAAATCGTGCCGCCTCGTCCGCTGTTCCCCGTCTAAGAGCGCCTGTCTCGGCGTATCTGGTGAGGTGATCTGTGGCGACAATAATCAACCTATTGCCGCTAGTAGACACTGGAAAGGGTCCCAGAAAGTCCATACCGACTTGTGCAAATGGTGTAGACAGTACTTGCACAGGGTGCAGTGAGCCGGCCTGCTTGACGGACGGTGGTTTGCGGCGCTGGCAATCGAGGCATGTCTGGACGTAACGCTTTCCAATAGCAGCAAGTCTTGGCCAGTAGTAATTCTGCCGAATTCGTGCCAACGTGCGAGTGTAGCCCAAGTTCCCAGCAGCCGGCTCGTTGTGGCAGGCATGTAAGATCTCATTTCGAAGTGATGATGGTACGATTAGTAAGTAGTTGCTGCCACTAGGTGAAAAATTCTTCTTGTATAGTACTCTGTGGCGCAAGCAGTACGATGTCATCCCTCTTGCGAATAACCTTGGCACTTTGTTGGTTCGGCCTTCCAGGTAATCAATAAGTGGCAGCAGTTCAATGTCCTCTCGTTGTTGGCGTGAAAGATCGGCAGTGTCCACGATTCCCAGAAAAGCGGTGTCGTCGTCATCTTGCGCTACCATCTCAACAGGAGACCGAGAAAGGCAGGCGGCATCGGCGTGCCGCTTTCCCTTCCCGACTTGTAGGTGACAGCGAAGTCGAAATCTTGGAGTCGAAGACTCTAGTGTGCGAGCCGACCTGAAGGACCTTTCAGATTCAGGAGCCAGCAGAGCGAATGGTGGTCTGTAACAACGGTGAAACTCGGACCGTACAAATATGGACGGAACTTCAGAACTGCCCAAACGATGGCGAGGCATTCTTTTTCAGTAGTGGAGTAGTTAGGCTCCGTTCGTGACAGCGTCCTGCTGGCGTAAGCGATCACCTTTTCGCTGTCATCTTGCCACTGTACGAGCACCGCACCTAGGCCGACATTACTAGCGTCTGTATGCACTACTGTCGGGGCATCTTCATCGAAGTGCACAGGAGGCGTTTGCATGCGTTGTCGGAGGTCGTGAAAAGCCTGCTCCTGGTCTTCGCCCCACATGAAAGGTGTGTCTTGCCTGGTTAGGTGTGTCAAGGGCAAGCGATGCGTGAGAAATTAGCAATAAACCATCGGTAATACGCACAGAGGCCCAGAAGACGTCGTACAGCCCTTTTGTCTGACGGGGTCGGGAAATTGGCGACGGCAGCAATTTTTCCGGGATCAGGTCGGACACCTTTCCTGCTGACGATGTGACCAAGAAACTGGAGTTCTTCAAAACCAGAATGGCACTTTTCAGGCTTGAGGTCAGACCGGCAGAGCGTATCGCTTCAAAAACTGTTTTCAGTCGTTGCAAGTGTTCGTCGAACGTTGCTGAGAAGACAATGACGTCGTCCAAGTACACCAGGCTTGTTTGCCATTTGAGTCCGGATAGCACAGTGTCCATTAGACATTGAAAGGTCGCCGGCGCCGAACACAACCCAAAGGGAAGAACTTGAAATTCATAAAGTTCGTCGGGTGTCACGAATGCGGTTTTCTCACGGCCTCTCTCATCCACCTCGATCTGCCAATAGACGCTTTTTAGGTCCATCGACGAAAAGTAGCGTGCGTTTCGTAACCTGTCCAAGGAGTCATCAATACGCGGCAACGGGTAAGCGTCTTTCTTTGTAACCTGATTGAGCTTTCGATAGTCGACGCAGAAGCGCAGGCTACCGTCCTTCTTTTTCACTAAAACTACAGGGGATGCCCATGGACTATTGGATGTTCGAATGACGCCATCTTCGAGCATCGTCTTCACTTGTTTTTGTATTGCTTCGCGTTCCTTTGGGGCCACATGATACGGGTACTGTCGAAGGGGTCTGCTGGCGTCGTCAATAATGACGCGGCGTTTGGTGAGCGGCGTTTGAATAACTCTCAAGGGAGATGAGAAACAGCCACGGTACTGATTGATGAGGTGGACAAGACGCAGCTGTGGGAATTAGAGAGACCGCCTCCTGCGCTAAGTGACAGTCTTCTGTTTGCACTACTCCGTCAAAATAATTAACAGCAGTGCCTGTAACGATGTGTCGACGCTCATTACTAAAGTTTGTCAGCAAGAGTTCACCTTTTCCATCGATTAAATTTATAAGTGCTCTCGCAAAGGAGACGCCACAATTCAATTCAAGCGTCTTGATGTGCTCCGCGACGCCAGTACCAATCTGCAAGCTGTCACAGTACACGGGTACGAGGGAGCAGCTCCTTGGCAAAAGTATGACATCGTCGGCAGCAATACGTAAGCGAGGTTGTTGGTGTACCTCACCGGCCATGTCGTCCGAGTTCGTGGCAAACGTAACTCTCCGGCCGCGGATGTTAATCACCGCACCGTACTCAACCAGAAAATCCATCCCTAGTATAAGCTCTTTACAACACTCCGAGAGAACCACGAGGGTAGTTACAAAGGTTTGTCAGATCGAGGTGAGTGGTTGAATGAAGAGACAATTACGAATTATTAAATTTTAAAGAAACTGTATTCTTACACAAAAGAAGCATGCGAAACTTTTCTTCAGAAGGCGGACGGACGCTGCTTCGTGGCCGTCGTTCGTCGTGGCCCGTAGCTCTCTGCGTTCTTTAGGAGGCGGACGGACGCTGACATGGGGCAGTCGGCAGGACTAGAATCAGCGGAATTCAATCAGGAAGACGAACGACGCCACGCCGAAGCTCCTCTCCGGAATCGGAGGCCACCATTATCGAGAACCTGCTCACGTCCCTCGAAAGCAGCACGGTCGCCTCCGCTACGAAGAAGCAACTCGTCGACGAGCTGAGAGCGCGCGGACTGCCATGCTCCGGTCGTAAGGACGAGCTCGTCGAGCGGCTCATCCGAGATAACGTGAGTCGCCGAGCCACCGCGTCGATGGACGCGTCAACGTTAATCCAGGCTGCCGACGATGACGACAGGCAGGCGCACCTGGAGACGCTGTCCGCCGACAACGCAAGGCTTCGCGCGGAGCTTGACATTGTCCGAGCCGAACTCAGCCGCAGGTCCACGAGCTACAGTCGTGAGGCACCGCACGACTCCAACCCCCGTGTACGAACATTGGGTGAACAAGTAAGCAGTTCTCGTCACGGACCGCACGTTCCCACTGACGCAACGAGGTCGGGTTCGGCGCAGTCATCGATGGTGGGTGCCACAAACCAAAACGAAGAACGCCACGCCACGACCAGCGTTCCCACGCAAGGCTCCCCCAACGCAGAGCCGTCCATGGCACAGATCCTCGCCGCGCTCGTCAACACGCAAGTGCTGCTCGCCAACTCGCTGTCGAGAGGTCAACCAGCGGCAAGTCCGATCCAGATTCACTCCACGAGCGACACTTCATCGCCCATCCCAATCGTCGACGGGTCACCACAAGAAAGTGCTCACCAATGGACTGCGCAAGTGGAGAGGATCGCGGCACTCGCCCACTGGACATCGTCGCTCACGCTAGCGAGGGCAGCGAGCCGCCTCGCTGGATCAGCCAGGGACTGGCACAGCGGTTACGGCTGGCGGTATGAAACCTGGGAGGAGTGGAGAGACGCGCTGACTCAGCGATTCCGACGACGGCTTATGATGCAGGAGTTCAGCGAACTGCAATCGAAACAACGCCTTCAGAACAACGAGACGATCGTCGAACACATGTATTCGAAGAACGCTGTACTTGACAAGGCGCCGTGCCGGCTAGCCGAGGAAGAGCGTATCTCCCTCATCCTGAGCGGCATAGACGACAACACCTGGGCGAATCCCAAGCTGCCCGGTGAACTCAACATCGCTTCCACCGAGGAGGACATTAACGAGGCTCAAAAGCTCCACGAGCTGACGAGAGAACGGGCAGAGGCGAGGGAGAAAGTCCAGGAAAGCCAGGGCGAATCGGCGGCTCGATATGACGAGAGGCCGCGGAGACCAAGCTCCTAGGCAGGCGACCTCGTCCTGCTTGAATTGGGCGCTCGCGACACGCTGGGCGCTCGCTACGAAGGCCCGTTGGAGGTAACCGCTATCACAGGAGAGAACACCGCAGAGATCAGCAGGCTGCCTCACGCACCGGGCAAGATCAACAAGAAAGTGGTCAACGTGGAACAAAGAGCGCCAATTGGACATGGCCGAGCTGTCGCCGTCGAACGATACTTGCGCCTGAGGACAGGCGCAATTTTCGGGAGGGCCGTGTCAGCAGCGCTCGGGGGCCGCACAACAAAGCCCCGTGCACCCCGGCAGCCTTCAAGGAGACGGCGGACACCCCCTCGACGGGGCATCCCTTTTCGGAGAAAAGTGGACTGCCCCAGCGGGAGCCAAGGAGCAGGAAAGAGCCCGAAGAAAAAAGGAACGCAGAGAGCTACGGGCCACGACGAACGACGGCCACGAAGCAGCGTCCGTCTGCCTCCTGAAGGAAAGTTCCGCATACTTCTTTTTTGTGTAACAATACAGTTTCCTTAAAATTTAATAATTCGTAATCGCCTCTTCATTCAACCACTCACCTCGATCTCACAGGTTGAACCGGCGATTAACAGTCTCGCCGTGCATTTTCCAACAGGTGTCATCAACTGGCCTCCAGCAGCTCTTATACTTGGCCCGTGCCACGGCGTCTTCACCTTAGTTTGTCAGCGAGTTTTAAACTGATAATTGAAAAATGCGAGCCAGTGTCAACAAGAGCGGTAACTTCGTAGCCATCAATGCGAACTCTCAGGTCGGCGCTAACGACATCATTTACGGCTTTAGAAGGTCCATTCGTCATATTGTTCGTTGAAATCGGCGTATTCAAGGTCGTCGGAACTTGCGTCAAGTCGTCATTCGTCGAAAACGGGGGCTCTTGAGACTTTCGGGAACTGGCTACCTCACCCCCGGAGGTCGCTGCGTCTAGTTTCCCCGTCGCGTGCTAGGGGACCTGCCCCTATTGACGTCGGCAAAAGTGCTGCGAGTCGGTGAGTTGTAGGGCGCAGTAGGAGATGGCGAAGGAGAACGTGATCGGGGCGTCGTCATATTTTGCGGCTGAAAGTTCTCAGAAGCGTAAGCGTCGTTACGTCGACGGTCATAGGGAGCATAGCCAGAGTTAGCAGGAACGTTCGCGCATTCGTCAACGCGATAGGGACAATACCGATAGACGTGCCCTGCTTGGCCACAATGGTAGCACACTGGTCGGCGGTCAAAGGTGCGCCACACATCGGTTTTGCGACGCTGGTACATTGGGGTCAACTCTCTACGGAACCGAGGAGTGGCTTCCGCATGTCGAACATACGGCACTGTTTGCGCTGGCGGCGTGATTGGCGGAGTCGGTAAGGTCGACGGGTACGCTATGGGCTCTGTTTGCAGCATCGCGATGGCCCAGTTGATGTCAGCGCCGCCGAAGTTGCGTTGATTGGCCGGCTAACACTCTCGGCGTACGTAAGGCGCCGCGGCACGTTACCGCCCTCTCGCGATGCAAATTCTTGCCGGACTTCTTCGCAGACCACTTCAGCTACAAGAGATAAAGATGATGCCGGTTCCGCAGGCGCCATAGCGAATCCGAGTTGCCGAAGCTCTTCTCGCACAACCTCTTTTATGACGTCACGTTACCCGCCGTCAGTGCGCAAGTGTTCCCCGCCGAGTAGCTGTCATGCTGGCGGTATCGTTGCTGGAGTGCCCGTTCAATGGCCGTAGCCACTTTTGCAAACTCCGCTACTGTTGGCGTATTTCTCACCAGGCCAGCAAAGAGTTGTTCTTTCACGCCCCGCAATAGATACCGCAGCTTTCCTTCTTCTGGCATGTCAGGGTCCGCCCTACGGAAAAGACGTGTCAGGTCTTCCGTGAACATAGCGACACTCTCATTGGGTTTTTGAATGCGAGATTCAAGGAGACGCTGCGCATTTTCCCTCCTGTCGATAGTGGAAAAAGTCTCAAGCAGCTGTGTGCGGAAATTGTCCCACGTAGCAAAGCTCCTCTCCCGGTTCACATACCACGTTCGAGCGTTGTCCTTGAGGTAGAAATAGACGCTAGCGAGCTTGTTTTCTGAGCTGGTTTTATTGTTGTACTTCGCGACGCTCTTGAACTGGTCTAGCCAGTCTTGAGCGTCCTCAAAGGCATCACCATGAAAATTCTCCGGAACCATTGGGTTCTGCAGTGTTACCTGCGATGGGGCTGTAGTGGCCATGGTTGTCGACGGAGGCGGTTGAGCTCGGGAAGTTCCTTGCACGGGCTCGGGGGACAGGCCGAGCAGGCGATGACTGAACCGGTGAAGCGGTGTTTCGACGCGAGATGGCGATTCTGGGCTGGACCGTCCGCTCCGCTAAGGGGTGCTAAGCATGAAGGATACCCGGCACCTCCACCAGTGCAAGGACGCGTAATCAACGAGGCACAAGGCATAACGAAGCACAGGAGCAGCACAAGCGAAAACATTTTATCGGTCGACCAAAAGAGAACCGAACGTCTTCTTCGTCGCCACGATCAGCCCGAAAGCGCGCGCAACGTCAACTTTGTCTGCGTTGGCACATACCCGCGGCAGTATAGTTGTTCCAATATTTAACACACGGAGTTTCAGAACATCTGATAGAGTGAACTTGGCGAAAATACGAAAAAAAAAACAAATTGGCTGTCTGACGTCATCAGCCCGAAGTGCGAATTTAAAAAAAAGCTTGTCATTCGTTTTCTTTTTTCAATATTGAACTTTCTATGGCGAAATTAAGTACTCTCAAAATGTAAGTTTTCGTTTTAAACCACTTCTACCGTTCACGTTAATGTCGCTTTGAGCTCAAGTTATTGTACCTCTTTGGTGCCGTTGAGATAGGTAAGGCCTATTCATTTAGATCAACAAGAAACAATAACGAAATACAAATTCTACATCAGGAGGACAGCAATACGTTTCCTGTGTAAGGACTCGCAAATAACATCCAGGGTTGTCAAGCTCGTCAGAATGATCGACAGACGCTCGTTACCAAGAACAAAAGCCCCTTTAATGTTTTCGTCGTGCAATATATACAGTCAGAATGATCACGTGACCCTCGTGATCACCCGGATGAAAGAAAACAAAGATAGCGCGTCTCCTGGCGTTTGTCTCTCTGGAACAGGCGTCCCCGGAACGCCGGCTGGCGTCACATCTTCCCCGTTTTATAAGCATCGTGGGCCTGCCAAGAAAGAAAAGCATTTCACAAATTAGTCATCAATACCGAGTCTTTTCGGAGCTCGTATGACGCGCCCATATCGCGTCGTTCTTTGCTCTGGACTTGAAGTTTTGTTCGATGAACGAGGCTCTTGGACGTCAGACGACTTGGTAGCTACGATGTCTTTGTCCGTCGCGTCCGTTGGCTCGCTGCTTCGTGGATTCTGCTCCGTCTTTACAGGGCTTGTTTCTCCTCCGTGTGGGAGAAGGAACAGATGACGCCTGTTTCTGCGTACGGTCTTTCCTTCAGTTTGGACCCAGTAGGATCTCGGTGTTTTGGAAGGACGAAGGACCTTGCCCTCGGCGCCTCTGTCTTTCAGCCATACTTGAGTGCCTGCGGATAGACAGGGAAGAGGTCTCGCAGCATGACGTTTGTCAAAATACATCTTTTGTTTTTGTCTGTATTTTTCGTCTTGCTCTTTCCAAGAAGCCTTTACTACTTCTGGCTTTAGCGCGGATGGCATGCACGGTACTTTTGAGCGTAAACGGCGGCTCATTAGCAGCTGCGCTGGACTATAGCCGGTTGGACCCGGCGTGTTTCTATAGTTCAGCAAAGCAATGTAGGGGTCCTCTGCCTTCTTCAAAAGTCTTTTAAGAGTCCCTACCATGCGCTCAGCTTCCCCGTTAGCTTGTGGGTAATGAGGACTTGTTGTGACATGCCTAAAGCCGTAGTTTCTTGCAAAATCAGCAAACGGGAATGAGATGAATTGTGGTCCGTTGTCCGATATTACCGTTTGCGGTATCCCATGCCTGGCGAAGCAGCTTTTCAAATGCTGGATGACCGCCTTCGACGACGTTCCTCGATCCAGCAGGGCCAGCTCAGGGTACCTGGAGTGATAATCAACAACGACAAGATAGACAGCTCCTTTCATCTCAAATAAATCGATTCCGATTTTCTGCCATGGCAGCTCGGTTGTTTCCGATGGAATCATTGGTTCGGAAAATTGGGTACGCTCTGTAGCATGCTTGGCAGTTGGCCACGGTTTGTGCAATGTCTTTGCTAATTCCTGGCCACCAGAGGGATTCTTTAGCGCTCGCGCGGCAGCGTGCAATTCCCTGGTGTCCCTCGTGAACCCTCTGAAGCATTTCTTTCCGCAGCGCTCGTGGAATCACCAGCCTTGAGTCCTTCAAAAGCAACTGCTTGCAAACCGTGATGTTACCACGATGCGCCCAGAATGGCTTGAGAAGTTGTGGTGTGTGGTGCTTAGCGGGCCAACCTTGCATACAAGCTTCGAGCAACGACGTACATTCGGGGTCATTTGCTTGCTCTGAGCGTATGCGTTCGAGCATGTCGTCGGGGAACGCATACTGAACGACTCCCTCCACATAAGCCAAAACGTCTGCTTCCGTCAACTCTCCGACAGAACGCGCCGTGTTCATCACTCTCGCCCGAGAAAGTGTGTCCGCCGTAGCAATGCTTTTCCCCGGGACGTGTGTAAGCGTGAACGAGTACCGCATAAGACGCATCCTGAACCTTTGAATTCTTGGCGGTAGAGAATCAAGAGGATCTCGGCCCAGTAGCGGGAGGAGAGGCTTGTGATCCGTTTCAAATAGGAACGTGAGGCCTCTTAGGAATTCGTCGAAGCGTTCCGCAGCCCAAGTTAAGGCTAACGCTTCTTTTTCGATCTGTGAATACCTCTGCTCTGTTTTTGTGAGCGCTCTGGAGGCATATGCTACTGGGCGTCTCTCACCAGATGGCTGATCCTGGAGGAGTACTGCGCCAATTCCCAGTGAAGACGCGTCTGCCGATACAATTGTCGAGTACCGGGGGTTGTACCTCGCCAGGCATCTGTCTGAGCTGAGAGTGGTCTTGATCTTCTCAAAAGCTGCCTCTTGTTGAGGTCCCCAAGACCAGTCGCTGTCTTTGTTGAGGAGGCTGCGTAAAGGAGCAGACATTGAAGCTGCATCAGGTAAAAACCTTGCGAGGTGGTTCATCATGCCTAACAAGGATCGAACCTCAGCGACGTTTTGGGGTCTGGGCAATTGCTTGATTGCTCTAACTTTCTCGGGGTCTGGACGCACGCCGTTGGCATCGAAGATCATTCCCAAGAATGCGACCTGTTCAACTGAGAAACAACACTTTTCCTTGTTGAGAGTTACGCCTGCTTGTTGAAGTCGTTCTAGGACGTTACCAAGCCGCTTGTCGTGTTCCCCTTGGTTCTTGCCGTACACCAGAATATCATCCATGTAGTTCAGTACGCCGTCTAGGCCTTCTAGGACTTGCGAGAACTTTCTTTGAAAAATTTCTGGTGCGGATGTAATCCCGAACGGCAACCTGCGGTAGCAGTACCGCCCGTACGGCGTGATGAACGTCGTAAGCCTTTGACATTCCTCGGAAAGCTTTATCTGGTAGAAACCAGAATGCGCGTCCAGTTTAGAGAAGACTTTGGCTTCCTGGAAGCTTCCCATAACTTGCTCAATTGTTGGCAGTTGATGACGCTCCCGTCTGACGAACTGGTTCAGTTGAGTCAAGTCAACGCAGATCCTTACTGCTCCAGACGGCTTCATTACAGGAACGATAGGCGCGCACCATTCTGTCGGTTCTTCGACCTTCTGTATCATTCCTTCTTGTTCTAGCCTGTCCAGTTCTTCTTTGACCTTTTCTTTCATAGGAATAGGAATCCGTCGCGGTGTAGACAGACTGTACGGGATTGCATGTGGCACAAGGCGTATGGTGTATTCTCCCGATATGGTACCCGTGCCTTGGAATATCTTGGGATACTTGCTTGCGATATTGTCGGCAGTGTCTAATTCATCTAGGAAACGAACAACTCCCAGAGCTTTGATGGCTGGCAGTCCCAACAAGGGCGTGCGCAAGTTATGCACGACGTAAATGGTTTGTTGTGAACTGCTGTCTTTCCAAGATATTTTAGCGTCAAACTTTCCGATCGTACGGATGCTAGTATTGCTCGGTCCTTTAAGATCGGTTGCCTTTTCCAGAGAAGGCGGAAGAAAAGGATAATTTTCACCGACGACTGTCACCTCGGCTCCCGTATCTACTTTCATGCGGAGCGTCTGGTTGTTTATCTTTACCGTGACGAAATGTTCAGATTGTGTGTTCGCACACTGATCGACCGTGCCAATAAACTTGCTATCAGCTTCGGCGATGCCATCGAGAGTTATGTCTGTTTGCTTCTTTTTTCGGCATGCCTTTTCATAGTGGCCCAACTTCCGGCAAAATCTGCACCTTTCTTTTTGCGCTGGACATTTGTTTCGCGGGTGAAATGGTCCGGCACAATAACTGCAGTTATTTTGATGATAAGCGGGCTTCTGACGGCGAGTAAACGTGCTCTTTGCAGCAGCTTTCTTGGGCTTTACTGCGGCGACGCAAGCTTCTCGGACTGTGCCCTCGTGCTCTTTTAGCTCTGCTTGCTGTTGCTTTACGGTTTCGCTCGTACGCGCTCTTGCCAAGGCAGTGGCCATCGTTAGCTTGGGGTCCATCTGCAGTTCTTCCGAAAGAACCTGGTCCCGTAGTCCTACTACGAAGCGGTCCCTTATTAGGCGTTCCTTCATGCTTTCGAACTCGCATCTGTCTGCTAGCTTGCTAAGCTCGGTTGCGAACTGGTCTACTGTTTCTCCCAGTTGTTGGCGGCGTTGATTAAAGCGAGCACTTTCGTAGACTATGTTCTTGGTGTGAACAAAGTAGTCGTTAAATTTAGACTTTACGAGCTTGAAGTCCTCCATTTCTTCGTCTTTTACGTTTAGCGACCGAAGAATCTCCCTCGACTTTCTGCCCATAGTATAGAGAAGAGTCCTTACTTGAACATCGGCTGTTTTCTCACGTAGCCCAGACGCGAATCTGTAGTCGTCAAATTCGTCCATCCAGGCGGGCCAGTCCGCTGCGTTCTGGAAGTCGAAGGGCTTAGGAGGCTTGATTCCCGCCATTCTGAAGCGTTGTCGCCGGTACGGCTTGTCCTCGTAGACGCAGCTGCCGGGCGTTCGCTTGTTGACCCGCCCGTTGAAGCGCTACTTGGCTACCTCGGAACGCCGCACTTCTGACACCATGTCAAGCTCGTCAGAATGATCGACAGACGCTCGTTACCAAGAACAAAAGCCCCTTTAATGTTTTCGTCGTGCAATATATACAGTCAGAATGATCACGTGACCCTCGTGATCACCCGGATGAAAGAAAACAAAGATAGCGCGTCTCCTGGCGTTTGTCTCTCTGGAACAGGCGTCCCCGGAACGCCGGCTGGCGTCACAAGGGTGACTTGAAGCTTCCGGCATGCGGTGCAGCCTGCACGGCAGCCGGAGCTGAAGCTTCAGCTAGACTAGCGCATTATTGCAACCTGTAACACAGGGCTCTCTTTCCAAGGGACAGCAGCAGAACAGTGCTTCGCTTTTTTGCGGCATTCTCTAATTCTGGGCGTTCACGACAAAAGTGCACGTGATGCTCGTGCACGTGATGCTGCCGATCGCACCTTGGGGAGCCAGCGGATAGCACTCGGGCAGGACGGGCGAGCGGCTGTGGCCAGTGGTGCGTCGTAGCAGCGGCACCACCCACGTCCGCGCCTTCGTTAACACAGTTGAACCAATTTATAAGTGACACTGATAAATGAGTGACAAAGTTTAGTCACATGGCTGACTGCGCTATTTCTCGCATTTGTTGTGCGCATAGAGTTTCCTACTAAAATACTAGAGGGAAAACTGGCGCTAGTGTCTATGGGAGTTTCAAACAAGGCAGTTGAGCCAGCATGGGAATGATGGGTATGACATGGATTTGCCTAGTCTTCCTTTTTCTGGCTTCATATCGCTTTGCAACTTCAAAAAGAATATATCGTTTATGACCATATATTGCACTAAAAAGGGAGCTTTTGGAATAACTATGTGCATGCGCAGGAACTAGTTGCTTTTTCGCGGTTAGAAAAATGCTCAACGCTCAGAAATGTAGCAATATTGTGAGTGATTGATTTGAGGGGTTTAACGTCCCAAAACCAGCTCTGATTATGTGAGACGCCGCAGTGGAGCTCTCCGGAAATTTCAACCACCTGGGGTTCCTCAACCTGCACTGAGATCGCACAGCACACGGGCCTCAACATTTCGCCTCCATCCAAATGCAGCCGCCGCGGCCGGGATTCGATCCCGCGACCTTCGGATCTACAGCCGAGTGCCATAACCACTACACCACCGTGGCGGGGCAGCAATATTGTGCGATATCGCAATGTTGCCTCGTCTGCTTCTGCCCAGATTTAGCAGAGTCTATGAATGTTTAAGTTAAAGATATAGTTGTGTTCTAACTTAAAATAAAGGTTTCGCTCTTGTAATAAGGGACGTGATAACGTTTTCAAGTACGTAAAAATGTCGGTGCGTCTTCTAAATATAATAAACGTGCTTTCGCTCGCTTCCTTTACTGCAGGGCAAGTGCTCCACTGTATTTTTACAAACTATATGCATGGGTCAAGCTCCTCCGCGAGGCCGTAGCAGCAGCGCAGTATCGCCCATCGCTTGGTGGTTAGCTCTGTAAAAAAAAACGTGATGTTAAATAAGCAACCGTGCCGTTAAACTCCATGGGAAACTGCGCGTGAGCTTTGATCTGAGCTGACTTCTTGACCGTCGTCGTCCGCAGGCGCGTCTGCCTATCGTCCACTGGGCGTCTACTACCCGCGATAACTGTGCACCTGCTTTGCGCGTTCGGTCGGCGATGAATTAATCAGACAGCGGAATCCAAATGCTTTAGTACAAGATATACGAACAGCGGCCTTCTGACAAAGGATGAATGTCAGCCGTGAAAGCGACCCTAAGGTTACAGATTCTGTCGCATCTGATGCAAAAGAAAAGACAAAAAAAAAACTGCCAAACCTGATCGATAAGGTTCGCGAGACGCAGAGCGAATATTTCTAAAGTTGGGTAAAATACCACTGCAAATAATATGTGTAGCCATCCATCAACAAACACAACAACGAAACACTGCATGGCACCTCATATTGCAAACGACTTTGGTACATGCGACAGTCTGATAATATCTAGCGGTAAAGCCAGTAAAGCGCATACTACAGCCGCTGCCTTCGTCGCGTGATCAAAAAGTGAAGTAACGTCACTCGCGTCACTGAAGTTAGAAAACAGGAAGAAACAAATCCACCAAAGCGTTTGAAGCCGCAGGCACGAAGACTAGACAAATCCATGTCATGCCCATCATTCCCATGGCAGCTTCACGAGCGCAGCGCCTGTTTTCCCTCTAGTATTTTAGTAACAGCCCATGAAATACAAAATATTGACAAGCGAGTGTGTCTGTTTACGCGCAGCGTCGTTGTCGCTTTCCTGTGGCGCTCTGTGCATACCGCGCTTATCGTGCATGTCGCTTCGAGGGCCGTGTCGCCCACGCTAGACACGTTGCATGCCCGAAGCGCACATCTGAGCGCCTTCTCGGATCTCAGCGACAATACCAGAGCCTGCTATGATGCGTGTAAAAAATGTGACGTATTTCACTAACAGTCAGTTTTTTCGTCGCCCGACGATTGTTAACGGCACCATCGGTTTGCAGTGCGATTTGCTTTGTTTATTTAGACACAGGTTCACCCAATACACAGTTCTCCTGACATCGTCTTGAGTTCTGCTGCGTCCTTCATCGTCATGACCACGTGACATCTGGTGAAGGGAATTCCCGGTCGATGTACCGTACACCCCCTCCCATCCTCGAGCCAAGCACACGCTGTCAAGAGGACAACTCGAACACGAACTTTTGTAAGCATCGTGCGCAAGGAAAAGAGCAGCATCAATGCTAGAGACACGCGTGTAGCTTCCAAATAAAAAAATTTGGCAGATCCCACGTGCAGTGGGAATCAAGAAAATGCAAAGCATGTATAAGGAGCGTAAAATGGATTTGCATTGTTGTCTCGCTATACCGAGTTTGGTACATATGAAGTTAACGAAACGGCCGCAAGAGCACCATGACTGTGGCATGTAAACCATGCCGCTCATACACGCATACAATGATTCTAACGCTATGACTTGTCATTTACGTTCGTCATGCAGTCGTGTTGTGCCATAGTAGTTTTGGTATACATCCCATTAACGAAACGCCTGGAATGTTATGCTTTTCATGTTATGACCTGTCATTTACGTTCGTCATGCAGTCATATTGTTGCATACCAATTTTCGTACACATCCCACTAACGAAAGGGCCAAGAGAGCACCAAGATCGTGGCATGTAAATCATGTCGATCATGACATGCATGTCATGATTTTCATGTTATGACCTGTCATTTACAGTCGTGATGCAGTCATCTTGTGGCATGCCAATTTTCGTATACATCCCGTTAACGAAACGCGTTGCATGTAAATCATGTCGACCATGACATGCATATCATGATTTTCATCTTGTGACTTCTCAGTCATGTTCGCGATGCAGTCATGTTGTGGCATGCCAATTTTCGTGTACATCCCCTAAGCGAAACAGCCAGGAGAGCACCAAGACCGTCGCATGTAAATCATGTCACTCATGACATGCATGTCATGATTTTCGAGTTATGACCTGTCATTTATGTTTGTGATGCAGTCATGTTGTGGCATGTCAATTTTTGTATACATCCCATTAACGAGATGACCAGGAGAGCACCAAGGCACTGACATGTAAATCATGCCGCTCATGACACGCATGTCATGATTTTCATGTTATGACCTGCCATTTATGTTCGCCAGGCAGTCATGTTGTGCCATACCGATTTTCTCATACATCCCATTAACGAGATGACCAGGAGAGCACCAAGACCGTGGCATGTGAATAATGCCGCTCATGACATGGATATCATGATGCTCAAGTTTTGACCTGTCATTTATGTTCGTCATGTAGTCATGATGCGGCATACCAATTTTCGTAAACATCTGATTAGCGAAACGGCCAGGAGAGCACAAAATCGTAGGCGGCTAGATAGATAGATAGATAGATAGATAGATAGATAGATAGATAGATAGATAGATAGATAGATAGATAGTGTTACGGTGAGATGCGTTTATTTACAGATGGGGAATGCGAGAGGCCTAGGGACCGAACTGATCACGGTTCGAGCTAACGTCGTCCTCTTCTACTTCAGTGTGCGCCGTGTCGTATCAATTCACCCCTTGCAGACGATGCCCACCGGGCGAGTCAGGTTGTGCTCCGCTGATGGAAACGCTTAAGACGAGCTACGTGGACGACGTTCGTCTTGTTGGCGCGGCAGCCAGCCGATAAGAGCCGAGATACCACGTATGTGACATCGCTGAGGCGTGCCATGACAACGAAGGGGCCGGTGTAATGAGCTAAGAACTTCTGGTGCAGGCCGCGCTTGCGAAGTGGTGTCCATAGCCACACCAAATTACCTTTCTTTTATGACACGTGCTAATGATGTTCGTCATAACGGATCTTAGAGCGTTTTTGGGAAGCGAGGGTACGAAGGCGTGCGATGCGTCGGGCCTCTTCTGCGCGGCAAATAATTTCGGCCAGAGAAGGTTCGTTGGTCTCAGAATACGGAAGAATAGAATCGAGGGCTGTGCGGGGCTTGCGGAGGTACAGGAGATAAAAGAGACTGTATCCGGTAGTTTCATGTTGTGCAGCATTGTAGGCGAAAGTTATGAAAGGCAAGACAGTGTCCCAAGATTTGTGTGCTGCATCAACATACATTGAAAGCATGTTGATAAGAGTTCTGTTAGTCCGTTCAGTTAAGCCGTTAGTTTGAGGGTGGTACGGGGTGGCATGACGAAAACGAGACATAGAAAGACGTAGCAACTCCTCAACCATATCAGCAACGAATTGTCGGCCACGATCACTGATAATGACACGAGGGGATCCGTGCCGTAATATGATCGATGACAGCATGAAGTGAGAAACTTCTGCTGCCGTTGCTGCAGGAATTGCCGCACTTTCGACGTAGCGTGTCAAGTGGTCGACGCGTACTATAATCCATCGGTTGCCTGTCGTCGATCGCGGGAAAGGACCGAGCAGGTCAACACCAACGACTTCAAATGGCGATGCAGGGGGTGCGATGGGATGAAGAAGTCCTGAAGGGCCTCCAGATGGACGCTTGAGCGTTGGCATAGTTCACAGCTCGCAACATACGCCGTTACGCTGTGGCGCATCTTCGGCCAGAAGAAACGTTCGCGTGTGCGTTGAAATGTCCTGGAAAAACCCATATGTCCCGACTTAGGGTCATCGTGCATTGCTTGGAGGACATCACGTCGCAAGCTTCTCGGCACGACTAGAAGGAAACGGGCGCCTTCGCTAGAATAATTCTTTTTATAAAGAATGCCTTCCTTGACAACGAAACGGCGCTGTCCATTCGCTTCAGAAATGAAGAAATGAGCTAGACTGTTGTCTCTGCGTTGCTCCGCAGCTCTGTCGCAGCTCTGTCGCAAGCTGTTGCCAACGGATGTGTTGCTACGGGAGTTCTGCTGGAAGCCATTCCCGAAGTGTGAGTCCCGTATCCAGCGGCTGTTCCGTCGAGGAAACGCCGGCGGTTGCTCGTAGTACCGTGGCTGTGCACGGCGGCGCTCCGGGCAGAATCGAACCACATGTCCACGGACACCGCAATGGAAGCACACGGGGGCCTTGCGCACATCACCAAACCTTGGGCTTGGCTCCACGTATTCACGATGGTCATCCCACGTTGACACTTTGGCATGTGGTTGGTTGAAGGCATTCTGCTGATAATCACGGCGAGGGAAATCGTAAGTTGGTTGCTCCGGAGCTCTTGAGCCAGGCACGTGATTATATCCCGTGGTATCCATGGACGCACACGTCATGTCATAAGGCAAACAGGCGTCGACAACACGTGCCCTAGTCGCAGCGGCAGCTTCACGTCTACCAAGTTCCTGGCGTACGATCTGCCTTATTGTTGACGCGAGATCGCTGGACGCTATAGGGTCGACATCAACACTCGCGACGGTGGTCACGTTGGGGAGGTTACCAAACTTGGGTGTGATGCGCCTTGCCCTCAAAGTCTCGAACGTGCGGCAGTGTCGGACCACGTCTGCCATAGACTCCAACGTGTCCTTGCCTTGAGGAAGTTGTAGACATCCTCGGCTATTCCTTTAAGAAGATGCCCGACTTTATCTTCCTCTTTCATGCGGGGATCTACAGACCTGCACAACTTCAAGATTTCCTCTATGTAAGTTGTGCAAGTCTCGCCTGGCACTTGGGCGCGCTGCATCAAGGTCTGTTCAGCGCGCTTCTTCTTCAGAGACGGGTCCCCAAAGCAGCTCTTGATTTCATTTTCGAAATTCTGCCATGTGGCTATACTTTCTTCGTGGTTTTCAAACCGCACGAGCGCCGTGCCTTCGAGGAACAATGGCACGTTGGCCAGCCGGGTGTCCGAATCCGAACGATTATATCGACTCACCCGACCGTAGTGGTTCAGCCACTCTTCAACATCTTCTCCGGCTTTTGCGGCGAAGGTCCGTGGCGTCATGGGATGTTGCCACGTACCGACAGGCGAAGAGCGCGTGTTGTCGCCGTCAGGAATTGCATCCACGGAAAGCGGTGGTAGTCCGGCCAGTCGGCGGCTTCGGCGCAGTTCCAGGTGTTGAGCTTCCGTGATCGTCGGTACAGAATCGTTCTTTGCTACCCCGCACCTCCACCACTGCTGTTACGGTGAGATGCGTTTATTTACAGATGGGGAATGCGAGAGGCCTAGGGACCGAACTGATCACGGTTCGAGCTAACGTCGTCCTCTTCTACTTCAGTGTGCGCCGTGTCGTATCAATAGATAGATAGATAGATAGATAGATAGATAGATAGATAGATAGATAGATAGATAGATAGATAGATACGCTCAAACTCGCGGGAGTTCGCTAAGAAATGCTTCGCATTGAAAATGTCGCGATATTTACGGAGATGGCCCGACTGTTCTGTCACGCCAATGCCGAAATGTCTGAAGGCAAGAAGGCGCTTCTGATAATGAAAGGAGTAAGCGAGGAGCTGTTCATTGGGCTGATAAGGAGTCCAAGGGTGATCGAGAAGACGCTAGACATACGCAACTACTAATACAACCGCAGTTCGACGTCACACTACGCCGAAACTCCGATGATCTTCGTCAGAGCATAAGGGCCGTCGTGCGCGAATGTTCCCGTGGTCGCAACATCAAGTGCACCCCTCGCCAATGTTGTACGCGATGAAATTCAGCAGGCACTCGGACTTCCTGGACCGCGGCAGCCCCAGCTAGAGGCAATGACTTACGCCCCTGCCGCATGTTGAGCTATCCCAGCGCCGTATCCGCGCTGTGACGCCGTACCACCGCTATACCGATACCAGATACCACCTGGGCCGCTTACGTCTTACCGCCCGCTGGTATACCAGCACTAACGACCGGGAAAAACTGACGTTTGGCGCGCCCCCAACCACCACCCATTATGCTGCCACTGCGCAGAAGTGGGTCATACCGACCAGTACCGTGGAATGGGCCTGCGCGGCTTCGATGTGCACGCGCCGAATGATGTGAACAACCTTGCGATATCGCCTACTATATTGCCGGAGCGACACGGCGACTTCATCCCGTTCGCCCTGCCGCTACACCTCGCCGGATCGAAGTCAGTACACCGGCCCAACACGGGGCAATCTCCGAGTCCCTATCTGGGGAACTAAAGAGAGCAACCGGTGGAGGTGCGCTTGCTGCACGACGCGATGCCGAAGATCCTCCGCCGACGACGACCGCGACGCGCGAATCCTCTAGAGGTAGTCTCAGTACGCCGCTGCGCCAGAGCCTTGATGACCAAACTTCGCTGCGAAAGATTTACCGATGCGACATACTAGCAGTCGAACAAGCTGACGCAGCCGTGATCTGACGCCCCGACCTAACTGCAACGCATGACAATGAACCACCAACCCCGCCGTAATTATTGAGGGCTACAGCGTCACCGCCTTAGTCGGCGCCGGAGCCGAATATTCTGTTATCAGAGCTCCGCCACCAAGTTTAGTAAGGTAAAGACTCATTGGTTAGGACCAGATATCCGAAAAGCAGGGGGCCACCTTACAAGGATATAAAGCTGAGCGAGTTCGCAAGGGTACATAGCGAAAAGAACAGGCGTTTAAAACACGGACACAAGGGGAAGAAGTGGACAGCATTACTATCAGCCGAAGTAGAGCACAACTGTGCAAAAGTAAACACACAACTTATCCGCGCATGCTCAGGAATGGTAGCGCCACCTGTCATAGGGTTACACGTGCCGATCTACGCGAGAGACGACTGTTAAGGCATTCTATCTCTTCTCTGTTTAAGGTAATCGATGCTTGGTTCACGCATGCGCTTCCACTAATACCGATATGCCAACCCTTGATCATTAAACGCGTTTCTGCATTCTTAAGTCGGTACAGAATGTCGCCTTCGTCTAACGCAGGGGTGCAGTCACAGTTCTGGGAATGCAATGCGAAGATAGATTAGACGGCGTTCCACCTGATAGCGACCTTCTATGTTCAATTAGTCTCTGATTAATACAGCGTGCTGTTTGCCCAACGTAGAAACATCCGGACCTAAAGGAATTGTATAAACCATGCCCGTGCGACAGTCGGAAAAATTGTTTTTGGCTGTGTGCTTTACCTGACAGACACCGTTTTTTTCCTTGCAACAGCCCTTTCTATGCACAGCAGCAAAAACCTACCTAACTTATTGGCAGCCACAAACACAACGTTAACGCCATATACACTTCTCACTATCTTAAGCCTGTGCGGCACTGCGTGGATATACGGAATACACACGACTTTTTTCTTGTTAAAGTTACTCTCTGCTACGGCAGGTGTTCCGATCGAAATCTGCTTCTTTACTCGTTCAGCTCCTGTGGCTACAGCTAGTATAGGGTAACCTGCTTCTAAAAACCTCTGGACCTGTGCATTAAAACTATTGTTCAAAGGGTGCACGCATAATTTTGATTGGGATGATATTGGACACGACAACGCTTTTCCGTTTTTTACTACTTTCGAATGCTTGGAGTGAAAGTTAAACAACGACTGAGATGCTCTAGGGGAATGCTGCTAACACACTTGATTATGCTAAATAAAAAACTAGTCTTTCTTTTGTAAATATTAGATCATCTCCATTAACTTTAACTTGATCGCCAACATAGGTGACGAGTGATTCAAAATCATCCTTACTACAAAAAATCAAGTAATGGTCAGCATAACGAAATACCCCGATGATGTGGTTACCTAAGGCCTCTTGTAAGCGGCTGTCAAACTTGCTCACGCAAAGATCACTAAGAATAGGGGTGACCTTTACACCTAAAGAAATCCCTGATTTCTGCAGAAACAAGCCTTCTCTATATCCATCCAACGTTGACTGGAAGTACACGGAAAGAATTTCTAGAAATAATCCCGTGAAAACTCCGCACCTATCTATAAAACACACTCTTGCCCTTGTTCTTCAATGCATTCTTTTACGCAATCTAACAATCTTCATGCGGCAACTAGCAACACAGGTCTTCTACATCTGTACAGACGCCATGATTATTCTCTGTTAAGAACTGAACTAGAGCCTGAGAATTACGTCCACGAAAGGGGTCAGAAGAACTTCAGATGTGTTAAGCACGTCTGCAGGTAGATAGATACACAAACTTGCGAACTCTCAAACAATCGATCGAAAAGGAATTTGTCGCTAATGGGTTTTCGCCAAGAAAAATAATGCTAAAGTGAGCGATTTTCCTTTTTTGACGCTAGAAGGCATCGTATCAACATCATGTTTCAACATGAGATCGACAGCTTGTTGTGTGGCCACAGAAGGGTTCAGGTTCAGAGGCCGAAAATTCTTTTCAATAGGTGCTGACGCTTTCTTTCTGAAAATATGCTATCCGGCATAACAACAAAACAACCTCCTTTATCGGATAATACCGGTCTAAGCTTATGCTCCACATAATAAATCACCAACTGTCAGAGGCCTTACGAAGATCGTGCGATTGTTTGATGCCGGAGATGCATTCTGAAATACAGGGAGACTGTTCTTTCGAAACAACCTTAGTTATAGATCGAGGCAAGCTTAAAACGTCAACTCCTTTTAGGTTGGAATGCAAACAGTACTTAGGGCCAGTTAAGTCTGTTTTTGTGTTCTCCTTGATGCGGATCTCCTCCCGTCAAGGAGATAGATATCGGCACTGATGAAGCAGGAGGCAGGGTAGTGGTAATGAAACTTCAAGATATGTTGTAGCGAAATATTCAGAGCCATATATATGTGCAGCTTGCCGAAGCACATTGACGACAACATAAACATTAACAGCGTCTTACTGTTCTACTTAACTTTCCTAAGTTAGAGCCTAGAGCACTGTTACATCATACGACGAACCGCGTCTCACTGTTCGACCAGCAAGTGGTTACGGCCCAGAAAAAGGTGCATCGTACGGAGTGTTGCTGTTCTACCAGCTCAGTGATTACAGCCTAGACTGAAGAATCGTGGGTCCTAATACATTGCCATAAGCATAGAAAAGGGGAGGGGACCACTGCTGGTCCGCCTCAACATTCGCTTAGCCAATCCGTTTACCAGTTAACATAAGCCACTCCTTACTGAACCGCACCTAATCTCGATAGCAGTGTTTCTACACTTTCGACACGCGTTTTGGCACTCATTCTCAATATGGCTGTCCCTCTCTCTCCTCCCGCGCTCTTAGAGGTTTCTCACTACGTGGATGCTTTCAAAGTTGTTTACACGTTTGTAACCCGTGTGTCCACAGACCCCCACTCATCGAACACGCGAAATAACAAAATAACACATACCATTCACGTTATCAATCGGTGTTGTCGTCCTGGTGCCTTCACACCGTAGTCCCCACATTTGGCGAGTCTGAAGCGGTGCCGCTCGTTAAATTGTTGACAGACCGAAAGGGTCCCTTTGAACGGTTACGGGAACCAAGAGGTGATTGTCTGTCGTCGCTCCCCTCGCGTTGGGACCACGTGTCGCCGCGCCACGACCGTCGACACGAGCTCTCCTCTAAAAGGGCAAGGTCTCATAATAAAACCACTGAAGCTGGCGTCCGGCCGCGCCCGAGAGTCTTCCGAGGAACCCGATGCTTCCAACCGAGCCTCGCTTCATAGAGCGGTAGCAAGGTCGCGTTACCGAAGACACGTAGAGTTGGCACCTAGCTGCTCTCGAAACTAGCCTTTCGAAGGAAACCATTTGCGTTTGCACAGTGAAAACCGTTCGGAGAGACAGCCGAAAGAGAGGTTGTATAGCGCACGGTGCCGCGTTGTCTACTCTGCCCTATCAGCACATAAGCGGCTGCACATAACAGGGCCTAATGTCAGTATTTTCTCATGGTTCTCGTGTAAAACGGCATCTCCGAGAATGAGTACCTTTACTGGCGGTGATTTATATGAAAAGGAATTCCTCTTACATTGTAATAGGTCCGGTAGCTTCGCCGTCCACATAAAATCTGCGTACTGCACGGAAACTCTCAACCACTTGGCGAATAGGCCGTTCCGTTGACGGTCGTCCCGGGTGGCCCTGTTGACTTCTAAGCACTGTCGATAAAATGTGACGTGCCCCCATGGTTCGACTGAAATAACCGCGCAAATCCTGTTTGGACATCCAAGGTTGAAGACGCCCACACAACATCTAAATTTCCAACGAAATGATATTACGTTTGAACCACGACATAGTTTTATCGTAAAACATACACATAGGAATTAATGAAGCTAAGTAAGCAGGATTGTGCAGGTAAGCAGGATGATGCGATATCAAGGCTCGGGGAGCAGGCTCAAACAGCAGGTCTGGGATGCCTCCGAGAGCAGCGAGGAAGAGATGCAGACGCTAACTGGCACAGCACACGGACATATATTTCAGCACAAAAACGCAGAGATGCGAAAACGCAGTTAATGAGAAACACACACAAAGCACACCATAATATGTACACATTATGTATGGCGTCTCTACAAGAAGAGTTAAAAAGCTGAGAAAGCTCACGCGTTCCGCGCATCTACGGTGGCACGTCAACGTCTGTCCAAGGCTCCTCAGAAAGGTGAAGCAGGTGGTGGACGAAGGGCCGTCGAGGACTCCCAGATGTCTGCTGGGCGTCCCGAGCAGGAGACGTGTCGTTCTCGAGGTCCCTCAGGCGTTGGGGCTCAACTGCGTACCTCCGACGAATGTTGGCCTCAAGAGCGTTGAAGCCCGACCAGGCGAGCGCGTCTTCCCTGCTCTAATGTCTTCCTTCGTCTGCCTTGGGTGCCGTGGCTCGTTCCTATTTATTCTTTTTTAAATGCGAAGCATTTCTTAGCGAACTTGGACGAGTTTGAGCGTATCTATCTATCTATCTATCTATCTATCTATCTATCTATCTATCTATCTATCTATCTATCTATCTATTATCTATCTATCTATCTATCCGCCTACGAATTTTTGCTCTCCTGGCCGTTTCGCTAATGGGATGTTTACGAAAATTAGTATGCCACAACATGACTACATGAGGAACATAAATGACAGGTCATAACATGAAAATTATATGCATGTCATGAACGGCATGATTTACATGCCACGGGCTTGGAGCTCTCCTGACCGCTCCGCTATTGGGATGTATGCGAAAATTGGTATGACACAACATGACTGCCTCACGAAGATAAATGGCAGTTCATAACATGAAAATCATGATATGCATGTCATGAGTGGTATGATTTACATGCCACGATCTTAGTGCTCTCCTGGCCGTTTCGCTAATGGCATGTTTGCGAAAAGTGGTATGGCACAACATGACTGCCTGACGAAGATAAATGGCAGTTCATAACATGAAAATCATGATGTGCATGACATGAGTGACATGATTTAAATGCTACGGTCTTGGTGCTCTCCTGGCCGTTTCGTTAATGGAATATATACGAAAATTGGTATGCCACAACACGACTGCATGGCTATCATAAATGACAGGCCCTAACATGAAAATCGTGACATGCATGTCATGATTTTCATGTTATATGTAATGACCGGCATGACTTACATGCCATGGTCCTGGCGCTATACTGCCGTTTCGTTGATGGGATGCATACGAAAATTGGTTTGGGACAACATGACTGCATGACGATCACATATGACAGGTCATAACATGAAAATCGTGAAATGCATGTCATGAGCGGCATGATCTACGTGCCACTCGTTTCGTTAATGGGATGTATACCAAAATTACTATGGCACGACAGGACTGCATGAAGAACGTAAATGACAGGTCATAACGTTAGTATCATGACATGCGTGTACGAGCGGCATGGTTTACATGCCACAGTCATGGTGCTCTTGCGGCCGTTTCGTCAGCTTCATATGTACCAAACTCGGTATAGCGAGACAGCAATGCAAATTCATTTTACGGTCCTGATGCGTGCTTCGCATTTCCTTGATTCCCACTGCAAGGGGGATCTGCCAATTTTTTTCTTCGTTCACGCGCCACATGGGCACGTGCAGAGAGAGAATAGAGAGAATGCGGGAGGGAACCCTAGTCCGGGATGCCTAAGGCGATCTCGGCGACCACACGTGCCCGTTGAACTAGGGCCTGGCGGACCTCGGGAGCCCCGCCGCAGAGGGCATCTTCCTGCAGCTCTTTGGTGCGGAAGGGACGCAGGATAGCGGGGAGGGGAGGGAATAATGTGGAGCCGCATTCCACCGTGACATGGAATGTCGTTGGGGAGCAGCCACAGCCCGGGCAAGAGTCTGCGTAACGTTCCGGGTAAAATTTATGCAATGAGCGCAGGTTGGGGAAGGTGTGCGTTTGAAGTTGATGGAGTGCCCACCTCTTCCTCTCTCGAGAACGATGGAGGCGGCGGGCACATGTTGAGTCTAGTAAAACTTCATTCGGGCCTAGTTGGTACATGATCTTAGAGGGAAAATTTCCACTGCAAACACAAAGACACACCACAGAAAGGAAATGACACTCACAAGCGCTTGTGAGTATCATTTCCTTTCTGTGGTGTGTCTTTGTGTTTGCGCTGGAAATTTTCCCTCTAAGATGTTGAGTCTAGCTGCAGTGTAATATTTTAATATGTCGCGGTATGTGATTGGAGGGCCCAACTGGTCTGGACTCCCGTCCACGCCATGCCGGGCAGCTCGGTGGATAATTTCTCGAGCGACCGCGTGAGCGCGGTCGTTACCCGTCATTGACGCATTGCCAGGAGTCCAGACCAAGTGGACAAGGTGTGGGTCGGATGCATCTCTGTTTGTGTTTGGCGATTCGCGCAGAATGCGTTGAGCCGCCTTCGAGAAGCCGCGTCCCATCATAAAGGCGCGACACGCTTGCTGGGAGTCAGTTAATATGTAAACTTCTCCGGGAATTTGAAGAGCGTGTCGCACAGGAAGTGCGACACCAAGGACCTCGCCGTCTGTTGGTGTGGGACCCCTCAAAGAGGCAGCGGTAAGCAAGGTGTCATTCCCGTCCAACACCACTGCGGAGTACCCGTGTCGGCACCGTGCGGCATCAGTGTATAAGGTACTGGTCTCGGGGATGTCAGCGAGCATACGCGCCAAGTATGCAACACGGGCGCGCCTGCGTCCTGCGTCATGCTCAGGATGCATGTTTCGTGCAAGTGGGTGCACCTTTAATGTTTCACGGACTCAAGTCGGAGCCGTAAAGGCGGTGTCTTCGTCGCCACTGGTTAAGACTGGGTATCCCAGTCGCGACAGTACATGCCGACCAGTGGTTGTGAGCGAGAGGCATTGCCTTTGGCTGGTCCATTGAGCTTCTAATAGCTCGCTAAGAGTGTTGTGTGTCCCTAGGGCTAGTAAAAGTGTCGTTGCAGTATAGTGAGGGAGGCCGTGGGCGAGCTTGGTCGCCTTTCGCAGCATAGCGTCGACCCGCATCTGGTCGGATGGAGTGAGTCTGTTGAAGGGGAGGTGGTACGTGATGCGACTGATCACGCAGGCCTCCACCAGCCGCAGCAGGTGCCGCTCTCGCAGTCCTGTGCGCCTGTTGGAAACCCGCCGTATCATGGCGAAAATCTGTTGGGTTTGTCGGGACAGGAGAGAGACAGTGTAGTTCGCCTTTCCCTTCGCCTGTATGTGCAATCCAAATATGCGAGCACGGTCCACTTGGGGCACGGGCACGCTGTCCATGTGCACGGTGATCTCGGGTGGAGGGGTAATGCTACGCGAGCGGATGAGAAGACTTTTGAGAGACTTTTGAGGGGAGCGAGACAGGCCGCCCTGTTGTGCGTAAGCGGTAATGACACCGATTGCTTGCTGCAGTCGATCCTGAATGGCCCCGCCTGACCCACGCGTCGTCCAAATCGTGACGTCGTCTGCATAACTCGCATGCGCTACATCCGGAATCTGATCGAGCAGCTGAGGTAGTCTTTCCAGGGCTATATTAAACAGGGTGGGAGACAGAACTGATCCCTGCGGGGTTCCTCGACCTGTAAGGTGAATTGTGTCCGACAGGTGTGGCCCTATCCCTATGGTAGCTGTTCTGTTGCGCAGAAAGGAACGTATGTAGTTGTACATACGGTCGCGCAATGCGACTCCGCCAGATTCTGCAGGATGAAATCGTGTGCCACGTTGTCAAACGCCCCTTTAAGGTCAATGGCGAGGATGGCCCTGGTCTGGGCACGCGACAGAGCGCCCATAACGCCTTCCTTGAGCTGTAGAAACACGTCCTGTGTGGAGAGATGTGGCCGAAATCCGAACTGTGAGTGGGAAAAGAACGACTGTTGTTCGAGGAAAGCTTGCAAACGCCGTAAAAGCACGTGCTCCATTAACTTTCCGACGCATGAGGTGAGAGATATCGGCCGTAAGTTGGTTATGGCTATGGGCGTTCCTGGTTTAGGTATCAGGGAAATGTCGGCATGCCGCCATGCCTGTGGGAGTCTACCCTTATGCCAGTGCTCATTGAAAAGGTTTGTTAAGTGATTCAGATCTGAATCGCTGAGATTTCGTAGGGCGGAAAATCTTATGTTAGCTGCACCTGGGGCCGTGTTTCGACGGAGATCCTGGAGAACCACGCGAACTTCATCGACCTTGATGTCCGCGTCAAGTTCCTCGTTAGATTTCTCCGCATGTGGGTAATCGGGGTACTGCGGAGGTGGGCCGGTAGGGATGAAGCGTTGTTGAAGCTCTTTCAGAAGGCGGGATGGATCATCTCGGTACCTACTTGTTAAGCTACATAATTGGTGGTATGTACACGCCTTGGTTGAGGATGGATCTATGAGGGCGTGAAGTATGCACCATGTTTTCGCAGTGCTCAGGCTGCCCGAGAGACGCTCACAGAACCCTCTCCAGTTGTTTCGGACGAGAACTTGAGCATATTCTTGTGCCTCCTCCGAAAGTTCGTCGATACGCCGGCGAAGCTTGCGATTAAGGCGTTGGCGTTTCCAGCGCCGTGTGAGCCCTCTGCGTGCCTCCCATAGATGCAGAAGGTGCGGGTCCACATCTGGGGATGTAGTTGTAGCTAGTGTGCGCGTACACGCATCGAGGTCATGTGAAAGGGACTCTAGCCATTGCTCGTACCCTGCTCCTTCGGGAGGGTCCTGTCGACACTCCCTGAACCGCGCCCAGTCAGTAATACACACCTTCCGCTCCGGGCAACGTGCATTGTGTAGTGGTAGGGTAGTGGCCACGATGTAATGATCACTGCCCAAATGTTCATCGAGAGGACCATGCGCCATCACTGGTCCTGTGTTTTTGGAAAAAGTGAGGTCGGGGCACGTGTCACGCGTGACAGTGTTGCCTATCCGGGTGGGTTCTCCTGGGTCGGTGTGTAAGGTATATCCCAAGTTACATATATCATCCCAGAGCCGAGTTCCTTTGGGTGCGCATTTGCGGTACCCCCATACTGTGTGCGGAGCATTGAAGTCCCCGCACAAGAGAAGGGTGAGCCCAAGACACCCAAGTTCGATTAGGAGGCGGTGAAAGAGTGCGTGCGTGTGTGAACTGGGAGAGCTGTGAACGTTGAGTATGTAAATACTGCGACATTTCCTACCCTGTGTAATTATTTCAAGGATTTGATGCGGGATGTCAATGCTCGTACTGTGGCTGTTGCATGTTAAATTTTTCGATACTCAGGGCTCCAACTAGCGGAGAGGAACCCGTAAATGTGTTGAAGCCTGATAGAGAAGGGGAGCAGTTCGGTACCTGTAGGAGGATAATGTCTGGAGAGTTCGTAGTCATAGCAACGTACTGTTGCAAGGATGCCCTTTTTTGATGGTATCCCCGGCAGTTCCTTTGAAGGGCTATGATCTGATGCTGGCTAAGGGGCGCCATCATTGTCGTGAGAGGAAGCGGTCGGGCGTGAGTATGGGTGCGACCTTCTTGCACCTGTGAGTTGGGGCTGGGACCTTACGGCTTGAGAATTTGGCAGAGGAGCAATAGAGTCCAAACGAGAGACTAACTCGGTGAATAGGGCTTTAAAATAGTTAAAAGTTGGGCTAGTTGGTGTTCAGTCTTCACGTTCATCGTAGTTTAGCGCAAAGGAAACACACACAGTAGAGAAGGTCTTCACGTTCATCGTAGTTTAGCGCATAGGAAACACACACAGTGTGTTTCTATTGCGCTAAACTACGATGAACGTGAAGAATAGGGCTTGTGTGCGCTCTTCTGATGCGTGGGTTACAGTGATAATCTCCTGCCGAAGCGGTAGAGACTCCTGTCGCGCGCTGTCTATGGCTGCCTGAATTCTAGCATTGGTGCGCTCTATTGCAGCGTCCAGCTGCGCATGCATCTGCGCGTGACGCTCCTCCATGTCACGGCGTAACCGCGCGATCTCGGGGAAAGGATCGGTGTTGGTATTAAGTGGAGGAGGAGGGCAGGGCGCAGGGTGTGTTGGAGGTTGGAAGGGAAAGAGCTGTGTGGGAGCCCGCTGCCAACTTACCTCCCGAGGCGCCGTCTTGGCATTAGTGGTCTGCGAGGCTAGTGGTTGCTGATGATTCCGGGCAGCTGCTGAAGGTGCTGTCTTGCTTAATGTTGCCTTCTTGCACGGCTGTGGGGATGTCGGTGAATCCAGAACAGTCCGGCGCTTCGCTTGGATGCTGCCGGAGGTCGACTGGCTGGGAGATCGGGAACGGGACTTCGATTTTGTGCGTGCCTTGGAGCGGGATCTGGACCGCGTCTTCGAACGAGAGCATCCGCCTTTCTTCAGCAGTCTACCGGAAGTAACCGGTTCTACTGGGGAGGGGGTTGATGCGTTGGCGCATGCAGTCATTTTCCGCTGCTCATCGGCGATTGCTTTTAAATGCGAATGCATTTCTTTGTCGGGCTATGTCAGGCGCATCCGGCGGCGTCCGCGCGCCGGCAGGTGTTATCTCTCCGCTCTCACCCCCTCTCCCATAGCAACAGCTGCGGGTGCGCGCGCTTATCCTCGCCCCTAGCAACCGGAGCATCTGGTGCGAGAGAGTGTAGGAGAGGGTAGGTGCAGTGCTTCGCATCTCCTTCTCTCGCCGTTCGCTCTCTCTCCTCCCTGCACCCCACTCACCCGTTCGCTCGCTCGCACGTATATATAAATGGAGTGAAGCTCGCGCCTCTCAAGGCGATGGTGTACTCTCGGTGCAAGAAATGCATTCGCATTTCCTCACGATTCCCTTCGGGGAGGCGGGGGCAATTTTTTTTTAGATGCGAAGCAGCTCTTTGACTAGCCTGTGTAACGCTGTCCCTCCGAGCCACAATCATATCATCATCATCATCCGTACAAGCACGAGGCAACGCGCTTCCCTCGGCGCAGGTGTTGGAGCGGTGCCAAGTAGGTCACGCCGCAGCTGGGCGTTGACGTTACGCTCCCCTCGCACGCTTCCCTCGCAGGTGCGCGCATACGTCACTCTCTCCCTCACCCGCCGGAGCGCCCGCAGCTGCCGGCTCCAACGCCCGCTCGCCTCCCGTGTCTGCGTTTCGAACAAACGTTTACACCAGTAAACGCTACACCGAGTTTCGCTTCATTCTTCTTCCAGCACCCGCGTTAGCGCCGTTGAACCCATGACGCCACCCGTGCGCAACGCTGCTGCTTCGCATCCCATCAGGGTTCCCTTCAGGGAGATGGTCCAAGTTTTTATTTATCCGAAGTTTTATTTAAGGGATGTCGCTGGCGTGGAGGGCACTTCGGGTCAGTAGTAACATGGTCCCCACCACAAGATTTACACCGGGGAGAGCACGGATGTGAGGGGATGGGATTGTCGATGCCACACTGCTCACAAACGGTGACATCCGGAGTGGGGCAGTGATCGGCTCGGTAGCCAACTTTGAGGCACGTCTTGCAGACCTGTTGGCGGGGGCGGTGTGGGTAGCAGTGTAGCTCTGCTCCAAGGAACCGGACGAAGCGTGGGACGCGTAGGCCTTCGAAAGTGACCAGCGCAATATTCGTCTGGCCCATCATCCGAGCTTATAGTTTCTGGATTCCAGGCGATTGCATTTCCTCTGCCAGCATATGTGAGGGAGTGCCAGGTTCCAGTCCCGGCACAACGCCTTTGCACGAATCGTCGGGGGCTGCTAGATATGCAGATACGGGGAAGGTGCGCTTGCCGAGTGACAGCTCTTGCAACTTCAGCAGGGCGTCTGCAACATGTTATGATGGGGTGCTCATTACGGCCAAGTTTTGCTCTGGCCTGGTCCTGAGGATGAGGTCCCTGCGGTCACTCGGACTCACTCCGGCAACAGCCCAGATCGCGGTGGCCAAGGTTGGTTTGGGCCAGTCCCTCAATCTGAAACCTCCGAGTGGGCGCAAGATGACTTTTTCATCTCGGAATGGGAGAGGAGGCAGGCGCTTTGCCCCACGGGGCCTGGGCTCGGTTAGAGGGTGTTCAGAGGCAGTTTTGGGGATCGATGCTTCGAGAGCAGCGGCGTTGCGTGCGCGTCTCTTGTTGCGAACCACCTTCCAGCAGGCACCGTTTTATATGTCGTGTTCTGGCATATCCGTGATGGTAGTGCAAGGGGTGGACTCTGCGTCCATTCCTTCTCCAAGTTGCGGGTCCTCCGTCCGTTCTGCATTCAGAGCACTGTCAGCGTCGTGGTCGGTCGATGCCCCGATTGTCGCTGCCTTTTCGGTGGTTGGGAGAGTCTCTTCGGCGTTGCTAAGCATTGTGGCGATCGTTTGTGCGGTACCGCCCCCAGAAACGGTGCATGGTAGCGATAACGAAGCGAAACGCTGTCTGCGTTGAAGGTCTAGCGGTTGTCAAGAAGAGTGTGAGATGAAACGCTTTCCGTAACCAGCGGCATGCATCGGCGCCGCCGCGCCTATGTGGAGCAGACGCCGGCTCCGTTAGGCTTACTGCGGCGTTGCCAGCTGAGAGTTCCGAAGCCTTGTCAAGCAATTCGAAATAGACTCACAGTGACTGCAACCGCACGGGGAGTTCCGGTCAACAAGGTAGGTCACACTGCATAGAGGAATCGCGTGTTGCAGTACAGGATCATCCGAGAAACGCACGGTGAAAAGGAGCCCGTGCGAAACACGTCCGCACACGGTGGCCACCTGGCGGGAATGTCTCATGCAGAGAGGCGTTGGAAGAGCGGCCCAACGCCACTGCTTCAAAACGCGTGCCTGTGCTTACTTTCGCCATTTTGTCGGCTTCAATGCCCGTGAGGCGCCACTTCTTTACACGAGCCCCAATCGCGAGAAGGGTTCAGGGGGAGCACTTTGCTGTGAAGGGATCCACTGGTTCCCTTACAGCCTTGTCACAGTAAATGTACGTACAATAAATGCAAGTAAACACTTCACATTCAGGTCCGACACCCCCCCAACGTCGCATTTGCTGCACTTTATTTCGAATTCCGTTGCAAATATTTCTCGTAGTCTCAGGAGGTCTACAAATATTGGGTACTGGCGTAACTGTGCTAGAATAAAATTTTGCACATGAGGTAGTCTCACAATCATACGGCGTCACTAACAGAACATGTCACGGAGAGGAGAGTCAGTCAAAACGTACTCAGAATGACATTGCCTATGGATAACATGTTTAGTTCCATGAACAGTGAAAAATTCCCTGACAAACTTTCTTATTGGAAGGATACAAACCTACAAATAACAGAACAAGGTCCCGCGCTGTTCGAGTCGTTGTGCACAAATATTGAGCAACGCAGTTTACACTCAATAAATTTATACTTGTCTTCGCGACTGCCAATTTAACAAGTCTGCGCTACGCACAACGTCGCTTGCGTATCAAATGCTTAGAGTTTACATGCGCCTGAATTCCTTTCGCAGAAGTGCAAGCAGAAATATGCAGCTTGCATTCTTCATACTCGAAAAAGTTTTTGTGGTTTATACACCACCACAAAAGAATGTGCTTTTTGTTGGTGTATACCGGACAGAAGCAAAACGGCTAGCCGGCCTAGTTGGAACGAATTCATGGTGGTACTTGCGCGAAACAAACGGGGACGAAGGAAGGAGACACACAGACAAGCGCAATCTAACAACTCTAGAGTTGTTAGATTGCGTTTGTCTGTGTGTCTCCCTCCTTCCCCGTTTGTTTCGCGCAAGTACCACCATGAATATACCGGACCAACCAAACCCTGGACCTACGACGACCTCAACGGAGCTTCTAGCCGCGGATGCGGCAACGCGGGTATGAGAAAAAAAGACTCAGAAAGCCTCTCGACTCGGACAGGCCATCATTGGAAATTAAACGTAGAGACGCTTAACCCTCGTACTCTTTCAAGCGAAGCCAGATTACCTGAACTACTAGAAGAATTAAAGAGTACTTGGGATATCATTGGCCTTAGCGAGGTTAGGAAACCAGGAGAAGGATACTTATCCCTTAATTAAAGACACGTTCTCTGCTGCAGAGGACTACTAGAGAAGCGCGAATAGGGCGTGGGGTTCCTTATACACAAAGACATAGTAGGTACCATTGAACACTTCTATAGCATCAATGAAAGGGTAGCAGGTGTGGTGATAAAATTAAATAGGCGATACAAACTAAAACTAGTACAAAGTTAAGCACCAACGACCAGCCACAGTGACGAGGCTGCAGGACAGTTCTACGAGGATGCAGAAACGCCAATGAACATGGTACACATCCAATATACGATTTTTATGGAGGACTTCAACGCGAAAATAGGAAAGAAACTAAGAGGAGAACGTGCAGTCGGCTATTACGAAGAAGGAGTTAGAAACAGCAGAGGGGACATGCTAGTAGAATTCGCCGAAAGAAATCACCTTCGTGTAATGAATACTTTCTTCAAGTAATGTAAGAACAGGAAATGGACGCGTGGAGAAGCCCCAAAGGAGAAACAAAGAACGAAATAGATTTCATAATATGCACTGATCTAGGTATAGTACAAGACACACAATTCGTTAATAAGGTCAGAATTAGTGACCACAGACTCGTAAGGGCGAAGATATCCCTCAGTCTAAAGCGAACAAAGACAAAGTTAATCACGCGGACACAGGCAAACCACAATGGCGTGAGGGCGAAAAGAGAAGAATTCAGAATTGCACTTAAGAACAAGTATAGGGCTCTATGACAGGAAGATATTGAGGATATAAAGGAGAAGAACGAAGACATTACTAAGCTGATCACCGGAGTAGCAATCGAAGTAGGGGGCAAAGCACCGAGACAAGATGTGAAGAAGCTCTCGGAATCTACTAAAAATCTAATCAAACAACGCCAACAGATGAGAATACCTACCCTGTCGGAAAAAAACAGATGCTGGGCATGCCGGAAAACACTATAGTGGATTAATGTAGTGGGTGGTGCTGGGTGATGCCGGGTGTTGGGTGTGTTGGGCAAGATGGGTGGATGGTGGGTGTTGGGCATGTTGGGTGGTGGTGGGTGTAGGTGGGCAAGCTGGGTGTAGGCGGCAAGCTGGGTGTAGGCGGGCAAGCTGGGTGTAGGTGGGCAAGCAGGGTGGCTGGCCAGCGGTAGAGGCAGAGAGCCAAGGGCTTCTTGGATGGACATAATTAGGAATTCTACTTTTGCTCATGCAGGTACATTAGCAAACTTACATTGATGGCTGAAATAAACCACATAAATCAAGCACAAGGAAGACATTGTGGCCCACACATTTTGTTCTAAATATGTTAAAAGGCCAAGCAGGCATTTCAGTGCCTTTCTTACAAAAAGCAGTGGATAATTTGGCTAATAAAATTTATTTATTTTGCCTTGAGACATTCTTTATTTGAGTCACCCGGACTTTCTTTGCTGTGCAGCTTCGATGAAAAAGCTCCTTATGGCGGCAATGCGGATATCCTTTGGCGGACCTTCACGTGAAGTTCCACATATTTCTCCAGGCGACCTGCAAAATACTAAAAGAGCCACATCAAGCCAAAAAGGAACAGCACTTGAGAAGAACAATCACTGTACTGTCTGAAGCGATACTATCATTTTTTTCATATTAGTAAACTGACATCCCAACTAAACAGCATGTGCGCTGCAATCAGTATGTGTAGCAATATGCAGGTTGAATGTGTGCAGCATGATTCACTTACTTTTAACCATATCCACCTTTTCTGGTGTTGCCTGGAAGTTTTTCAATGCCTGTAGAAAGGCTGCGGCATGCCTGGCCCGTCAAGCTGCGATTGGCAGCTTCAGCAGTGGGCGAGAAGTACCGTGCTTCAAGGCAACATTTTCCATCGGTGTTGTCCTTCATGCCCAATTTTGACCTGCACGAAAATATTTATGAAAGTATTAACTCTTTTTGAACAATACGGCCACACAGATGCACTCAAAGGTGTGTAGACAAGAATTATAATGCAAACCTTCGCTACCCATAGGTGTAAAACAATCAGCAGCAAAGTAAAACACTGAAATGCACACACAAAAGTAAATTTCAGGATGATTTTTATGTGTGCAAACCAGCTCCTCTGCCATCCCCCCCCTGCCATTTATATAACAGGAATTCATTACTCTGCTACATCAGCAGCACTGCCCCAAATTAAAGGACTGCTGTCATCATGTGGCCCTAGGAGACAAATGTTGGCATCAACCCTGATGCAAGGACTTCCATTGATAAACACTACATTTTCGTTACATTTACTACTCCACAGGGATGATAGTGATAGTAACTAAATTTTTCACCTATGTAGACATGCGCAAAAAGTACTCCCAACCATTCACAAAAGATTATTTCTGCATGTTTCATCAAACTAAAAGAAATGAAAATTAATGGTAGTTATCTCTCAATAACAGAAAAATCTGAGCTTTTCGCATGAAACTATAAGCTCATTAAGTTGTATGTAATGTCACCTGGCCATCAACTACTCTAAAAACGCCCTCCAGCACTGCAAGGTCAGCTGCAGGTGCTGCCCCTACTGCCACTGGCACCTGGTGAACTACAGTCCGTGCGTGGCTTGGGACAGGGTACATCATTGTTTGTTCCTTCATAGCATGTTTGAAGCCACTGACATTGCTGTTTACAGGACCCTACCTATTCAACGCTTTGTAATCACAAGCACCGTAAGAGATCAGTCATCTCAATGAATCACAACAGTATTATCTGCAATAAAAAAGTGATAATATAAAGAAATGTTCCTGACATTAGGCGAACCATGCTTTCATACAGTAACACTGAAGCTACCAAGAGTTATCAAGCCATCAAATACAGCTATCAATGAGCAACCAGGCAACATCGCACCCACACACGAATCGCACAACTGCACATCTGCACAGTGCACCTAGAAAAACATTTAGTATGCTTTCTTTCAGCAATTGGTCAACACACATACTAAAACAAGAGACCTGCACAGGAAGAATGGAAAAACATGCTATAGGTTGGGAAGCAACTACAAAGATGACAATATCAATGCTCATATTCCAACAGTGTTTAAGTACACACACCGTATAGACGGCTACCAGACAGCCCAAATTTTTCCCCGTTAGTGAATACTTTCACATATGCCAGATGGTATGAACTATGAACAAGCAGGCACATGTAAATACTTAACAAAAGATACTTCACTTCATGTGTAGAACCACCAGAAATTTAAACAATATTAGGCACTTCACTCTGTTGACAGAATCAGAAATGTACTACCAGCTCCAATATAAGTGACACTTTTAAAGTAATTTAACAAACAGCTCACTCCAGGTAGTGCCTAATGCAGGCTACAAACAAAAAAAATGTTAGAAAAAGAGGGCCCAGTTACATCCGCACCAAATTTAAATTGTCAGATGTCTCTGTCAACATTCCATGGCTGTAAAACCTGTCTTCACCGATAAACACATTAACGAATGCGGATAATTACATACTTTAGCCCAATTTTCCCTTTACACACTTCTCACTGACATGTGCAGATTTTTGTGCATTCATCACATGCTAGCAGCACCCTAAACGGTGTGATATTAGTGCTGCAAACAACTGCGATCCAAACTCATTATGCAAGTATAATTATGTTAGCTACCAATGAAAAAGGGCGAAACAGAGGAAGTTCGAACACATGAGAGTAGTAATAGAAATTAATTGAAACAGCCGACATATGTGAACCTGCAAACAGCAATAACGTATGACTGAAGTTTTTCTTTTTTTTGAAGGGCGTTTTTTATACCTAGCCAGCTCAAGAGCTATGTATTGTTAAGTGAAGATAGCATTCACTACCCCATACCTCTGTAATTCTTCACATTTGTCACAGATTGGAATGAAATATAATGAATATATGTCAATGAAAGTTTCTCCGAAGTAAATTTGTCCTGTATTAAAGTTGTTTGCTTCATGAAAGGATGACGAATGGAATTATAACAACAGCAAGCCTGAGATAGTCGGCTGAATTCATAATGAAATAAGGCAACGCAAGCAAGCATGGATGCACGAGAGCTAGACAACACAAACACTAAAGAAAAGGACAGCCCAAAAATTATCTCCAGATGCCTCACATTAAAAATGCCAGCACTTTGAAAAAACTGCAGTCTACACCTGGCCCTTCCTTAAGTGATCCAAATGCTTCCAAATAGTTTCTGAATGAACCCACTGACTTATCATCCAGAAGCTGTTTGCAAACACTTGACTCCTTCCAGACAGGCCGAGATGCATATTGCAGTTTTTCAGTTCTGGAAAGTAGAATGGAAAGGCATGTGCGGTTAAGTGTTGTGCCATCTTCTTTTACTATTTTTTTTCGCCAGCATTTGTGTTGTCTACTTCTCATGGTCAGTGTTCGCCTGCCCTACTTAGTCATGAATTCATACAGACTAGGTCAGCTTTTTGTTGCTATAATTCCATTCGTCTTGCCTTCGTGAAGCAAAGAAATTCAGGGAGGATTTATTTCAGAGAAACTTTCAATGACAGATATTCAATATCTTTCATTTCTATCAGTGACAAATGTGAAGAATTGCAGAGGTAGGCGGTAGTGAACGCTATCTTCGCAAAGCGATGCATGGCTCCCGAGCTGGCCAGCTATAAAAACTGCCTTAAAAAAAGGTTCGTCATGCTGTTGCTGTTTACAGATTCACATATCATATCAGCTGTTACAATTTATTCCTATTGCTACTGTCATGTGTTCGAACTTCCTCAGTTTTGTCCTTTTTAATAGCAGCTAACACATTTTTATACCTGCATAATGAGTTTGGATCGCAGTTGTTTGCAGCCCTAAAATGGCAGTAAATGCACAAACGCTTGCATACATCACCGATAACCACAGCAATAGGCACGTTTCGCGAGTCATGTAGTTACACGTATAAAAAGCAAGACGATCATGTTCGTGGCGACAATTTTATGCTCCCTTTCATGGAATGTCCACGTACGATAGCGCGGGCGGACCAGCACTTCGCAATTGTTGCGACTAAGCTCTGCACAGACATCGTGCACACGCCAATTTAACGCCACTGGTACCGCACTCTGCACCACGCTACTCGATTTCCTTTGCTGTAAAGAGCGCACACAACAATGACAAGGCACAAAGCGCAGCATTCACAGCCACCTACCTTAGTTAAGAAACATGCTGATTCCAGTTTGCGTCGTCCGACGGCCTTGAGGCGCTGTGCCGAGCCGCGTCGTTCGTCCGTAGGTCGAGAAGCGATGTGCCGACCCTCGATGTGTGCGAACGAGAAGGCATTTCCTAGGAACACACATCACGGAAAGTAGAAAGCATTCCGGCACTGCTTCTCACTGATCGCGTACACACTGAAAGACGATGTCGCGACGACTCACGTCCCTCGGCGAATGGACGTCAACAAAGCATCTCCGAGGTGTCGACGCTGCCGGCTGCTGCTTTCTCAGTCTATCGCACACCGCACCTCACACTGGCTCAAGAAGGTCCACTGGAGCTAATGAGCACAACGCTAAACATACACCGAGATGCAGCGCAACCAGAAATCGTCCATACGAAAACAAATATCGGCCCCACGTTGAACACGACATCCACAGCGCGCCGCCATGTTTGGAAGAAAAAAAAAACAGCAATAGCGCGATGGTGGCGACACCACGGGTTGCGGTTTCGGTTTCAAAATTTCAGACCAGTTGTGATGTTTTCAGTGTAAGGAAATACAGAAACAAATGCTCTGAGGCTAAAAACTGCAAACACAATGTAGTATTTATTTTACATACCATCCTGCAATTGGAATTTGCCGTAAGCTCTGCAGATTCCGTAACTTATGCGAGCTTGCATTTCGCGACGTTTTCCTCGGCCTCGGTCCAACGTGTTCCGCACGTTGCATGTGTAACGCCAGATTGCATGCGCAACAGTACACAGTGCCCTGTAGCGAATATTCTGTGCATTATCAGCTGCAGCCAAAATGATGTTATTTAGCAATCAATACGGTTGAGGCATGCGTGTGGTGGTAGTACAAATATTGATTGCTACAAGGAAAAAACAAAAAGAAAAACGAAGAAGAGGACAACGTAGTAGGCATGGTACACAGCGCAGGAAAAAAAGAAAACGAAAAACGAGGAGAGACTTGCTGTGTTTTGTTGTACCTGCCCTCGTTTTTGTATTTTTTTTCCTGCGCTGTGCACCATGCCGATTACCTGTATCACCAACTCGCCCAACCTTGCCACTTTATCGATAACGTAGCATTGGACGAAAGCACTAATAACATTGCCATTAATCGCAGTTAGATATTTTCATAAAAGAACAAGAAAAAGAGTGGTAACAAGAAACTGCGATAAGCATATACGCAATGATTCATGACACATTTGTTATCCGCTGCCTTCAATGTGACTCTTATCACAGCCACCCCAACTTGAGCTCTCCATTAAGTCTTAATTTGCAAAATACGGTTCTCTTCAGCATAGCATATTGCCTTCAATGATCTTTCACAGTATACCCACCACATCGTCCACTGCTTTCTAGCGTGACACTAATGGTGGGCAAAAGTTTTCAGGATTGTACACCATGTGCCACCATCGTTTATACCACCCTCGTCGCCTGCCCGCTGCTTCCCAGCATTTCCACGATGGTGGAAGCAGCCTCCCAGTTCTTCCCAACATTGCCCGTCATCCTTTCCACTTTACCCGCCTTCCGTACACCATGCCGCCCACCATTTGGCTGCATCGTACACCATAACCACCATCTTTTCCAGCTTGCCCAACATTATTTCCACCATAACAACCATATTTTCCAGCACCCATCATGGTGATTTTTCTGATGGGGTACCTCTAGAGAAAAGATAGGATTCGCCGAGCTCTCTAAGCTCATCAAAAGAAGTAGAATCAGGGGCATACGTAACCATAACGTGAAAGAAATAGAAGCAGCTGTCAGAAAAGGAGTCAGCGTCAAAACAACTAAAAAAGCTTTGTGCGGGAAAGAACATAATGCATGCAGTGAAAGGCAAGCAGGGCAACATCGTTACTAACTTCAGTGATATAGCCAAAGTGGCCGAGGAGTTCTGTTCGGAACTGTATAGCTCAAATACTAGTCTCCCCAACATGAGTGTAATAAATGTCGAGCAGGACTACGAAATCCCATGCGTCACTGCGCACGAGGTTAAGAAACCAATTCAGAGCGTGTCTGGAGGAAAAGCGGCTGGAGAAAATGGCATAATCGCCGAGTTGATCAAAGATGGCGGAGACTTCCTAACCAGAAAGCTCGCGACACTATACACACAACGCCTCAAAACTTCTCGAAATGTACCAGTCAGCTCCAAATACGCAAATATTCTACTATTACATAAGAAGGGAGATGTAAAGGACTTGAGGAACTACAAGCCCATAAGTCTACTCTCAGCATTTTACAAAATATTCACAGAGGTCATCTCAGAGAGAATAAGGGCCACACTTGAATTTAATCAACCAAGATAGGAAGGAGGTTTCACGAAACGATAAACTGCCATGGACCGCCTGCATGCGATCAATCAAGTAATCGAGAAATCCGCTGAATACAACAAACCCCTCCGCAAGGCTTTCATAGATTACGAAAAGGCTTCCAACTCGATAGAGATGTCAGCAGTTCTGGACGCACTACGTCGTTAAGGAATATGCGATAGCTACGTAAACACAATAGCCAATATCTGTACAGGTAACTACGGCCACCTTACTACTCCTTAGGAAAAGCAGGAAAATCCCAATACATAAAGGTGTCAGACAAGAAGATACCATTTCTGCAATGCTATTTACTGCATGTTTGGAAGAAATCTTCGAAAGGTTAGACAGGGAAGAGACAGGGCTCAGGATTGACGGAGAATATCTGAGTAACTTGCGATTTGCAGACGACATCGTACTCTTTAGCAATGATGGCGACGAACTGCAAAAGGTGATTGAAGACTTAGGCCGATAAAGCGCTAAGGCAGGATTAAGGATCAACATGCAGAAAACAAAGATAATGCTAAGTGGCACGGCAAAAAAACGTGTGTTCACGATCGAAAACCATACATCAGAATTCGTAGAGGAATACCTGTACCTAGGACAGCTACTTACAGGAGAACCCACCTATATAACAGGAATCCACCGTGGAATAAGCATGGGATGGCGCGCATATAGGAGACATTCCCAATGCATGAACGGAAACCTACCAGCGTCACTCAAGCGGGAACTATATAACTACTGCAGCTTGCCAGAACTGACTTACGGGTGAGAAACCTGGAGAATTACAAAGAAGCTAGAGAGGAAGTTAAGAACCGCTCAGGGGGTGATGAAACGAAAAAAATTCACAGCATATCCACGGAGTGAATCATGAGTGGGCGAAGCTCCGGGGGTTCATCATATACCGTGCCGAGTTCCGGATTAATTTAGTTAATGCGCACGCTACGAATCCTTATGGTTCAACTACGCACAAGTAAAATCTCCCACCGGCACTTCATTGCAAGTCATGATCTAGTGCCTATATACAGGGTGTTTTTTTTTTAGCTGCAGCACATTCTTTAAATTAGAAAAACATAAATCGCGGGAATGTCTTGTGTACCATTCGAGTGTACGTGTTGGCGGCCTCTAGACACAGAACAATTACCGCACTTGTATGCATAATTAGCGAAATTAAGCTAATTAACCTTTTAATTATCAGCAATTGGTGGCTATAGTAAATGAGTACTTTGGAGCCCGTCCTCGACACTACCTATCTCAACGATCACATTTTGAATAGCGGAGTGCATGTCGGAGCTACGCGAACAATTAGTTCCCCGTGGCAGGCTCCTTGAAACCGAAATCGGCCGGGAAAAGAGCGTCTGTGACGTCGGTGTCGCCGCCCCCACGGCTTTCCTCACTCGCCCGCGGCGACCAACGCCGCAGATAAGAAGGAGACAATGCATGCTGCTTGTGTGGCCGGAGCGGCGGTGACCACGGGCGAGTGGCGAGGGACGAAAGCCGTGGCGGCGGCGACATCGACGTCACAGGCGCTCTTTACCCGGACAATTTTGGTTGCCACTGCACGGACGTACTCTTCATATATCTCACAAACTTTCGGTGAGCTCTCTCGCACCATATCATGTTACCATGAGACGCCTGTGTGTTGAAGATCGTGTACGATCAGCATCTTGCCAGCCACCATCGGCGTCCCAATCACATTGCAAGAACTGCAATGGCTTTGGTCGTTTCTGTTTCTGGTCTGATGTTTCCCAATTCTTTTGTGTTGCTGCCTAGAATTATAAACAGCTTCATGACCCAAGACACGCATTTTACGATTCCCTATTCTTATGAAACACTGCACACAGGGCACCTTAGCGTACCTCTCACGAGATCCCAGCAACTTTTGAAATATGCATTCACGCTGTTGGCCTTTCAATGTCGTGTGTTGACAACTGCGTGATTTTCCCAACTTTCATAAGTGTTCTATTATCAGAACGAGTCATCCTGCAATTTTCCGCAGACAGGACGTGCTCCTTTGAGTCGCTAAAAGTAATAATGGCAGTCTGAGATGTCCGTTTTTTCCTCGCGCCATCAGAGATTTTAAGTGTATTCGCGCTGTGGCTTTCCATGTCGGTAAGTTCCTTTCCTAAAGGCGAGATGCAACCAGATGTCTTGCACGCATCAGTGAGAGTCTCTGGACAGGAAATCTCCGTGATATCATCAATTTGATCGGTTCGAATGTCTGTGGAATATGGGCTTTCACTCCACCGCTTTCCGCGAGTGTCTTTCGTAGACGTCACCGCGGTGTCTAGCGCATTAGAGCAATTTATGCGTTTGTCACTGTCAGCTCTGAAACAGCTTAACCTGCCTTCAGAGAGTGAGATGTTTTCCTCCCAAGTATTATGCATCTCACACAGACTGCTCATTTTGACGTTCTTCATGTGGGGCTCGATTCTCAAATAATTTCCTTTGTAGCAGGAATGCAGTCCTCCTCTTGCTTCAGACGAAATGTACTGATAGATATGTTGTGCTCATTGATGAGCGTGTCTAGATGTGACAAGTCCTTGAGATTCCCCAGATGATTCGTCTGAACTTTTTCAAGTACGGCTGGCGTGTGCTTCACGTGTGTCACAGTGCACGTCGCGCCGTGACACCTGACACCTGGTTTTGCCATTGGTAGGCATGTTAACCTCAGTAAACATGGGAATGGCCTCATGAGTGCTAGCCTGTTTTTTAGTCAGCGCTTCCACGCGCACTTCCCCTTCATCAGCTGTATCTAAAATAGGTCTCCGCGTCCTAAGCTCGTCAAGACACAACTTCTGATGTAAAATATCCCGCTCTAACTCTAGTTTGTAGCGCTCTGACTGAATTCTGCGGCTTTCTAATTCCCGTGCTTGCGCCCTCTCATGTGCATATTCGGCTTGCTGTACAGACCATGACTTCATGTCTGGCTACCACCTATTGTGCCATAATATTTCAGCGCCTGCCATCTGCGGCCTACCAAAGATACAGAAGCCTGATTCCCGGTTACGTCCTATTGTCAATTTTACGCGCTCCCCCCGTCAGAACCTTTCCAAGTTCCTGCACTGAATTATCTCGCCACCCGTCGGCAGGAGCCCCGCGCACATCCGAAACACCTCCGACTTCATCGAGAAGGTTCGAGACATGGAAGTCAACGAGTGGGAAATTAAGGTCTCGTTCTACGTAAAATCACTATTTACAAGCTTGCCGATAGACATTGCCGTGGAAGTTGGTACCTCCGAACTTCAAACCTACCGCACGCTGAGAGAACGGCCTCAAATCGACGCAGAGGGTTTGGAGCGACTTCTCGCATTCGGCCTTTCAAGCACTTAACTTTTGAACAAGCAGATTCACGGGGCAACAATGGGGGATCTGTTTCTGTCACGGCTGCTAAATTCACAATGGAATCGAGACCGTGCACTTGCATCCTCCACACATGCCCGCAAAGTTTTTTCGGAGGTACGTAGACGATTGCTTTTGTGTGCTGAAGAAAGAGTCACTGGATGCCTTCACTACACACCTCAGCAATATGAATCCTGCAATACAGTTTACTGTTGAAGAAGAAATCGATAGCCGGCTCCCGTTCCTGGATGTACTTGTCTCCCGAGAATCGTTAGATCTCGCCTTCAATGTCTACAGCAAACCGGCTCACACCACTATCTTCATTTCGCGTCCGTCCAGCCCGTTTCCTAAAAGCATTCCGTGGTTGCCTCGCTCCTCCTCCGAAAAGAAAGAATTTGCACAAAATTGGAATACAAGGCTGCGGTTTCAATCTTTGTTTACTCAAATTCAACCCACTCCTGCATGGGCCCGAGGAGGCCCTGCCGTATTGTGAAATAAAAATAAAAATGCGTCGCGACTTTTCTGCTTGTGGCTATGCCGGACATTTCATTGATCCCGTGGAACGCCAGCTATTCCATACGCCACGGCATCCGACCCCACGCACCCAAAACCGGGCCTCGATTCTATATGTGCCAGCTGTCAGCGAGACGAACTGCGTCGCTACGGTGTACAGATCGCGCATGTGCCATCCTCCAAGCTCATAGCTGAATTCGTACAAGGATCGGCTCGGGAAGGAGAAGTTTCTGGGCGTGGTCTACGCGATCGCGTGTGCCAACTGCGCAGCTGTGTATATCGGAGAGTCAGGTAACTTCGAACGAAGATTTCAAGAGCCTCAGAATGATGTCAAGATCCATCAGGACACAAGGAAGATGCATCAGGGCTCCTGGCATGCTGGAGTCTCCGGCTTCAAGAACTTGACATCGCCGTCGTATACAAGTACGGACTAAAGCATTATGACGTCGACTGCTTGTCTCGCGCCCACGCCGATCCGCTCCCACAGGGTGACCAGCATGATCAGTATTTCTTGGCAGCGATGTAAACGGCCATAAGTACCGACGACATCACGGAATGACGACCACCTGACACAAAGCTGAAGAGCCTCGGAAACTACCTGGAAGGCAAAACCGTGGTCGTAGCGAAGGCATCCAGGCGACGACTGGCTTCTTCTTTTCTGCGGAACAACGTTCTTCTGAAGAACTCGCCACTCCGAGCCGCCAACATCCTCCTATGCCTTCAGGATTAAGTCCGCGTATTCTGCAAGCTATAAGGACCACCCGACTGCCGGATACCTCGGGTTCTCCCGCACACTCGCGAGTATACAAAAGAAGTACTCTCTTCACTGCCGGCGTTGCCCACTACGTGAGCACATATCGGACTGTCAACCACAAAAGACTCCGCTAATAGGCCAGCCCGGCTTCTGAGCCGCCGACCGCCCCAGGAAATTGGGGTTGAGTTTCTGGGGCCCGTTCCGGACGTCGACTTCCAGAAATAAATGGATAGTCATAGCAACTGACCATACCTCACCCTACACGTCGAAAGGTAGGCCCTGCCCAAAGGCAGTGCCGCTGAGGTGGCCTAGTTTTTCATTTAGAAAACCGTCTTTCCTCATGGAGCCCCAGAGGTCCTCATCACCGACAGAGCTAGGGCCTTTACGGCTGACTTACCTGAGGCGATCTTTAGTTATAGCCAGACAAGCCACCGCCGAAGAACCGCCTACCACTCACAGAAGAACGGCCTCAACGGGTGTCTAAATCCTGGCCATTTACGTAGACGTCGAGGATGCCATACTTCTGTATGTAACCTTCGCGTACAACACGGCCGTGCAAAACATGATGCAGGTGGCGCTTACAAACTTGTTTAAGGGTAAGCCCAGCAACAACGCTTGATGTCATGCTACCGGTTGTCACTGACGAAGAAGACCTGGACGTTGGCAGTTACTTCCAACGCGCCTAGGGATCTTGACAACTCGCGCGCCTTCGTATCAAGAACCCGCCGATGGTCGACAGTCCCCACTACAATCTTCGAGAACGCCACAAGAATACCAACCCGGCGACCGTGACACGACGGCACGGAATGAATGAAAAGGTCTTGCGGCGCTACTTCGGAACAGCGGCGCGCCCACGATCCGAAGTTGTACACGTGGCACGAATTTAACCTTCAACTCTTAAAAGGTAGCACTACTTACCGACTTTGAGGTAGTAAATGCTGGTCACATCACGGACCTTAGTAACTGCAGCTAGTAAACGAAAACGTAGTAACTTCACTACCTTGTCATTTACTGCCTGCAATTTCTGGCTATAGTTAAGGGTAGCAATCAAGGTTAGCAACTTACTGCCATGGCATTTTCTCATCGTGCTCATTATGATTCCGTTTGTTTGTTGTTGTTGTGTGGGGTTTAACGTCCCAAAACCAGCTCGGATTATGAGAGACGCCGTAGTGGAGGGCTCCGGAAATTTTGACCACCTGGGGTTCTTTAACGTGCACTGACATCGCACAGCACACGGGCCTCAACATTTCGCCTCCATCGAAATGCAGCCGCCGCGGCCGGGATTCATGATTCCGTTTGTGTTTTCTGTTTACGTTGCCTTGTCAAGTCGACTGTACTGAAAGAGAAGAAGATCAAATAAAAATGAGAGGTAAGGCATTGTCTGGTGCCACTGTTTGTTGCCGACTAATTACTTCAAGTTGCACCAATTAACGTTCGCTAATTACTTTTTGTGATTAGCCTTGTGAATACACTGTGCATAGAAATATTTAGGAGACAGCTTAGAATAGAGATATGTTCGAACCACAGAAGACAGCACACACACTACCGCACACTGAAAATCAAAGCTTCTACGCGACATATGCCCTAAGAATTACCATAACGATATTTATAGCCATACTTAAGGATGCTCACGTATAGCGGTGAGCATAAGCTGATTCAGATAAGTAATCAGTATTTTGGATCGAAATTCTTGTATTGTTTGTTTCCGCATACATATGCAACAACGTTGCATAGACCTCTTATTCCAACATCATCAAATCAATTATAGTTTGTCTAAATTCTGCGTACACCTATTACAATTACAGCATAATACACTACTGACAGCGGAGGGAGTAAGCTTTTCTAACCTGTTACGTACGCATGTAGTGACAGTCGCTATCCCTGACATTGATTTATTTATTCATTTATTTACAATGTAGCGAAAAGTAACGAGCCCTATAGTGGGGTAGGCTCTCCAGTGTGATCTAATGGGTCTGGATCTAACGCGCACTGCTCGTGCTCACCGCTCGCTCTCGGGGCTCGTGCTTTCAGCCGTTGAACAAGCTACCGGTCGGGCCTGACGCCAGCCCTCAATAAACGCCCTTTACAATTGGTGAAGAGTGTCTGGGTACCCTCACAACAACTTCGGCCCCTTTCTATGCCCTGGAACTTCGCTCCCGCACAGTTCCGTCTACCATGCCTCAGGAGGCCGCCCAGCAAACGCCTCCGCCCTCACCGACGGCATGTCCCGGTGTCCCTCGTGTCCGAGACCCACCTGTCTTCACTGGCGCAGATGGGACCGACGAGGAGGACTGGCTCACGATTTATGAGTGCGTGAGCGTGCCCAATAGGTGGGACTAGGCAGGAAAGCTGAGCAACTTGATATTCTACCTCGCGGGTGTGGCGAGTCTGTGGCATAACAACCACGCATCAGATTTCCTGACGTGGTCCGACTTCAAGACCGCCATTCTCGACGTGTTCGGTCGCCCCGCCGTCCGTAAGCTGCAAGCAGAGCAGTGCTTACGCGAACGATCTCAGCAGGGCGGTGAGTCCTTCACGAGTTATATAGAAGATATCCCCGACTTGTGCAAGAAGGCCAACGCGACCATGTTGGAGTCTGAAAAGATCAAGAACATCATGAAAGGTATCGACGATAACGCCTTCACCATGCTGCTCGCCAAAAACCCTCGCACTGTGGCCGAGGTCATAACGCTGTGCCGAAGTTACGAGGAGCTGCGTCGACAGCGTTTGATGACCCGTCGCCCTTCATCGCGCGACGCCGATCTCGCTGGCTTGTCGGCCACTTCTGACCATTCCGCGTTGCTCGCGGAAGTCAAGGCATTCGTGCGCGAGGAAGTTGCGCGCGAGTTCTCTATGCTGGTCTTTGCTCAACCGCAGCATGCTCAACAGCCGTCAACCACACTTGTGCCTCTCGTCCGCCGAGGGATTGAGCAGGAAATCGCAGGGGTCATGACTGAATACCACCAATACCCTCCGGCCCCTGCACCACTGAGTCATGCTCCAGTTGTAGCCGCGCCGCCTCAACCTATTCCTGCTGCTGTGCCACTTAGTTAAGCTCAAGTTTTCGCTAGACCTCAGTCTTTCGAAATGGGTGTACCCTAGGAGCTACTCAGTGATCGCGGTCGTGTCTTCCTTTCTGAAGTCGTTGAAGCTATTCTTAAAGAGTGCCACGTGGTTCACAGTACGGCTATGGCGTACCACCCTTAAACAAATGGGCTTACTGAGTGCTTCAACCGCACGCTCGGCGACATCCTTTCAATGTACGTCGCCTCGGACCACACGAATTGGGGCATCATTCTACTATTTGTGATCTACGCGTACAGCACCGCTACGCAGAGCACCACGGGCTTTTCACCCTATTTTCTACTGTACGGTCGGCACCCGTCGCACACTATGGACACAATTCTACCGTACCGCCAACATACTTCTGAGTATGCGCCCATATCTGACACAGTGAGGTACGCCGAGGAGTGCCGCGACCTCACACGGGCCTTTACGTCCAACGACGAAGAGCGTCAGAAGAGCATTCACGGCGACCCTACCTCTGCACCCACCTTCCTCCCTGGAGCGCTGGTGTGGCTCTCCATTCCTACCGCTGCGCCTGGCCTCTCCTCAATGTTACTGCTAAAGTATGAAGGCCCCTATCGAGTTGTTGAACGCGCAGCACCTGTCAACTACGTGATTGAACCCGTCGACCCGTCTTCGGACATGCGCCGTCGTGGACGCGACATTCTCAACGTCGAGCGCCTCAAGCCGTACTATGATCCACTCATAGTAACGAACTGCTAGGTTGCCCGACGGCTCCCTTTGCATCCCGGGGGTAATTGTAGCGAAAAGTAACGAACCCTATAGTGGGGTAGGCTCTCCAGTGTGATCTAGTGGGTCTGGATCTAACGCGCACTGCTCGTGCTCGCCGCTCGCTCTCGGGGCTCGTGCTTTCAGTCGTTGAACAAGCTACCGGTCGGGCTCGACGCCAGCCTTCAATAAACGCCCTTTGCAACAATACCTACAGCGCCCACGTGGGGCATTAGTGCAGGGGGGAGATTACAAGATACATATAAAAAAGTAATACTTTTCAGAAAAATGCAGAATGGCGAAAAATCGTTAACACTGCAGTGTACATAAAAGGAATGCAGGTACATAATAAAGTAACGAAGGGTGACACGTAATTCACATTGACATGTGTGAAAATAAAACACCGAAATATGTGTATATACACATAGTAAATACAAAACAGAATTATACACACATATACACACCCACATGTGCACACATTATACACAATTATACACACATATACACACATATACACAGCCAGAGATTGAGAAAAAAAACTCAAGCGCAGACCGCTAGAAGGAACAAATGAGAGTATAATAAGGCTACGATAAAATGCGACTCTGAAGCGCAGTGGCGAATGTTTCTCTGGACGCGGCTACAGTTTCTTCAGGTAGTTTGTTGCATTCACGATTTGATTGCGGAAAAAATGAATGTTTAAAAAGGTTAATTCTGGCAGCGAAGTCCCGCACTTTTTGTGGGCGGTCAGTGAGAGCACATATGTACGTAGGCTTCAATATGTAGTTTTCTTAGTGAAGACCGGTTAAACCACGGAAAATTTTGTGAAACGGACACAAACGTAAGAATTTGCGTCTGTCTTCAAGAGGCCATCCTAGAGTACTCCTGATTTCAAAAGATCTTTTAGAAAAGCCATAACTACCTGTGACGGAACGGGCCACTCTCAGCTGCACACACTGTTCACCTTATTGAAATGGTCCCAAGTGCTGCACGCGTACTCCGAAAGTGGGCGTACATTCGACATGTACAGGGTTTCTTTCAGAGAGACCGGTGCGTGTTTAAAGTTACGCCTCAAGAAGTTTAGTGTGTTCCTGGCTGTTCTTACGATGAAACCAGTGTGCACATTCCAAGTCAGATTGCTGGAAAAAATGACTCCTAAGTACTGATATTCTTTCACAAGGGACAGCTTTGTTCTATTCATGACATATCTGTGGTGTATAGCTGTGTTGTGTAGCTGCGTTGTATTCATGACATATCTTGAAAAAGTTCGGGCTCCGACCGAAACAATGACGTAGTGACACCGTGGCTCTCTAAGAGTTGCATCGTCAATTGTTATATATATATATTGTTACGAGGCCGAAGTCGTTTAAGAGGTGACGTTTATTAAGGAGGCTCCGAGCCGGACAACAGGATGGAGCGAGGCCGTGGAATGAGCTCCTCTTCTTTCTCCTCCACCTTGCTTTCCACAAGTGCCGTGACAATTCTCCCCGCGCAGACGAAGCCCGCCGGGCGAGTCAGTTGGCGCCTCGTTGAGTGTATGGTTTAAGCCGGGCGACATGCGTTACCTGAGTTCGGGCCGAACGTCGGCCAGTAGTGGTGAGGCGTGCGATCGTGTAGTTCACCTCACTCGGGCGGTCAATAATCACAAACGGGCCATCATAAGTTGCCAAAAGTTTCGTGCATAGACCGCGTTTCCGCACAGGGGTCCACAACAACACGAGGTCAACAGCTACATAGGTAACGGGGTAGTGTCGGCAGTCGTATCTGGCCTTTGATGAGTCTTGGGCAGCGAGTGTCCGCAGACGAGCAAGCCGACGATTCTCTTCGGCACGACAGAGAATCTCTGCTATGGAAGAGTCATCAGCAGACGAGAAAGGAAAGATGGTGTCTAGCGAATGACGTGGTGCACGGGCGTAGAGGAGAAAGAAGGGACTGTAACAAGTCGTCTCGTGCCTAGCTGTGCTGAACGCATACGTTATAAACGGTAAAATCTCATCCCAATTTTTGTAGTCTGATGAAATGTGCATCGCAAGCATGTTGGTAAATGTACGGTTGGTACGCTCTGTGAGGCCATTCGTTTGCGGGTGCTAGGGAGTGGAATGCCTGAAGGTACAAGCACATAAGCGTAGGAGCTGCTCTACCACGTCCGCGGTAAACTGACGTCCATGGTCGCTGATGATGACTCGAGGTGGTCCGTGCCTAAGAATAACAGAACGCAGCAAGAAAAGGGAGACGGCGGCGGCCGTGGCAGATGGAATAGCGGCCATCTCGCAGTACCGGGTGAGATGGTCAACGCACACGACTATCCAACGGTTTCCTGCGGTCGATCGTGGGAACGGACCTAGCGGATCAATACCAACTTGCTCAAAGAGGGAGCTTGGAGGTGATACAGGCTGGAGTTGACCGGCGGGAGCTTTCGTGGGATGCTTATAACGCTGACAAGTGGGGCAGCTGGCGACGTACTGTTCGGTGGTTTGATGCATTCTCGGCCAATGAAAACGTTCCTTGGTCCGGTACAGTGTCCTTGTTGATCCCAGATGACCTGAAGTAGGGTCATCCTGCATGGCTAGCAGGACAGAAGGGCGGAGGCTTTCCGGAACCACCAGCAGGACCTGTGCACCAGTTGCTGTGTAGTTCTTCTTGTACAGCAAGCCATCGCGAACACAAAAACGATGAGGCGGCGTAGAACTTTCCGTGGCTTGAAAGCATGACTGCAAGCTGGGGTCCTTGCGCTGCTCAGCTTTGAACTAGTCTGGGTCGGGAAAAGCAGGTGTGAGGGCAGCCCGGTAGTTGTCAAAATTGTCTGCATCGCAGTCTGTGGACGGCAGTGGCATCCTCGAAAGACAATCTGCATCAGCTTGACGCCGACCAGTCTTGTACGATACAGTCGTACTCTTGTAGTCTGAGGGCCAAGCGTGCAAGTCGGCCAGATGGATCGCGCAGATTTACAAGCCAGCACAGCGAGTGGTGGTCCGTAACAATCTTGAAGTGTCGACCGCATAAGTAAGAACGAAACCTCTGAACTGCAATGACGAGGGCAAGGCATTCCTGCCCGGTTACAGTGTAGTTACACTCAGGCTTGCTTAGTGAGCGGCTGGCATAAGCGATAACATGTTCTTTGTCAGCGTGTCGCTGGACGAGTACGGCACCAAATACCCACACCGCTAGCACATGTGTGAACTTCGGTCGGTGCTAAGGAGTCAAAGTGCCGTAGAAGTGGTTGTGACGTTAAAAGAAACTTGAGCTGCCGAAAAGGAGCGTCGCATTCTGCAGTCCAGTGGAACGGTGCATCTTTTTGCAGAAGGCATGTCAGTGCGTAAGCGACGTCAGCAAACCGATTAATAAAGCGGCGGAAGTATGACCACAGTCCCAAGAAACTGCGCAGCTTCTTCACAGAACGCGGTCGTTCGAACGCCTCGACTGCCTTCGTCTTCTGTGGATCAGGTCGTATGACGTCTTTATCCACGAGATGACCTAAAACTAAATCTTGCTGCTCACCGAAATGGCATTTTTTTGGAATTCAAGACTAATCCAGCGTTCTTGACACAGGTAAGGACAACATCCAGACGCTTATTGTGTTCGCTGAATGTGCGACCAAAAATGACAACGTCGTCGAAGTAGCACATACAAATTTCCCACTTCACATTGCGCAGAATCGTGTCCATGAGCCGTTCGAACATTGCGGGCGCGTTGCAAAGCCCGAATGGCATTACATTAAACTCGTAGAGTCCATCAGGGGTCAAAAATGCCGTTTTTTTTTGTCCGCCGGGACCATTGGCATCTGCTAACATCCCGACCGCAAATCCACCGACGAAAAATACGATGCTGAGTGCAGGCAGTCGATGGCGTCGTCAATACGAGGAAGCGGATAGACGTCCTTTTTAGTGAGAGCATTGAGGCGTCGATAGTCCACGCAGAACCTCCATGTCCCATCTTTCTTCTTCACGAGTATCACTGGCGCCGCCCAAGGACTACTCCTTTCCTGAATTACACCCTTTTCTAACATTTCGCGAACCTGCTCATTAATAATCTTTCTTTCCGACGGGGAAACACGATAAGGCTTTTGCCTGATCGGATGTGCCGTGCCCGTATTGATTCTGTGGCACGTGCGAGACGCTGGGATCGTGGAAGCATTGGCGCTTTGCGCGAAGTCGAACACAGGTAGGTGCCTTGAAAGCACACTGGCCAAAGCATTGATCTCACTGGTGCTAAGCGATTGGTTGATCATTGGAACAACCCGTCTATACTGGGAACAGTTCCGTCAGTAACCGCGGCCACCGCGAAAAATTCATCTTGTCTGAAGGCGCCGAGTTTCAGGCCGTCAGGAAGTATCGCAGGTTCCGCAGAGTAGTGCACTGTCCACAAACCAGCGTGCCCATGTTCCACTGGGACAAGACAGTGCGGGATGACAATGTTGTTTTTAGCGCAGGTTAAATGAATAGGCTTCACTGTGGCTTCAAACAATTCCGCTGGAAAGCTGGTGCAAGCAACTGGAACACAGACAGCTGATAAGGCAGGCACGACGGTATCTCCACAGACAGAAAAGGTGCTCTCGCTGTTCTCCAGGAGTCCAGAAGGAAGGTCGCCGCGTACTAACAATTCGCCACTTTGGCAATCAACTGTAACTCCACACTGCTTCGGAAAGTCAATACCTAAGACCGCGTCGTGCGTGCATCGAGAGATGACCAAGAATTCCGTAGCAAAATGTCGACCACCCAAGAGCACATCAACAGTACACGTGCCATCGGGACAGAGCGATCCACCACCGACTCCTACAAACATTCCCGGCTGATCCCACCGAAACATCACTTTGCGACGTAGTGCCTATTTAAAGACGAGACTTATCATAGAAATAGTCGCACCAGTGTCTACTAAAGCCATTGTGGGCACCCCATCAACAAGCACACGCACCTTGTTCTTTATTATAAAAACGGGAGGAAGTATATCTTCGTGCAGCGAATTCCCAGCGGCCTCACCCCCATCGGCCGCGCTTGCTAGTTTCCCGAAGGCGGCGACGGCAGGCGTCGCCGTGGAGACGGTGAGCGGCGTGACCGAGGCGCTGACGGTGGAGTCAAGCTCCGATCGGGGGCGGGTGAAACGTTTCGCAAACTTCTTTGCCAGTAGTTATTGTGTCGCGTGGGCTGGCCATCGTGCTCCGGGGTCCCGTCGGTCATTTCGCCAAAATCCGCTAGCAGGCCGCCCGGATCGAGGTGGCTGTCGGTGTTCGCAGAACCGTGCTATGTGGCCGGGTGCGCCCCAGTTGTAGCACATAGTAGAAGGCGGGCGTCGACGCAAAAACGGCTCTTCAAAGAAGACAGGCGCGTCAAGATAAGAACCACGGCCAACATCTCTGGCCTCTTCATAATAGTCCGTCCGGGGTCGTCGGTAGTGGCTGTTGAAGTCGCAGCGCTGCTGGCGATCGGGCCTCGTCGAGGGAGGCGACACTGAACAATGGGGTACTGTGTAGAAGTCAACGTCCGCAGCATTCACTGATTGCCATGCAGAAGCAGGCCGTGCACACACGGCGTCTTGCGGAGCGCACGCGGCTGCAGCGAAACGTGATGTGGATGACACCATTTCATCACGTCGAAGCAGCTACTCACGGACGATTTGGCGTATTGTCGAAGCCAAGTCTGTCGACGAGATCACATCCGACGGCGAGCTCACGCCAACACTTGCTGCCGCCGTGACGCTGGCCAACCTACCGAACTTGGTCGTTATTCGTTGTGCCTTCAACGTCTCGAAGGTACGACAATGTCGGATGACGTCAGACACCGAATTCAAATTGTCCTTGTCAATTAGAAAGGGGTAGACGTCTTCGGCGATCCCCTTCAGTAAATGGCCGACCTTATACTCTTCGGACATGCGCGAATTCAGCAACTTCGTAAGCCTCAGTACCTCTTCAATATAGGCTCTGCAAGTTTCACCAGCAAGCTGGGCCCTTTGGGCGAGAGGCTGCTCGGCCCGCTTTTTCTTTGCAGAGGCATCTGCCCCAAAGCAGTTCCTCCGCTCTTCAGTAAATGTGTCCCAGGTCGTCAAAGTGTCCTCGTGGTTCTCGTATCAACGAGTGCGGTGTCAGCGAGAATAGAACATTCGTCAGCCATGTATCTAAATCCCATTTGTTGCTTTTACTCACGCGTTCGTAGTGAGTTAGCCATTCGTCCACGTCTTCACCAGGCTTTCCTCCGAAGGGGCGTGGCTCCCTGTGAGGCTGTGACGGGACAGCAGGCGTCGATGTCGAAGCGTCCGCGGTGGTGGACATATCGAGTGGCAACGGCGGAAGACCGGTAAGGCGACGGCTGCGGCGAAGGCAAGACAGCAGGGCTTCCGTGTTCGAGCGTCGTACCCAGCACGTTCCACCAAGATGTTACGAGGCCGAAGTCTTTTAAGAGGTGACGTTTATTCAGGAGGCTCCGAGCTGAACAACAGGATGGCGCGAGGCCAGGGAATGAACTCCTCTTCTTCCTCTTCTTCTTTCTCCTCCACCCTGCTTTCCACAAGTGCCGTAACGATATATATATATATATATATATATATATAGGGAGGACGATCGACTCACGGTGACAAAGTAACTTTATTTGACGTTTCGACCAGGGTGTGGTCTTCGTCAGTTTTGATTCTGGCGAAGACCAGACACTGGTCGAAATGTCAAATAAAGTTACTTTTTCACCGCGAGTCGATCGTCCTGCCTTTATAATTCACCGGATCCATTCGAACTTCCATTTCCGCATACACACACACACACACACACACACACACACACACGCACATATATACACTACAAGGAGGCGCCGACTCCATCCCTCCTACCCGCCGAAAATTCCTAGCCTCCCCCACCCGCAAAAAATTTCTGGCTACGTCACTGACTGCCACATAGTGGTTCCGCCACGAGCCTTAGTTTCGATTAACATGTGCTTTTACTGCACAGTTTTTGACACCACTGGGGAGAAAGTTTCGGCCTCACATATAAATTCTACCGCTTAAATTCCGATTGATAAATCGGGTGCAAGGCTGTCAAGTCTGAGCAAGCATTGGCCAAACAAAGGAAAAGGAGAGGTGCATCGTTCCGACGGAAAAGCGACAAACATGACATACAAACTCGCATATTCCGATTGTTTCGGCAGAAATACGGGAGTCTCTGTCAGGCTGATGACAAATGTATTATTCCTGCGAAGCATTTATTGCTTCATATCTCACTGTAAGCAATACATTTCTTGGTCGCGCAAGTATACAAAGGCGCAAACGATAGCACTAGCTGTTGCTGCCGATGTACGAAACCCGGTATAGGCGGTTGAATTGTCCGCCAGTAATTAGTGCATCACGTGAGGACCATACATGACACGGCAGGCAGCTGTGTTGCTGCCACTTATCATGAGTTTCTTTGTGGCCTTGTTGGCATGACAAAAAGTGGCAGATCTTTTTCGCTTGAATAACGGATGTTTTTGGTCTGTGGTGCACATTTGGGGCTTACTAACAAGGCTGTGCTCTTCAAGACAATACAAGAGCTGGCGCGGATGATTTGCTTTTTCTTCTGTCGTATTCCTGGCCATGAAAATGCCGTCTAAGTAGATGAAGACAAGAGAAAGTCCGCGGGTCACATCATTCATGAGGTTTTGGGACATTTGTACCGTTGTTCTTCACTCCGTACGACATGCGGGCAAATCGAGAGGCGGAAAAATGTTGTAATGGCCATCTTTGGAGTCTTCGCTACACTGTAATCTCATGCTAGGCGACGATCAGGTCTAGCATGAAGATTTTTTTCACGAGCAGGGTGCTGAAGTTGTGAATGTGCGGAAGGGGATCTTGATCCGCCGTCGTCGCAGCATTCAAAGCACGGCAATTATCACAACGTCGCCAGTTGCCAGCTAGTTGTTCTGGCACTATGTAGAGCGGTGAAGACCAGTTACCGGAAAAGGCCGAATAATGCCCCGCGTATGTTCGAACTCAAAACGGGCGATGTGCCTTTCTCGAGAGGTTTCGTGAGCGCATGAAATGCCGCCGAAACCTGCTGAAATTTTGGCTGGAAAGTGGAAATGTCGCAGGAAGATAGGTCATCCAAGAGTGGAGAGGGAATTGATATCGCCCTTAAGGCAACGATCACGAAAGCTGACGCCAAGATTGAAGTGGCCCAAGATTGAAGTCTGTTGCGACGAGCGGAAAACTGGCGTTGACCACAACAAAAAGTCATCTGAATGTGCGTCGAAGTCCAATATCGGTTGTCATTGGCTGACCGGGCAGGAGGAGAGTTATTTGCAGCATTAAGCTTGAAATAGACTTGCCAAGTCGGCAATGTACGTAGCTGCAGGGAGGACGGAGAGTTCGGCTCCAGTGTTGACGAGGAAGCGTGTGGCGGTGGTACGTCGACCACAAGAAAGAGGTGGCTTGAGCCGGCGTCGCACTCCGCCGTAAGAACTGGTCGATGCGTTCCCCGGCATAGTTGTTCGCAGAAGCGACGTTGATGCCAGCAGACTCGCCAATCTGCCTCTCGTTATGGGCAGCGGGGCGACGATGTGGATGTATACATGGACTCCTGCGATGTTACGTGGTGAAGCCGAGCCTCGAGTTGGATGACCCTGGGGTTTTTTGGCCGGAAGTTGGGGGCCTTCTAGTCTGAGTTGTTGATTAAAGCTGACCAATGAGTTTCTTCGGTGTTGTACATTGCTGCTGCTTCGGTACGATCGTGCGGGTCACCTCTTGTGTATCGCCGCAGCGGAAGCGGGGAGGAAAATGACTTAATCAGCCTTTTGCATGGCCTGAGTGCGCATGCGCCTCAACCTGCGGAAACGACTAGTACGGCACCGTAGCAGACAGCACAAGTGGCACGCAATGCGAAACGCGGTGCACCCATTGGTGAAAGTAATGACACCCGGCGCGCCAACTATGCTTGTAGGCCATCGCAACACACATTTTTGATAGCGTGAAGTTCTCTTATCATTATCGTAAAATACAGCCACGACAACGGCGCCTATATGACATGGTCTTAGCGGCGAGGAACGCGCGCTGAACACATGGGAGCATGTATTTCAGTAAAAGCAATGCTCCGCGCTCCCGTAATTAAACAGTTTTGTTAACGACGACAGGAAGACGCAAAGACCGGCACTACGCTAGTTTACTCCGAGCGTCACAGTGAAGACAACCCAGCAAGGCAGAGGGTAGCAGCACGCCGTTCTTCAAGAGCATGAATATAGCAGCACCTTTCAGTGATGGAGGACTAATACTTCAGATAATTCCGTGAGTTGACGTCTGGTTCAACTCATTAAACATTATATCGAGTACATACACGTCGTACCTCAATTATTTGTCGCTCGTTGACGTAAGATAACACCGCCATTCACTTCCTGCGATGAATTTCTCCAGCTGCTTCACGCTTGGCGCTTTCATTAATCCTGTGTCGTTGTGAATCCGTTCGTAACGGCGGCCAGGTATGCAGATGCTCCGTGACTTCAACAAACGCTAAGGTCAGAAACCTAACAGGGATTGAGCTATAGCTGCTTCTCTGTATGCTTAATCAGAAAAAAATACTACCGAGTTGTAAAAGAACCGACACGCCCGATAACATTCAGCGCACGAAAACGACTGCTTCGTTTTCAAAGAAAGATACGGAAAGGGGAGAAGCGCAAAACAACGAGGAACAAATAACACACCTACAAAGAGTAAGCAAAGGGTATCCCCTCGCCTGATAGCAGGCAGGCGTGGCTACAGCTGTGCAAATTTGTTTTAAATGCGAAGCATTTCATAGCGAACTTCGGCGTCATTGAGCGTATCTATCTATCTATCTATCTATCTATCTATCTATCTATCTATCTATCTATCTATCTATCTATCTATCTATCTATCTATCTATCTATCTATCTATCTATCTATCTAGCCGCCTACGACTTTGGGCTGCCCTGGCCGTTTCGTTAATAGGATGTACACGAAAATTGGTATGCCTCAACATGACTACATGACGAACATAAATGACACATGAAAATCATGATATGCCTGTCATGAGCGGCATGATTTACATGCCACAGTCTTGGTGCTCTCCTGGCCGTTTGGTCAATGAGATGTCTACGAAAATTGGTATGGCACAACATGACTGCATGACGAACGTAAATGGAACGGCATTACATGAGACTTATGAGGTTCATGTCATGAGCGGCATGATTTACATGTGACTGTCTTGGTGCTCTCCTGGCCGTTTGGGTAATAGGATGTACAGGAAAACTGGTATGCCTCAACATGACTACATGACGAACATAAATGACACGGCATTACATGAAAATATTTACATGCATGTCGTGAGCGGCACGATTTACATGTCACAGTCTTGGTGCTCTCGTTGGTGCTCTCCTTGTCACAGTCTTGGTGCTCATAGTCTTGGTTCTCTCCGTTTAGGTAATGGGATGTCTACCAAAATTGGTATGGCACAACATGGCTGCATGGCGAACATAAATGACAGGCCAGAACATCAACATCATAAAATGCATGCCATGAACGGCACGAAGTACATGCCATGTTTTCGGTGCTCTCCCGACCGTTTCGTTAATTGGATGCACACGAAAATTAACAGCCTCAACATGACTACATGCCGAATATAAGTGATGCGGCATTACATGAGAATCATGACATGCATGTCATGAGCGGCATGATTGACATGCCAAGCGTTTCGTTAATGGGATGTATACGAAAATTGGTATGGCACAACTCGATTGCATGACGAATATAAATGACAGGTCATGATGCGAATATCATGATATGCATGTCATGAGCGGCATGATTTACACGCGACGGTGTTGGTGCTCTCCTGGTATTGGTATCTACACGAAAATTCGTGTGGCACAGCATGACTGCATGACGAACATAAATGACAGGTCATAACATGCAAATCATGACATGCATGTGTAATGAGCGGCATGATTTACATGCGACCGTCCTGGTGTCTCAACGAAACGCTGTTAACTGCGTTATAATGTATATATTGCTTGCGGCAAGTTGTTCATCTGCAGAAGACGCGCACCACTTCTGTTCGAAATAAGCCGCAACAAAAGTCGGACGCGCATTGCAACGCCGAACCGCGCGTGGCACCACGTATGTCGCGCGCAAGAGTATTGGTGGCTGCTGACCAGCGCGAGACGAGTGGCATTGGTGAAGAGAAGTAGACGGCGTTCGAAGGACGGTTTAGCGAAGGACGCTTCTTGTTTAAAATCTAGTTAGTAGGCACAGGTTCGCCTTGAATAAATAGTTTTTATAGAACGAGGCCTTGTATTTGCTTGCGACATTTCTGCTGGAGGTGCTTGGCATGATTTCAAGCCCTACACGGACAGCGGAGCGCAGCCCAAGTCCTCGAGTATTGGAGCACGCGGTACTGACGCCAGTTCACCAACGCACGAGTCGCCGCATACGAGGTGAGCCTCCCGAGTTTGGTTGCCTCTCCGATTCTACGAGACCGGCTGTGACCGTGATCTCAGACGCCACTGGGACTGCCACTCAAGCGGCGGCTAAACCATCTCATATTGTCCTGGATTCTCCTCGGACACCGGAGCCCTTCCCCGGTGACACTTTCAAAGATGCCGAAGACTGGCTGGATGGCTTTGAGCGCGTCACCGGAATGAACGGCTGGGACGAATCCAGGAAGCTCCTTTACGTATAATTTGCGTTGCGAGACTCGGCGCGTACGTGGTTTAAAAAATTGACGGCAGATCCACGAGGTGAATGATGATGAGATTGGGCGAAGCTCCTGGAAGTAATCATCGGTTAAACCGTGAAATTTCTTCCGTTAATTCGCCCGATAAAAATGATGTGAAACGATTGATTAAATGTTTCATCAAACTTTCATTATGACCGCTTTGTGGTCGGTGAAATGTAAGCTAAGTGGTTCTTGCACTGGTTGCAGATGAAAACCATTGCTTTACCTGGTGTCTTTCGTTAAGCAGCTGGCGTCTTTTCGTTTTGCTTTAGAAACATCTGGCGTCTTTCGTTAAGCAGCTGGCGTCTTTTCGTTTTACTTTAGAAACATCTGGCGTCTTTTCGTTTTGCTTTTAGAAAACATCTGGCGTCTTTCGTTGGTTTATTTCATCAATCAACGGCGTTTTGAACAAAATTTTTATTGTTTAATCACGCACAGGAGAAATCTCACCAGGCACTACCTTGGAGGTAAACAATGGCTGCTACTGGGAATGAGAGACAGCAGAAGTCGGCTTCTAACACTTCTACTTCTACTAACGTTTCCTACTGGAACATGCCAATGGCTGCTAATGGGGAATGAGAGAGAGAAGAATTCGGCTTTTAGTTAACGCGCACGCTGCGAATTTTTTTTTTGTTCAACAACGCACAGGAGAAATCTCCCACCGGCACCACCTTGGAGGTCAAAGCGTAAGACTGGTTACGCACTATGACTACGACTACGACGACGAGGGACGAACGGGTGCCGCTTTGAGGAGCTTCGCCCCTAAAACCACGAAGCTTCCTTGCTGACTTGGGGTGATTTCAGGCGGGAACTACTTGCAACGTACCCGAGCACGGACCGCAAAGAAAAGGGAGAGGCCGCTCTTCAGGTGGGGAACCAGCAAGACAACAAAAGCGTGTGGCCATGTACACTGAAGACATGTGCCGGCGCTTCCGCCGCGCCGACCCAAACATGGCCGAGGAGAAGAAGTTACGGCAATTAATGTGCGGAGTGAAGGAAGAGCTCTTTGCAGGCCTTGTTCGTAACGAGCCCCGTACCGTCTCCGAGTTCCGATCTGAGGCAACAGTGATGGAGAAACCTCTGCAGCAACGTGCGCGGCTGTATAATGGGGACGTTGGCGTGACCTCGGTTGACTTGACATCGGCGGCCCTCACAAGCAACATCGACATTCTGCTGGAAGTGGTAAGGGCTGTCGAACGGGAGGAGCTGCAGAAAATACAGCTGGCTCAAGGTCCTTCTGCGATGTCGTCGTTGGCGGACGTGGTACGTGAAGAGGTGCGGCAAGCCATTCGGGAACCACAGCCTGTGTACATACCGGAGCCGCAGTCAGTGCTACCATGCCTGCAACCCCAACAACATCAACCGAAGTTATCCTATGTTCAAATTCTACGGCAGAACATTGGATGCAGAAAGATCGTACAAACGGCTCCTATGTCCCAGACATTTTCGCACAGCACGCCACCACCCATGCCGGAACCAAGACAGCGTAAATACGATGTCTGGCGCACTGCGTATCGGCGTCCCCTGTGGAGAAGCAGGTCACCTTTATCGGGAATGTCAGTATCGCCGAGTGGGCCTGCGGGGTTTCCCGGTAAATGCACCCTGTCCTTGAACGGCGAGCGTCCTTACGAAATCGAGGAGTTTTAGGGGCGAAGCTCCTCTTAGTCTAACCTTGTCACGCGTCAGGCGTCAGGCGTAACCCGCGTGCCGGGAGGCACGCGCTTGAGAGCGAAAGGCGCGCGTTGGCTATGGAAACGCTCTTTCTTAGAGGAACGCTACCAGCTCGCAAAGGAGGAGAACGCGCCCTCACCCGCGAGAGACAACGTTGGCGCAAGCAGCGTCTCCTAGCGAGTTTCTTGATAGAGAAATACCGACTGCTCGCGTAGGAGAAGCGTTCACCGGCAACCCATATATATATATATATATATATATATATATATATATATATATATATATATATATATATATATATAGGCACTGGATCTTGATTGACTTGCAATAAAGTGCCGGTGGGAGATTTCACTTGTGCATAGTTGAACCATGAGGATTCGTAGCGTGCGCATTAACTAAATTAATCCGGAACTCGGCAAGATCTACGATGAACCTCCCGAGCTTCGCCCACTCATCATCATTCACTCTGTGGATATGCTGTAATTTTTTTTATCAACGCGCCGAACCTTTCAGACTCCTCAGCAACGTCAATCCTCAACGACACCACCAATGCCAAGTCCGCGCCCATCTTCACCTTCTCCGAGGCGTCGCTCACCAAGCCAGCGACGGGAAAACTAGAGCAAGCGTCATGGAAAAAACAGCGCGAACACAAGGACGATGAAAAAAGGAACACACACCACACCACGGAGCGCTACTGTCAAGTGATTTTATTTCGGCGAAAACGTACATATATACATATGTAGAGCCTCGTCACAAGTGTTATACACTGATAAACACACAGGAAGATGCAAAGGTCATCTTCTGATAAAAACAAACACTTGAAGGAATAAGCAAATGTCATCACTACACATGCTGCGTGTACATTAAAAAACCGTGAGCCAAGGCTTGTTAGTGGAATTATATGCAATTTCTTTGTCTAAGAGAGCGACAGATGGTGTGCTAACACAGTTGTCTTCCAGCAAAGCTATCCTATGTGCTTCTATAATCTCCCGCGTCAACTGGGAGGGGCTTTTTGCTAAGATTTCACTTTTTTTTATAGGGGGGTACAACCACAATGCTTACAATGATCGCCAAGGTGGCCTCTAACTGTGCTGGTGACGTTATTTTTATGTTCACGAAGCCTGTCATTCAGGCATCTGCCTGTTTGTCCCACGTAAAACTTGCCACAACACAGGGTATACGGTACACCACACGCTCAATGCAAGGGAGAAATGGCGGAGTATGTTTCTTGCCACAGGAGGAGACTGGATTGGGGGGTTTATTGACGCGATTGTACAAGGTTGAGAGCTTATTAGGCGCGCTCAAGGCGACTCTAACATTAACTCGCTGGCCGATTCGTTTCAAGTTGTGAGACAGCTTATGAATGTAGGGAATTACAGTGCATTTACGAAGTTTGTCTTGTTTGTCTTTATCAACGCTCAGACGATCATCAGACCTAGATGATCGTGTGAGCGTTGATACATTCATGAGCTGTCTCGCAACTTGAAACGAATCGGCCAGCGAGTTAATGTTAGAGTCGCCTTGAGCGCGCCTAACATTAACTAACATTAACGAATTGACGACCACAATCACTAATGATCACACGGGGGGAACCGTGCCTGAGAATAACAAACCGGAGCAGAAATGTGGCAACGCATGTAGCTGTTGAAGATGGTATGGCCGCCGTTTCTGCGTAACGGGTCAAGGGTTTCTGCGTAACGGGCCAGGCAATCAAGGTATGAGCCAGGCCAGTGCCGCAGCAATATATAAGAGGAAAGCACGTGAAATACGTGATATGGAGAACATTAATAATGAGGTATAGCTCATGTAGGTAAGTAAGTCTTTGTGAAGTAATTGGATGAACGGTGAACTGATTAATTATTGACCACGTTTAAGAATGATAAATACGTCAATGATCCACCTTCGCTGATCCGCATGCTTTTAGAGGATGGCTATTTGGTCAAATTATAGGGTGCCGTATTTCTGTCCCGCGTTTTTGCCGTGCTCCCGGAGGCGATCATTGAAGCACCGTCTGGTTAGCCCCATGTAAGCAAGTCAGCAGCTAAATGGGACCGCGTAAACTACTTTTTTAATGCAGCTGAGAAGGGCTCTTTGCATTCTTGGCAGTGCTCTGTTGTATCGGTTCATTTTTCTCTATAGGGCATTCAGCTTTGCTGGAGCGGAGAAAACAGTCCCTCTGCTTGCCGCCTTGTTCAGTGTGCGTGACAGAGCCGACATCAGCACATCTGCGCTGGGCTGATGTCGGTTCTGTCGGGATTTTTCTCGGATGAGAAGTCATCTGGTAATATTTTCAGGAGGGCCCTTGGAAAACATTCCCTCAGAAGTCTCTCTATCTGGCCCTCAATAGATCCTTGGATCTAGTGCACACAGGTTCTCTGCAAAGCATTCCTAAAGGCGCTTCGGCCCTTGCATTATCCTGCAGTGGGCCGACGATAACGGGAAAAAGTTTCTTGCCGAGTGTGGTGCGTACCTCCAGCAACGTGTTCTGAATTAATAAAGGAACAGCTCCGTGAAACCCAATTCGTCATTGTCGGGCAGCTCCTTGGTGAGGAATAAAATTCATATTGTTGCCGCCTTAATCACCGAGGAGTGGGTACTCGTCGGCGTACTTGAGAATGCAAGCAACAGGTGGCTGAGAACAGGATCAAGGTACAATCTAATGTAGACTCCTTCGTTCTGCACGTAAGCCTTCCCTGCATACTGAACCACGGGGGAACGCAGGTACAGCGCTAATAGGTCGACGAACATGTTAATACTTGTCCCGCACTCATTCTCGAAGTGCATATTGCCCCGTATGTTTCAATGTCGTCGTTGATGACTTGAAGGAGGGGTTGGTGGGGCCAAACGCATAAGAGACTCTTCATGTCGTTGGAGACAGCCTTCATTTCGAATTCGCCGAATGAGCCTAAATAGTCAGAAACTGCTGAGTTGTAACCAAGGTAAGAATTGCCCACTTCATGTAGGCCGATGCACTTCTGCAAGAAGCTAGCTAGCTGTATTTGCGAGGCACCTCGTTCCGCTATAACCACTCTGAGAAGATATGGGTAGGTGCGTGTTTTTGCCGAGAAGAAGGATTCCCTGTTTCGCTAAGCATTATTTTTAAATGCTGCAGCCAGCTTGGTCCAGGACCAGTTCTTTTACACACCTTTCCGGTGTGTCCTGTCCGGACCAGTTCTCTGCTTAGTTGCGACCTTTTGCTCTATTTCATGGAAATTGGCTCGGAGTGCGGCTTCTGCTTTAGGATCGTACACTTCTGAAAACATGACGGCGAACTCGCTTTCTTTGTCAGAAACGACTAGCTTCAGCTTCGACTTCCTGAGCGAAGTGGTCAGTTGCGTTGCCTTCATGCGTCGATCTATCTGTATTAAATCGTGCTGGTAAAGCCTCTAGACCTTCTAGGATGCATCAGGTCACCTCATACGCTTCTGCTTTCGAAGCAATTGTGCGAGCAACGGTGAGAAATTCAACTTCGGATACTACATAACTTAGGACCCCACTTGAGGCCACCTTGTGTGTCCTTTGGCACGTTGGGTTCCCCGATGAGGTGCCACACCTGTATGGTTACTTCACACGGAGACTTCTTTGAAACGCGCGCAACAATGATGCTCAGGCACGCGGAGAAATATCCGCATTTTCCTTTGAACACTCGTTATTGGCGATCGGTCGGCGCTGCGTGCTTACACGGCAGGAGGAGACAGTCCTTCGCTCTTGCCTAGCTGTCCATGCGAAAAATCCTGCAATGAGTAGGGGGAATAAGGTGCGAATGATGCGGTTGGGATTTCAAGTGCGGGCGGTATGTGCGAGCTCTTGATGGCGTGCGTGAGCACACCGGGACGTCAATTTACCGCAAGAAGGAAACTTGCACAGCTACTGGGGCTACATAGTTGAATGCGATCAATGAAAGAGCCCGAGGACGAGTTGACCAAGTTCAAAATGTTTGATTTTGCCTCGTTGGTATCGATGCATCATGTAAAACCACGCACAAGCGGGATGGACATGAGGAAAGGCAGCAACGCGGGCACGGAACATCCAACCACGAAATTTTCATTGCGAGAGCTAGAACATATGATGAAAGCACAAGTCTAGAGAGTTGGCTGCGATTAGTCGTACATAGTATAAATATACTGCACAGTGTTTGTTTGCTTTCTTCCTGTGTCTGTAAGCTATACATTATCCGCTATCAAAGCGCTATTCTCCAGTATCGGTCAAAGCAGATTCGACCACATGAACTAGCCAACACTCATTAGAACGCATGTTCGATAACAGGGCTTCTCGCGTTATATTCATAATTTTCTATATTGAAATCCTTTTAGTTTTTGTTCCCTAGCGTCTTAGAATTCGTGCCTAGTAGAAGTGCGTGTGCGCGCTTTTGTGTGTATAGTATGTTCTTTCGAAGATAAAGGAGCTGGTAGCGTGCGCTTGTACCCGTTCCCTCATCTCGTTCTCGCCCTGTGTTGCGCCACTTTTCTTTGTTTAGAATTTGTGTTTGGAAGGTGCTCTTTTCGTGGAGAGTCTTACAGTAGGGCTTCCCTGAGTGCTATATAAATGTGATTTGTAACCATTTTACAGGGGAAGGCAGGCACGAGTGGACCTCAAGGTGCCCCAGGATCACCAGGAGAAAGGGTGAGGCCGCGCAGGAAACGCGAATCAATTATTTCTTATTGTGTAAGACACACAAAGTCATTGCTTATCTGCAGCACCTTCCACCCATGTTTAAACGAATATCTGGAACTGTGTACAATAGGCTGTTTCGGCTAGGCTTAAGCGCAGTGAGAAATCGATATGGTCACAGTGTAAGACATGCATAGCGATAAACAGTATCATGAAGCGTGCTGCCGGAACGATGAACCTGAGCTTTTCACATGTGAGCCCTAAAATGCAGGTATATTTGTTGGTTCCGTTCACGTCCCCATCGTATCGCCTCGGTGAATGACTGCGTCGAACACTTGTGATGACAAACGCGACGAGTAAGGTGCACAGATCCCAAAGATAAACTAAAGCGTCCTTTTTAGCTGCTCGGTTCAAGAGCAGCTTCAATGGCGGCCGCGGGTGTTTCGAACGCGGACACTTGTAACGTTGTGGAAGAGCTGAGGATTTGCAGTCAGCCCCTCATAAATTCCCTACTGGAGGTCACAAGCGTTGAACTAGAGCACGTACTTTTTCCGCTTGCTTTTTAGCGGACGTGGATTAGGGGTTGCCGGTGACGTCTACTCGTAGGGTGATGCTGGTAGCGATACCGATGACGCAGAGCCAGGCAAGAAATATTTAGGCGCATAGAGCAGCACAGAACTAACGGAAGAAGAAACTCAACAGGACCGACTGGTCTGGGGCAGTTGGTAAAGCATAACTTTTCAAGTAATAGCACACAGCAAACACAGACAAAGATGGTGGTTTGGTGGTTTGTGGGGTTTAACGTCCCAAAACCAGCTCTGATTATAAGAGACGCCGTAGTGGAGGTCTCCGGAAATTTCGACCACCTGGGGTTCTTTAGCGTGCACTGACATCGCACAGCACACGGGCCTCAACATTTCGCCTCCATCGAAATGCAGCCGCCGCGGCCGGGATTCGATCCCGCGACCCTCGGATCTGCAGCCGAGTACCTTAGCCACTAGACCACCGTGGCGGGGCAACAGACAAAGAAGACAGCGAAACGGCACACAGCGCTACTAGCAACTGAGTGATTTTTATTTCGCGTGGCCACATATCTCCACATTGTTAGCCATAATTTGAAAAAAATCGCGAAACAGGAAGGTTGCTGATATTTTTATCCGAACCGTTGAAATTGTCGAGCTTGCGCGCCAGGGTGAACAAGGGTGCGTGTGTGCCACGAGGTTGCGACAAGATACACCGTCCCGAACCATTTGTTTTCTGCGTGGAAGGAGTGGTATATTCCATTCCACTCACATATGGAAAGGAGTGCGTAGGTCAAACGGCGAAGTGGATCAACCATCGCCTGTAATGAGCGCCGCAACAACATGGAGAATGTAAGAGTGTCAGGGCACCTAGGTGCGCAATCTGCGCGCTATGGGTGTAAGCGTTTATTGAAGCGTGCGCGGTCGCTGGCCAAACACCGTGATCAGCGTACGAAGGCGAGAATTGAAGCGGTAGAAATTAGATAAAGATGCTGTCAGTCGTGCATTGGTATGTTTATATATGAAAGAAATACTGTTTTTGTCGCGTCAGCCACCTGCTTGATTGTCAGGTCATTTGGGTCATGTGTGTCCTCTCCTCCGATTTTACTTTTCTCAGTTTGCATATACATATATGTCACCAACCCGAAATATAAATCACTTACTTGCTAGTAGCGCTGTGTGTCGTCTCGTTCTCTTGTTTTTCTGTGTTTGCTGTGCGCTATTACTTGAAAAGAAAAAGAAACGTTGGAAGGGTAAATCCATGAAGAGGGAAGGATAACCTGGTGAGTGCGAAACTCAATGTCACCCTTTATTTTTTTCGATTCCAAAGATGATATTATACTGAGCGAACCGTTTCGCATGAAATAACATTTCAGTAACAGCAACCGCATCAATACATAATCAAACAGCATGAAGTGGTAGTCCGAGATAATTCAGTTCATTGCTGTGCTGCGTTAACGATGGTGAGCATCACTGAGACGTATAGTAACATAACTTTTGCTTCAACAACTTCTTTTCTCAGCTGATTGGGCTTATTACGCAGAACCTTTTAGCTACGCGTGTAACTGCACAACCTAAATGCACTCCGATAATATCACCAGTATGACTTAGCCACAAAAGGAAGAGGTACTTGGTCTAGTTGGCGAGAATTCATTTTGCGAGAACAGCGGAACAAGACGAGGACAAGGAACGAGCACAACACCGCCACCGACTCAAAACGAAAAGTTTATTCGAAGACATGAAAAATACGGACGCAGACAAAGTCGGGTCTATATATGTATTTTCTGTGTATCTTCGAATGAACCTACGTATGGAACGTGTTTGGTCGTTTAAATAGAGAAATAAAAGTCACGCTAACGCACACATTCGATTCACAACGTTCGCTATGTTGGTTATTTCATGCCAAATGGTTCGCTCAGTTTTAGATGGGAGTCGCCGGACGTGTTGTGCTCTTTCTTTGTCCTTCTCTTCTTCCTCTGTTGTTCTTGCAAAATGAGTTAGCCATAACTGAGGCGAAAGCACTATGCAGCGCCATGTGGTAAATTGGTAATGATTATAGGTAAATTAGTAATGTCCGAGCCAAAATCATTTGGCATAAAATGCTGCGAGCTTGAACCGGTCAACGGGCGATGCACTGAGCGTACAAGCTTGAACTAGAACACAAGCTCAGGGGAAGACTGAGGCTCGAATACAGGAAGAGTTCGCTGAAAACTACGAGGGACATAGAATTTCGCTCTAGCGAACATTGTGAATCCAATGTGTGCGTTAGCGTGACTGATTTCTCTATTTAAACGACCAAACACGTTGCATACATAGCCATAGTTAAGATGACGATCTTGAGTTCTATGTCGTTCCCTGCATTTAACAGCCTAATGAAGCCAACAGACAATCTCTGTTATGCTGTTAGGCTGTTTCTAAGTAATAAACGAGTGCTTGGCCCGTTCCCTTCTTTCGTTGTTTTCCTGTGTTTTAACATTGCAGCGCAAGTCAACTTTTCTGTGCTTACCAAAATTTCGTTTTATTCATTGGTCACGTGTCGTGATGCTATGACGTGGTTCTTTGTCTGTGCCTTTATATCTGGTTTGACTTTGTCGCCGCTTTTCCCAGTGTCGTGGGATGATGCCGGTACTGTTTTGCGGCGGCGACATCCTTTTTTTTAAAATGAAACCTCGCCTTGTCAGCAGCGCTCGTCCCATCCGTTCGAGCTTCAGTGCCATGCGCTTCAGTTTACCTAGTGCGGTCTTTATATGAAGGGGTGATTCATTTTCCATAGTCTCAATATCAAGGTCGTACCGTGTTCCCGAATAATAAAGATGACGTCTACGACATATGGGCAGGTAAGCAGACGAAGACTTCACGTGTCGTCGTCTGGCGTACCACTGTGGGCCATCAAAATATTCAGCGGTGTCTGTCACTTCTCAGCAACCATGAAACAACTAGCCCAAGCCCAAACCCTAACACATCTTGGTTTTTATTGGCGGTGAATTCATAGTTGTGTTGCTAAATGCCCCATGAAAATGTTCGCGTACATCGACGCAAAGAGAATCCCCGTGAAAATTTCCTAAAGTTTCGAAATCAAACTAAGTGTAACGTCTAACTTCAGTAATCAGATTAAAACTTCAGCCACATATAATCCCCTGCTATTCTGCAGTGTTTCGGGAGTGCTTTAATTCATATTGTGATGCGTATATTCATCCTTACGATACAGAGGTGATGAAGATACGTTAAAATGAAAGGAAAGGAGGAGAATTCGGCCTGGAGAGTGAGCGTATATAATTTGCCAGAATGGCCTGATCAGAGTGTTTGCTTTGTCAATTATGTTACGAGGAAACTCAAACAATTCTAGTATTTTATAGAAGAGGCGCTAACACGGCGCCTGTGCGAGTGACATTTGCATAGGCGTGCAAAGCTTGCAATGCTCGCGGATGCTTACAGAACGAGCTATGACGTCAGCGCTAGGTCAACATACGCCCTAGCGCGGGCGCTTTTTTCGCACTTGTCTGACGGATTCGGTAGCACGTTCTGGTGCCAGGTGCACTTCGGCGTGTTTGTCATCAGTGCATACTGACCAGTAATCAACATCAACCCGACCGAAGTGAGGTCACGCAAGACTGAGGCAAAGTATGGACACAAAAAGGAATGCTGTGCAGTGATATCTACGCAGTTGTTTGATTTGATTTCCTGATTTCTCGTGTATAACGTCCCAAAACCAGCTGTGATTATCAGAGACGCTGTAGTGCAGGGCTCCGAAAATTTTGACCACCGGGGGTTCTTCAGTGTGCAGTACACGGGGCCTCAACATTTCGCGTCCATCGAAATGCAGCCGCCGCAGCCGCGATTCGATCCCGCGACCTTCAGATCAGCAGCGCTGTACCATAGCCACTGCACCGACGTGGCGGGGTGCAGTTATGTGACGCAAGAGCATGGCAAGAGGAGGAGAACGCGATGCAAACAGGGAACGATAACGCCAGCACGTTCATCTCTTAAAGGCGAAGCTTAAGCGTCCCCTCAGTTTCTCCTCCTTTGTGCGGAGCGACCGCATTTCAATGGCAGAATGGGAAAGTGAGTTGTGTATTCAAATGAAAGGTTGGTAGGACTCGCGGACCCCGAACCGGTCCGTAAAACAACAGTCCTTGCTCTACCGAAATTGGGGGATTTGACCAGGAGTCTGCGCTACTTCTCGCTCGTCTTCCCATTATACTCGGCGTTTTCCTTCCGAGGGAGACGAATAGAAAGACATTTCGCGCCGTCCGCGTGTGTTGCTGTCCGGCGCAGGTAGTGAACACGAGGGCGTTCTTCGCAAAGGGCATTTCATATACGACCTTCCGCCAGTCTGCCAAGTGGTCTAAAGTGGTCTTTCTGGACATCGCGGGGGAAGGTCCTACACAAAATCGTGCTTTGTCGAGGACTTTCCTCCGCGATATTGTGACGCTGCGGTACTGTACATCTCAGGGTGGAGCGGGGCTACTGTGGAAAAAACTGTGTTTCTTTACAAGTACTGTTTTCTTCTCGGTCCACTGGCACATGTGTTTGCCCGGACGTGTAGCGGAATAACTGAAAGCTCGGCCAGAATGGTGCAATTCAACTTTGAAACGTGCAACAACAGGAGAAATAGTGGGGAAAATATCACATAGGTTGGATTTGCAGGCCAGTTGGTCAAGCATCTTGGAAAAAACAGCGCGAACACAAGGACTATGGAAAAGGGAACATACACCAACCACGGAGCAGCTGAGTCCCTGCCCTTCGGTAAGGTTTCTACTCTGCACAATGTCAACTGAGTAGACAGTCCGCGCTCCATCGTGTGGTGTATATTCCTTTTCTCATCTTCCTTGTGTTCGGGCTGTTTTTTTCCAAGAAAAATCACAGTTTTGCCGGAAAGGTGAAACCTTGAATGAGATAGCAACGCATGAACAAAGACTAGCAGCTTTAACGTCATTCTGAATTGGAGTGAACGTGGTTTCAATAAGTAAGCACGCAGGTGTGCTTTCGCTTGACCACACTCGAGCGAAGAGAAGAATGAACACGATATGCTGCTTGCAGAAGACTGGTACTGATCAGAAGCGGCACACGTGGGCAGGCCGTCAATGGTTATTTACGTTCCGTGTTGCTGCTGTACGCTCAGTATTTCATGTGTAACCGCGCTGTGGAAATTGTGCAGAGTAGAAACTTTACGGAAAGGCAGGAGACAGCATACGTAAAGGTAGAACACAAGCAGCGGCCTCGGCAAACTTTTGACTTCGTGTGGCCGCGATGCGGGCCACAGTAGATCACACTACACGCAACTGTGGACACGCAACACGAGGCACATTTACGAGCAGTTTCTACGGGTGCGGGCTCGAATTTGCTTAGAATGGCTGTGTTGCAATATAATAAGTGTGAAAGAGAACAGCTTGCTTCAACGGGAGTAGCATTCTGGCGGAGCTCTTGGGCAGGCGTTTTGTTCAAACGCGGTGCCATGGTGGCATATGGGCTGTTTCAGGGTGACAGCCGCCTCCCTGCTCTGCACAGCCAATTTAGGCATCGCCAAGAAACGAGTGAGAAGGCGAGATGGAGTAGAGAGGGAGGGAGATGCTTGCACTTCAATCCGCCCTCTCTCTCGTTTGTTCGCTATGTTGGAGATGCATTTGTTGCCAACGGGGTAACGGCGCAGCAGAGCTGCCAGCTAACTTGGTTTACTTTCTTCTGGCGCGCTTCGCACCACCCCACCACGCTAGGCAGCGTGAACTTTGGGCTGTCGAGAAATTTTGCCCAGCGCAGCGGCATCAAGTGAGCACGTTCCTTTCGGCGTTCGCAGACGCATTCGCACGAGCGCTATGTGGGGATAGCATCGACAGTGTAAGCCGTGTTCCTTTTTTAGGGGCGAAGCTCCTCTTACTCTAACCTTGTCACGCGTCAGTCGTCAGGCGTAACCCGCGTGCCTCCCGGCGCGTGCCTCTCTCTCTCTCTCCCGGCGCGTGCCTCTGCTGTCTAGTGAGAGAGAGAGAGACAGAGAGGGAGCGAAAGGCGCGCGTTGGCTATGGAAACGCTCTTTCTTAGAGGAACGCTGTACCAGCTCGCAAAGGAGAACGCGCCCTCACCCGCGAGACACAAGGTTGGCGCAGGCAGCGTCTCCTAGATTGAGATTGAGATTGAGCAGCGTCTCCTAGATTGAGAAATACCGACTGCTCGCGTTAGAGAAGCGTTCACCGGCAACCAATATGTATATATATATATATATTGCCACATCCAGTCTCCACGCACCAAAGAAGAAGAAGATCACGGGGACTTAGAAGAAGAAGACGAGATCCCTGCGTGATCACTCAGTGTTCTTTTCGATTAAAGGGACCAGCTCTGTGTTCGTGATTCCTGCTGCTGATTTGTGCTGTTCCTGCATCGCGACACTGGTGGAGGTGCGGGGTAAATGTTCGGAACACCTCTTCGCAGCACCGTATCCAGTCCAGAGCGAGTTCCGCGTGTTGAAACGCCAGTTCACCGCGCCAGCCGCCGCCTGTTAGGCCTGAGCCCAGAGTGCGGTCCGCTACCAGAGGTTGCAACTGTGTCCGACAGGAGTACTCAAGCCATGGCAAACCCAGGCCCGACACAGGTGACTGTTTCGAATCCTCGATCGCCTCCGCCCTTTCACGGCAACGCCTATGAAGACGCCGAGGACTGGCTCGAGGAGTTCGAGCGCGTGGCCAGTGTGAATGGCTGGAGCGCCAACGCCGGTCAAAAGTTGGCTCACGTGTACTTCTCTCTTCTGGACGGCGCCCGAACGTGGTTCACAAACCGTGAGGGAAACTGGTCATCTTGGGAAGAATTCACCCGGAAGTTTCTAGACACGTTCGGAAGCAGCGAAAGGCGAGAGCAAGCTCAACGACTACTCGAATCTCGCGTTCAGAAGCCCAACGAAACAGTGGCCATGTTTGTTGAGGACATGACCCGTCTATTTCGTCGAGCAGACCCGGATATGTCCGAGGGGAAGAAGCTGAGTCACCTCATGCGCGGTGTGAAGGAGCAGCTGTTTGCCGGTCTTGTGCGAAACCCGCCAACAAATGTTGACGAATTTTTGAAGGAGTCGACGGCCATTGAACGTGCACTACAGCTACGGTACCGTCAGTATGACCGTGTCAACAGCAGTGTATCAACCAGCGCCGCAGCCGTGCCGGCGGTTCCAGCAACTGACGAGGGTTTGCGCCAGCTCATACGAGACATAGTCCGTGAAGAGGTGAAGAAGCTCCTCGCTACACCGAGTGAACGCACGGTAGCGTCCGTCTCCGAAGTTGTGCGCCAGGAGGTAAGGCAAGCGCTTTCACCTCCCGAACAACCCATCGAAACGCGTAATCCCAGCTACGCAGAAATTGTCTGTCGACCGCCGCCTATTGCGCCGACACTGCAGTACTACCAGCAGCAACCGCCGCCTATTGCGCCGACACCGCAGTGTTACCAGCAGCAGCCGCCGCCTATTGCGCCGACACCGCAGTATTACCAGCAGCAACCGCCGACAGTACCTTGGTACTACAGGGGAGCTCCAACGCGACCACCGCTCCGAAAAACTGACATTTGGCGCACTCCGGACTACAGGCCCCTGTGCTTCCATTGTGGAGAAGCAGGCCACGTTTGTCGCCATTGCCCTTATCGAGTCGCGGGGCAAGGATTTCCATCCGCTGCTCCTCGTCGTTCGAACAGCCGACCCAACGTTGACGCGAATGCGTCAAGCTGGCGCGACGATTCCCCTGTTTTCAGGCCGCGCTCCCCCTCTCCTGGACGTTCTTCTTCTCCGCTAACTCGACGAAGTGCCGCTGACGTTGCCAGAGGGCGATCTCCAAGCCCCCGCCGGGGAAACTAAAAGCAGCGACCTTTGGGGGGGAGGTTGCCACTCGTCGAAAATCTGAAAATCCCCCATTGCGAATGAAGGAAGAGCCGACAAAGTCCGACGATTTGACGAGCGCCGAAATTGTAAGCGCCGAAATACGAGTTACAGTCGACGGTTACGAAGTGACGGCTCTGGTAGACACTGGTGCGGACTTCTCAATTATGAGTGAGAGTTTGGCGCATAAACTAAGGAAAGTTAGAACAGAGTGGACGGGGCCGCAGATTAGGGGAGCTGGTGGCCGGCTACTGACACCCATTGGAAAGTGCACAGCAAGGATCGGCATAGAGGAATCGTCATACGTCGCAACTTTTGTTATTCTTCCCGAGTGTTGCAAACAGGCCATCTTGGGTATGGATTTCCTGCGCGAATACGGTGCAATCATCAATATACCAGAAGGTCTGCTGACATTTTCGAAGGATGAAACTGCACAACTACAGCGAAAGCCCTTGTGCCTCCTTGAGGACGTGACTGTGCCACCGTTATCTTGTCGCCTCGTCCCCGTCAGGTGCACCACGCAGCATAATGGAGACGGCGTCGCTGAGCAAGTCCCTGCACTTCTGCTCACTCGAGGTGTTGCTGTAGCCAGAAGTCTCATCAGTGTGGTGCATGGTCAAGCCGATATTCTTCTGACGAACTTTTGCAAGGAACGGCGCCACATCACCGAAGGCACTACAGTTGCTTACCTCGACGGAATTGCAGAGTACCGCGAGTGCTTTGCAGTACAGCAGGGCGAGCAGGACACTTCTATAGCACCACCTGTTCTTGATGTGAACGCAAGTTTACCGCCGTCGGAGAGGCAGCGTCTCCTTGACATTTTGAACCAGTTTCAAGACTGTTTCTCGTCGGTTTCACGGGTCAATCAAACGCCACTCACAAAGCACCGTATTATAACGGAGGAGACGGCACGACCCATCAGGCAGAACCCTTATCGTGTCTCACCTAAAGAACGCGAGGCTATCCAACAACAAGTGAAGCAGATGCTTGACGATGACGTCATCCAGCCGTCAAAAAGTCCTTGGGCGTCGCCGGTTGTACTAGTTCAAAAGAAGGACGGTAGCCTACGCTTCTGTGTGGACTACCGCAAACTGAACCGGGTCACAAAGAAAGACGTGTACCCATTACCCCGTATCGATGACTCCCTGGACCGGCTGAGGCATGCACGCTACTTCTCATCGATGGATTTAAAAAGCGGTTATTGGCAAATTGAGGTCGACGAACGAGACAGAGAGAAGACCGCTTTCGTGACGCCTGACGGACTTTATGAATTCAAGGTCTTACCCTTTGGATTGTGCTCTGCTCCGGCAACGTTTCAAAGGCTGATGGACACAGTTCTGTCTGGCCTAAAGTGGCAGACGTGTTTAGTGTATCTAGATGACGTCATCGTCTTTTCAGAAACGTTTGAGGAGCACCTAAGAAGGCTTCTGTCGGTGTTTCAAGCAATTCGGTCCGCCGGACTAACACTGAAAGCGGAGAAATGTCATTTCGGTTTCGAAGAACTTCAATTCCTAGGCCATGTTGTGAGCCACAAAGGTGTTCTTCCTGACCCCGACAAGATTGCGGCCGTTGCAAAATTTCCAGTACCAACGGATAAGAAAGCAGTCAGGCGTTTTCTAGGCCTCTGCGCATACTACCGACGATTTATAGCCAACTTCTCGCACCTCGCTGCGCCGTTAACACGCCTGACAAAGGACGACGTGGCATTTGTATGGGGCGAAGAAGAACAAGCGGCATTTGATCATCTCCGACAGCGCCTACAGACACCTCCTGTGCTAGCCCACTTTGACGAAGACGCTCCTACCATGATTCACACGGATGCCAGCAACGTAGGCCTTGGGGCTGTACTCGTCCAGTGGCAAGACTCGGCGGAACGAGTAATTGCATACGCAAGTAGAACGCTCTCGCGTGCTGAATCTAACTACTCTACGACCGAAAAGGAATGTCTTGCTGTCGTCTGGGCGGTTATGAAGTTTCGGCCATACCTATATGGCCGTTCCTTTCAAGTAGTAAGCGACCATCACTCCCTTTGCTGGCTGACCAACTTGAAGGACCCATGTGGTCGGCTAGCACGGTGGAGTTTACGGCTTCAAGAATTTGACATGACGGTGGTCTATAAATCCGGACGACAACACTCCGACGCTGACTGCCTCTCAAGGTCACCGATAGAGCACCAAGACACAGATGATGACGACATGGCTTTCGTAGGGGTTGTCGACACGGTTACCATTTCGCGTCAGCAACGTGAAGACACCGACCTGCTTCCACTCATTAATTTTCTGGAAGGACGGACCACTAGCGTGCCTCGGCCATTCGCAAGAAACCTACCATCCTTCTGCTTGCGCGACGACGTGCTCTACAAAAAGAACTTTTCATCTAACGGAAGCACCTATCTGCTCGTCGTCCCGACGTCTATGCGTGACGAAGTACTGGGAGCCTGCCACGATGAGCCGACGTCTGGTCACCTCGGATACACACGCACAGTGGCCAGAATCAAGCAGAGATACTATTGGCCGAGGCTTACGGCGATTGTGAAACATTACGTGCGCACGTGCCTCGAATGTCAACGACGGAAGTCGCCACCCTTAAAACCAGCTGGGTTATTGCAACCAGTTCAAGTGCCCCCGGTGCCTTTTGCCCAAATAGGGATGGACCTTCTGGGACCGTTTCCAAATTCGTCTTCAGGCAACAAGTGGGTCATAGTAGCTACAGACTATCTAACACGCTACGCAGAGACGAAAGCTTTACCAAGCGGCACAGCAGTAGAAGCAGCACGGTTTTTCATTGAAAACGTCGTTCTGAGGCACGGAGCTCCTACAGTAATAATAACAGACCGAGGTACTGCCTTCACGTCTACACTGCTCAAGACCGTACTTGATCTCAGCGGCACAGCTCACAGAAAGACGACGGCCTACCACCCGCAGACTAACGGTCTCACGGAACGCCTGAACAAGACTATGGCGGATATGCTCAGTATGTACGTTGACGTCGACCACAAAAATTGGGACGACATTCTACCGTACGTTACATTCGCCTATAACACCGCACAGCAAGAAACGACGCGAAGGACGCCATTCAGCCTTCTTTATGGCCGAGAGGTGACGACTATGCTTGACGCAATGTTACTGCATGACTGCGACGACATGGATACGGACGCCGATGTTTTCACTCAGCGTGCAGAGGAAGCGCGCCAGCTCGCGCGCGTCCGTATCACCAGGCAACAAAATTCTGACGCAAAACGTTATAACCTGCGGCACCGATTTGTGACCTATCAACCCGGCGAGAAAGTGTGGGTTTGGACTCCTGTTCGTCGACGCGGACTTTCGGAAAAACTAATGAAGCGGTACTTCGGTCCGTATGAGGTTGTGCGACGCCTCAGCGATGTGAACTATGAAGTCATACCTCATAGCTCCTCAAGAACGCGTCCTCCTAAACCGGATGTTGTGCACATTGTGAGTATGAAGCCCTACTGCTCTGAGTAAAGTGTGCCACACTACATTTCTACTGCGGCGTATTGCAGTCGAGCATCGGGACGATGCTGTCTCCATGGAGGAAGGCAAATGCCACATCCAGTCTCCACGCACCAAAGAAGAAGAAGATCACGGGGACTTAGAAGAAGAAGACGAGATCCCTGCGTGATCACTCAGTGTTCTTTTCGATTAAAGGGACCAGCTCTGTGTTCGTGATTCCTGCTGCTGATTTGTGCTGTTCCTGCATCGCGACAATATATATATATATATATATATATATATATAGGCACTGGATCTTGATTGACTTGCAATGAAGTGCCGGTGGGAGATTTCACTTGTGCATAGTTGAACCATGAGGATTCGTAGCGTGTGCGTTAACCAAGTTAATCCGGAACTCGGCACGATCTACGATGAACCTCTCGAGCTTCGCCCACTCATCATCATTCACTCCATGCATATGCTGTAATTTTTAGATTTTGATTTATGTGGTATTGCCAGTGTAAGCTGCGTGCTATTTATTGCAATAGCAATTATATGGACACTCTCGACGGGTTTGTGCCATCGCCATTGGCCGTCGTCGTCGCTGTCATGTCCTGCATAAAGTCCGAATTGATAAGCCCCACACAGCGTCCCTTCTCCCGACCGTAAATGCAGGCGAACGGGGGCGACGAACGCGGCTGAAGGAGAGATAAACGAGCCGGCCCGTGTCTATCGCTCGGAGGGTGCATGCGATAACATCACCCTGCTCCGGAGGCCTGCGACGAAGAGGAGAGGTTGCTTCCCGCCCGCTTTTCATGAGCGTGAAAATCCGCGAGGGGGTGGAGGGGATGGCGTCGCTCGAGCAGCAACTGGGGACTTTGCACAGTGGCCATCGCTCGGCCCGCGCGCGCTTTCAGGAGCCATGAGATGGGCTGCGGACTGGGTAGCAGCGCCTTGATCGCCTACTCCTTTCAGGCGCCTCGCATTTAGTGGCAACAGGGCCACTATATGCGAGGGTCAGTCGCGTATAGTCGCGGCAGGCCCTTCAGCTCTTCTTTTTGTCGCTTGTAAATACCTTGATTGACGTTGAAAGCGGGTGCGCACACTGCGGTCGTCGTTGTTGGTGCCCAAGAATCCGTGAGGGCGAATGCATTGCTTACTTACACAAATTCATCTAGGTACGCAACCGTCGTACCCCTATTCAGGTGTCTGTATTAGTTGCTGAATTTTGTTATGATTAGCTGGGCTTCGCCGTTCTTCAGCCTAGCTATGCGTCTTGCGAAGCACACCTGACAGTTCAGAAGCAAATGTTGGTCGCCCTCGATAACGCCTTGCACGTCGGTAAGTGCTCTGGCGCCGACGGAAATGCTGACGCTGCACAGCGGCGAAATTGTGACTTGCTCCTCCGTTACATTCAAGGCACCGTAAGCGGCGTTGCTATCTTACCCCGTTGAGTTATCATTGGAACCAGTCATTAACGCGAAAGCGTCTTTTCGCTAGGTTGGCGAAAGCGCGCGCCCAGCTCCCGTCCGCAAAAAGCGTCTGCAAAAGCCGTGCCCGGAAAGCACGTGACCTTTTCCACCGGAAGTGATGCCAGAGCCAACATTCGTCGCAGCCGAGTCGGCGGTTGTGCCACTCCGCTACAGCTACGTCGCCGCGTTTCTTCGCTGTGTTAGCGAAAGCACGCCCAGCTGCGTCGCCGTAGCAAAACTAGGAGCGCGAACGCCCCAGCTAGCCCATCGTTTCTCGCCGCCGTACGTGCCGAGTTCAACCTCAAGTTGAAGACGCCCACTGAGGCCATGACAACATCGAGGCGTACGTGCATCGATCTCGCATTCACCAACGCGCGATATGTGATGTATGTCTCCACCTACTCGGATCACAAGGCCATGGTAATGTCTATGTACACCGGCCCAAGCACGCCATCACAGGAACGATAAGTGGGTGACGACACCGGTGACTGTATAATGACACCACCTACAACGCCGCGGCGGTCGTACAACTTCGATATGCCCAAGACCTGCCCAGGCATCTCTGCATATACTGCCTGCACGACGAAATAGAGGGGGACATATGAAGTGTCGGCACCACTTTGATGGCATCAGTTCATGCAAATAAACACAATCCGGCCTCCGGCATTGCTTCCTTCTTTATAACAAAACTCGGCAACACTAGTTTACAGCACCCCTCCCCAACAACAATCTAGCCAAAATAAACTCTTTCGCGTTCTCATCTCTTAAAAATATGCTTAGGGATTGTCGAACTTTTTGCCATGGATCTTAGGTCAATGATTGCGACGTGTTGGTCCAGGAAATTCATGCTTAGGATGACGTCACTTGAGCACTGACAAAACTCACCGAGTAGCTAACAAGTGTAGCAGCTGGGGCTAGTTGGTTTGCGTTCATGATGGCGAGTTTCACACGGCACGAACATCTGTTGCGCACAGGTCACGCTACATCCCCTGCGCAGTAGCCGTCGTTTACTCAATTTCACTGACGTGTGGAAAGGCGTACGTAGGCCAGACCGGCAGGTGCGTTAACGACCGCCTGCGCGAGCACCGAAACAACGTCCACAATGTGGTGCAAGGGCACCTTGGCATTCATTGCCGGGACTGCGGCTGCAGGCCGCTCTTTGATCAGTGTGCGATAGTGGCAAGGCATCGGTCTCAGCTTACCCGCGAGATAATGGAAGCGCAAATGATACACAAGTTAGGCGGCAAATGTGTAAGTACCCCATCCGTTGCACTATCACGGTTTGAGCGCGATTACCTGGCCGGGCTGAGGGGCAATCGCGTACACGTGTCACATGTTATTTGACTGACAGTATGTTGATTAGGCTTGTTATTTTGATGTTTTTTTCTTCTTTGTGTGTATATATCTTCTTGCTCTGCAAAATAAAGATCAGTTGGAAGTCAGCGCCCTTTCTTCTCTGCCGCATTTTTCCTATGTTCGTGCACTGTGAAACTCGCCATCACCGAGTAGGTCTGGCAGTGGATCGTGGCTCTCTCCGTGCGGGTTCCAGTCGGTGTTATAAGGTGGTCTCTGCTGCAGCGGCGCGTCGTGAATACTCTGGCGGGATGACGTGCTGAGGCCTCGTCGCAATGATTCGCGAATCGCGGTGCGGCCGCCGCGGAGGGTCTCCGACACTGCGTCGTGCAACAACTGCACTTCCATCGGTTGCTGCCTTTAATTTCCCCGGTGGGGACTCGGCAATCGACCCTGAGTTGAGCCGGTGTACTGCTCCGTTGCGGAGAGATGTAGCAGCTGGGCGACAGTGAAGCTTAGTGGCGACGGTTGCCACTGGGCTTCGGCGTTGTAGTGGGTGATATCGCGAGGTCGTTCAGCTGGCCTCGGAGGGGCATCCACGTCGAAGCGACGCAATCCTATCTGACGGTACTGGCAATAGCGGTAGGTGTGCCAGGCTTCCCCACAGTGGTCGCCTAGTGGGCAGTGGTTTGGGATCGCCATACGTCACTTTTTCGCGGCGCATAGCACTGCATTACTTACTGGCGAGCCGCATGGCGTGGCTCCAGCGTGTCGGACAGCTATGTCGCGCTCACGCTGACAAAACACCCAGGCAGCACAGATGCTCGGGCCAATATTGTTTTTTTGTTTGCTTACGGAGGTCCAATGAAGGCCCTGTGATACCACTCATAAGCCAGCATTGGAAATTCCATCTATTAAGGCCTCCAACAATGGCCCATTGTAACCATTCAATTTGCAATATTGGTTCATCCATCCTGTAAAGAAGGCAAATGTGGGCCATAGTTGCCACTCAGCATACATTATTGGTGCGTCCAGTGCACAAGGATGGTAATGATGGGTCAGTTTCTACATAGTCCTATCAATGTTGGTTATGTAATGGCGGCAGGCTGTATATATTGTCCAATCAATCTCACTGCATGCCAATGCTGGACTTCCAATGTTCTGCGTCGGACAATATTGTCCGCACACAAGAGCTGTAGCATTAATGTTGGTAACATTTGCAAGTACACATGATATATCGGGAGGCAGGTACACATGGTGGCAAGTACAGATGATTGTTTTCCTGTTTTACCAATATGAAGGGACCACTAGCTCGACTCGGTGCCGCAAATGAGTTCAGAAAGGTCATTGTGTATGTATTCAGTGCAGCAGAAAAAATTATGTCTATAATTTACGTAATTGCTTATTTGCGCAAGTTCTAGCTAAGTTTGGGTGAGGTAGACTAGAACTTGCACATTGCAAGTTGAGCAAATTACATCTACAACGCCATCATATGGTCCAAAATGCCCAGCAGCATGTTAGTGGCTTCCGAGCCCACGTGCATGGCATAGCAGGTCACTTTATCTGTTGTCATTGCAATATTTCCAAAACAATAGAAGTAGGCTGTGTATACTGTCCAGACATTCTGTCTGGTTTCTCCAATACAGGGCAGCCAATGCTTCTTGCGAGACAATATTGTCCAGACGTAAATACTGTCGCGCCTATGTTGTTCACATTGGGAAGTACATGACATATTACAAGCAATGATCTCTTTTTCATTTGAAACAACGTTAATATATATGTACGTACCGTGTGCACACGCATAATTAGCGCCCACGCGTAATTTCTGCACTCCCAACTTTATGTACGGTTTACGCAAGAATATTACTTGCATGCTCTCCCCATGACACCCAGTGCCACGTGGCGCAGGCTAGGGTTGTCCTTTTTCAGTACTGAGTGTTCGGTAGCCCAGGCTTCGTCATAGCCGGTCGCATTTTGATTGTTTAATAGCGACATATTGGCGATTCCTATAAAACAAATTCGACATAGTGTTTGCCGATTAACTGAGAACCGTGCCGCCACGATAATTTGGACACGTGAATAAGTGTCGCTCTTGATGCTGGAGTTTAGAGATGCCGCTGACAGCACCAGTGACGACGGTTCCGAGTCGCACATCCGCTAATGCTTGAATGTAGCCCACGAATGCATTTCGCTGTTAAGGTACGCGTTCTGTTGAGTGAAAGCTACATTCGTTTTTGTGATACATTTCATTTGATGCATCTCAGATCAGCACGCGTAAAGATTCCTTACGCGATATTCCGAAAGTATTTGCGAAATTCGCATGTAATTTACGCTCCTTTTGGAACTCCTAGATTATGGAGAAAAAAACACGGGATACGTGGTATGCGCGAGTAAGCACGGTATAAGTTATGCATGAGCAAATACGGAATATGCAAAACGTTGGAAGGTAAAGAAAATCCTTTCTTATCTCTCTACCTCGAGCAGCGGGCACAGGAGCCCGCCGAACATGGAAGCGTACCACGGCACGGGGGGGGGGAGGGGGGGGAAGGGGGAGCTGCGTGGGCGGCACTCATCCGTTTTGCTTCGCATACCTGTTTGACATGTTTTCTTGCAGCGAGATGGGGGTGAGGCAGGCGAAGCGGCTTTCACTCTGCAGAGGTTTTTCGGACGCACAGGTTGTGTCGCACGGGCATCGTGTATCTGCTGAACCTGGCGAGTTTACGAAGTCAGAACACCTGAGTAGTCTATGGACACTGAACTTGCGACTGCAAACTTCTGCATAGTGAAAAAGTGGCAGCCCTGTGCTTCTTCGGACCGGACATTATAAGTGAACTGAACAGATGAGCCTGGACGTGTTGCGACAGTTCTAAAGGTTTTCCTGAAAGCTTCGTACCGATTTTAGCCATTCGTTTATTTTACTCATTGTGCATTCTGTTGTGCTGGCACCCTCATTTATGCGTGTGCCGGGTTTATTATAGCATGTATTACTGTGTATTTTCTTTATATTTGTGTATTTGTAAATACACACGTGGTGGGCTTTGTTGTATACGGCGTGGCAGATGAAGTAATCGGTTCTAGCAAAGCTGTTTTGGTTCGTATGACTTTCATGCTTGTGTTTTTGTCTTGCGTGAAACGCGTGTTTTCCCTATGCTCTTTAACGGTCATTTCTTGTTCCTGGTTTTCTGTTCTTTCGAAGTCGTCAGTTTGTCCCCACATACCCTCCGTTCCGGATACTGCATGCAGAAACATATCACCGTATCCTAACATTCACTTATGCTGTGTTACTTGAGGAAGTGTTAAATTTCTACAATTCAGCTGTTTCGTGGAATCGTTTCACGAACCTTTCAAGCTTCAGCTGCTCCACGTAAGCACGTAAACCAAAACGTGTCGCATAGGTTTAGGCGTATGTTTTCTTGTGCCTCTTCTTTTTGCTTATGGTGCTTATGCGTTTAGTTTTGTCGAGGCTGATCATAAGCAATGGACGTCAAACTTAGAGTGAATATTGATTTGTTGATTTTATCAGAACTTTCTTTTCAATCCCTTCTCATGTCTCTTATACTCACGAATAAAATGTGTCACAAAGAAGAGATTTTGCTTATTTGTATGTGTGTATGTGTTCGAAAGATGTGTTTCGCCATTAACATACGAGTGCATAGACCATTTCATGGTGGTACTGCGCGAAACAAACGGGGACGAAGGAAGGAGACACACAGACAAGCGCAATCTAACAACTGATTTATTTTTGAAAGAACAATTGCTTAAAAACCCAACTTGGTCTGCGCCATTCCTCCAGAGATCACACCATCCGCGCATATAATCACTGTATACTAGATACCCCAGGTCATCGCGTCCACACACGCTTACACTCACAACAAAAAAATAAGGAAAGGAAATACCATCCGCACACCATTCGCGCATATATTCACTGAGAAACACGTCAAATGCACAACCACTGACAATATGAAAAGAACACGTCATTGAAGATGAGCAGACAACATCGAAATATCCTTATCTAATAAGGCTACCGAAGGATGGCTGATGCACTTGTCCTTTAGTCTATGAATCCAAAAGGCTTCTACTATTTCCCTCGCAGTTTTCAATCGTTCCAACTAGGCCGGCTAGCCGTTTTACTATAGACCATTTATGTCTGTTTTATGCTATCTTCATAACCACAAATTGTGAACATAACCAAGTTCATTTCCCGAGCTGCCAATACATACATGCATACTAAGTAAAAAATAAAGCTATTGTTACTCCCATAATTTACAGGATATTCTTGCTTTTTGTTTAGAGCCAGAAGCCTCGGCAAAACAAATTTAAGTGCATGCATGATAGCCAATAAAAAGGTGGGGAAAATATAGAATCAGCCAATAAAGGAGGCTGGCAAGAAATGCTGCCTCATCCAACGATGAATGCTGGCAAAAAATGATGGACAGCCATCAATAAAGGCTGGAAAGAATGGTTAGAGCTTCCATTGTTTATACAAGCTTACCAATATTCAAAATACAAACGATGGACAATGTTGGCCAACACCATTCTTTCCCATTTTTTTCCAACGTTATACGACTGGTATCCAACATTGGACTAATCTAGTCTAAAGTGTAGCATGGGACCCGAAATCCAATGTAGTTCCAATATTGTATCCAATGTTTTCCAACGTTGCGCGAAGGTCGGTCCAATGTTGTTGTGCTGCCTGGGCAGTGGAGAAGCCGGGAAGCAATTGCGGGGACGATGGCCGCCGAAGACGGTTCCTGCGACCATCGACTGCCAGCGCGTGAGGCGAAGCTCTCCCTGCTTTTACCTAGGGCCCTATTAGCCGCCACACACGTGGCTTTCTCGTGGCTTTCAGCACGCCCTGAGCAGCGGTGTGGCCGCGTGGTTTCGCAAGGGGTTTTACTTTCGCCGACCTAGCCAATTGTGGCACCATATGCAGCAACTAGCGGGCAGTGCAAGAAGCCTCGACAGTCACCCGGTGCGGGAGCTTTTCCTTCAGAGATGGCCCGCTACCATGGAGATAGGCGTCACAGCCTCCGTAGACCGAGATTTCAAGATCGCCGAACTGGCTGACCGACTCATGGCCGTCACCACGCCAGCAGTTGTCACAGTGCTCGCAGAATCCTAGCCATCTACCACTTTGCTGGGGATTCGCGAGAAAATTTTTTGTCTCGCCAGCACCATGGCGGCACGCGGAAGCCAAAGCACACGTCAGCATGATGCACAACACCGTCAGCTATGCTGGTGCCACCTTAACTTCAGTGATGCTGCACGGAACTGTGTGCCACCGTACGTGAAATTGGGAAACATGCCGAGCCAGCACTGAGGCAACAGGTGCTACCAGCTAAGGGGAAAGTCGCCCGTAGGTCTACCTTCTGACTGATCGCGAGAGAGGCACCCTTTTCTTGGTCAACGCAAGGGTAGAAGGGAGTGTGTTGCCGGCATCACCAGCTGTTCGCAAAGGCCCACCTTTTTCACCATTGGAAGCTGTAAATGACACGGCGATACCGACGTATGGCCCCTCTCTGTCTCGCTAGGCACGGGCTTCAAGAGGACATCCAGGTGGATATGCGTGGTAGCCAACATAAAATTTGCTATCTTTGGAGCGGACTTGCATCACTTTGGACTGCTTGTTGATGTACGCAACCGGCGTATGCAGGATGGCCTCTCACAAGCAGTAGTGCGGGAAAGCCGTCTAAGCATCCGCCTCTCAGCCCTACCCTCGTGATACCACCGGGAACCGCCTATTCTATGGCTATCCTACGCGACCCTCCCCCCCCCCCTACCGCTGACGAGACCGCCTTAAACAGGCGGTGTCGTCAAGCACAATGATTTTGACCAATCTCCACCACAGGACACGCGGTTTACGCACGCCTTGCCACCCTTCCCCTCAGATGCTGAAAGCATCACGACAGGAGTTTGACCAGAAGCTCGAGCGCGGCATGATCAGCCGAGCTACGCATGGTCCCAAAGTCTACACCAGGAGACTGGGGGCTCTGTGGGAATTATCGATCTCACCAAGCAACCGTGCCTGACCGTTATCTATTACCACATATTCACGACGTCACAGCCAACCTGCATGGTGCGATAATTTTCTCCAATATCGACCTTGTACGTGGGTACCATGAAATTCCCATGGCCCAAGAAGATATCCCGAAGACACCAATAACAACACCATTCGGCCTGTTCTAGTTCCCCCGCATGCCGTTCGGCTTCAGGAACTCCGGAAAGACATTCAAGCACTTTATTAATGGCTTTCTGCGCGGCATCGACTTGTCATGCATACCTCGACTCATCCTAGGCAGCTCACCAGATGAGCATGAGGCGCGTCTGCGGTCCGTGTTTAAGCACCTGGCAGAGCATGGAATACTAGTGAACATGGAAAAGTCTGAGTCTGGGGCACACAACCTCACACTCTTTTGTCCATGTCATCTCGAACTGCGGAATTAAACCGTATCCAGGCAAGGTTAAAGCTCAGGAACAGTTCCCACGACCTAACCCTAAATGTTAGCTCCGTGAGTTCCTTTGTCTCGTGAACTACTACCGCCATTTCATACCCATTGTGCAACTGTTCTCCGGCCTCTGCACCTCCTGCTGTCTACGCGAGAAGGTGCCGCGAAAGAACTCTGCTGTACGGAGAGTGCCCGAGCGGCCTTCCAGGAGATCAAGAAACGTCTTGCTGATGCCACGCTCCTCACTTACCCGGAATCGGGGTTCTGCAGTGCATTATGGTCGATGCATCGGACGCTGCAGTTGGTGCCGCACTTCAACAACTCATCAAAAGAGCATAGCGACACATCACTGACACCCACCGAACAGAGATAGAGGACATTCGGGTGTGAACTAGATATAGAAATATCTATGATATTCTAAAGATATGTCTAAAGACATCTAAAGATATATTGAAAGATATATCTACAGATATAGAAATATCTAAAATAGAAAGTAGGCCCCTGTATGTGGCTTTTCTAGACATCACTGGGGCGTATGGCAATGTTAATCAGGAAATATTGTGGGAAATTTTTGAAGGAATGGGCAAAGGCGATGATTGTGTACAGCTTTTGAGGGAAATCTATCGAGAAAGTACATTTTGCATAGGATGGGAAGGAATCAGTAGCATAGAGAACGTTGATATTAGCAAGGGGCTGATACAGGGATGTCCTTTGTCGCCGCTGTTATTCATGCTGTACATGGTTAGAATGGAAAAAGCACTAGGCGGTAGCAACATAGGTTTTAATCTGTCGCACACACAAGGTGGCGTGATGATTCAGTAGATCCTTCCGGGTTTATTTCATGCTGAAGATATTGTCTTATTCGCGGACAGTCGAGATGATGTTATGTGGGGTTTAACGTGCCAAAACCAGCTATGATTATGTGAGACGCCGTAGTGGAGATCTCCGGTAATTTCGACCACCTGGGGTTCTTTAACGTGCACTGACATCGCACAGCACACGGGCCTCAACATTTTCCCTCCATCGATATGCAGCCACCACAGCCGGGATTCGATCCCGCGACCCTCGGATCAGCAGCCGAGTACCATAGCCACTAGACCACCGTGGCGGGGCAGTCGAGATGATATACAACGGCTGGTGAATATATGCGGAAAGGAAGGCGAGGCTCTAGGACTAGGATTTAGTGTAGCAAAATTCAGATTGATGGTATTCAATGGTCCCAACGACCAGGTGGTATCCACACCGAGAGTAAGCGGATACAAGTACCTCGGCGTATGGGTAAATCAGGGTGATAGATACATGGAGGTACACGAAAAAGCTTTGGAAGCAAAAGGAAAGTGGAACGCGGATATAATGAAGCTAAGAGCGTTATGGGGATACAATAGGTTCGAGGAGCTTAAGGGTCTGTCGAAAGGGGCAATGGTACCGGGGCTTACATTTGGGAACTCAGTGGTGTGCATGAGGCCAGAGATACAATGAGGAATGGATGTGAACCAAAGAACTGTGGGACGCCTCGCGTTGGGTGCTCACGGGAAAACGACAAACGAGGCTATAAAGGGCGACATGGGATGGGCGAGTTTTGAGGCAAGGGAAGCGTAGAGTAAAATAAGGTTTGAAGAGAGGCTAAGGAATATTAAAGAGAGTAGGTGGGCAGTGAAGGTGTTCCGCTACTTATATTGTGTGGGCTCAGGGCTAGTGGTCGGCCAGAGCTCTCAGAGAGAACACAGAGGCAGCAAGACAACAAGCATATTTTCTCTTCCGAGACCCAGGCCAGACTGCCGGCTGCTGCAGCCAGCCAAGCACGAGCGTGAGCGAGCCGAGCATGAGCTAAGCTCAGGCAGCCCCTTGTCGTCATCGTCTTCCCTACATTTCCACTTCCGCCCCCCTGGGGCGGAAATGGAAGAGGGGGGAGGGAGGTTGCTCATGTGTCCATGTCTAGGTCCAGGAGTTGTGTGGTCTCCTCCGGTGGTGGTGTTTCGTTGCGGGGTGACTCGTCACGGAGTAGCTTCGGACGTAGAGTACGGGTAACAGCTACAGCAGCCTCTATGGCAGTAGGGGAGGCGGACACCTGGAGACTGGACCGCCAATGACTCGCAGCGGCGGCGAGGCGAGTTTGGTGAAGGGCCCCGTTCTGGTGTTGGCGCCGGTGTATTTCAGGTACTCCACAAGTGGGGCAAAGGAGGCGGGCCTCTTCAGGTGTGTAAGTGGCCATTGGCTCCGACGGGTACTGCTCCGTAAGAAGGCGTCCGCGGAACGGCTCCGGTGCCGTGGCTGGCGGGTCCCCAATGGCTGGCCTGGGCTGTAGCTCCCAGGGGAGCCGCGATGCCCAGCCGACGGGGGAACCAGCCAAGTCCAGGATTGTCCAGGTTGCAATCGTGAGGTGGCCGCCTACCGGAGGGCGAAGTTGGTGCCGGTTGTGGGGGCACTCCGAAGCAGGGGGATAAGGTCATGTCCAGTGGCGGGCCGCACCGTAGAAAGGACGATGACCACGATTCATCTGGATAGCGCGCATAGCATTGCATGAAATTGCTGGCAGGGCAATGCTTTTGAAAAACTTCACATGTTGAACTTCACATCTTGGAACTTCAATGTGGAACAAGCCAGCAAATAGAACGTGAGGCTTAAGAGGGGCGCGAGACGTAGCGTTTGAGTTCAGAGACATCGGTTGGTCCAATTAACGTGCCGGTCGTGCGCTCCCCTAAGTGCTATGTTAAACTGCCAAGCTTACGTGTAATAACAAAAGGACCGTCCCATCTTGGTGCTAAGGATGATTAGAAACCCTTAGCCGAGTCGCTCAAGGGATGGGCGCGGCGTAAGGCTACGTCACCAGGCTCGTACTCAATGTCACGACGCCCTGCGTTATACTGATATGTTTGTTCGAGCCTCGCATTATCCCGCCACGGTGGTCTAGTGGCTAAGGTACTCGGCTGCTGATCCGAGGGTCGCGGGATCAAATCCCGGCCGCGGCGGCTGCATTTCGATGGAGGCGAAATGTTGAGGCCCGTGTGCTGTGCCATGTCAGTGCACGCTAAAGAACCGCAGGTGGTCGAAATTTCCGGAGCCCTCCACTACGGCGTCTCTCATAATCAGAACTGGTTTTGGGACGTTAAACACCACAAATCAATCAAATCAGCCTCGCATTATCTAATTGCTCACGGGCAGCAGTGACAGCTTTGGTGAGGCGCCTGTGCTGTGATTGAGCAAACGTACGGTTATCCGGATGTGACGAATTCGGCCGTACCAGGGTGCGGCTTAGTGGGAAGGAGTTCCCTGCTGAAGTTCAAAAATGCAGGTGTATAACCAATAGATCTATTTGCAGTTGTACGAGTAGCAAACGCCATTTCGGAAAGGTTAACGTCCCATTCCGTATGATCAGCGGTACGTGCCCTGAGCATTGTCCTCAAGTTTCGGGTAACGCGTTCTGTTATGTTCGCCTGTGGGTGGTAGGGCGATGTCTTTTTTAGGGGCGAGGCTCCTCTTAGTAACCTTGTCCTGCGTCAGGCGTCAGGCGTAACCGGCGTGCCGGGACGCACGCGCTCTCCCTCGGCGTGTGCCTCCCGGCGCGTGCCTCTGTCTCTCTCTCCCGGCGCGTGCCTCTCACTTTTCCATCTGCTGTCTTGTGAGAGAGAGAGATAGACAGAGAAAGAGAGAGAGAGCGAAAGGCGCGCGTTGACTATGGAAACGCTCTTTCTTAGATGAATGCTCCACGAGCTCGCAAAGAAGGAGAACGCGTCCTCACCCGCGAGAGACAACGTTGGCGCAGGCAGCGTCTCCTAGCGAGTTCCTTGATTGAGAAATACCGACTGCTCGCGTTGGGGAACCGTTCATCGGCCACCCATATATATATATATATATATATATATATATATATATATATATCGGCATCGGATCTTGACTTGCAATGAAGTGCCGGTGGGAGATTTCACTTGTGCGTAGTTGAACCATAAGGATTCGTAGCGTGCGTGTTAACCAAATTAATCCGGAACTCGGCACGATCTACGACGTGGGAGCGCAGGAATCTCATAAAGATCAGGAGCATAAATGACATTGCGTTTGTGACATGCAAGAGTGGGAAATGTGGGGCTTCAGTGGGACCAACGAAAAAAACACAGCTCCAGCACGAAAACCTAAAATCACGGCTCACGCATAAAAAATTTCTTATATATATACACAAAGTGTCTGTCACGTCTTTCATGATGTACTGGGCAAGATTCGCGAAAGATTCACGGATTTTACCGATGAACATCCGGACCTTCGCCCACTCGTCATCATTCACTCCGTTGATATGCGTGGGTTTTTGTTAGCTTCGTGGTTAGCTTTCGCCTAGAGGTGAACCTCTGAGAATCTAATGCGGAGCTGTGTTGAAGCTGAGTGCGTTGTGGAAAGTTCTATAACAGCTAGTGTGCTTATAATAAGTAAAAGATGAGAGGCTATGGAATCGTGAAAAGGGAAAAAATGTAAGCAGAAAATGAACTACGCGATGGTTGCAGAGTATCCTGTATTCCTTCCATAATTTGAGGAGCTATATACTGAATGCATTTCGCGTGTAATGTAGGCTTTAGAACGTGTGATTGGTGGTGTGCGACAGGTAGCTGTTGAAGGGTAAGGGTTTGCAGTTTGATTAGGACAAGGGATGCAATAGGTAGCTGTTGAAGGGTAAAGGTTGCTGTTTGAATAGGGTAAGGGATGTCTACGGTGCACGAGCCGGCACTAAAAATATAAAACACGGAGCCGACGAGCGCTTATTTGCATAGGTATTTCTTTCAATCGAGGGAGCCACGTAGGTGATTGTCAGTGGCATGTGGGCGCGAACATGTGCTGACCTAAAACACCACGAATGAACGATCGTCACGGGGCGTCCTGCGAGGATCATCCATTCGTGTTGTTTTAGGTTTGCATGTGCGTGTGAACGTCTGTTCCAATTCCGAACCAACTCCTTACGTACGCAGATTGTTACGTGTCGTGCGTGCGCAGGCCCTCGAGTTATGCCTCGATGAAGCAATGACAAATCTTCATGAAACTATGCAGGGCCCTCCGGGACTGCGCGGTGTGCCGGGAGCTGACGGACTGCCTGGCCCGAAGGGTGCCCAAGGGGACAGGGGTTCCCACGGGCCCCAAGGACCCAAGGGTTCCACTGTAAGTAGCGCGTTCTCTGACATATTCAAGACGCGTTCCCAGAACAGGTTTCGCTACCCTTATTGGCAGCGAAGAGAAAGAAGGAGCATGGGGGAGTCGTCGGTAACTTTCGGAAAACCGCTTTCCGCATGAGCTTTCATGGGCGCAGATGTTGCAATAGATTAGTGTCCAAGGTGTTACACGGCTAGCTTGTGCACATGAGCAAGACAGGTGTGCTATTTGACTTATGTGCAAAATGACATGCACTGCACAAACTTAGAGAGGGGTTATGAACTCTCGACAAGTCGCTGCTCAGCTCCTTCTCCTGATAGATAGGCTCAAGGCGTTCAGAGGAGACTGAACATTTGGCAGCCCGAGCATTGGCGTTTATGACTTGTACGGGAAATTCTGGCTGTTACATGCTGTGTGGAGCTTCATACAAAGTTTTCTGTTTCACCCTGTGACGTCCATGCAACATATATAGCCGCGGCATTCGCTTACAGTGCAGTTCTTATGCGTGCTTTGCATGCCTGCGATTGGACTAAAATATAAAATCAAACAAAAGTGCAGTCGTTCTCGTTACTAATTGTGGCTTCGGTATTTCCGGCTGCATTTTCTTCCATGCGACAAGCAGAACGTGTTGCCATTATTGCAGGTGCTTTTGAATTGAGTAGCACAATATGAGCGTGACGCGTCGATGAAAGCGCACAGCGCAGGACAATTGGAAAAATGGGAATGAGGAAGAAACGAGCTCATGTATCGGTGACGCTTCTGCGGTATTGCTTCGTGAAGAAAACGAATTTTTATGTTTTTGTTCTAATGCAGGCTTTTAGTGACACGAAAGGAAATGGCGCTTTCTTTTGGTGCGTATTTTCTTCTATGCGCTGTGCCTGATTTCCTCTTTGCATTTTACCAGCACAACCAAAAAAAAAACCAAGCAATGATTTCTTGTCGAATACATCTGAGGCGCATACCGCGTTAGCAATTGAATGTAATGGAAGGTAACGCGCTTTGATATCGTTGATCATTCCTGACTAATCGAGGAAGCTACGCATATGCCATTTTAGAAACGTTCCGAGGTGAAAAAAGGCAGATCCCACGTGCAGCGGGAATCAAGGAAAGGCGAACCACGCATCAGGAACGTAAAATGGATCTGCACTGTTGTCTCGCTATACCGACTTTGGTACATACGAAGTTAACGAAACGGCCGCAAGAGCAGCAAGACTGTGTAATGTAGTCCGTCCCATTCATGACACGCATGTCATGATTGTAATGTTATGACCTGCCATTTATGTTCGTCATGCAGTCATGTCATGCCATACCAATTTTCGTATACATCCCATTAACGGAACGGCCAGGAGAGCACCAAGACCATGACGGGTTAATCGTGCCGCTCATTACATGCATATGATAATTATGATGTAGTGCCGTGTCATGTATGTTCATCAAGCAGTCATGTTGCGCCATACCAATTTTCGTGCACATCCAATTAACGAAACGGCCAGGAGAGCGCCGAGACCGTGGCGTGTAACTCATGTCGCTCATGACAAGCATGTCGTGATGTTCCAGTTATGACCTGTCATTTATGTTGGTCGTGCAGTCATATTGCGGCATACCATCGTAGGTGGCTAGACAGATAGATATGCTCAATGTCGCCGAAGTTCGCTAAGAAATGTTTTGCATTTAAACTACCGCCTTAATGTGACAACCCGTCATTGCGGAAACCTGGTTGCGCCTACAGGACTTCGGGCCCTTCTTTCTGTGCCTGTAAAGCGAGAGATACAGAAGAAGAGCAAGCGAACGCACGGAAAAACGGCTAGGCAGCATAGTGATAAAAAGAAATCTAAGAGATCTCATGTTCATAACGACAGCTAATTTATTCAATTTCAAGGCAGTTATTCAAGGCGATTCAAGGCAAGTTATTCGTCGTTCATGATATGAAGGATATGGGCCGGACAAGTACAGCGATAATAATTTTATGATATGACAAGTCACATTACAAGAGCTGTCATACAAACGCATGCCTCGAGGGACGGTTGATGACAGCAGGCAAGAGACGTATGCAGAGCAGCGTATTTTAAGCACACGGCAAGAGAGTAGAAAATTGTATAAATGTGGTACTACTGACAATGGGCACTAAGGGAATGACAAACATACATATTGTGAGCTCAGTGACTACAAACGTTTATCTGAAATTATCGGGCCCAGATGCTCGTTCTCATAATGCGCAAACCTGACAATCAGCACGAAGCAGTTGCATATGCGGCATTCTCAATACGTTTTCTATTTGATAGAACAGTATCGCACAACAAAGTAATGAAGCAAAATACATTTCTAGAGTAAGGAAGAGGCAGCAATCCTCATGCAGATACTACCTACCTAAGTATTATCAATAGTGCCAATGGTAACCTTTGTCGATACATTGGAAAATAACTATTGCACAGAAGTTGCTGCCAGATGGGCAGAAACTATAAAAGGTCACAGTTTCGCCGCAAGGGCGAAGCAATGAATGCGATAGCAAGAAACTCTAATGCTATACGAAATGAGGGTCGCAGCTTCAGGAGCAATATTAATTGTAGCAAACATGCACTTGCTAAGTGAGCGCCTCCCGTGGGCAGCGCGTGCTGGTACGAAGGGTACGAAGGACGTTGTGCGTCACAAAGCTACACATACAAAGCTAGGGAGGCCGCTAAATGAAAAAACAGAAGATGAGCGCGAACTATCAAGTGAAGCAGGCCCGAAACGAACGCACAGATATACACCGAACGAGCGCGTATAAGCTGTCAAATATATACTCTCAGTTTGAAGAGCGCTCCTGTTGCAAAGGTGGCCGAAGAAGCAAAGGAAACTAGCATGCTTCAAGTGTCGAGCTGTGACACTTGATAGTTCGTGCTCATCTTCTCTTGAACGCGCTGAGCGCTCGAAGGCGACGGACGCTCTCCGCATCGGCTCCGTTAATAATCACCGATTACTGCGGTCCATCACGTCAGTGGTGAAATATCCTGGACTCATCGCCATCGCCAAGTTGTCTGCTTCAACCGGATATCACCGGAGTCCAGGTGGGCCCACTTTTCGGCAACTCTGCGAGTTTGATCTCCACACCAACGCAACGCCGCGCCATAACTCGTCCCGGTAGGCCAAGCTCCGCAACACTCGGGTGTTCCCTGTGCGATGGCGGCCGCCACGACGGTTACGGGCTATGACCCGACCTCACTTCAAGTATTGACGATGGAGACCACCTCCTCGAACCAAGCTATACGCTCGGAGAACGCGTATTTGGCCGACATGGTGAAACTCTGGGAGCGAAAGCAATCCCAGACGCGCGCCGGCACCCGGCAAAATGGCGGCTGCTTCCGCTCTTCCTCGCGCCCCTCCACAGAGGGTGCGCCCACTGCAGGTTCTTTTTCGCCGAAGCATCCACTCAAGTGGCGACCTCGCCATATGCCTCGTCTTTCCCGTGACGACTACATCGTCGTGCTGAATCCTCGCGGTCCTTTCGAGCTCAAATCTGTCCTCCCGTGCGATCGTGCAGGCGACGCGATACGTACATACCTGCGAGGAGCCTCGTCCGGCACTCTCCACATGTGGCCAGTGTGGGACCATAACGGTCTTGTGCGCAGTGTCACTTCGTCATCTATGCCGCAGGGCCTACTTGGGGATATCCAATTGCTGGTGGGAGGCCACCAACTCCCTTTTCGAGGCCATGCCAAGGCATCTGGGGACATTTGCCAGGGTGTCATCACCATCAATCCGGATGAAACCCCGCAACGCATCAAATCGGAACTTGAATGGTCGCAAGGCACTATCTTGGCGGTCCGCAAACTCGGTAACTCTACTGCAGCGGTGATGACCTTCGAGGGCACGACGGTCCCACGCTTCATCTTCTACCACAGTGTCGTGGCGTACATACGCCCGCACAAAAAGACCATCCCCGCCTGTACTCTTTGCGGCACCATTGGGCATCGACCCTCGCCTGCCCGCGACCCACTCCCTGTCGCTGTACCCGCTGTGGCACTCAAGTCCAAATGATTCCGCAAGGCCTAGCTCAACATGAATGCAACCCGACCTACCTCCTCTGCTCCGGCCCTCATGAAACTGGTGCTCGGGGACGCCCAGGGAAGTACCGGAAACCTGCACCACCATCAACGCGAAAGACGTCTGCACCCCCGTCAGCTGGGCTGCAAGCGGCTTCCCAAGCCAAGCCTGCATCACCTCTCAACACGCAGGTGACTCCACCACCGGCCACCGCAGTGCACTATCCCCCGGTTGTCACGGCTTCACCTCAGGTAAGCAGCTGGGCAGGGATGACTGCTCCTCAGACTCTTCTTCCCTCCCCTCATCGTCCTTCCCCAGAGCTCTCTGCTCTACGAAAATAGAATTCCCTTCTTCAGCAGCAAATCGCAGCTCTCATTAAGCCGGTCGCAGCTCTACAACTGCAACAGCAGAAACCGGAAGGGCCTCCCAGTGCTACCCCAGTAGTTGAACCCGCTACCCCTAAGCTTAACTCTCCTGCTACGCCCAACCCGTGTACTATTTATCCCGCTCCCCCGACCACGGCGCCGGCTGCTCCTGCAGCTCAGGGTTCTCCCTCAGAACTTTTCTCCTATAGACCAAACCGTACCACTAGAGGACCGCATTAGTCGTCTCGAAAGTGCGGTCCTCAGCCAGATGTCTGCCAATAATGTAGATGTAGTGGGGAAGCACGAACCTCCGCAGTGCAGTGGGACACGGCCTGAGGAAGAGGCACGAGCCCTGATCTCGAGCTGACGACGCTGTCAAGAACTACGGCTGCTGCCATCGTCGCACCGCCTGTCCACACGCTATCCAAGACCAATAAACCCCCTTCCAAAGTGGTGGAAGTGCCGGGTACTCAAACCTGGAACTACGAAGTCGGACGCTACCTGCTATCCCGACAATGGCAGACGAACCCGCCCAGCCAGCTCTCCCCCAACCTCCGCCTGTCATCGTAACCGGCACGCTGCGGCAACGCGACCCGCCCTTTTTCAGCGGGACCGACGACTACGATGTGGAAGATTGGCTGGCGACATTCGAAAAGGTGAGCGGCCACAATAAGTGGGACGACCCGTCTAAACTGCAAAATGTGCCTTTCTATTTAAAGGACGTAGCAAGCCTGTGGTACCACAACCACGAGTCCGACATCGCTACATGGAGTGCGTTCAAGAAGCGCTTTGCAGAGGTGTTCGACCGCCCCGCCGTGCGCAAGCTACGCGCCGAACAGCGCCTCCGTGCACGAGCACAGCAGCAGGGGGAAACGTTTACCAGTTACATCGAGGACGTTATCGACCTCTGCAGGCGCTTGAATCCATCAATGCCAGAGCAAGAGAAGATTAAGCACATTTTGAAAGGCATTGACGACGATGCCTTTCAAATTTTTGAAGAAAACCAGCTGAACACACACGGACACAGAAGAAGAAGGCGCACAGGACGATCCAGCATCGTCCTGTGCGCCTTCTTCTTCTGTGTCCGTGTGTGTTCAGCTGGTTTTCTTCAGAAATCATGCACCAACTGGCCCAACTGTCGACGCTCTTGCCTTTCAAATGCTGCTGGCAAAGGACCCACGGACCGTGGCTGAGCTTACGATCTTGTGCCAGAGCTTTGACGAGCTGCGTAAACAGCGCGCTTTAGTTCGGCGGCCTACAACGACGGACGACCTCAACGCCTTAACCATCGATGGAGACCACAGTACGCTGCTGTCGCAAATAAAAGAATACGTGCGGGAGGAAGTGGCACGGCAGCTCTCCTGTGTGTCGTATATGCCGAAGCCAGAAGTGCCCACGCGCGGTCTCGCACCGTCTATCAGAGAAGCTATTCAGGAGCAGGTTTCCGAGGCGCTGCCACCCGCTCCTCAGCCTGCACCTGTTGCCGCACCACTCACTTACGCGGCTGCTGCTGCAAGGCCACCACGACAGCCACAAGCGTTGGCCCCTCAGCCGTTTCGGCAGCCACCGGTACCATTTCCTGGTGTCCAGCAGCATATCGTAAACCCATGGCGGACTGACGACAACCGGCCGATATGCTATGCCTGCGGAATCCCGGGCCACGTTGCACGATTGTGTTATCGGCGCTTCTCTGCAGCCCCTCGGGCACCTAGATTCCGCGACTATTCTTTTCGGCCCCCACATTACACGTCGCCTGGAGTCTACGCACGTGGCCCCCCTCCTGACTCAGACTTCCGACCCGACTCAGACTTCCGACCTGACTCCGACTTCCGGCCTGATTCCGACTTCCGACCCTTCCCTTCCCGCCGCTCACCCTCACCGCGTCGTCGCTCTCTGTCGCCTATGCGTCGGCGACCCAGCGCTAATGAGACGGAAAACTGACTGTCGCAGCTCCGGAGGCACGAGCTGCGTCGTCGGCGACCTGTATAAGTCCTCGCTTGTCCCCCGCAAACGCAATTGAAGTTTTTGTTGAAGGTGTACGAACACTTGCTCTCGTGGATACAGGTGCTACTATATCTGTGATTACTCAGAAACTTTGCCGCTCTCTTCGTAAAGTCAGAACACCGCCTACAGGGTTTCTCCTCAGCACCGCAAGCGCACAGCAAATTCGCCCGGTTGGAGCATGTACAGCTAGAGTCGTCATTCAAGGCGTGTTGTACACAATCCAGTTTCTTGTTTTAGCTTCGTGTTCGCATGACGTGATCCTCGGATGGGATTTCCTGTCCCACCATCACGCCGTCATAGACTGCGCTCGCGCTCAGGTGGAACTTTCTGTATTTTGCGATGCGCCTTCCGCCGATGATTCCGTACTTGGTGTCGACAAGCTTGTTGTGGCTGCCGACATTGACGTTCCCCCTCGTAGTGCTGTCGTTGTTCCTGTTTACTCTACCGCCCTTTCTGACTGTACGGTTCTGTTCACGCCGTCAGATGTTTTCAGTCGCCGCCACAACGTGTCACTCCCGTTTTCCGTCCTACAGCTTCACCACGATGCCTCCGGCATAGTTGTTTCCAACGCGACGTCATGCCCTCTGACGTTGCACCGTAATGAGACGCTTGGCCATGTTCAGTCAGTCGACGATGGTATTATCGTGCCTATTGATACTTCCGGGCCCAGTCAGACCCCTCAGATAAACGCGTTAACACCTCGCCCTGCTACCGAAGCCATATCCTCGGACGTATTTCTCCGTTCAATTGACGGAAACCTCGCTCCGGATCAACGTACGCAGCTTCTGACCCTTCTCGACGAGTTTAGAAGTTCGTTTGACTTACCCCAAGCGTCATTAGGTCGAACGGATGCTATTGTTCACAGAATTGACACTGGGACCAACACCCCCCTGCGCCAGCGTCCCTACCGGGTATCACCAGCGGAGCGTCGTATAATTACCGAACAAATTAACGACATGCTTCAGCGGGGCGTCATCAAGCCTTCTTGCAGCCCTTGGTCATCCCCAGTTGTGGTGGTCAAGAAAAAAGACGGCTCCATTAGATTCTGTGTCGATTACCGGCGCCTCAACAAAATCACCAGAAAAGATGTTTACCCTCTCCCCCGCATCGACGACGCTCTCGATTGTCTACAAGGCGCTGAATTCTTTTCCTCACTCGACCTACGATCAGGTTATTGGCAAGTCCCCATGGCTGAGTGTGATCGTCCCAAGACAGCATTCGTCACACCTGATGGCCTGTATGAATTCACAGTGATGCCATTTGGACTTTGTAATGCGCCGGCAACATTTGAACGAATGATGGACAGCATTTACGCGGTCTAAAATGGCAGATATGTTTGTGTTATCTAGATGACGTCGTCGTGTTCGCCCCCGATTTCGCTACACATCTAGCTCGTCTGCGAACAATACTCCAGTGCCTTGCCAACTCCAACCTTCAACTCAACCTTAAAAAGTGCCACTTCGGGGCCCGCCAGCTCACCATACTTGGCCATGTCGTTTCAAAAGCCGGAATTCTTCCTGATCCTGACAAACTTAGGGCCGTTGCCGAGTTTCCTAAACCAACTACAGTAAAAGAACTGCGAAGCTTTGTCGGACTATGCTCGTATTTTCGTCGCTTTGTCCGGAACTTTGCCTCCATCATCGCTCCTCTTACGAAGATGCTCGCTGGCCCTGGTGACCTTTCAAATTGGACTCAAGCTTGCGACGACGCCTTTACTACATTACGGCAACTGCTTACCTCGCCACCCATTCTGCGCCATTACGACCCCAATGCGCCAACCGAAGTACACACGGACGCGAGTGGCGTCGGCCTTGGTGCCGTACTCGCGCAACGCAAACCCGGCTTCTCAGAGTATGTCGTCGCTTACGCTAGCCGTGCCCTTACAAAGGCTGAATCCAACTACTCCGTAACTGAGAAGGAGTGTCTCGCTATTGTGTGGGCAATAAACAAGTTCCGTCCATACTTATACGGCCAGACTTTTGACGTGGTGACTGATCATCACGCACTCTGTTGGCTGGCTTCCCTGAAGGATCCTTCCGGTCGTCTTGGACGTTGGGCTCCTCGTCTTCAAGAATTCGACATTCGCCTGGTGTACCGATCAGGCCGAAAGCACTCTGATGCGGACGCGCTCTCTCGGTCTCCCCTGCAATCGCCTGAAGACCCGCAGACCAATGGTGCCTTTCCTTTGGCTGCTCTTACCGTCACCGACATGCCATCTGAGCAACGGAAAGACCCTTGGATAGCCTCTCTACTGAATATTCTTTCTTCCTCCTCCCCTTCTGTATACCCGCGCGCCCTCCGCCGCCAAGCCAAGCATTTTACAATACGGGACGAGCTATTGTATCGCCGCAATTATCACACGGATGGCCGCAAGTGGCTACTCGTCATCCCTAGCCACATGAGGTCCGACATTTGCACATACTTCCACGCTGACCCTCAACACGCTCATGCTGGAGCCCTAAAAACGTATCAACGGCTCCGCCTACGTTACTACTGGCGTGGCATGTACACGTTTGTTCGTAAATACATTCGTTCCTGCACATCGTGTCTACGACGAAAGACATTTCCTCATTCGCCCGGACTTCTACAGCCCTTACCTTGTCCTGCGCGCCCTTTCGACCGTATTGGAATAGATCTTTACGGGCCACTTCCAAGCTCGGTCTCCGGCAACAGATGGGTGATTGTCGCTGTGGACCATCTCACTAGGTATGCGGAGACAGCCGCCCTCCCTTCCGCTGGTGCTCGTGACGTAGCTGACTTCCTCTTACATCATTTCGTCCTCCGCCACGGCGCGCCACGCGAACTCCTGAGTGACAGAGGGCGCGTATTTTTGTCCGACGTGCTTCAAGACCTCCTTCGTGCATGCCGCACAGTCCACCGCACGTCTACGGCCTACCATCCTCAGACAAACGGCCTCACGGAGCGCTTTAATCGGACCCTGGGGGACATGCTCGCCATGTACATAAATGATGACCACTCCAATTGGGACGTGACCCTTTCCCTTCGTGACTTACGCCTACAATACCGCGACACAGTCTACCACAGGTTTCTCTCCATTCTTCCTCCTATATGGCCGCGAACCATGCACCACACTCGACACTATTTTGCCGTATCGCCCCGACGCCTCCGAATTCAGCCATGTTTCTGAAATTGCCAACTACGCCGAAGAGTGTCGTCAGCTGGCCCGCTCGTTCACTGCGGACAACCAAGCCCATCAAAAAGATCGCCATGACCGCGATATCTCTGTGGAGACTTTCGCCGTTGGCTCTACGTCTGGCTCCGGTTACCCTTCCACGCCCCTGGCCTCACTCCGAAGTTTGCTCCGAAGTACCACGGCCCTTACCGCGTCATCGAGCGCCCGACTCCCGTCACCTACGTCATCGAACCCATCAACCCTTCAACCGATAAGCGCCGTCTGGGCCGCCAAGTGGTCCATGTGAGCCGTCTGAAGCCCCATACATTGTAGCTGATGTGGTTCAGGCGGTTCAGGCCAGGGCTCTCACCCAGTTTCGCACCAAATCAACGTGCTCACGCTCGGCTTCTACGGGGAGCAGCTCTGCCCCGGGTCGACGCCAAGTTGCCGGTTCCTCTCCCCATGGCATGACCATTTCCTATAAATCAACGGATCAACACTATACATTATATCTATAGCCCGGCAGTGGAGGCCGGCCGGGAATTCGCGCATTTGGGCGTTTTCGCGCGCATCCTCCAATTGCGCGCCGCCCTCAACCCGGCTTCCGTCCCCCTTCCTGCTCCGCAAGGCCAGGGGCTGGGCATGGAGGATGACCCATAAAAAAATTGGGACTTCCATCATGGCGACTCCACCATCTGCATCTTTACCATCATCGCACTTCAAAATCATACAGTGGAACTCCAGGGGCTCCGGGAACAGGCGAAAGCGCGCACATCTTCTATTTCTTCAATCTCGGGGCTCTCTTCCGGCCGTCGTTGCCCTCCAGGAATCCGGCCCAAACCCTACTCTCTCACGCTGCTGCTCCCATATTCGTGGCACTACCACCAGTTTACTTGTTCACAAGTCTTATATAGCTGTTTAGAATGACCTAGACCTTACTCTTCCCTATGATTACTGCATGATCTCCGTTCTTCCCCAAAAGTGCGGCGCTCCGTCTATTCATATTCTTAACGTGTGCTGTCCCCCGCATCTGCAACGGGTCACTTTCGCGGACCTCTTTTATCGGGCTCTCCGAGTAGCGGCTCGACAACCCCTGGTCGTGGTTGGAGATTTCAACGCTCCTAGTCCGAACTGGGGATACCACTTTGAAAAAGCTCGGGGGCGCAAGCTTAAGGAACTCATCTCCACTCTTGGTTTCACTCTGCTCACTTACCCAGTGCATCCCACACCCCTGGGAAATTCGGTGACACGCGATACATGCCCAGATCTCTCGCCCACGCATAACATTCGACAGGCTACCTGGGAGAACCTCGACGACACACTTGGTAGCGATAATTTTCTGCTTAAGATCGCCTTCCCGACGCAGGGGGCAAAGCCCGCATCACGGACTGGTCAGTACGGACTGGTCACGGACCAAGCCTTTTCCCCTGCTTTTATCCCCGCAGGACTACCAGTCATGGGCATCATACATCCTCCATACACAGCAATCATACACCAAAAATGTTTCCACCTCCACTCCGCCCCTGCAGTGGATCCTCACCCCCTTCACCTGTGGGAGGCACGCCACAGCCTTACCCGCCGGTGGCGACGGTCCAAGATAAATCGTAAGCTTCGCGCCCGCATAGATGAACAAATCGCAAGGTACGGTTTAAAGCAGGGAATGTCGCGGGAGCCAGGGCGGCAACCGCCCTGACGAAGACAAGTCCGCTTGTCGAAACGTTGGCTCCCGCGCCATTCCCTGTTTTAAATCGTACCTTGCGATTTGTTCGTCAATTCAAGCATCCATCTTCCCCTGAGCTTCTCTTCTAGTTTGCGCCCGCATAGAAGCACTTACAACAGACGCGGTGGCCTACTCTGCCCAGCTTGCGGAAACAAACTAGGTCGATACCTGCATAAAAGCTGCAGGCTAGATGAGCTCCAAGAATACGTGGCGACTCTTTCGGAGCCTTCTGGGCCCCTCAACCACCCGTGGGGAAACCCAACGCCAGCTTCGCCGAGCCTACTATGCATATCAGGGTCCGACGAGCCAACTGGCGAATGACCTCTGCGATCGCTATCTCTGTCGTACCGTAGACCCGATGAGCACCGAGTACGCCTACTCCGGGCTACCCAACCCCGAACTCGACCCCCCTTCATGCTTTCCGACCTTCGGGCGGCGTTGGCCAACATGAAGCGGTGTACTGCACCAGGCAGAGATGGCATTACAGTCACTCGGTTGGCAAACCTTCCTGATTCAGCACACCTCTCGCTCTTGCATTTGATCAACAGAGTATGGCAGGGCGAACCCCTACCCGCGGAGTAGACCACTTCGGTGATCACATTCATTCCAAAGCCCGGTGTGGCGGTTCGTGGGCCCAGGACTCAGACACAGACAGCTAGGTCACAGACAAGGAGAACATTTATCGACAGGACGAGACAGCACATACCTTTCACAGACAAACAAAGCGACACAAGCAACACAGTCTGAATGCTACGTTCAAGCAACTAAACGGCGCGTCCTGCCTGACGTGACGTCAGAGGTCCGTTGACACCACTCACGGTACCGGTGTGACAGAAGCGGCGCACGCTGACATCAGCAGGGGAGGTATGATGAGTCGTGCGCGGACACAAGCCGATCCCGAGGCACTGGCTCAGGAGCGCGTCGGGGTAGGATTCATATCTGACGTGGCACCGACGCCACACCCTCAGCAACACTTGCGCGCAGACGGCAACGCGGCACCGTGACCACGCTCTCAGCACGCGGTTGTGCGGCACTGGAACTTGCGCGGCACCGTGACCACGCTCTCGGCAGGTGGTTGTGCCGGACTCGAACCTGCGTGGCACCGTGACCACGGGTCGGTAGATGGTCCCGGCCACACCACTGCTCCAGCCGCTCGTACTGGCCCGCTCGCTCGTCCACCGCAGGAACAGCCAGCAAGGTCCAGGACACCTGCCACAGTAGAACGCCCGGTACGTCCCGGCTGGTCTGGTGGCACCAGCTCGGTGCGTCTGTTCCCCTGGGCCGAACGTGCCACCGCTCGGTCGCTGGTACGCTCGATCCGCCGTCGGCGTTCCAAAGCCCCGAAGCCACGCGGATCACGTTTCGCGTGCTCAAGCGCGCACTCTTCGTCGTCGTCTTTGTTCCTTTTTGCGCGCCGAAACAGACATTCACTACATTTTCCCCCCACCTTCAGTACGTTGTACACACATAACATGGAAGTGCTGAAGACAGCACATCGGTTCAAACACAAAAAGAATAGTCCACAAATACAAAACAACTGCACCATGAATAAAACACGACAAAAGTGTGTACAACGACAGTAAGACTCTGCTCAGTAAGAGCTGCACGAAACATACACTCAGCAGAAACGTTGTCCATCTAAAGAGTGTTAAAGAACATTCATATTTACAACACTATGCACAAAGGGAAGTCCATGAAACAGTCCGAAAGTCAAAACCGAAATTGCGTCCAATTATTAAAGCGCTTTTTAAGTGATGGCGTCCCACACAAGACGCAGGACACTTCTCATGTGCTCCGCTAGTGGCATCGAGGACACTTGGAGGTTTCTCCATCCACAGCTAATCAGCACGAGATCGCTCACGTACAGAGCAAGACGCGTTGGGAAGCGCCCTTGGCCTATGTCAAGGCATAGCATACGTCGTAACGCCTGCGACACATCAGCAGAATTACTTCCCAGCCTCCTAAATGCCCCAGGATACGCATGAGCACTCGTGCTGAGAAAGCCCTCTAGAAACGCTGAGGCACCGTTTGAGGTGTCACTCATCGAGCACAGCTCAGGCGTCCTTTCATCTGGAGGCTGACGCTCTCTAATGAGTGTTGGAAGGGTCGCCTTCTGCACTCCACCAGGAACGCTACACTGTTCCAGCTGACACTGCAAAGATTTAGTAGTACATTCATGTATTCTGCTGATCTTTCCATTAAGATCATCCTGCCAGCTCATGCCATCTAGTGCTGCTGGCTCAACGTGGGACTGTATTGTCCCCGCCTGGATCAGCTCTTTCTCATTCGCTTCAGCTACTCTGGAACAGATCACAGCTGTGCTGTCCTGAGTACGCTGCGTCCCTCCATTTATGAGAGGGTCCCTCAAATGGTCATGGACCGTGCCTATGACATCTGTATTAGCACTTAACTGCAGCTCTGGCGAAATTCCACGGCGATGTACACGATCGCCACTCAAGAAATGTTCGTTCATATACGGAATGCTCTTCGAGAAAACCTCCAGCACCGGCTCTATGGAGCTCCTTCCCGACGACAGTTCGCGTCTCTTTCTTTCCAAGTTTATGTTTTCAGCCTCTGTCACTTTAAGCTTTAGCCCAAGTGTTGTCGTCTTCACTTCTTCTAGTTCCTTATTAGTGTTTACCATTTCTTTCTCTTTCTTTATCATTTCCCTTTCATACTCCATCTGCTCTTGTTCCTTCGCTAGTTCTACCGCCAAGCGTTCTTCGACCCAATCCTTCAGTTCTTCACCCTCAAGACCAATGCGCCTTGTCAACTTTTCTAAAACATGACGCGGTTCCCACGCACTCATGCTAAACTCTCGTTCATCAGGCGCACTTGACTGCAGCCTGCTTGCATTCTCCTGAAGTTGCAGCTTCAGCTGCAGGATCTTCAGTGCCTGCTCTTGCACTTTCCGCTGCTGTTCCACATGCTGTCTCGCGAATTCTCGTTCTTTAGCCTGTTCCTCGCGAGCTAGAGCTCACTCTCGTTCTACCCACTCTCTAAGCGCATCGCCCTCCAACCCTAACTGTCGACCAAGTTCGATAAGTTTCTCCTCCTCCATGACTCAGGCTGTGTCTGAGCAATGGCTTTAGATCTTACTAAGCCATCCTGGCAGTAGGCTCGCCAATTGTGGTGGTTCGTGGGCCCAGGACTCAGACACAGACAGCTAGGTCACAGACAAGGAGAACATTTATCGACAGGACGAGACAGCACATACCTTTCACAGACAAACAAAGCGACACAAGCAACACAGTCTGAATGCTACGTTCAAGCAACTAAACGGCGCGTCCTGCCTGACGTGACGTCAGAGGTCCGTTGACACCACTCACGGTACCGGTGTGACAGAAGCGGCGCACGCTGACATCAGCAGGGGAGGTATGATGAGTCGTGCGCGGACACAAGCCGATCCCGAGGCACTCGCTCAGGAGCGCGTCGGGGTAGGATTCATATCTGACGTGGCACCGACGCCACACCCTCAGCAACACTTGCGCGCAGACGGCAACGCGGCACCGTGACCACGCTCTCAGCACGCGTTTGTGCGGCACTGGAACTTGCGCGGCACCGTGACCACGCTCTCGGCAGGTGGTTGTGCCGGACTCGAACCTGCGTGGCACCGTGACCACGGGTCGGTAGATGGTCCCGGCCACACCACTGCTCCAGCCGCTCGTACTGGCCCGCTCGCTCGTCCACCGCAGGAACAGCCAGCAAGGTCCAGGACACCTGCCACAGGAGAACGCCCGGTACGTCCCGGCTGGTCTGGTTGCACCAGCTCGGTGCGTCTGTTCCCCTGGGCCGAACGTGCCACCGCTCGGTCGCTGGTACGCTCGATCCGCCGTCGGCGTTCCAAAGCCCCGAAGCCACGCGGATCACGTTTCGCGTGCTCAAGCGCGCACTCTTCGTCGTCGTCTTTGTTCCTTTTTGCGCGCCGAAACAGACATTCACTACACCCGGTAAGCCCATCAGCATTGAGGCGTTGCACCCCATCTCGCTAACCTCTTACACGGGCAAACTAATGGAGACCATGGTCCGAGACCGTCTCTCCGCATATCTGGAAAGGAAAGACGTCTTTGATGACTCCATGTTCGGGTTTCAACCTCGTCTGTCTGCACAGGGCGTCCTTCTCTAGCTCCAGCAAGACGTCACTGTACCTAAGACTATGCGCACCACAATGACAAAGCCATACTGGCCCTCGATCTCCGAGGCGCCTTTGATGACGTGAAATATAGTAGCATACTTACCAACTTTAGTGCCACGAATTGCGGTTCTAGGGCTTTCGGGTACATATTGTCACGAGCCTTCAGGGGCGTTGTAGGGTTGCTGGTAGCTGGGGGGCTAGCTTCGGCCAAAAGACGTCCGTCGGGGCTGGCTCTCAAGCGGGGAAGAAGAGCGCGGTCTTCTTTGTTCTCGTCGGCTAGCGCCATTCCAGTCTTCGACCCACTACACGCAGGTGGCATTATCCCCCTTCGCGAAAAAAAAAAACAGTATTGCCTGGATGCCACAACACAGTCCGAAACACACGAACGGAAACTACTAAAGAAGCAAGAGCTACAAACGCGCAACGTAAGGTTTCATGCGCACAACATGAACAACATCAGAACTCGGTGGGATTTGGTTCCTGGTCTGTGTCTGCGGCGTCCTATGCGGGACCACCTCGTAGTTCACGTCGCTGATGCGGCGTAGAACTGTATAAGGACCAAAGTACCGGCTTAGTAGCTTCTCACAGAGGCCGCGGCGACGCACGGGGGTCCACACCCATACTTGGTCTCCGGGGTTGTAGGATACTGCTCGGCGACCGATGTTGTAGCGCCGGGCGTCTGCTTGCTGCTGCTGACCGATATGGAGCCGTGCGAGCTGCCTAGCTTCCTCGGCACGCTCTGCAAATTCCTCTGCGTCAGGCGTCAGCCGGTCAGCGTCTTGACATGGCAGCATAGCGTCCAGCATAGTCTGCACTTCGCGACCGTAAAGAAGGCGAAATGGTGTAAATCGCGTCGTCTCTTGCGCTGCGGTGTTATACGCGAAGGTCACGTAAGGCAAGATCCGGTCCCATGTTTTATGTTGAACGTCGATGTACATGGAGATCATGTCTGTAACGGTCTTGTTTAAACGCTCGGTGAGCCCGTTGGTCTGTGGATGGTAGGCTGTCGTCTTGCGATGTCTAGTGTTACTGAGTTCAAAGACTTCTTCTGTAAGCTGCGCGGTGAATGCTGTCCCCCTGTCCGTTATCACAGTGGATGGAGCACCGTGCCTCAGTACGATGTGGCGCATGAAGAATTGCGCTACTTCAGAAGCCGTAGCTCGTGGTATTGCCTGGGTCTCGGCATAGCGCGTTAAATAATCAGTAGCGACGATTACCCATTTGTTTCCATCGGCAGACAAAGGAAATGGTCCGAGAATGTCCATGCCCACTTGGTCGAAGGGTGTGCGAGGAGGTTCAATTGGCTGAAGCAAGCCAGCCGGCTTAAGGGAAGGTGTCTTTCGGCGCTGGCATTCACGACAGCTTTTTACGTAGTCTTTGACGCTGGCCGAAAGCCCAGGCCAATAATACATCTCACTCACTCTGGCGAGTGTTCGCGAGAAGCCTAAATGGCCAGATGTGGGCTCGTCGTGGCAAGCAAAGAGCACGTCGTCTCGCATGTCCCTTGGCACTACGAGGAGGTAGGCACGGCTGTTCGAACGGGCGTTCTTCTTATACAATACCCTGTCTCGCATACAGAAAGACGTCATGGAGCGGGAAAGATGACGTGGTATGGTGGCATCGCGGCCCTCTAGGTGGTCTATGATCGGTCGGAGGTCCGCGTCGTCTCGCTGCCGTCTGATCAAGTCCGCTGAGCTAATGGCGCCAAGGAAACCATCATCGTCATCGTCCTCTGCTTCCCGACTGACCGGGTGCATAGGTGCGCGCGACAATGTGTCAGCGTCCTCATGCTTACGGCCAGACTTATACACGATGGTGACGTCAAATTCTTGTAGCCGCAAGCTCCACCGTGCGAGTCGTCCTGAGGGGTCGCGCATGCTTGCCAACCAACAAAGCGCATGGTGGTCCGTCACTACTTTGAAAGGACGACCATAAAGGTAGGGGCGAAACTTGGTGATCGCCCACACGACTGCGAGGCACTCTTTCTCCGTAGCCGAATAATTCGCCTCAGCACGGGATAGTGAGCGGCTGGCATAGGCTATGACTCTTTCGGCACCATCCTGACGCTGGACGAGCACAGCGCCAAGACCAATGTTACTGGCGTCGGTGTGCACCTCTGTATCAGCATCATCGTCAAAATGAGCGAGAACGGGTGCTGTTTGCATTCGCTGTCGTAGTTCAGCAAAGGCAGCCTGTTGCTCATTATCCCAGACAAAAGGCGTGTCGTCACGTGTAAGGCGTGTGAGGGGTTCAGCGATCCTCGAAAAGCCGTGGATGAACCTGCGATAGTAGGCGCACAAACCAAGGAAGCGACGGACGGCCTTCTTATCGGTAGGAGCAGGAAATGCGGCTACAGCGGCAAGCTTGTCTGGATCAGGCCGGACACCTTCGGCGCTTACCACATGCCCGAGAAACTTGAGCTCCTCATAGCCAAAGTGACACTTCTCTGGCTTAAGTGTAAGATCAGCCGACTGGATAGCTGTTAGCACAGTCCGCAGGCGGTGGAGATGCTGCTCGAACGTTTCAGAAAAAACTACGACATCGTCCAGATAGACAAGACAAGTCTGCCACTTCAGTCCACTGAGTACAGTGTCCATCATGCGCTGGAATGTTGCTGGCGCTGAGCACAAACCAAAAGGAAGCACTCGAAATTCGTAGAGACCGTCTGGAGTTACGAAGGCTGTTTTCTCGCGGTCTCGCTCGTCTACCTCGATTTGCCAATACCCGCTTTTTAGATCGAGAGAAGAAAAATAGCGGGCATGCCGTAGTCTGTCCAACGAATCATCGATACGTGGCAGCGGGTACACGTCCTTTTTAGTCACGTTGTTAAGCTTTCGATAGTCGACGCAGAAACGTAGCGTTCCATCTTTCTTTTTCACTAGGACTACCGGAGACGACCACGGGCTGCTGGAAGGTTCGATGACGCCGTCATCAAGCATCTCTCGGACCTGCGTACGTATGGCTTCACGTTCTTTTGCCGACACGCGGTAAGGCTGCTGGTGTATCGGTCGCGCATCCTCGTACGTGATGATCCTATGCCGAGTGATGGAAGTCTGGCGCACCTTTGAAGAACTTGCGAAGCAGGTTCTAAATTCCAGCAAGAGTTTCCGCATGGACGTCTGGTTATCAGTTGACAGACCCGGATTTATGTCGACGTGACTCAGAGCTTCGTCTGCGTTCTCGATCACTTCCGACGTGAAACAGCCGCTAACGTTCGCTACTTCGTCTGCAAACGCTATCGAAGTGCCCCGGAAGAGGTGCCGATGCTCGTTGCTAAAGTTGGTAACCAGCAATTGCGATCGGCCGTCACGGAGCTGTATAACACTTCTCGCCACACAGACACCTTGCTTCAGTAGGTGCTCCAAGTTGGTCTCAGCCACGGCTTCACCATCGGGCAAGCCACAGCATGTAACATCGACCATGACACTTGTTCGTGGAGGAAGCGTTACGCTCTCTGCAGTGACACGAAGCACGTCGGCACGCCGTTGGTCGTCCTGGAAGTCGATTGCTCGCCTGGCCGAGAATGTGATACGACGCTCTTGGAGATCAATAACAGCACCGTACTCCTGCAGGAAATCAACTCCAAGAATAACGTCGCGGGAGCATTCGCGAAGGACCAGGCAGTTGGCTACGAATGTATATCTGTCAATTTGAACTCTAATCGTGCAGGCGCCCAGTGGTTTTACGACGTGGCCACCCGCCGTCCGAATCTGCGTATTATGCCAAGGCGTGATTACTTTCTTCAGCTGCGTCGCGATTTTCCCGCTCAAAATGGAATAGTCTGCACCGGTGTCCACTAATGCACTAACCGCGTATCCGTCAATCGTCACTGGTATGTCAAGAGAAAGCCGGTCGTCGCGTGAAAGAGTAGGCGCCGGAGGATCGGGAGCTTTTCGATTCTGCGTCAATCGGAGGTCTTCAGCATTTCGATCGTCAGCGACCCCGCCCCCAGAGGTCGCTTCGGTTAGTTTTCCCGGCGGGGACTGGGGGACCGCGCGGTAGGATACCGCTGCGGCGGCGATGAAAATCGCCTCGGCGATGGTGAGCGCGACTGTCGCCCTGCAGGCGGCTGGTGGTGCTGCTGAGAAAGGTAGTCCTCAATGTCCCGAGGCCGCTGGCCGTATCGAGGTGGCGGCGAGTACGCAGAAAAGCCACGCAGTCCAAGGCGGCGGTATGGGCACTGGCGGTACAAGTGGTCAGCTTCGCCGCAGTGGTAGCAGAGGGGCCGACGATCAGGGGTGCGCCAAACATCCGACTTGCGAGGGGGCATTCGTCGATCGTCGATGTACTGGACCGCCTGCTCCGAACGATAGGCGACAGGGGCGGCATGGACGAAGGTGCCGTAGTACGGCATCGGCTGTGCCGGCTGGAGTGCCACTGTCGGAGGTACACGAGTGAACTGCGGCGGAGGAGAAGCAGGACGGCTCAGGGCCTCTGCGTAGGATGCACGAGGGTAGTCAGCCGGAGCTTGCGGTGTGTTTTGGCGAGGCAGGGTGTCGCGTTGCTCACGGAGAACCTGATGCAGCTCTTCCTTGATGACGTTCGCAACAGAGTTGACGGTGGGCGAAGGTGTTGCGGCGCACTTTTGCAACTCCTCACGCACTATGGAACGGATGAGTTCCCGAAGGTAGTCAGTGCTGCTTCCGATTCCAGTGAAAATGTCAGCGGTGGACATACTACTCACTTGCCGTTCGTACAGGTTGGACCTCTGCAGGAGCATTTTTTCCATAGTGACAGCCTCCGCCAGGAATTCCGCGACCGTCTTTGGAGGGCTCCTCACAAGACCAGCGAAGAGCTGCTCCTTGACTCCGCGCATCAAATGACGCAACTTTTTGTCCTCTGCCATCCTTGGGTCAGCTCGTCGGAAGAGGCGCGTCATGTCCTCGACGTATGCAGTCACCGTTTCGTTTGGCAACTGTACGCGGGCTTGGATTGCTCGTTCCGCTCGTTCGTGCCGATCGGCGCTAATGTAAGCCTCCAGGATGCAGCGGCAAAATTCGGGCCATGACGTCAGCTGCTCCTCGCGGTTCTGAAACCAGGTGCGCGCTCCGTCCTCCAAGTAAAAATAGACGTGCCTCAGTTTTGCCGGATTGTCCCATTGATTCAAGGCAGCCACGCGCTCAAAGTCGACCAACCAGTCTTCGACGTCTTCGAAAACTGCGCCGCGGAACGTTGTCGGTACACGTGGGCTTTCCAGTGTGTAGCGGTTTGACGCCGCGTTCTCCACACCGGTTTGGATGGTTTGGACGGAAGCGCTGGCCATACCTGTTGAAATGGTAGGGAGAGTACCGTCGACTTCAGGAGGCAGTCCTCTGATTCTGCGGCTGGCTCGGTGCACGGGAGTGTTGATGGGTACTGGGCTTGTGGAGCGACTCCCTGGAGGGGCCTGCAACATCCGATATGGTTACCCCGCACCTCCACCAGTTGTCACGAGCCTTCAGGGGCGTTGTAGGGTTGCTGGTAGCTGGGGGGCTAGCTTCGGCCAAAAGACGTCCGTCGGGGCTGGCTCTCAAGCGGGGAAGAAGCGCGCGGTCTTCTTTGTTCTCGTCGGCTAGCGCCATTCCAGTCTTCGACCCACTACACGCAGGTGGCAATATGCTCATTCCTCTCACATCGCACCGCTTTCATCCGCATCGACTCTACCGAACACGGTCCGTATACATTAGGCACCCGCGGTACACCCCAAGGAGCAGTCCTCTCACCGCTCCTCTACAATCTAGCCATGCTCCAGCTTCCTAAGCTCCTCGCCCAGGTGGAGGGCATACATTACGCTCTATACGCGCATGACATCACCATCTGGACCAATTCAGGATTCCCCGCAGAAAGTGAAGACCGCGTACAGCGTGCGGCACTTATTGTACACAAGTACGCCTCGTTATGCGGCCTCGAGTGTTCTCCTACCAAATCATCTCTTCTGTCGATCTCATCCCTTCCGCCACCTCAAATATCTCTGCCGACTTGCCCGATACCGGTCGTCCCAGAACTCCACATACTGGGCCTTCACACCTCTAATCTCAACCCTGGCTCTACCTTTGCACGTCTCCGGCGCACTAGCGAACAGGTTAGCCGTATGATTCCGCGGGTCTCCACCAAACGTGGCAGCCTTCGCAGTCGGCACTCCCTCCGCTTGGCTCACGCATTTGTGACCAGCCGGGTCCTGTACGCTACTCCCTACCTTCGCTTGCGTTGCCACCACGAGAACCAGCTGGACGCACTGCTCCGCTCGGTTTACAAGCGAGTGCTAGACCTTCCCATCTCTACCTCTAATCACCGCTTTGCGGCCTTGGGAGTACACAACTCGTATTCCGAGGTGCGGGAGGCCCATCATGTAAATCAAATCAAACGTCTGTCCCAGACAGCTTCTGGATAGACGCCTTCTGGATAGGCTGTCACTGAATCAGATCTCTACCCCACGTCGCGATGTCTCCGTTCCGGAGCTGTGGCGGCAAAAACTTCGGGTCGAGCCTATTCCTCGCAGCATGGATCCCAGTCAACACACAGGCAGACAATTAGCCCGAGCACTCTTTCTTCACACTCGATACTCCGACACCCCTGGCGCCTTCTATGTAGATGTTTGAGGACCAACCCCCTCCGGACACTTTACGGCCGCAGTGATCTCCGAGGGTCACCACGTTGACGGCCTCTTTCCGCCCACCAAATGCAACTCAGGCTGAAGAGGTGGCCATAGCTCTGGCCGCCTCTCATCGTACAGCAAGGGTAATCGTCACGGACTCGTGCTTCGCCTGTTCCCGATACCAGCATAACACCATAGCTTCTCTGGCCGCCCAGCTTCTCCGAGCGGCCTCATGGCGCTTTAACTCCCACTCCATCCGCATTGTCTCGTCCCCTGGTCACGCTGATCTCCCCGGTAATGAAGCGGCTCATGCCACTGCCTGCGTTTCTCTTTCCCAGGCCGTTACCCCCTCCGATCTCGCGTCTCCCCCAGGCACCTCAGCTCTTATGCAGTACCGCGAAATTCTTGATTACTATCGAACCTCGCGCTGTCTTTACCCAGACCCTGCACGGAGCCTCTGTAAAGCGCACGAGCGACTCCTGAGACGCTTGCAGACAAACACCTTGTTTTGTCCTGCGGCCGCCCAGCACTTTATGCCGGGTATACAACGCTACTGCGCGCACTGTGAGGTCCTGGCCGACAGCTACCACATGATTGCAGTATGCCCTGCCATACCTCTTCCTTTTTCACCCCCCTTCCCCCTACCCACAGGAGAGGCTTGGGAGGAGTTCCTGCTTGGCTGCTATACCCGGGACGCTCAGCGCTCCTTGGTAGCCCGCGCCCGCGATGCGATCATCTCCAGTGGACTTCCGGAATAGGGAGACAACCCAAGCGCATCTTTAGTGCAACTTTCTCTACTTTCCCGAATAAACGTTTTTCTACCACATCTTCTGTTTTTTTTTTAGCGGCGTCCTTTGAGCTCGAGTGACTTTCGTACGCTCCCGTAACATCAGCGCGGACATCACGGTGAAAGCTCGAAACATCCCTCTTCTTCTCACCACGAGACAACCAATAGCTGGCGACAACTTTCTGTGGCAGCACAGCGAAAGCAACGGAGCCGAAGCGCGCGCATTTTTGCGGCGCTCTCGCATGTAGTCCACGAACGCTAACTTTTGCACAATACATGGCGCAACATACGACATGTCACCTAATCTGTTTCTTTTTACGTTCCAGATTATTTCATTTTAATTTAGAAAGGTTGCTTCGTAATCGAATTTAGTTTTTTTGCTGTTTCTGGTTTCTGCTGTCAATTCCACGTTTTCCTCAACCTCAAAACAACGATGCCGTCGCTCCGTTCAAGCAGTTTCGCGTCGCAGCGCGTAAGCGACCAGGAGCGAGTGTTCGTCGTCTGGTGTGAATTCATCGTAGAAAGTGAAGCGAAAACAGTGGTGTGTCGCAAAATATTATGCCGTATGGATACAATCTCGAGGAAAGGAGTTGTGCGGCGTGCAAAGCGATGCCACCAGCGCGAGTTGGTCCCACACAACGATAACCACTTCGACACCGCAGTGACCCTCCCGTCTTCAGCGAGTCTAGGAACTTGAAAGCAATGCTGCTATTAGGAACAGTACGTAAAATAAACGGCTAATTTCATTTGCTTGATTGGATATACATGGTTGGTATCTTCGGTAGTTTATTGCCACTGATACGATCATTCAGAATGTGCATCTCGTCAAAATTAACGCCGCGCATTGCGTGCGACAGCGTACGCGTATGTGTTTGCTGTTGGAAGTGTTTTTATCGCTTTACAATGAAAGCGTTCCACTTTGCTCAAAAACTGCGTTATTCGCAACGGCCAGTTGAGCGGAGCGTCTGTCTGGCCTGGACTTGCAAAATCGAAATGCGCACATCTGTGGGACAGTGAAAAAAAAATGGCCGCGTATCTCCGTGCTTTGCTGCAAATGTCGTCGAAAGACGAGAGTCTTCTACCGGCCGTACTTCAAGAGTCCCGGTTCATCTGCGGCTCGTCACGAGCTTCGGGCGTTTCCTGGGCCCGCTTGAGACGACGGGCATCGGCACGCCGGCGCTTCTCCGCTGCAATCTGCTCGTCGGTCTTTTCCCTGTGTTGTCTGGCCATATCATGCCGAGTGTATTCTATATCATCAAACGGCCATTTATGTTTTGCCTTGCCTCAGACAGCGCCCCGTCTATGTTGAATCGGCTGCATGTGGCTGGAATTGAGGAAATGGAGGCAGTGCTGCGTGAGGTATGGACGCCATCTGACCATGATATCGGGAAATGCAAAAAGCTTGCGTAGTACGCATTCTGGTAGGTGGCAGCACCGTGTCGTTTTACCGAAGTGTAGGAAACGTCCGCTTTTTTGTTCGTACGCGTCGCATTCTTAGCGCATCTTAACAGGTACTAGGCTCTTTAGAATTACGCATCTGTGTATTTTCTACTAAAGGAACACACCATCTAATACTTGCGTACTGATGTTGTGCCTCAGATGTGCGTAATATTTGCTTTTTGGTCGACTGTGTTCACAATATGAACGCAGCTACCAGTTCAAGATAGGTGGTCGTTTAGGAAGGGGTTAAACTTTCGCCATTCTACTGAATCGAAAAGCAGGAGACACACACACACAGAGACAGATAAAAATTCTGCATTGAAGTATCCCAAGAAAGACTATCGTCTTAAAAACATACCCAGCTACCGGTCGGCGGTGACGTGTTCCCCGCCAAACTGACAGAAGAGCCTCGTGAAAGCTGGCCGATGGCTTTTAAATGCGGCCGTTGCGCTCCTCGCGCCACCTCGCTGGTAATGAAGAAACGCTTATCAGCGCCTGGCGTCTCTGAGTCCTGCCAGCGGTAAAATGTGCGTATATAAGGCTCGCTTTTAGCTCCGTTAAGGATCTGCTCTTCGTGGCGTAGTCATGTATTTATAGAATGTTCGGATGCGGTGTTCTTCTGGCATATACTCCAGCGTACCCTCAAAAAGGACTTACCCATAAATGCCCGTGGAATAAGGTTTTTTCCAGTGGAAAACGATGACGGTGTACCATTTGACATTCTTATGTCACTGGGCCTTCATGACATATCGAAATCTACAATGGCGGTACGTCAGAATGATGTTGATGCAAAACCTGTTCGACAGTACTTCCATGAGGATGTGCTAACATTCTTAGAAGTGCATAAAGCCCGACCATGTGTACATCAATCGGTACCTCTTGTAGAAGCTGTGTTGCACATGAAACCATTCTAATTTGCCGTGGTTATGCCATGGTGGGCCATCTGAAATATTTAGCGTTCCTTTTTGTGTGTTGATGGGAGCGTGGAATACCGATTTGGATATATTATGTACGAATATCGAATGGCAATATAGAAAGAAGAAAAAGCTCTTCTTGGCGTATTGGTTAGCGCCACGCGCTGCGGAGCGATAGGTTCCTGGTTGGTTTTAGCGCTTCGGAAGCATTTATCTGAATTATTTTTTTTGGGGGGGGGGGCTTTTATATATATATACATACTTATACATATACGGTTCATGAAGGCGGCGGCGGGGACGGCAAGAACCAGCCGAGACTGTCCATATAATTGCTATCGCAATAAAAGTTCCACAATAGTACAAAAGTGCAGCTTCGTCCATATTGCCGGAACATAAATGTTCACTGGTGTAGCCCTAATATTACCTACACTCGCTAACAACCCGACGAAAAAGATGGCACCTGAAAAATGCGCTTGACACCCGGTGAAAATTATTGGCTTACCCTTAAATAAATGTGATTGATACCTCTGTCGCAGGAGTCTGTATAACAGGAAAGTGAAACCTGACTTCGCGAAGCTGTGGCATGCATAAGCGGCAGTCAGCGGAGTCGAGGGGCGCTATATGGGTTAGGTACTGTGAAAATGTTAACACATTACATGTATACATTAGAGGCGCGAAGTGACGGCATAGGGATACTGCACGGATGTGCGCGAGGGAAACAACAATCTGCTCCGCTCTATCTATCGTACCTAGATGTTGGTAGCAACGCAGCGAACCTAAGCGAACAGAGTGTAACGGAGGCGACGTTAATTTAACAGTACTTTTGCTTGTTAAGCACTAGAGTTCACTGTGCTGAATATCTTTACTTTAACGGGACGAGAGTTAGGCGCAAGTTGTAAAGCGCTGTAGTGAATATGTAAGAACCATCTATTCCCTGCATGATCAATGTTGCGGTTGTGTATCGGTATTGCTGCCAGCTCCTCTCGTCGGATCCCGGGTGAAGCTGTGTTCGAGTCTGTCTGGGTGGAACTTTCTCGTTGCCAATGTATTTCCTTTCTTTTAGGCATCATCCACTTCCATTGCTGAAATAAGTCACAAATTTCTTCGTGCACAACTGCGTAAAACACTTTCCTGTTAAAATAAAGCCAGAAAGATTAAGGCGTCGTGCCGTCCAGGCTGTCTCGCCAACAGATATTTCAGCGAAACAGTTGTACGAGTCATCTTACAGGAAATACTACTATTCACTGCACTACTTACATTTATTTGCGCAAAACGGCGAAGCCTGCGATGTTTCTACATTGCCCATGTAGCATACGTAATCCAAAGGCAAACGGAGCTGCTGGTCAACGTACACAAACAAAAAAATATGTCGCCGTGCAGTGCGGCCATTCAAAATTGAAGCAAAGGCACGAACGGACCTTCTTCGTCGCTTCTTCCTGTTTCGTCCTTGTCCCATTCTGCGCCACCGTCTTATATTTTAAATATCCTCCTTCCTTCCGTATTTCTGAAGTCCAGGAAAACATTCGCTAACGACACAGATTACAAAGAAGAAAGCGTTTGTAAAGTCACAAGAAATATGTCTTATAACAAGATTTTATGTCCTGATCATATCCGTCCTGATGTTGGCCTGTTCAATCTTGATTTCTGACGGATAAGACGACATGTCCCTAAACAAGATGAATTGTAGCCTTTTTGTGATAGGTGGGAATTAACGCTGCGCCGATGCTTCGCCTCTCTTAGCAGTGCCTATTTTGTCTTTCGAATGCGCATTGGTACTTTTTATTTGTGTTTAGGCAACGAAGGCATTTGCAATCAGCGCTCGCGTTTGAGAGGCCAGTCAGCAGGTAATGGAAAAAAAGCACGCATAGCGAGCACCCCGCGCGTGTCCACGCTGGGCATCTGGTTGGTCACCTTTTGTGCTGATCGCAGTTACAAAGTCGATAATGAACCTCATTACACAAACCGACCTAACTAAATGCTTTCTCCCTCTCGCATCCTACTCTGGGGCCCCCAACCCAGAACTCTACGCCGACATCACGGAAGCGGAATTCTACGCGGCACTACATAGGCTCCGCACCACCTCCACCGCTGGCCCAGATCGCGTCGCCAACAAGCTGCTCCGAAACCTCGACGCACCTTGAGTCACTACTCTTCCTTCCTCAACGAGTGCTGGCACTCCGGGATACTCCCCCAGTCATGGAAACACGCCGGCATGGCTTTCATCCCCAAGACGGGAAAGAAACTCACAATCGAGAATCTTAGCCCTAGTTCACTCACTTCGTGCATCGGTAAGCTTCTGGAACATGTCAGTCTTGCTCGCTTGCAAACACACACGGAGGCTCACCACCTGCTTCTTCACACTGTGCTTGGCTTCCGCCCCAATCTTTCGATGCAAGATGTCCTCTTACAACTCCACCACGACCGTCTCCACCCATCCTAATTCTCAGACACTGAGGCTCCCCTTAGCCTCGACCTTCACAAAGTGGACCACGTCTCCCACTCGGCTATGCTTGCCAAACTCGCAGCCCTCAATCCCGGAACCGGCACCTACAACTACATTCGCGTGTTCCTCACAGCCCGCACGGCCGAGATCATCATAGGAGGCCATTCGTCTCCTACGTACGAGCTTGACCCTCGTGGCACCCCTCAGGGCACTATACTGTCGCCTTTTCTATTTAATCTCGTTCTCCACTCTCTTCCTGACAAGCTGAACCGTATCCCCGGCCTCAAACACGCCCTGTGCGCGGACGACGTTGCTCTCTGGGTCACGTCGGGCTCTGACGGCCACATCGAGGAGGCGTTGCAGCGCGCAATCGACATCGTCGTGTCCCGCGAGCCGCGGCCGGTCTCACTTGCTCGGCGGCCAAATCAGCCTTCCTTCTCATGCGGTCTTCCGAACGGCGTCGCTACAAAGCGCCTCACCTCACAATCACTGTTTACGCCAAATCCATTGCCTTGCCGGTCGTTTCGCATCTCCGCGTGCTGCGGCTGATACTGCAATCCAACCGCCACAACATGCACGCCATAGACAAGCTCTATCCTTTTGAGACAAGCTCTCGCTCTTAGTGCTGCAGACCGCGCGTATGCTCGCCCGTGTCCGTGCGCAGCGTGGGGGCATGCGAGAACACGATCTGCTTCGCCTTGTCGACGCCTTCGTCGTTTCTCGCCTCACGTACGGGCTTCCTTACACTCGTCTCCTCAACGCGGAACGCGACAAAATTGACGCACCCTTCCGTAGGGCATAAAGACAGCCCTCGGCCTTCCCCCCAACGCGTCCACGTGTCGTCTTCTCCATCTGGGTATACAGAATACCCCGACAAGTTGATAGAGGCTCTTCGCTCCGCCCAGGTGCAACGCCTTTACCGTTCGGACAGCGGTCGCCACATCCTTACCTCCATCGGCCAAGACACCGCCTCCCCCCACCGCACCTGGTTTCATTACCTCAAGCCGTTCGAGCGGGCTTCTCCATCAAGCCGCTACCGAAGAATATGCTGGCGGGCTACCACGACGCTCGCCGCCAAGCCCGTGCGGCTATCCTTCATGCCAAGTACGCCGACCACCCGGCAGTCATGTACGTGGATGCAGCCCGATACAACTCACCCAGGGATGCCTTCGTATTCGTTTCCGTGTCGTCCTCCTCAGCGCCTTCCAGACAGTCACCGCTAGAACATCCTTTGCCGTCGAGGAGGAAGAGGCGGCCATCGCTTTGGCTGTAATCTCGACCGACGCTAGCGTCACCCTCAGCGACTCAAAACGAGCCATCTCCAATTTCGCGCGCGGTATCGTATCGCCTACCACCCTACGACTCCTTCGCCCACTACTCTTGCACGACGAGCAGCGCCACTTTGAACTGATCTGGGTCACTGCCCACTCGGGTCACCCCGGCAACGTGACAGCTCACCAACGCGCTCGAGGATTCGTCGACCGAGCGGTGGGTCCCTCCGAGTCGGACACCCCTGTGCCGGAGCCCCTGGTCACCTACCACGACATCACCCTGCACTACCGCCTCGAGCGATACGCCTGTCCTCCCCCTCATGGCAGTCTTCTCAAGAGGTCCGAGATCACCTGGCGGCGCCTACAGACCCGCACGTTTCCGTGCCCTCTCATTTTTTCGTACATACACCCAGGTGTCATCGATCCGCGCTGCTGCCTCTGCGGCGGCATAGCCTCGCTGAACCATATCCTGTGGAGCTACGTGGATGATCCCTCGGCCGCCGACCTCTTTAGCTCACCACCGACCGAAGAACAATGGGAGGCCCTTCTCTCCAGCACCGACACAGACATCCAGACACGGGTCCTCGAACGTGCTGAAAGCCTCATCGAAAGGCACAGCCTTGCAACCTATGTGGCTTAGCCTCTATTACCCCTCACCCCTTCGACGAATAAAGTTGTTACTCACTCACTCAGTGCTGAAATCTTCGCTCTCAAATTAAGAAGCGCTCAGTACATCGTTGGATGACATCGCCACTTTAATTTTCTTGGCGCCAGCTTCACTAGCTTCATATTTCTGATGGTGGGGAGGATGTGACATCATCACATACGCAGCACGAAGCGTCTACCCGTTTTGTGAAGGAATAGGTATGGCGCCAAAAACCCGTCTCCACGTTCTTTGCAGTTCACGTGACGTCTAGTGGGCCGTGTCGTGTCTTTTTTTCACACAAACTGTTTCATCCAGGGGTCCACCAAGAACTCTGTGACGCACTTCCGTAACGGAAGCAGTTGTCTGAATAATAAATACTTATTTGAGATTGAAAAAGTTCCATTCACTGGGATTGGAACCTGTAACCAGCCTTGCTGCGACGGTAGCAGCCGGAAGTGCTATTAACCACACCCCCGCCAGACTTTCAATACGGAGGAAGAAAACATGCGTATACCTTTATGCATTGCTTTACAATTTGCATGTAACTGATGTCCGGATAAAGCAAAGGTGTTTTGCACAAAAATTTCTCCTAAATTAACATCGCCTCCCTTTCACTGCACTCTTGGTTCTCAGCGGTGGTATCGCTACCGAGGAACGATGGAGCGCTGTCGTAAATTTCACTAATATGTGCCCCGGCCGTTAGCACTTCAGTAGTCTGGAACCCCCTCAAGGGAGTGAATCTCTGTATACCTCCCACTGGCTGTCGAAAATGCAGACGCTCAACCAACGGTAGAGCCAAACTCCCGTTCATTTATGACCCTTGCGAGTGGAGGTGGTCTTTATGGTGGAGCAACATCTCCATGGCAACATAAGCAGCCGCGCGGCGCCCCCTCCTCCCCCCCCCTTTTTTTTTCGCCCCTCCTATGCCGCAAGCACTGTTTTTTTTTATTTCGATAGCAATTATATGGACAGTCTCGGCTAGTTTTTTCCGTCCCCGTCGCGGCCGTCATGAACCGTATATGGATATGACGCAGGCCAAACCACATTTAAAGGACGCGCGCATGTTCCCGAATGCTGCTGACAGGGCCTCCACAGACGCGACGGTCACATCTCGGTTGTAAAGCCGAGCTCGCTGTTGCAGTGTCTTTTCCATAGTCGTCGCCTCAGAGCGGAATTCAGCAACAGTGCGTGGAGGGCTTCGAATTAAACCGGCAAAAATTTGCTGCTTCACACCACGCATCAAATCCCGGAGTTTCGTGTCATCGCTCATGCTTGGGTCGGCCCGACGAAACAAGCGGGACATATCCTCGATGTACATGGCGACGCTCTCGTTGTTTCGCTGGCTTCATGCTTGCAGGGCAGCTTCAGCTTTTTCCCTGCGGTCTGTGCTAGCATAAGTCACCAGAAATTCCCGCCGGAAATCATCCCATGACCGGATGGCTGCTTCGTGGTTTTCAAACCACGTTCGTGCAGAGTCCCGGAGCGCGAAATAAACGTGTCGGAGCTTTCGATCCTCATTCCAGCCATTGCAGTCAGCGACACGCTCAAATCCTTCTAGCCAGTCCTCGGCGTCTTCATAACTCTCGCCGTGAAAAGGCTCGGGCGTCCGCGGCTGATCAACAACAACATGGGTTGCGGTGGTCTGTGACGTCATTTCAGTATCAAAACCACGGGCTCCTACTGCTGCTGTAGCAGGCTCGGGCAAAAGAGGAAACTCTGGAGGCTCACCTCGTAGGCGACGACTTGAGCGCTGGTGGACAGGCGTGAGCTCGTTGGGCCTGAGTCGGCGTGGCTCCGGACTGCTTTCTCTCACTCGAATGGGGCTGGAGATCATTTACCCCGCACCTCCACCAGAATTGTAACGAACAATTCAGGTACATTAGGAAAAATGAACTATTTATTGAGAGATAACTTGACCTCGTTAAACCAAACTCAAACGGAGCGTTCCGCCAAGAGATCGGCGTCTTCCTTCTTCTTTTTCTTCTCCTTGTCTCCCACGTAATCGCGTGCCACGAACGCACGTGCCAACACGGCCTTTGTGCTGTAGCACTAACGCGCCGCTGTCCGCTTGAACGCGAACATGCGCGCGTCCTTTAAACGTGGTTTGTCCTGCGTCAATATATAACAGTCCTAAAGAAAAATAACTAAAATAAATGCTTACGAATCGCGGAATCGAACCAGGGACCCCTCGCTCTGCAGCGCGTGGCGCTAACCACTACGCCACGAAGAGCAGACGCTTCCCGGAACTAACGGCGAGCGTTATATACACACGCTTTACAGCTGGCAGGATTCAGAGACGCCAGGCGCTTATAAGCGTTGCTTCATTACCGGCTAGATGGCACGAGCAGCGCAACGGCCGCATTTAAGCGTCGTCGGCCAGCTTTCACGAGGCTCTTCTATCAGTTTGGCAAGGAACGCGTCGCCGCCGACGGGTGGCTGGGTATGTGTTCCACCGTCCCACAGATGTGCACATTTCGAATTTCCAAGTCCAAGCGAGACAGACGCTGCCCTCGACTGGCCGTTGCCAATAACGCAGTTTTTGAGCAAAGTGGAACGCTTTCATTGTAAAGCGCCAAAAACACTTCCAACTGCTGACATGGACGCGTACGTTATCGCACGCAAAGCGCGGCGTTCATTTTCACGAGATGCGCATTCGGAATGATCGCAACAGCGGCAATAAACTACCGAAAATACCAACCAGTATATCCAATCAAGCAAATGAAATGAGCCATTTATTTTACGTACTCTTCCTAACAGCAGCATTGCTTTCAAGTTCGTAGACTTGCTGAAGACGGGCAGGTAGGTCACTGCGGTGTCGAAGTGGTTATCGTTGTGTGGGACCAACTCGCGCTGGTGGCATCGTGCAACAAACCAGTTTTCGCTTCACTTTCTACGATCAATTCACACCAGCCGACGAACACTCGCTCATGCTCGCTTACCGCGCTGCTACGCGAACCTGCTTGAATCGAGCGACGCCATCGTTGTTTTGAGGGTGAGGAAAACGTGGAACTGACAGCAGAAACCAGAAAACCAGAAAGAGCAAAAAACGAAATTCGATTACGAGGCAACCCTTCTAAATTAGAATGAAATAATCTTGAACATAAAAAGAAACAAATAGGTGAAACGTCGTATGTTGAGCGTGTTGTGCAAAATTTAACGTTCGTGGAATACATGCGAGAGCGCAGCAAACATGTACGCGCTTCGGCTCCGTAGCTTTCGCTATGCTGCCGCAGAAATTTGTCGCCAGCTATAAGATTTGCGCAGAAAGAACTTTGCCCTTCCGCTGTCTGCTCGGGCGGTTGTGCCGTGGTGAGAAAAAGAGAGATATTTCAAGCTTTCGCCGTGATGTCCGCGCTGATGTTACGGGAGCGTACGAAAGTCACTCGAGCTCAAGAGATGCCGCTAAACCAACAAAGAGAAGATGAGCGCGAAATATCAAGTGTCACAGCTCGACACTTGAAGCACGCTAGTTTCCTTCGCTGCTTCGGCCGCCTTTGCAACAGGAGCCCTGTTCAAACTAAGAGTATCCATTGTGACAGCTTATACGCGCTCGTTCGGTGTATATCTGTGCGTTCGTTTCGTGCGTGCTTCAATTGATAGTTCGCGCTCATCTTGTGTTTCTTCATTTAGCCGCCTCCCCTAGCTTTTCACGTGTAGCTTTGTGACACACAACGTATAAAGCCAATCGTACCAGCATGCGCTGCCCACGGGAGCGAGAAATTCCTCGAACGTTGCGCGTTCTGGCGTTTCTGGTTTTTGAGATGCTCGGGAGAACACGCTGGGACTTGGAGAAGTGCGCACGTACTTTTGTGACGCTCCGGCCGACCAGCCATCGGTCGGATGGCGTGCTTCTGCGAGCCCCAGCGATCACGGCGGCGACCTGCGACCGACGCCCCTGTCTGTATGTTCTTCTTCTATTTTCCTTTTCTGAGGGCTCGCGGTCGCGGGTGCGCTGGCCGGGGTTAGGCTCTTCTCTCTTGCATGTCTTTGGTTATTTTGTGTGTTATTCTGTGTTCGCGTGTTGTTCTTTGTTACTGTCCTTCGTTTGTGTTCGTGTGTGTTCGCGTGTTGTTTATCGTTATTCTTTATATGTAATTCGATCTTTAGATTCGGCCCTGTTATTATTTGTTTCATTTTAACGTGTATTAAATTACCATGCTCGGAGAGATGCGCCTAATGTTCTCCTCTTTAGCCGCGTGCGACGGTTCGCGCTGCCCTGCCTCGAGTCGGGCCGCGGGCCGAAGCGCGCGGCAGCGCGGCGATGGCATGGCTGAGATAGCTAGCGCGCGAGCGCGACGACCTCATTCTCTGCTCGTTGAGTGCTCGAACCCACTGCAGGGGGTTGCTAGCGGCGATGCCGCTGCTAGCAGTAGTTATTAGAAGAAGTAACCCCTACAATATATATTGACGCAGGCCAAACCACATTTAAAGGACGCGCGCATGTTCCCGAATGCTGCTGACAGGGCCTCCACAGACGCGACGGTCACATCTCGGTTGTAAAGCCGAGCTCGCTGTTGCAGTGTCTTTTCCATAGTCGTCGCCTCAGAGCGGAATTCAGCAACAGTGCGTGGAGGGCTTCGAATTAAACCGGCAAAAATTTGCTGCTTCACACCGCGCATCAAATCCCGGAGTTTCGTGTCATCGCTCATGCTTGGGTCGGCCCGACGAAACAAGCGGGACATATCCTCGATGTACATGGCGACGCTCTCGTTGTTTCGCTGGCTTCATGCTTGCAGGGCAGCTTCAGCTTTTTCCCTGCGGTCTGTGCTAGCATAAGTCACCAGAAATTCCCGCCGGAAATCATCCCATGACCGGATGGCTGCTTCGTGGTTTTCAAACCACGTTCGTGCAGAGTCCCGGAGCGCGAAATAAACGTGTCGGAGCTTTCGATCCTCATTCCAGCCATTGCAGTCAGCGACACGCTCAAATCCTTCTAGCCAGTCCTCGGCGTCTTCATAACTCTCGCCGTGAAAAGGCTCGGGCGTCCGCGGCTGATCAACAACAACATGGGTTGCGGTGGTCTGTGACGTCATTTCAGTATCAAAACCACGGGCTCCTACTGCTGCTGTAGCAGGCTCGGGCAAAAGAGGAAACTCTGGAGGCTCACCTCGTAGGCGACGACTTGAGCGCTGGTGGACAGGCGTGAGCTCGTTGGGCCTGAGTCGGCGTGGCTCCGGACTGCTTTCTCTCACTCGAATGGGGCTGGAGATCATTTACCCCGCACCTCCACCAGAATTGTAACGAACAATTCAGGTACATTAGGAAAAATGAACTATTTATTGAGAGATAACTTGACCTCGTTAAACCAAACTCAAACGGAGCGTTCCGCCAAGAGATCGGCGTCTTCCTTCTTCTTTTTCTTCTCCTTGTCTCCCACGTAATCGCGTGCCACGAACGCACGTGCCAACACGGCCTTTGTGCTGTAGCACTAACGCGCCGCTGTCCGCTTGAACGCGAACATGCGCGCGTCCTTTAAACGTGGTTTGTCCTGCGTCAATATATAACAGTCCTAAAGAAAAATAACTAAAATAAATGCTTACGAATCGCGGAATCGAACCAGGGACCCCTCGCTCTGCAGCGCGTGGCGCTAACCACTACGCCACGAAGAGCAGACGCTTCCCGGAACTAACGGCGAGCGTTATATACACACGCTTTACAGCTGGCAGGATTCAGAGACGCCAGGCGCTTATAAGCGTTGCTTCATTACCGGCTAGATGGCACGAGCAGCGCAACGGCCGCATTTAAGCGTCGTCGGCCAGCTTTGATGCTCTTCTATCAGTTTGGCAAGGAACGCGTCGCCGCCGACGGGTGGCTGGGTATGTGTTGCACCGTCCCACAGATGTGCACATTTCGAATTTCCAAGTCCAAGCGAGACAGACGCTGCCCTCGACTGGCCGTTGCCAATAACGCAGTTTTTGAGCAAAGTGGAACGCTTTCATTGTAAAGCGCCAAAAACACTTCCAACTGCTGACATGGACGCGTACGTTATCGCACGCAAAGCGCGGCGTTCATTTTCACGAGATGCGCATTCGGAATGATCGCAACAGCGGCAATAAACTACCGAAAATACCAACCAGTATATCCAATCAAGCAAATGAAATGAGCCATTTATTTTACGTACTCTTCCTAACAGCAGCATTGCTTTCAAGTTCGTAGACTTGCTGAAGACGGGCAGGTAGGTCACTGCGGTGTCGAAGTGGTTATCGTTGTGTGGGACCAACTCGCGCTGGTGGCATCGTGCAACAAACCAGTTTTCGCTTCACTTTCTACGATAAATTCACACCAGCCGACGAACACTCGCTCATGCTCGCTTACGCGCTGCTACGCGAACCTGCTTGAATCGAGCGACGCCATCGTTGTTTTGAGGGTGAGGAAAACGTGGAACTGACAGCAGAAACCAGAAAACCAGAAAGAGCAAAAAACGAAATTCGATTACGAGGCAACCCTTCTAAATTAGAATGAAATAATCTTGAACATAAAAAGAAACAAATAGGTGAAACGTCGTATGTTGAGCGTGTTGTGCAAAATTTAACGTTCGTGGAATACATGCGAGAGCGCAGCAAACATGTACGCGCTTCGGCTCCGTAGCTTTCGCTATGCTGCCGCAGAAATTTGTCGCCAGCTATAAGATTTGCGCAGAAAGAACTTTGCCCTTCCGCTGTCTGCTCGGGCGGTTGTGCCGTGGTGAGAAAAAGAGAGATATTTCAAGCTTTCGCCGTGATGTCCGCGCTGATGTTACGGGAGCGTACGAAAGTCACTCGAGCTCAAGAGATGCCGCTAAACCAACAAAGAGAAGATGAGCGCGAAATATCAAGTGTCACAGCTCGACACTTGAAGCACGCTAGTTTCCTTCGCTGCTTCGGCCGCCTTTGCAACAGGAGCCCTGTTCAAACTAAGAGTATCCATTGTGACAGCTTATACGCGCTCGTTCGGTGTATATCTGTGCGTTCGTTTCGTGCGTGCTTCAATTGATAGTTCGCGCTCATCTTGTGTTTCTTCATTTAGCCGCCTCCCCTAGCTTTTCACGTGTAGCTTTGTGACACACAACGTATAAAGCCAATCGTACCAGCATGCGCTGCCCACGGGAGGCGCTCACTTAGGAAGTGCATGTTTGCTACAATTAATATTGCTCCTGAGTCTGCGAGCCTCACTGCGTATGGCATTACAGTTTCTTGCTATCGCATTCATTGCTTCGCCCTTGCGGCGAAACTGTGACTTTTCAATCAAGAAACTCGCTAGAAGACGCTGCCTGCGTCAAGCTTGTCTCTCGCGGGTGAGGGCGCGTTCTCCTTCTTTGCGAGCTGGTAGCGCGTTCATCGAAGAAAGAGCGTTTCCAGTCAACGCGGGCCTTTCGCTCTCTCTGTCTCTCTCTCTCTCTCATGAGACACCAGATGGAGAGTGAGAGAGCTCGCGCGCCGGGAGGCACGCGCCGAGGTCGAGCGCGAGCTTGGCTACGACGCGACAACGAAACAGCGAGCGCCGCAGCGCCATCTATTGGTCAATTCACGTACTACCTAAGCAGCACCGCAGAGCCATGTCGAGATCATTCTGAGATCATTCAAGAGCGAGCGCAATTGATAGCTCTCGCCCCTAGCGGTCTCCCATCGCACTGCATCGAAACATCTCGAACGATCGCCTCCATCCAATGATGATGGATGGATGCTATGAGCGTCCCCTTTGTAACGGGGCGGTGACATGTGCGCCACCAGGCTTGTAAGAAGATTTAAGAACTTTTCTTATTTTTCTCTCTCTCTTTAAATTTTCCTCATGCCTTTTAAATCTACTTCAATCAAATCGATCATACTATAGCCAAAAACGCAAATTCGTAGCCCACTTCCCTGCCCTTTACGGCAGAAAGTCCATATTTTTCTCTATAATTATTTTTGTCCGTTCTCGCTAGTTTTCTTCCACCAGTATTCTAACCGTCTCTTATTTCAATCGCGGCTATGTTCAGCTTCCCGTTGTTCGCCCTGAAACCCAAGGCTTCATGTAGGGTGGTGCCCAAACGTACACCTGGGTGGATATTTCCGCATTCAATCAGAACATGCTCCGTCGTTTCCCTATCTTCCTCACAGCACGTGCATTTTTCTTCTTTACTGAATTTTGCTTGATAAATACGCGTTCTAAGGCAGCCCAATCTCGCTTCAAACAATAAAGCGCTTCCTCTTGAATTATCATAAAATGCCTCCCTCTTTATTTCGTTTTTGCCCTCTCGGTAGTTATTCAGAGTCGGTTTTTTTCCATCGCTGCCCTCCAGTAAATCTTCTCCGCCTCTCTGACTTTTCCCTTTACGCTTGTTGTCAGTTCTCTTAGAGCCGTATGTTTACTGGTGAGCCTCCTAGTTCCCTTTCTCCACTGCGTGTCAACGCTGTTTCTATATAAATAGCGGAACACCTCCACTGCCCACCTACTATCTTTCATATTCCTTAGCCTCTCTTCAAATCTTATTTTGCTCTGCGCTTCCCTTGCCTCATTTTGCTACTTATTTGGCTCCTTCCCTATCGAAAAACCTCATGGCACATGTCCAGTAGCCTCGAATGAACACATATGAATCATGCGTGTTCTCGTATGATTCATACGAGATTATTGGATACGCGGTATATGTGGCATATGAGAATTTTCGCAGGGAAGCGCAGAGCAAAATATGGTTTGAAGCAAAATAATTATTTTGCTTCAAATCTTATTTTGCTCTGCGCTTCCCTTGCGCGTGAGCACGCCATTAGAGGCGTGCTCACGCGCGCCATCTAGTGATCGCTCATCACACTATACGCTCCCATACATCTGAAGGGAGCGAGCGCCGCAGCGCCATCTCTCTTATTTTAATTCGTCAACTATGCTGCGCTAGCGCCATGTACTGATATCCCGTAACATTAGCTTTTACCATGTACAAACCTGCCAACCTGACACTTCCCAAAGTACTGCAGAAGTTGCCAAGAAATACTAAAATTGCATATAAAAATACTAAAATACCGTGTTATTTCTCAGAAACTCGCTTAGCTGTACGAAATACATAAACATATCGCAAAATACGCACAAAATGTCCTTACGTCTTTGAAGTGGAAGGCTGGGATAGCACAGAGGCCGTTGTAGCCTTGGTCTTCATCAGAAAGTCTTTATCAAAGACCTGTTCGTGGCACTTCCCTGAGTGAGACTGCGCACATCTTGCGGCAAACAACTGCTCCAAAGTCCCTTTAGACATTGGAGGCACGAAACTGTGTGTGTGCCTTTTTGACTTTGCTGAAGATTCTTTCACACTCAGCGGGAGTGTCAAGACGCCCAACATTACTTTTGGAAGCTTAGCATACTTCAAACTACCATCGACTTCTCGAAAAGCAGAGACTGCCCGCTACTGTTCATCGATCCGTTCTTCCTTAGTTATTTCAGCGGGTAATTCTTCCAACACAATTTCATGAAAAGGTCAAAGGTGGAGTTGATTGTAGGTAGCAACGTTTATTTTGCGAAGTTTTCGTCACGAAACAAGCAAAATCGTAAAAATGCAGCTATCATTACGATACTCGTAAAGATGTGCTGAAAATCGGGCACTTTACGATAAAATCGTAAAACTTGGCAGGTCTGCATGTATCCCTATGGAGTGAGCGCCACCAACGCCATCTAGGGATCACTTCACGAGCTAGACGAGGTGGCTACGACGGACAACTACGGCAAACAAGCCTACGCCTTAAGGAGCTTGGCCCCTTAAAGGAAGGAAGAAAGGGAGGAATTAGACGCAACGACGTAGACAAATTATCATGTCTGTGTGGTAGGAGGCAGCTTGGAAGTGGAAAAATGGAGGTATTAGTTTACCAGACCCGTCGACAAAGATTCTTTTTCCTAGCTCAGCTAATTCCAGCTGCTATATATGTGTTGGACGGTACTGGAGCTGCTTTTGAACGAAATGGAATACAGCTTTCTGAACCCACTAACGAAACGTAGTGGAAGGCACGTCGTCAAGAACAGCTTCACTTACGCGAGTTGGTTTATATTGTAACCATGAAATAACGTATGAAGAAACAAAAGGACAGAAGAGGGCTCTCATCTTCAACAGATTTCTCTCTTTCAGTGGATGCTTCCTCCTTTTATATACAGTGAAATACGCAGATCTCATGCACAAGAACACTATGTGATCACATACACCTTAGTAAAACTAATCAGAAAAGCACTCTACATATCAATTAGGTGTGTACATTGGTCTGCCGCCTTTGGCATGAAAAATGCTTGCCATGATTGCTTCCTTTTTTCATTTTTTGCCTTTTTTCGCAAACGTCGTCGTCTTGACAGGAGAAGTTCATTTGAATTTGTTATGCAACGTCATCAATGCATTTCATGCTGTGTAAAAACAGCTAACATCCTGTGAATATAAAGGTAGCGATAGATATGTTTTGTCCCCTCAGTGTCGCACTGTTTAGGTTGTTAAATGTCTGTAGTAAAGCGCAGCTTGCGACTGTTTATCTTTTGTTAGCGCGTTCTTTACGACGATCGATGGAGAGACGAAATAGTTGAAATTCTGTTACTTATAATTATCTGCCATGCGCTCTCCGATAATTTTTCACCATGCTTGTCGATCCTTCTGGTTAACCGTTGCACCCAGCATATGTCGCAAAGCTCCCACAAACAACCAATAGACGTATATACCATTAAGCACTTGTTTTTGGGCTAGTTGGTCACTTAGCTTACTAAACATGCTCAGGCGCAAAGAGAAACGTTTAAAAGAATGGAACAAACGAAATATACAGACGAGCGCCAAATACCAAGTGTTAATTGACGTTCAGGTTACAAAGCTAAGTGAGCTTTCCGACATGCGCAGCGAAGCAAAACAATACGACATCAAACGTGTTATTGTGGAATGCGTATATCTAAAAAAGCGTGTTTCAGTGGTGTACAGCGATACTGAGGTCTCACTGACACAAGCAGGCCCTTTCTTTGTTATATGGAAGGCCTCTAAGACGTTCCCTTGTAGTCTGATCCTTGCTTTTCCCAATGATTTTTGCGAGCGCGAGTTGCGGCAAACATGAGCAAGCTTTTACGTGCGCAGGAAGATGCGCACCATCACTTTTTCAAATACTATTGGCGTGCTCCCTCAGTCGGTCATTAACACAGAGTCCAATTTTTTTCAAGCTGGACGCTGTGTTAATGACCGACTGTGTTTTTACCGCTGTGTTTTTAATACAGCCTATTTTATTTCTAGCTGAAAAGACAACTTTCATGCCATACTTGCTCGCTACTTTCTTTAGTCTATGGGATAGGCCATGTACATAAGATATCGTAGTTACCTTATCATTTTGCCTGCTTGATGCACAGCGTGGTTACTTTTTTTCAGTTTCTTCAGAAGTCTACCGCATGAAGTCACCAGTACAGGGGAATGATTTCCGGCGTTCGTTAGGCGTTCAGATTGTAAAGCAAATGCAGAATTCACACAGTGAAAACAAGATTTCTGTAAGGCGCACCTAACGCAATACACTCCAATAGCATTCTTAACAATCCTCAATTCAGTTGAATTGTCGCTCAGAAGACGCTTCCCAGCACGAGGTGAATACATCCAAAAAATGTGACCCGGCTGCAAGTTTAGGTTTACATAAGGGAAATGCAGCCTATTGCCAACCGGAATTTCTGAAATAAACGACAGCCCTTTGCCACGAAAATGAACGATGTCTACAACCCTTTTTCTAAAAGACTCTGCGTCATTATCCGAGCCGAAGATTAAGTAATCATCAGCATACTGAAATAGAACTTGTGGAACACAACTAATGTGGCAATGCGGCGACGTAGTGCGAGGGTTAATAGGGATGACTCTTCTTTTAATGATGACACACTTGATACGAATATGAAGGATGAATAAATCGTACCGCGCGGTTCCGTAATGCCTCAAGTGAATTAATTAGATAAGCCTGAGACGGGCTCCAAATGCCAGCACCATACTCAAGCTTTGGTCTGATGGTGAATTTGCAGGCTAGCAGTTTCAAATGTTTAGGAGCGTGACGTAAAGGCCGTTTTAGAAATCCGAGTGAGCTGTTAGCACCCGTGATTATTGTGTACAGCATGGTCTGTGGAAGTGACGCTTTGATTGTTTTGTTTCATTCCAGGGTGACGCAGGAAGGCCAGGAGCTCCAGGAGTTCAGGGGATTCGAGTGAGCTATTTCTTAAAGTACCATTGCCGATTATAAAAAAGTGATTTTCGCTAATACGATTACGTGCGTTTGCTTCGTGGCTGTTCGCGTAGCTGTGGCGTGCCAATTTATTGTACATTTATTATCATAACTCTACTATCATGGCGAGGCCACATTCGCAGCCATTGGTCCGAAGGTGAGCGTCCTAACCGCTAGTTTTACACCAACTCATTTAGAACATACAATTATTGGAAGCATATGATACCTACGAGAGTAACACAAATTGATGTGGGCGAGAGATAAAGCAAGATAAACTTTATTCGTGACGCCAGATTCGGATACCATACTCCGAAGGCTCCCGTTATAACCGTTCGGCTCTACAGAGACGCTTGCCGAACATGCATTTACAAGACGCATATCATCCCTTGGAATTAAAGATGGCGTTCCCGCAAACTTGACGAGCACACAGGAAAGAGACATGGACAAGCACAAATCAAGACTTGTAACACCGCTCTTTTCTCGACCGTTTTCTTGTTCAGCTGCACAAGAGCGCTGCTCAGTAGGCCAACCACCTAATGCAACCATACGACCACTAAAGGTTCATGGCGCAAAAATTCCAGCGCGAAAACGACGCGAGCACAAAGAACAGGACTGAGGCTGGACTTACAAATGGCCACTGCACTGACACATATGTTGGCCATACGTTAAGCATGCACCCACCTGTGCACAGAGACCTCAATCCTATGCGTAAGACTTGGATTAATGTAAAACAATTAGTCGTAGGCAATGTCATCGTCGACTGCTTCGCATCACACCGTTTCGCAGATTGCGTGGGATCTGCACAATTTCTAGGGGGGGGGGGGGGGCTAGCTGCAGCAGGGCCGTTGGTATTGCGCGACTGAGTGGAAACTTGCGCGCGAACTCGTCATCCTGCAGTTCCGCACTGACCTGTTCTCCAATGTATTCAGGAAGCAGGATACAATCCTTTATTGCGCGTTTACTTTTGCCACTTTCTACTTTTGCAGGGCCCTCCTGGACTCCCCGGCATCCCAGGAAAGGATGGACTGCCTGGGGAAAGGGTGAGTCCTTGATGCGAGGCAGTATTGCTGAAAGTTGATTGCGGTCGCAACTACTCGCTTTGCCGCGTCCTACCCCTAAATCGAGCATTTGTTTCTGCTGCGGCAAAAGCCTCAAGTGTCCTGCGGAATGCGGTAAGCGTCAGACGTAAGCAACAAATGTGCTACAGAAAACATGTGCACGTGTATCATTCATTGGTATGTGCTAAAATTGGCATCGAAGAGTGTGCAGGGTTAGCATGACTGATAGGTCGTGCGTTTGCAATTTGGTCGGTAATTAGCGGCGTAACGTGTAGCGCATAATCCTCGGCAGGGGATGTGCGGCGGCTGATGGACTTGTGCCAAACTGCATTCAAGAGGTTAAATTGATGCAGTCCACGTCAAGGAATGCTTCCGCTGAATGGCGCGTAGTATGAGCATGCCATGCCGGTTAACACATCATCTATGACTGAGCTGTGGACGCATTTCGAAGGCGATCTCTAAATGAGCTTGAAAATTCGTTACGATGAAAAAACACAGGTCTAATTGGTCATTTATGACATTTTGGGCAGTTAGAGTGTTGCAGATAATGTGTATGGCATGGGCATAAAAAAGAAAAACATACTCTTTCGCTGCACCCGCGCAGCGCTGCTTTTCATGCGTGCCGCAAAATAGATGCGCAAATGGTTTTCTGCGCGAACCGTTTCAACGCGACGGCACATTGGGGCATTTGCTACTCCCTTCGAATGAACGTGCTACGTACGCAGGGTCAAATTTAACGTAAGCATGGCGTTATACCACCCACTAGAAAACGTAACCTTGATAGCTAAGCCGACTGAAGCACTTTTATGCCCACTCGCCTGCATACAGCTTAAATAAATTACAAACTACGTGTCACGGCAAACAAACTAAAAGGTCTCTCCAATTTCGGCGCTTCCAGTGGCCGTTTATTCGAAATGGCTGTAGACCGCGTACGCGACAAGACTAGCAGTAAAACTGATAGTTGGGTGAGTTGTTAGGTTTCATAATGAAATTCGTAGCGCGCACATTACACAGATGCACTGAGAAGAAAGAGACAAACGAGGGCTTATTCACAAGGGCTCATTAACGCGAAAGTGTTTCTTGGCTACGCTGGCGGTAGTGCGCGCAGCTGCCGTCCGCAAAAAGCGTTCGCGAAAGCCGTGTCCGGAATACGTCTCTCCTACCGGCGCCAACACTCGCGTCAGCGGCAGTCGGCGCACACTCCACTCCGCTGCAGCTACCTGTGGCGGCGTGCCACCGCGTCGACGCCGAGTTTCTTCGCTGGGTCGGCGAAAGCGCGCGCCCGGCTGCGTAGCCACTCGGCTAGCCCATCGTTCCCCGCCGCCATGCATGCCGAGATCAATGTCGAATTGAAGACGCCCACTGGGGCCGTCACGCCGTCGAGATGTACGTGGATCGATCTCGCATTCGCCAAGGAGCTTGCGCGAATGCGAGATGTGTTGTATGTCTCCACCTATACTACTCGAATCACAAGGCTATGGTAGTGTCTATGCAGCCAGGCCCAAGTACGCCGTCACCGGAACGATAAAAGTGTGACGGCATCCGTGACTGTCCAATTACACCACCCACAACGCTGCGGCGGTCGTACTACTTATATGGCGGATCAGAACTCAAAACTTCGATATGCCCAAGACCTGCCTCAGGCATACCTACATATACTGTGTGGATGAAGAGGACGAAGAAGAGGACATGTGAAGTGTCGACACCACTTTTATGGCACCAAATCACGTCAATAAATACAATCTGGCCTTCCTCAGTGCCTCATTCCTTATAAAACAACTCGGCAACACCAGTTTGCAGCCCCCCTCCTCTAAAACATCTAGCGAAAAGAAACGCTTTCGCGTTCTCATCTAATAAGAATATGCTTAGGGATGGCCGAACTTTTTGAAACGACTGATCATCGGTGTTGCCTTTTATGTTTAGACATTTTCAAACAATAAGGAGTTGTGAGTTAGCGCTGGTTTGCCTCGCTGTGCTTCTGTGTACTGTGCGCGCTAGGAATTTAATCAGAGAAAAAAACCGTTCCTCTTAAACCAAATGCTTGACTGCTTTCTTTATTGCTCCACTATCACTAGTCCCTCAGAGATACACTGAGCAATCAGCTAGTTCGTACTGAGACTTAAAATTATGGTGCCTGTATGATGCACTGACAAAAATACGGCACAATTCGTGTTTTTATCGACGTTTCGGTCCGATTCCGACCTTTCTGCAGACATATTTCATGCGGTGCGGATGCGTACACATAGCATTGTCGCCAAACACATGAAGAATCCGAGAATGCAAGAAAAGCAACAAAACACAGCAAAAAAATTGGCAGATCCCACGTACAGTGGGAATCAAGGAAATGCGAAGCACGCATCAGGAACGTAAAATGGATTTGCACTGTTGTCTCGCTATACCGACTTTGGTAGATATGAAGGTAACAAAACAGCCGCAAGAGCATCAAGAGTGTGGCCGTAAACCATGCCGCTCATGACACGCATGTCACGATTCTAATGTTATGACCTGTGGTTTATGTTCGTAATACCACTTTTTCGTATACATCCCACTAATGAAACGGCCAGGAGAGCACCAAGACATTGGCATGTAAATCATGCCGCTCATGGCATGCAGGTCATGATTTTCTTGTTATAATGTCTCATTTATCTTCGTCATGCAGGCATGTTGTGGCATGATGCCAATTTTCGTATACATGCCCTTGACGAAACCCGTGGCATATAAATCATGTCGCTCATGACATGCATGTCATGATTTTCATGTTATGACCCATCATTTATGTTCGTCATGCAGTCATGTTTTAGCGTACTAATTTTCCTATACATCCCATTAACGAAACGGCCCGGAGTGCAGAAAGACCGTTGCATGTAAAACATGTAGCTCATGACACGCATGTCATGATTTTCGTGTTGTGACCTGTCATTTATGTTTGACATGCAGTCGTATTGCGGCATACCAGTTTTCGTATACATCCTGTTATCGAGGCGACCAGGAGAGCACCAAGACCGTGACATGTAAATCATGCCGCTCATGACATGCATGTCACGATTTTCATGATATGACCAGTCATTTTTGTTCGTCATGTAGTCATGTTGTGCCATACCCATTTTTGTAAACATCCCATTAGCGAAACGGCCAGGTAAGTATCACCGTATGGTCCGACACCAGGAGAGCACAAAATCGTAGGCGGCTAGATAGATAGATCGATAGATACGCTCAAACTCGCCGAAGTCCGCTAAGAAATTCTTCGCATTTAAAACGCAAAAGCGGTATTGATGCACGAACGATTTCCTGCTGAGCGGCCGCCCCCTCCTGAATCCATTCGTCTGTATTTCTTTTCCGTGAAAACCTCTCGTTGGGCGAGTTGGTACATTCTTGAAACCTAAAGGCACCGGCGCAACCAGACGACACAGAAGGAGAGACAAGGACACAAGAGCGCGGACTAACAACTGGCCTTATTTGGAAAAAGTGACGTGGTTTTATAAGTGCCTCAACGAAGAATGGGAAATGAAGGGGGACAAACGAGTAAAAAAAATGAAAACGGGGGGGGGGGGGGTGGTAAAGGAGACATGTCAACAACGCAGGCTTAAGAACAACCAGGAAAGCACAAGAACCCAATCCAATATATTGCTCAGCAATGCTTAGCAATGCTTAGCAGTGCATTGCTTAGCAATGTAACCCCCCCGATAGCCGCATCAAGAAGATTAAATTTCGCGTCAAACAGAGCGATAGACGGGGTGCTTATGCACTTGCTGCCAAGTTTTCTAATATGGTAGGCTTCCAGATTTAGACGTGCAATTTTGTCAATGCTCTTGCCTAGGATCGTCGTCTCCTTTAACCGCGCCACACAACCAGGACACTTGATGACATGGGCAACCAAATGGGCGTACTTATGATGTAGTTTGTTCAGATTTAGAGCGTGTTCCCCAAACGGTCATTGACGCAGCGGCCAGTTTCGCCGACGTAGAACATCCCACATGACATGGGGATGCAATAGACCACTCCAGTGGAACATTTTACTAACGGCGTTTGATGGTTCTTCCAGCATCCACGTTTATTTGCATTGCAAATACGGGGGCACAACTTTCCCAGCTTCCTTGGGGCAGAGAAACGAATAGGCACACCGTGCCTGTTTGCCACCTTCTTGAAATTGTGGGAAAGCTCATGGATGTAAGGTACAACCTCAGGCCTAGGGGCCTTCTGGTGAACCTCTGCCGTAGTGCTTCCCGTTCCACGCTTGAATTTTTGAAGGAGTGATTCAGAAACGGCAGTCAAGACCGAGAGGGGGAACCCTGCGGCCGAAAGACGGCTTACCTGATTATAGAAACTGGACGTGACTTGGTGTGGGCACGATTTCTCGAGAGCTGATTTCATGCACATCAACGCAATTCCTCCCTTAATTGTCTTGGAATGTGCCGAGTCAAACGGTAGAAGCTCCTTCTTGGCTCGTGGGTAGTAACCCCAGCAGACGTGCGCATCAGAAAACTTGATTTTTAGGTCTAAAAGCTGTAAAACAGAAGCGTCCGGAAGTTCATGGGTAAAACGTAACCCAAGTCCATGTTTGCTAAAAACAGATAAAACTTCACCTACTGTAGAGGGGTAGGTGAAGGCGGGAGTCTTTTTTAAAAGCACTAAAAAATCATCAACATATCTAAAAACTTTTAAAACCGGCCCCCCATTTAAAACCTGCGCAAGCGTGCCATCTACCTTCGCCAGAAAGATATCGCAAAGGATAGGGGCTACGCATGATCCTATGCAGATATCTTCGCTGCATAGCTAATCTTCGCTGGTATTATGCGCCTGCTACAGAAAGGCCCTAAATTCGGGGTCGAAGCAAGTCTTTCTGCTCCTAGCCTCATCGCAATGAATCGCAAAGTCGCTGAAAAGGCTGCAGATGATAATCGGGACCGCTGCCTTCTTGAAGGTGTGGAATGTCTTCGAAAGTTCGCTCCAAAAAGCAAGGACTTCCACTGCAGCAGAATGTTTGACGATGTTGTTCCCTTCTTTAAGAGCAACAACCTTATGCTCACGCAAGCCGATAAAGACAGTGGGTTCGCCGTTTTGCCGAAGGAAACATACAACGAAAAAGCACTTGCGGCCGTCAACAAGAACTTTGCCCCCGTGAATAAAAGTGAAGTGCGCATAAAGTGTAAAGCCATCAATCTTTCTAAGCGTTTAGATCTTCTTAAGCTTGCCAAGGACATTTCTAACAGCAAGAGCAATAGTTTGAGGGTTTTTTTCGCAGCCAAGACTCAAAAGCCCGAAGTACCTTTTAGGACTATTATTAGTGAAGAGGGATCATGGCAGAACTGTGTCAGCAAATGTTTATTAAAGAATCTCAAGTCGCTAGTTATTAAGGACCCCTTTTTTGTTAAGAATTCAGCAGCAGTAGCGCAATTTTTAGAGGGAAATCATGATGTTGGTTTTGGTTTTTCAATAGACGTGCAAGACTTGTTTTATTCTGTCCCGCAAAATCAAATGCTGGTGTCGGTCAAAGAGTGCGTGGAAGCTAGCGGGGAAGTGTCCTTCCAGAACACTGTGGGCCTGTCAGTTGACAACTTCCTCTCATTGCTGCAGTTTTATTTGAAATCAACTTTTATTCTATTTGACGAGCAGCCCTTCTTGCAGCGTGATGGTATCTGCATAGGATCATGCGTAGCCCCTATCCTTAGCGATATCTTTCTGGCGAAGGTAGATGGCACGCTTGCGCAGGTTTTAAATGGGGGGCTGGTTTTAAAAGTTTTTAGATATGTTGATGATTTTTTAGTGCTTTTAAAAAAGACTCCCGCCTTCACCTACCCCTCTACAGTAGGTGAAGTTGTATCTGTTTTTAGCAAACGTGGACTTGGGTTACGTTTTACCCATGAACTTCCGGACGCTTCTGTTTTACAGTTTTTAGACCTAAAAATCAAGTTTTCTGATGCGCACGTCTGCTGGGGTTACTACCCACGGGCCAAGAAGGAGCTGCTACCGTTTGACTCGGCACATTCCAAGACAATTAAGAGAGGAATTGAGTTGATGTGCATGAAATCAGCTCTCCGGAAATCGTGCCCACACCAAGTCACGTCCAGTTTCTATAATCAGGTAAGCCGTCTTTCGGCCGCAGGGTTCCCCCTCTCGGTCTTGACTGCCGTTTCTGAATCACTCCTACAAAAATTCAAGCGTGGAACGGGAAGCACTACGGCAGAGGTTCACCAGAAGGCCCCTAGGCTCGAGGTTGTACCTTAAATCCATAAGCTTTCCCACAATTTCAAGGTGGCAAACAGGCACGGCGTGCCTATTCGTTTCTCTGCTCCAAACAAGCTGGGAAAGTTGTGCCCACGTATTTGCAATGCAAATAAACGTGGATGAGGGAAGAACCATCAAACGCCGTTAGTAAAATTTTCCACTGGAGTGGTCTATTGCATCCCCATGTCATGTGGGATGTTCTACGTCGGCGAAACTGGCCGCTGCGTCAATGACCGATTGGGGGAACACGATCTAAATCTGAACAAACTACATGACAAGTACGCCCATTTGGATGCGCATGTCATCAAGTGTCCTGGTTGTGTGGCGCTGTTAAAGGAGACGACGATCCTAGGCAAGAGCAGTGACAAAATTGCACGTCTATGTCTGCAAGCCTACCATATTAGAAAACTTGGCGGCAAGTTCATAAGCACCCCGTCTATCGCTCTGTTTGACGCGGAATTTAATCTTCTTTTTGCGGCTATGAAGCAATATATTGCATTGGTTTCTTGTGCTTTCCTGGTTGTTTTTGCGCCTGCGTTGTTGACATGTCTCCTTTACCCCCCCCCCCTCCTTTTTTATTTTTTTTATTCTTTCGTCCTCCTCCATTTCCCATGCTTCTTTGAGGCACTTATAAAACCACGTCATTTTTTCCAAATAAAGCCAGTTGTTAGTCCGCGCTCGTGTGTCCTTGTCTCTCCTTCTGTGTCGTCTGGTTGCGCCGGTGCCTTTAGGTTCTCTTCCGTCATCCCTCTCCTTTCGGTCTTTTTCTCTCCCCCTCCGCCGCATTTCTTTTTTGTTTTTCAATTACTGTTATGCCACAGCTACAAGTCAGAGACGTAGTGAGCTTCTAAGAGACGGAGAGGCCGTCTGCAAAATGGCGGGTGCGGTTACCGTACACTTAAGGGTCTGCACTCATGTCACACTGTTCGGAGATGTGGCTCCATGTTGCACCCGGGATATCATAGATTCCCTGTCATCAGATGCACTGGTGAATTGGCAACTGGAATGTTGGGGATGTATTCGGCAACGCTACTGTATCACGACTGCGCATCGCACATGCGCAGATACTCTCGGCGCGCTATCGTGCGCCTATATAATCAGTGACCGAATAAACCGATCGTTCTTCTTGTTCTGGCCATCATGCTGTCACGTCGTCCTTGCTAGTTACATGGTGTCAGAAGTGGCCGCCGCGGACCGAAGCACGGCAGCAACGGCGCGGTATCGCCATGGACCTACTGAAGCCGCCGGAGCCATTGTGCCTATCGGGCAACTTGTCTGAAAATTGGAAGCGCTTCAAGCAAAGGTTCGAGCTTTTTCTGCAAGCAACGGCAGTCGAGAAGGCGCCGAGAAGTGACTCTTCGAAAGTAGCACTCTTGCTGAGCTTCGCGGGAGACGAAGTGCTCGACATCTTCAACAACTTTCAGTACGGCCCCGAGGAAAGCAAGGAATGTTACGACACGGTCGTGCAGAAGTTCGACACCTACTTCTCCGAGGTGAGCAATGAAATTCATGAAAGATATGTTTTTCGCACACGAAGCCAGGCGGAGAAAGAACCTTTTGAGAAGTTTGTGCGGTACTTAAAGAAGCAGGCGACACAGTGCAACTTTGGGGATCAGCATGATTCACTGATTAGAGACCAAATTGTGTTTGGTACGAACAACCCAAAGCTGCGTGAAAGAATGCTTGCCGAGAGAGGCCTGACGCTACTAAAAGCTGAGGAAATGTGTAAAGCGGCAGAAGCAGCGGCACTAAGGAGCCTAGTTTGGAATAGGACGGAAGACAGCATTGACGCGGTTTCAAGTGGCGAAACGGCGACGAAAAGACAGCAGCAGCGGAAAAAAAAGCAGAGTCGTGATAATCAAGATATTTGCTGCAGGAAGTGCAACCGCAAACATAAACCGAAGCAATGCCCCGCGTATGGTAAATTATGTCATTCTTGCCGCAAATACAACCACTTTGCAAGTTGTTGCCAGAAGTCTACCGTTGTTAGCCAAGTAGCTAATCTCGAAGAGAATGACTTTCAGATTCTCGAAATCGGCTCCGAAAACTCTCGCAAGAGAGACTGGACAATCAAGGCTCGAGTAAATGGCAGAGAAGTGACATTCAAAGTGGACACCGGTTCGCAGGCAAGCTTACTTCCATTTGCAACGTACCGTAAGCTTGGATCCAAAGAAGCACTGCAACCAACCGGGTCAGTGTTGCGCGCGTACAACGGGGGCGTTATTTCAAGTTATGGAACAACGTCACAGAAAGTGTCTGTCGGAACCGGCGAGATAAGCGTGAAATTCTTCATCGTAAAGAATGGGCGCCAAGCCATCCTTGGGCTCGATGCCAGTGAAGCGCTTGGGTTGGTTCGACGTACGGTGGACGCTGTCAATGCCTCGTCCGAGTACGAACTTTTGAAAGATTTCAGGCACCTGTTCCAAGGGCTCGGCTGCTTGAAAACTGAGTACAGAATGGTCCTGGAGCCAGACGTGGTTCCGGTCGTTCAGCCTGCTCGCCGGGTACCTCTTGCACTTCAGGAACCTCTGAAGAAGGAACTACAGCGAATGACCCGGGAGGGCATCATCGTCAAAGAAAATGAGCCAACCGACTGGGTAAGCCCTCTGGTACTGGTGAAAAAAAAAGACGGTGGTCTAAGGGTTTGCATGGACCCCAGAAGAGTGAACAGGTATATCAAGAGGCAGCATTTCCCTTTGCCCAGACGCGAGGACCTGGAAGCACGGCTAACCGGAGCTACCTATTTTAGCTGTTTGGATGCAAACGCCGGCTTTCATCAGGTGCCTTTGGACGAGAAAACATCAAAGATCTGTACGTTCTCGTCACCTTTTGGCAGATATCGTTTCCTAAGGCTACCCTTTGGCATCTCATCTGCACCTGAGGTGTTTCAGCAGGCACTTTGTCAGATATTTGACGGTCTGCCAGGCGTGCTCATATATATCGATGATATCCTGGTCTGGGGCTCAACGAAGGAAGAGCATGATGAGCGCCTGGTAGCAGTCCTGAAAACTGCTGAAACAGCTGGATTAACGTTTAATCCCCACAAGTGCAAGTTTGGCGTAAAAGAGTTACGTTTTCTGGGTGATATCGTAAGCGCGAACGGCATATCCCCAAATCCAGGGCTCGTAAAAAGTTTGGTTCAAATGCCAGTGCCAACATGCAAGGCCGATGTTCAGCGCATGCTTGGTGTGTTGAACTACTTTGGAAAGTTCATGCCGCAGCTATCTGAAAGAACGGCCCTGTTAAGAACTCTTATCAAGGCCAGCTCTGAGTTTAAGTGGACAGAAAACCACGCCAAAGAGTGGAAAAGCGTCACCCAAATTCTGACCACCGCTCCCGTGCTCGCAATATTTGACCCACTTGTCAATTGCTCAAAAGGAAATTAGTGGCATGCCACCTCGCCTTCAACGGTTCTTTTTGAGGTTGTTCAAGTATGATTTTACTTTGCAGTATATACCTGGGAAGCACCTTGTTCTTGCTGACATGTTGTCGCGGTCAAGTGCTGACAACCAAGACGAGGCTGGTGCTACTACCGACGTGGAAGTTGACGCAATCCAGCTTCTAGGCTACCGTGTCACAGAAGCAACGCAGAAAGAACTGCAAGCGGCAACTGCTCGTGACCGCTACCTACAGTCGGTGGTCACAAGTTTGTCGGCGGGGCTTCCAGTACAAGGTGAACTAAAGCCTTTTGAGCACGAACTCTCATTTGTCAACGGAATACTTTTAAAGGCGTCGAAAGTTATTATTCCGAAAAGCATGCGGCAAACTATGCTTGAAAGAATCCATGCAGGTCACCTCGGCATGCAAAAATGCAAAGAAAGGGCCAGACGCCTCGTGTTTTGGCCTGGGCTTAACGCTGAGATTGCTTCCATGGTCAAACTTTGTCCTACATGTCGCAAGTACGCTTACAAACAGCCCAAGGAACCGCTTCAAATGCGGCCCGTGCCAGGTTGTGCATGGCATAGAGTCGGAGTCGATATTTTTTCGTTTGCGGGGGACTCGTACATCGTTGTCTTTGACGCCTTATCAAACTTTCCAGCAGTTCAGAAACTACCTGACCTATCGGCGCAATCAACCATTGCAGCACTGAGCGCTATTTTCGCCAGATTTGGCGTGCCCGTCGAAGTATGTACTGATAACGGCCCACAATTTTCCAGCCATGACTTTCTTTTGTTTTCAAGGAAGTACGACTTCACGCACGTCACTTCAAGCCCTCATTATCCGCAGTCTAACGGGCTTGCGGAAAAAGGTGTGCAAGTTGTGAAGCGCATCTTGAAAAAAACTGCAGATTCGGGCGACGACTTCTGGCTGGGCCTGCTGGCCTACCGCTCTACCCCACTGGAGGACGGGCGATCCCCTGGTGAACTACTGCAAGGAAGGCGCCTTCGCGCCAACCTCCCGGACCTCAGTGCGGTGACCGCAACCGACGTCAAGAAGCACAGCCAGACTCAAGGGGGAAGACCTTTGCCTCCTCTGCAGAAGGGTGTCGTCGTGAGGCTCAGAGACGCTGCATGGTCCCGAAAAGCCAAAGTGGTGGGTTCGCCATATCCAAGGTCCTACCTTGTCAAAACGGAGGACCAGAAGCTGCTCAGGCGCAACCGTCGCCACCTACTTCAAACTGGCGAACGGTTCTTCGAGGAAAGCGACGATGACATTGATACCAGCCCAGCGGACAACAATGTTCGTGGCCATCCAGCAGTGGCAACTTCAACCTCGCCAGCCAACGGCCGACGTCGCGAAGTTCCAACGTCGGGCGACCCTTCGCCACCTGTGGTGCGTCAGTCAACTCCACCACCGACGCCAGCTTTGAGAAGGTCGACTCGAACCGTAAAGCCACCACAGCGTCTTCATTATGACAAGGACTTTAACCAAGTGTCTGATATCATTTTTTGAAGTGCCGTGTACTTATCACTGTTTCGGTGGGTGTGTAATTTCTTTGTTAACGGAAAGGATGTATCCGGCAACGCTACTGTATCACGACTGCGCATCGCACATGCGCAGATACTCTCGGCGCGCTATCGTGCGCCTATATAATCAGTGACCGAATAAACCGATCGTTCTTCTTGTTCTGGCCATCATGCTGTCACGTCGTCCTTGCTAGTTACAGGGGATCAGGAAGTCTTCGAATTACTTCCACGTAACATGACCTCATTCCAATGTCTCTGCTACCCCCACCCGTAACTGGTGTATTGTGCTTGTTTCACCTATACATGTGGGTGTGCACCCACAAGTATAGTATACATGTATGTATACTGATTTAAAACCAGTATGGTCCACAGCGCATATGACAGACGAGACGCCCGGGGTAGCGTTTATTGCCCTGTTTACAGTGTTAAATTTGATTCTGTAGTGCCCGGCTGCGACAGGCAGCAGCCTAAACTACGTGTTAGCTGGTGGTGGAACAGCAACGATTATTTAAGCTGCGTTAAATGCAGCGCAGGGTTGAAAGGGTTTGACCAAGGGGAAGTTAGACAATATATTATATGAGCGCGGATAAGGGAACAGAGTGCAAGAATATACGCTCACACCGCTGGCTTGGCTGGTCGACTGCACTAAACAACGAAACATAACATTCCTTCTTTCGCAATTTAGGACCATTGCAGCTGCCTGCGATTTCGTTTAGATCACGTTAAAGGTGGCTCTGCAAGGTCAGCGGTCTTTGTGGTCCCTAACTTATTGGGAGCAACTTCCTAACTTATTGGGAGCCTTGTCCTGTTTAAAATCAGCCCTATCGAAGTCGTGCGTGCACCGTTTGACCATTAGCTTTAATGCGCAGGTCGAGCGCCTCTTAGATGCAGGTTACCCTAGACTAGCCATAGCCACAGTAGCTGAGCGTCTTAAGAAGTCGATTTCAACCGGAACAAAAGCTGTAGCAGAGAGTAACATTAACAAGAAAAAGGTCGTGAGTATTCCGTATATCCACGCAGTTTCGCACAGGCTCAAGAAAGTGGGAAGTAAATATGGGGTTAATGTTGTGTTTACGGCTCCCAATAAGTTAGGAAGGGTTTGTGCTGCAGTGCATAGAAAAAATGAGCAGATGGAAGGTAAGAAGCGAACGGATATCTGTCCGGTTAAGCACCTAGCCAAGAACAATTTCACCGACTGTCGCATGGGTGTAGTTTATAAGATTCCTTTTAGCTGCGGACGTTTTTATGTAGGGCAAACTGCGCGTTGTATTAATCAAAGATTAACTGAACACAGAAGGTCGCTATCAGGTGGGACGCCGTCCAATCTATCCTTGCACTGCCAGGTCTGTAGCTGCATGCCCGAGTTAGACAAAACCGAGATCCTGTACAGGCATTAGAACGAAGATACGCGTTTATTGGTTGAGGCCTGGCATATCAGTATTAGTGGAAGTGCATGCGTGAGTCAGCCGTCGATTAGCTTAAACAGAGAGGAGATAGAAAGCCGTAAGAGTTGTCTATCGCGAAGACCGGCACATTTAACCGACTGACAGGTGGCGCTACCATTCCGAGAATGCGCAGATAAGCTGTGTGTCTTCTTTCTTTTTCGCCTCTGTGCTGTGCATCAGTTGTTAGTCGGCGTTCGTGTTGTTCACTGCTCTCCTTGTGTCCGTGTCCTGCACGCCTCTTCTTTTGATTATGGACTGTTACCAACTCGCTCAACTTTCTGTCCTTTTGAACTAGTGCCAACTTGCCCGTCGGTCGTTTCACTTGCCGTGGTTCTATTAGCCGTCCTTCGAGGCGTACCTTCAGGACGGCCGGACTTGGTCGCGAAGGCGCTGCACTACTCCGGCTCGTGTTTCCACTTTTACCATCCTGGCTCCGGACGGGGATTGCATGTGTTCCGGTGTCCACTTTGGCCCGGTGCCGTAATTCCACACATATACACTGCTGTCTGACGAGAGAGCACAGTGATCTGGGCCTGTTGCTGAAGATGTGGACCTGGCCAGGAAACACGTGTCCAGGCCCGAACGTAACTGCTAGCCCAGTATAAATCCCGAAGGAGACTTTCCTTCGCTTTGAGGTGTGCGCCTGTGATTGAACAAGAATCGTAACAGGTTTTCTTCCAGCGCCCCTTTGTCATCTTTCGCAACCCATCCTTCACAGTTCGAACCGCTCTTCGCAGTTTGAACCCCTCTGCACGATATTATTTCTTCTTACAAACGTGGTGAACTACTGACTTGTGAATTGAGTGCCATGATCAGCCACGATGGTGTGTGGCACCCTGAAACGGCAAAGCATGCTTATCAAGCAGCGTACAGTAGAAGCTGTGTTCGCGTGCCTCACTGGCGGAGATGCTTCCGGCATGGGTACATTTCGCACGCAGTTTTGATAGAGCCGACCGACCTCGATGTCCTTGTAAGAAGAGGCCACCAGAACAATGACCATGGACGATCAGCCCCGGTGCGTTTCGTGTAAGAGCTGTAACGTCCTTCCTTGAGCCGAACGCGGTACGACCACCCTAATTCCCCACTATACTAGATTGTGAGCCCATAACAGTTCTAACTTGCGGTCGAAAAACGGCAGCAGCGATTTTTCCACTTTTAGCCGTTCTTGGCCACCCATACATTATATATGGTGTGATATGGACTAATACTTGATCCATAGCACTCATCTCTTGTAATTTGCGAGTGGTTATACCACCTTCTTTGAGGGCGTTCAACGACAAAACGTACTCGCGTGAGTCGCCATCCGACGCTGCTCCTGCTGCCTCTGCTGGAGTCGGCTGCTGTCAGCAGTTGCTTTCATTGTAACTTGTACGGGTAGCTGTCCAGGAACAGTGCCTACCAGTGGATGCGAGCTGCCGCCATGGTCGGTGTCTGGGGATCGGGTCTCAGTAGGCCGAGCCGGAATTGATAGTCAACGACTAGGGTGAACGGCCGACCTAAAAGATAATCCTGAAAGGAGACACGCCAAAAATCGGCGGAACCGCCTCGCGCTCCAGCTGCGAATAATTATGTTCCGCCTTTCACGAGCTGCATCCAAGTGGCCTACGCTCTTTTCCTTCGGAATTAAACAGCCCTGCTTCCACGCGATACGGAGACGCGTCGCATTCCACCCTCAGCTGGACTGCGGCAGCGGCGGCGCGAAACCGGCTCGAAAGCTAACCGAAAGCTCGTGGCGCTTTCGAGGGGGCGCCGCTGTCGCGAGCGGAGAGGAGGTAGCACATGGAAGAGTAGATGGCGGTACTTTTAAGAAGTTGAGGGGCTTTATTCGGAAGTGCACCGCAGCGCCCTCTGTCCCAGCTTGGGAGGCCTATAGGGGGGGACAGGCGATCTGGACGCGGCGGTTTGCGAAGGCTGAAGTTATTGCATATGAGCCGAAGAAGGTTTCGCATTGACTGATTGATTTCTGGGATTTAACGCCTAATGCCACGCCATGATTGGGAGAGCCGCCGTAGTGGAGGGCTCCGGATATTTCGATCCCGTGGGGTTCTTTAACGTCCACTAACATCGCACAGCACACGGTCCTCAACCTTTCGCCTCCATCGAAATGCAGCCACCTCAGCGGGGATTCGATCCTGCGACCGTCGGATCAGCACAGAGTACCAGAGTCACTAGACTACCGTGGTGGTGTCGAAGAAGTTTTCTGATGATTATCTTTTGGTACATCTAGTGGGACACTGCACCGTCCGATTTAGGGGCGAAGCTCCTTAAGCTGTGGGTCGGTTGTCACGTATCGTCGTATCGTGTAACCTACACCACCCACAATACCATGCAACGCCGGGAAGCTCGCGCTCGCCCTCGGCGCGTGCCTCCCGGCGCGCGAGCTCTCTCACTCTTCCATCTGCTGTCTTCTGAGGGAGAGATAGAGAGCGAAAGGCGCGCGTTGACTATGCAAACGCTTTTTCTTAGATGAACGCTGTACCAGCTCGCAAAGGAGGAGAACGTGCCCTCATTCGCCCGAGCTCATTAGCCCGAGTCCGGCCCGGGCCCGTTCCGAAAATTCCTTGCCCTGAACCTGTGCTGGGCCAAGGAGGTTTTTTAAACCTACTTGTGCTGGGCCAGCATTTCGTGCCAGCCCTATCTCTGGCAGTGCTCTAGCCTCTAGAATAATTGAATGTGCGGGCATCTCCAAAGGCGCGCTTTCCACGTAGTTATACCCAACGGTGCCGTTTTTCTGTTAAATGTGAAGCATTTCTTAGCGAAATTCGGCGACATTCAGCGTATCTATCTATCTATCTATCTATCTATCTATCTATCTATCTATCTATCTATCTATCTATCTATCTATCTATCTATCTATCTATCTATCTATCTATTTAGCCGCCTACTATTTTTGCTCTCCCGGCCGTTTCGCTAATGGAATGTTGAAGAAAATCGGCATGCTACAACATGAGTGCCTGACGAACATAAATGGCAGGTCATAAGATGAAAATCGAGATGTGAATGCCATGAGCGGCATGATTTACATGCCACGCGTTTCGTTATTTGGGACGTATACGGCAATTGGAGTCAGTCTTGTTGGTTTTGTTGTGCACGCAACTCGACCGGATTTAGAGAAACGCTGATCAAGTGGATTCATCCACTCAAGATCACGGACGCGAGACACCCGACTAAACGCTGACAAGCGCCATTGTTTTATTGCGTCAGAGTGCCAAAAAAAAAAAGGAAAACGGTAGCGTCGCACTTCCGGGCACGTGGCGCGATCTAATGATGATCCATTACACCCTTCAACACTACCCATTAATGGATTGTTATTTTGTCCACATTCTTAACACCCCAGCTCTCGCAGTACTTCAAAGTCATTTTCCCATTCAAGGGCTTGGTGAAGAGGTTGGCAAAGTTAATTGAAGACTCAGTGTACTGTAGTTGCAGCCTTTCCTCTTCAACCTTTTCTCGAAGGAAATGATGCTTGAGATCAATGTGTTTACTTCTGTCTGGTGTTTGATTTTTTGCCAACGCTATGGCTCCCTAGTTGTCCACCAGTAAGACTTGTGGCTCGTGCATAAATTCCTGCGCGTGCAGCTGTTTCATAAAATTCTGGAGCCACAACGCTTCTTTAGCGGCGTGGCACATGGCTATATACTCAGCTTCCACCGTCGACAATGCAGTGCTTTGCTGCTTCTTGCTGCTCCAAGAAATAGCCGCACCAGCCAGGGTTAATACGTAGCCGCTGAAAGATTTTCTGTCATTTTTGTCACTGGCCCAGTCTGCGTCGCAATATGCCCCCACACACTTGCCGGTTCTTTTGTGAGTGCATAACTCTTAGTCTGCTTCACATAGTGTAGAATGTGCTTCACGCCACTCCGATGTTCTTCTGTGCGATGCTCATTGAACTGGCTCATATAGGTAGTGGCAAAAGCCAAGTCGGGCCTTGTGGCTCCGACGAGGTACAGCAATGCACCGATTGCTTTTCTGTACTTCCTTTGGAGGTCCTCTCTTGCTGGGCTATCATCATTTATTTTTTGGTACTTGTGTCCAGGATCCAAAGGAGATGACGCTGTCTTTGCGTCTGCAATGGCAAACGTCTTCAGTATGTCTTCAGCATACGCCGTCTGGTCAAGTGTCAGCCCTCCGTCCCTATCCCTTTTCAGTCGTATGGAAAGGATGTGTCTGGCTTCACCTAAGTCCCTTGCGTCAAACTTTTTACCGAAGCGGCTCTTGAAATTTTCAATCTCCTTTTCATCTTCCGCGATGATCAGCAAGTCATCCACGTAGACGCCTACAATGAGCTTCTTTTTGCTGATATAGACGCAGGGGTCTGCCTTTGATCTTGTCCTTTCTTCTGACTTCAGCAGTTTGTCCAAGGTGAAATTCCACTCTCTTCCAGACTGCCGTAGCCCATACAGGCTCTTCTTCAAAAGGCAAACTTCATCCTTCTCATAGTCTACGAAAATGGTGGTTGTTCCATATATATTGTGTCTTTCAGCGTACCGTTTAAGTACGCTGCCGTGATGACGACCTGGTGAACCTTCCAATTTCTCTCAACTGCTATGGCTAACAGTGTTCTGACAGATTTTAATTTCACCACAGGAGAGAACGTTTCCGTGTAGTGGATACCTTCCACTTGAGAGTACCCGCACGCAACCAGCCGAGCCTTGTGTCGCTGTAGGTGACCATTTTCGTCGTACTTCTTGCGGAACACCCACTTTCATTTAATGAACTTTCTGTCTTTTGGTCGTGGCACCAATTCCCATGTGTTAGAAGCTTTCAGGCTATCCAGTTCACTCTGTATAGCTGCCTTCCATTCCTCCTTGTCTGGTGCAGATAAGGCTCTGGATCATTCATTATGTGTCACTCTCGTCTCCATCAACTGATGAGCCGACCTCTTCAGCATCGTTGTTCTCAGTACTATCGTGATCTGAACCACAAACATCACGCGTCTCACTCAAGCTGTCCTCAACTTGAAACAAGATTGTGCTACGAATGTCGTTATGTGCTTCAATATTGCTACTTGCAGATTTCGCAAGTTTGCATGGAAAGGAGTCTTCTTCAAAGACGACATCCCGACTCACAAAAAAGCTATCTTCTTTTTTGGTTCCACAACTTGTACCCCTTCACTACATCTGGGTAGCCGACCAGTATACACTCCTCCGCTTTCGGGTCTAGCTTGTCTCCCTTGCGTGGTCTGTTTCGCACGCTCCATGCTTTGCACCCGAACACTCGTGGTTCAGTTTCACTTCTCCCCCTGTCCACAGAGCTTCTGGCGACTCTCCTCCTACTGCCTTTGACGGGCATTTGTTTCTGATGTAGCTTGCAGTGACAACGGCATCAGCCCAAAGTTCCTTGGTGACGCCCGATTCGTTGAGGAGGCATCTCTTCATGTCAAGCAGCGTTTGATTCATTCTCTCAGCAACTCCATTTTGCTCGGGTGTGCCAGGAACGGTCAGCTGGTGCTTTATGCCATGGTTGGCTAGATACATTTTGAACTCTTTGCTAACGTACTCGCCTCCATTGTCACTACGCAACGTCTTCACCTTCGTGTTGTGGATATTTTCCACCAGGCGTCTGTACTTGTCGAAGTTTTGAAGCACTTCATTTTTAGCCTTCATGGGATACACCACAGTGTATCTTGAGTAGTCCTCTGGATGTTGGTGTGATCTTTCCAACCACATCAGAATGCACAATCTCTAGCGGAGCCTTGGCCCGTGTTGCGTCACCCCTCGGGAAACTGCTTCGTCTTAGCTTTCCGAGACAGCATGTGTCACACTTGTCCACAGAATTTTCGCTGGCTCCACAGAGGTGATGAACAGCATCATAGTGAAGGTGTCCTAGTCGTCAGTGCTACAAAACTGGGTTTTTGGTCTGTGCCATCATCGTCGACTTTGTTGCTTCCTTGACAGAATACAGTCGTCCTTCTCGAGTTGTGGTAAGTATTAGCTCACCAGTGTCCTTCATGACTTCGGCTTTGCCCTCAGCGAACATCACATGGAACCCACACTCTTGAATTCTTCCAACTGAGAGTAGGTTGCCATTCAAATCGGGCACATAAAGGACATCTTCAAGTGCGACGTGTGCTCCACCACACTCCTCAGACAACTGAATTTGAACTTTTCCTCTTCCCATCACACTCATAGATTCTTTGTTTGCAGTCTCCACTGCTGACTCACGTGGCTAGAAGTCTTTGACCTGTCCTGTGCGACTTCATGTGGTCTGTCGCACCACTGTCCAGATGCCACACGTAAGGATGCGCTGTTGCCAAATTTTTGGCACACAAAGCTACCTGAGTAGCAATTCTTGCCTGTGGCGTGTTTCTCTTCTGTCGATCATCCCCTCCGTCTGAAAATTGGTCACAATCTTTTGCTATATGACCGATTTTGCCACAAGCAAAACATCGAACTTTCTTCTTCTGGGTACTCGAATTACACTGACAATTTTTCTTCTCATCCTTCTTGATGGTGGGTGGATGTGCTTTCTCGTTGTGTTGCTTACTCTCCATTTTTGACCGAGCTTTTGAGATTAGGGCTCTTTTCCTACCCCCTCCATCGCTCGTACACTCTTCGCTACGACGCAGCTTTCTCTTCTCCTCGATCAGCAATCTTGTCTTCACTGTCTTTGTCGTGAGCGTTGCTTCATCTTGCTCTAAATTCAGAATGAGTGGCTCGTACGTCTCAGGAAGTCCCATCAACATCACTAAGGCAACCTCTCTGTCTGTAAATCCATAGCCTGCATTTGACAACTTCCTGTGTAGATCCATCAATCTTCCTAGGTAATCTGCATCGACTTGTCTCTTTTCATTTTCACGTTGAAAAAATCACGCATCAGCTGGAGTATATGCAAGAGTCCAAACTTGGAGTGCATGTCCTGCAGCGTAGTCCAAGCGTCTCTGGCAGTTGTACATGCCCCAGTGTCGTCCAAGTAATTGTCCTCCACTACAAGGAAAAGAAAAGTCAGGGCCTTGTTGTCGATCGACTTATCTCGCTCGTCCATAGCTCCCACCGAGAAACCAGGGTCAATCGCCTCCCAGCAACCTTTCTGCGCGAGAGCTGCTCTTGCCCTTATAGACCACGTGTGGTAGTTGTCGGACGACAACTTGGGCAGTCTCAACTCGTCTGACGCCGACATGATCGAACACACTTTTTCCGCAGATGCTTTTCAACTAGCGCGCACACACAAAAGATTTGTCAGTCACTTCTCACCCGACAACTTCGCCGCTGACGTCCACCGAGACCGGTACGTCAGTTGCACTTCAATGCACTTCTGCCACTAGGACGCACGCGAAACGATTTGTCAGCCACTTCTTTCCGACAATCGCAGGTGCACGCCACTTCTAGCACAGATTTCAGTCCCTTCCCGAAAGTTTTGCCGCACCAACGCCCGACGCGTCCCGTCCCATCTTCTACGAAAAAAAAACGAAACGCACTTCTTACTTTCGTCACAGATGTACACCACTTGTCAGTCACTTCTTCCAGACAGTTTGGCAGTACTCACGCCCTACTGAAGACATCGGCAGGCTGTGGCGAAGACGGTGCAGCTTGACGCTTTATCCTTCAACGTGGTCGCGCTGTGTCTTCTCTCAATCGAGGCAATCCACGCACGTTTCTTCAAAAAAACGGTCGATGCGTCGTCCTGGGCCCATAACCTGTTGGTTTTGTTGTGAACGCAGCTCGACCGGATTTCGAGAAACGCTGATCAAGTGGATTCATCCACTGAAGATCACGGGCGCGAGACAGCCGGCTCAACGCTGACAAGCGCCATTGTTTTATTACGTCAGAGAGCCAAAAAAAAGGAAAACGGTAGCGTCGCACTTCCGGGCACGTGGCGCATTCTATGACGATCCATTACACCCTTCAACAAGTCTGAGGGGGGCGAGCTTTGCGTTGCTGCTTGTGGCCTGGCGTACACGGGGCGTGAAAAGCGCGGGATATCGCTGTCGCCGTGTGCCAGCCTCAAACAAGAGAATGTGGTTCATATTTGTTGGAACGCGCACAGCCACGTCGTCGACATGCGGGGCTGGTGGCGACCATTGTGGAAATTCATTGCACAGCTGGGAACAGGCTAGCTGGTAACTAGAAACCGGTTTGAGGGGTGTTAGGCAGCATGTCCAGGAATGTCTGTAGTCGCCACCTGGTTAGGCTGGCGCCCTCCCCCGCGGAGCGGTGGGCAGGAAGCGATCCCACGTTATTGTTCACGGGCTGTACCTTTTGTTCTCAGTGCGGCGTCTGACATTCGGTTTTGCGATTGGCTGTCGCGGATTCAAGGGCGGAGCAACCAGGGTATATAAGTTGGCTCCTCTTCCCTGGCAGAAAGAGGGGAGGTTCGGGCTTAAGCCCGAACAGACGCTTTTTGACGCAGTGAAATAAAACGTTCTCTTCACCGGCCTACGACTCTCCTTTCGCGCTGCCAGCGCGCACTCGGCTCACCGAGGGGCGCCAACAACGGACCTTTCTTTACAATTTTCCCTTCTACCAATATAAGGGAAAATTAACTGGCGTAGTCGACTCCAGGTTCAGACAGCCCACAGCGAAGGGGACGTTTGCAGCTCGGGGGAGGTGAGCAGGCGTCGTCGTCACCACTGTGCCGACTTTGAAGAGTTCGTGCGCCACCGGAAGAACGGCACGAGAAGTGCCTAGCTTCCGAACGACTGAAGATGCTGGAAGACCTCGTGGGTGAGCAGGAAGCTGCCTGAAGACGCGGAGCGGATTCCTCGGGCGCACGGTCGAGAAAGAATGAGGCAAGGCACGGCTGCAAGCGGCGGACGTGTGGACAGCGCTTCGGTTAGGGGAGCCGCGGCCACAAGGTAGCGGCGGTAGAAGAAAGCTTTTTGAAACCTAAAGGCACCGGCGCAACCAGACGACACAGAAGGAGAGACAAGGACACACTGTGCCTTCTGTGTCGTCTGGTTGCGCTGGTGCCTTTAGGTTTCAAGAATGTACCAACTCGCCCAACAAGAGGTTTTGAAGAAGAAAGCTTTGGTGCCGTGAATGAGGCGTCGGTGCTGAAACACCGAGAAGGAACTTTGTTGCCGCGCGACAACAGTTCTGCTGTGCGGGTAGGTGATCCTGCATTTCATCGCCACGACGAGATTTGGTGTCATCCATTGTGAGTCAGGACACCATCCTCAGATGGTGCAACCGTGACTAGGGAAGGGGGTCTGGTGGCGGGTTCCATCAGCAGTGAGGCTCGTGCGGCATATTCCTCAGCAGCAGTCCGAGACGGCGACACTCTGGAGGAAATGCCACGTCGGGTTCACAGCTTGTAGAGAGTAAAAAGAATGCGGACCGTCACGTTTGCTCACGTGCGGTGCGGTGAATGATGGATGCGGTACACGGTAGGCAGGCAAACACACATATATTGAATGGGCACTCTCAAAGCATAGGTACAAACAAATAAAGAACAAACAGTAAAGCTCGCGGGCTACATCGCTAAGCTAACCCTTAATCGTTCTTAAGAGCAAAGTCACGTGCATGCGCACAAGCTCACGTCCATGTCGACGCCTGTAGAACGCGTTGTCGCTGTGGTGCCTTGAGGGACGCGGCGGGCAGGCGAGGTTGTGGAGCTCGAACTGCTGGTGGCGGCTCTGGCTCTCGGAAGCAGCACGGAGTGGCGTCAGCCCAGTGCAGGTAAAGGCCGAAACCCGAAACCAGCAGTAACGGCCACACTGGTCACCCGGCGAGGTCAGGCAGCAGTCGCGGCTAACGCCGTTCGCAGGACCGGTCAGGAGGCTGCCCAGCGCTTCAGCCCGGGTAGCCCTCTTCAGACCTCCGCTCCTCACACGCCGTCTTCTTCTGCCTTCGTGGCGGCTGTCCTGCTCCTCGTCCCTTCCTCCTACGGCTTCTTCTTCTTTTTCTATCTCCTATGCCACCGCCGCCACGTGCACTCTTTTTCCGCGACGCGCCGCTCAGGTCGTCGACCTTCGTCGTCGTCGTCTCTTTTCGCCACACAGCTGCATTATGCTAATGATTTGCGACTGCGCCATTGTAATGAAGAAAGAGAGACAGACACAGCGCTTTTTCTACAGGCCGGCTGTTCTATTCTGACCATCGTCTTCCGCTGTTTCTCTAGCCCCGCTTTTCAAGCGCGAGCACCCGAGCTCCAGTTCAGCTTGTCTTCATTACAATATATATATACATATATATATATATATATATATATGCATATTTTAAGGGTTACAAAGAGCGCATCAAATGAAACAGCAGCAGACGATCGGCTTAAGAGAAAGAGGACGAGAAAGTCGGACTGTGCAATGGCGATCGCTTGAGCGTTCGTAGAATAATAATGTGGTTATTTGTGTGTTCTTTCCCCCGTTACAATATGACGGGATAGCAACCCTAAGCACGACGTCCCCGGAATGGCGACTTCGACTGAATCGACTCCGCAATCCATGCTGGCGCCATTGTCAAGCCTTCAGCTGGACAACGCCCTTCTTGCAAGCGGCGCAACCACCCAGCCGCTGTTACCACAGTCTTAAAGGCCAACTCCGGCGATTTCCTGACCATGTCAAAGCAGTGGCATTTTAGGGGCGAAGCTCCTCTTAGTCTAACCTTTTCCTGCATCAGGCATCAGGCGTAACCGGCGCGCCGGGAGGCACGCGCTCGCCCTCGGCGCGTGCCTCCTGGAGCGTGCCTCTATTTCTCTCCCGGCGCGTGCCTCCCGGCGCGTGTCTCTCTCTCTCTCACTTTTCGATCTGCTGTCTTGTGTGTGATAGAGAGAGACGCAGAGAGAGAGAGAGAGAGTGAAAGGCGCGCGCTGATTATGGAAACGCTGTGTCTTAGATGAAGGCTCTACCAGCAGGCAAAGAAGGAGAACATGATTCTTTTTGAACTGCTGACTTCCAGGGGGGCTATCGGAGATGGCATTTTAGCGAGAGCGTTCGGAATTGCCGCACGCGATTGGCCAGCGCCTCTCCGCTGTCGTCATCCGCGGGGCGTGCCCACGGTACACCTACCTATAACCACATTAGAGAAGAGAAACTGTACCGTTGACAGTGCAACGAAAAATAAAAGTAGCGGTGGCGTCCTAAACTAAGATACACGATCAAGAAATGGCACTGCATGTACTATCATCATTATTGTTTAGGTGCAACATGTTTGTTTTGTTTTTGACGCCTACGCCTTCTGGCCTTATTGAGAGCCCCTAGCAGGAAAATTTCAAACTAAAATATGGGGCTAGGTTAGTAGCTCCACTCTACGCGCAACTTGATGGAAGGCGCCGCAGCTGGTTTTTTTCGCCACCTGTAGCGACTTGTGGAACCTTCCGGGGCCCCGAGATTTCGGTGTCGTCAAATTGATGTCAATTCCCTGTCAATCATTTTCAAACCGAGCGTGTCGTCTGCTACGCGGAGAACGATTCCCGAGGCCGCTCGCTCAGCGAACGATTTACGAACACTTTGCGAACAGCGGCCGCGGCAGCGGCTCCGCTTGGATTGAAACGGCGGCTGCGGCTGCGCAATGTTGCGTCACAGAGGGAAATGGCGGTCCACTAGGGCGCTGAGTCCTCGCATTGTCGTCGCTGAAATAGGACGCGGAGCAGCTGGAGGTTCGCGATGTATTTGAGGATTTGACAGGAAGTGAATTCCGGCCTCAATTTCGTCTGTCGAAGAGAACAGTACGTTGGCTGTGCGCCGAACTTGATCCCGAGAGAGAGAACAACTTTATTTTAGGAAAAAAAAAATCCTCGCCGCCACCTCCTCTGCTCGTCTGATAGCCTGGAGTTGTTTCTTCAGGCTTGAGTCGCGGTGAACGGTGTCCCACGCTCCAGGCGAGGGAATGGTCAAGAGATCGGAAATCGGGTGCCAAAGAGCCCGTGGAATTTCGACGGAGAGAAAAGAGCTACGCATGTTGATGTTCTTTAATTGCTCCTGGAAGTTTCCAGAGCGCTGTCGGTAGTGTTGTCGGGCTTTCACCGTTGGGGTGCACCTCCAAAAATGCGAGAAGGAGCTCCCTCTGCCTCTGAGCACCCGCGGGCCGAGATGCACCTTTTTGTGCGAGGACATGGCAGCAGCAGACGACGACACGAAATTTAGATATGACGCCACTTACGCGCACGCTTCTTGTTTTTCGCGCCCGCGACACCGCTTAGCGAACCTGCAGAGAACGATATTGATGCTTAAGAGCGTGTTTACGTCTGAGAAGAAGAAAGCACCGTTTTTAAAAGGAGCAGATTTCTTAATTTCTCAGGAGAAACATTTTGGCTTTCAGAAGCAGACGACAAACGGAGTACGTCATCATCCGAGGAGCGCGCCGCTTCCCCATTGGCCGCGCCGGCCGCGCTCCTCCCATTCTCAAAGCATTGCTCAAAGCTATCGCGGACCACCCACTTTTTGACGTCAGTGTTCGGAAAGCGTTCTCGAGCGAACACCCGATCTCCGATAGCCCCCCAGGACTTTAGTTGACTTTCCTGCAAAGCGAGCCGAGTTTTATGAGTGCCGAATAAACGACGTTGACACTGGCGCGTGCAGCAACTTTCTCGATGCGATGGGATAGACACTGTAGATAGGGTATCACCACGAATTTCCTTCCTTGTTCAAATGTCATCGTGCGCCGGTATCGTGATAACCGCGCTCGCGAAATATATCAAGCCTTCGCCATTCATTCTACAGGTCCTCATTTATCAGCTCCCTGTCTATCACACTAACTGACAAAGAGATTAGCTATCTCCGTGGTAGAGCGTTCTACGCTCCTTGACAATGCACGGCATGTGCGCATATGCTGGTAAGATCCCCTCCCCTCTCTGTTATTTTTTCCATTTCCAGAAGCGTATATATATTTGCATTGCAAAAATAAACGCAGTTGGTGGTAGTCAGCGCTAGTCCTGTTTCTTTTGTCATCCTCGTTGTTTTCGCGCCCTTTTTATACTATGAAGGAGTACCAACAAGCTCAAGTGCGCACGCTTCTCAATCGTAATCACTGCGAATGGCAGACCGTCCCTTCTATGAGTACATACCATTAAGCGCGTCTGCTTCATTACAACACCTCGGAGAGGATGCTTAACAACACTGGCGCATAAGGAGCTAAGAGAATTAGGGGTCGTAAGATAGCTTCAGCCGGATCGCGCGCATTGTGTCGAGGCCACGATGATGCAGGTCTGGTGAGGTGCCTTAAATATGTAATTTATAGGCGATGTGGCGGACCGTGATACCGCGCAGGAAATTCGGAAAAGAGACAGTACTCGGAGTCATGCAATGTAATCTGGCGGAAACGCGGGTGTGGGTGGACGACAGCGCGTCCTCTGATGCCCTTGATCCTCGCGAATTAGCGAGCGAGCCAGCCGACGGCAATCTTGGTGACTCGGGAGCTTACTTGGTCACTCAGGAGGTATACCTGGCGACAACTTTCTGTGGCAGCACAGCGAAGGCTAGGGAGCCGAAGCGCGCACATTTTTCCTGCGCTCCGGAGACGCGCCGTAGACGCCATCGGGAGCGGACGCGTTTTGCAAGCGCTCCTGACAGCCACCCGTTTTGTCTTCTAAACTGCATCAATGGCCACGTAAGCGGCCAAGGAGCTTCTTACGGTGTCGAATACATCGAACGAAGTTTCCCGAGCGAGTTATTCACCTTTCCGATAAGAAACATCGAATTATCGGCACTGTTATATCAGCTCTCAGCGGGCCTGCCGCTAGGCCTGCAAGATGCCCGGCCATTATGCGGATGGAGAAGAGCTACCCGCTGCCGACGCTCTCGACACCGACGGAAGCAGCTGGCGTCAAGTTTATGCCAGAAGCCGAAAACCAGCTTCATCCTTGAAGAAAACGTCAGTCGTTGACACTTCGACAGAAGAGCCTCAGAAAGTCCTCGCATCGATTCGGCGTAATGCCCCCAGACCACCTCCACTTCCAGCCGATGACTATAAAATAGTTCTCCGCATACGTGGCGGCTTCAACTGTGCGGACACGCCGCTTCCGAAGCTCATACATGCAATCCTCCAAGCTGCAGCGCTCACAAGATCTCTTCAGGATCAATACCGCATCAACGCGGTAAGCAACACCATTCTTGTCAGCACACCGGACTCTGAACGCACCGATGCCTACTTTCAAATCAAAACCATCAAGATGGACAACCGCAGCTATGAAGTAGCAAGCCACATCACCGATCCATCGAACACCTGCAAGGGGGTCATTCGCAACGTTCCTGTAGACCATACAGCTGAAACAATCATGTCAAGCCTATTGGACTACGACAGACTGGGCCTCATCCTAACTGGACGCCGCATGGGAGCCACCACGTCAGTCTTAGTCACCTTCAGGGGTACACGCGTGCCATATTATATCAATTACCAAGGTGGCGTCATCCGGTGCGTACCCTACCGCTATAGGACGGAAGCCTGCAATCTCTGCCGCACAGTAGGCCACAGGCCGGATGTTTGTCCGAGCGCCCCTCAATCGTTATGCCAAGTGTGTGGCGTTCCGAATCCCCCACATGATCATGACTGTCAACCTAAGTGTGTGGTGTGCCAGAAAGACCATCCCACCGGCTCCCCACAGTGTCCGCAACGCTACAAACCAAAGCCGAAGCCTGCACCCTTGCTTTTTGAGAAAGACGCAGCTTCCCTCCTTGGACCAAGCACGCTGTCGCAAAACAATCAAAGAGGACGCTCACCAAGTCCCACGAAACGCCAGGAACGCCGCAGCCGCAGCCGAAGTCGCAGCAGACGCCGGAACAGAAGCAGAAGCAAAAGTGTTTACCCAGACAACGGCCGCCGGACAGGCCCTGGAAATCAGGTGAGCTGGGCACAGGTAGCCTCCCCTGAAAGCTCCATTCAAAGGCAATTAAAACAAATGCAGGATGAGATGGCTAACTTGAGGGCAGAAAATGCGAAGTTACGTCTCGAGCTTCAATCCTTTAAACAATCACCCGCATGCGTGCCTCCCCAAGCCTCACCTCTCACCTCCACAGTTGTCTCGCCAGCACTAACAACCTCTCCCTCAACTACCCCTGTTACTAGAGATACCGCTCAACCCCCTGCGCAGAAACGCAAAATTTCGGCCCCTATAACGTCATTCGAAGAGAGAGTGGACAAAATTGAAGAGAAGCTCGAGAAAGTCGATAAATTCGAAGAGAAAGTAAACAAACTCGAGGTAAAGCTAGACAATTTCATTACTTTTTCCACGGCATCTTTTCAGAAACTTCATGAAACCGTAGCATCGATACAGCAGGCTATAATTCCAATGCAAAGGACATTAGATAGAGTTACACAATGGATCGACACGGTCCATGCTAACCATCCAGAGCTTGCCGCGCCTAAGCCAAATCCACCCGCTGAAAATGCCACCTCGTAACCGTACCGAACTTTGCGTATGGCAATGGAACTGCAGGGGGTTTCCCCAGAAAAAAGCAAACCTCCTGCAGTATATCAAGTCCCAGGATAACCCTCCCCCGATCATTGCATTACAAGAAACTCATGGTGTTGTGCAGCTGCCAGGCTATAGAACACATCAAAACCCGGCGGACGATAAACCCAACACTGCCGTCTTAACTCAAAAGCACCTTACCGTTACTTACTCGAAATTTGCAGATATCAACATTGAGCACGACTTCCTCCAAGTACTACCCCCCAAACTTAACACACCACTGTTATACATTCTTAATGTGTACAGCCGTCCCCAATGCAAGCAACACCGCTTCGACACCCTATTCGCACGAGCTCTATCTTCGGCAGGCAAGGAACCCCTCCTCATAGTGGGGGATTTCAATGCGTCCCACCCAGTGTGGGGTTACAGCACATCTACACCAAAGGGAAGGGCCCTTTGGTCCCAAATCCAGACACACCGCCTTACACTGCACAACGACCCAGAAATGCCAACTCGTGTGGGGAATAGTGTAAATAAGGACACGTCCCCTGATCTTACTCTCACTCACAGAGCTGCGCAAACCTAGGAAGCGATCATTATATAATTACAATTACACTACAATTCAAACACCGACCTTCAGCACCCAGACCACTAACGTTCACTAATTGGGACAACTTTAGGGCGTCCCGAAACAACACTACTCCATCAGAGATTGACGACATTATAGAGTGGACCGAACAGCTTCAAAAAGACATTGAAGCCCACACCCAAACCCTTAACCCTGACACACCGTTAACCACTGTTAACTCCAAGCTCCTGCACATGTGGGAAGCAAAGCAATCACTGTTGCGGCGGTGGAAACACCAGCGTCACAACAGGAAACTTCGCATAAGGATAGCTAAATTAGACCGCCAAGTAGAGCAATACGCGACTCAATTGGCGGCGCAAGAATGGGGCCAGATATGTCAAGGACTACACGACAACCTTAGTAATAAATTTTTTTTTAGTAATAAACGAACGTGGCAACTCCTCAGGTACCTATTAGACCCCTCTACATCTCGAACACGACACTGCCACACAATTACCAAACTTTTACACGAACATAAGGACAAATTAGGAGAGTTTTTCGATAACCTTCGTGCGTTACACTTACCCCATCTAGCAAGGATCCTGCGCCCTCTTATACAGGCGAACCGAGCCTCACTTGATGCGGGGATTACGGAAGCGGAAGTTAGGCACGCCCTCGCCACCCTCCGTACCAAGTCAGCACCGGGCCCCGACCGCGTCAGCAACAAACTGCTTAGAAATCTTGACGCACCATCAATCAAGGCGTTGACAAAGTACTTTAATCAGTGTTTTGACAAGGGCGTCCTTCCACCATCTTGGAAGGCCGCCCGAGTCATATTTATACCCAAGCCGAATAAACCTCCCAAAATAGAAAATCTTAGGCCCATTTCTCTCACATCGTGCCTCGGGAAAGCTGTGGAGCACGTGCTGCTTGCGCGTCTTCAGAGGCACGTAGAGGATAATGGGCTACTTCCTCCACAAATGATTGGCTTTCGACCATCGCTTTCGGCGCAAGACACGATGCTTCGCCTGCAACATGACATCATAATTCCAAATCAGAGCGAGGATACACAGGCAATAGTGTGTCTGGATATACATGGAGCATTTAATAATGTAGCCCACTCGGCTATATATTCTGGCCTTAACCACATTTCTTGTGGTTCTAAAAGTTACTCATACATAGCCAGCTTTCTCACAGACCGCACAGCAACACTAACGTTCGGACAACAGCAGTCATCACCTTATACACTGGGCAGCTTCGGCACGCCTCAGGGATCGGTACTCTCCCCATTCCTTTTTAACCTGGCTATGCTACCTATTCCCACTACTCTTCAACAAATCCCAGAACTAAGCGTTTCCATCTATGCAGATGATATTACCTTATGGGTGAAGGGAGGCTCAGATGGACACATTCAAGATACTCTGCAGGCAGCTGTAGACATAACGGCAGCACTGACCTCCAAAATGAACCTTCGCTGTACCCCCAGTAAATCAGAGTTACTCCTCCTTCCAACCCGCCGTCGAAACAGACATGCTCCTATGGTCGAGGTTCACATGAACGGCGATCCAATCCCTACAGTCTCACGCATTCGTGTACTAGGTCTATTTATTCAAAATAACCGACTTAACACGCACACACTCAACACTTTACGCACTACCGTTGAAAACACGCTAAGAATAATTGGGAGAATCTCGGGCAGAAAAGGAGGGCTCCGGGAGTCGGACCTACTGCATCTCGTACAGGCTTTCATAATAAGTAAGATCACTTATACCCTCTCATACCTTCACCTTACACGGACAGAGGAGGATGTGGTGAACACCCTCCTCCGCCGTGTTTACAAATATGTGTTAGGAAGTGCATCAACCGCCTCTAACGCACGGCTACACCAGACTGGTGTCATAAATACTTTGTCCGAAATTATCGAAGCTCACCTAACGGCACAATACGCTAGACTCGCGACTACTAGTACAGGTCGTCACATCTTAGCTTCTACCCACATAAATTTCACTTCTATAACCAAATCCAAGTACGACATTCCGCGTCACATACACGACCAATTACACATATCTCCCCTTCCAAAGAACATGCACCCCACGTACCATACTCAACGACGAATCCAAAGGGCAAAAGCCCTTCAGAAAAGATTACAAGGAGCGAAAGACGTGCTCTATGTCGATGCAGCAGAATACCCATTTTCCCCGTCCTATGTCCTTGCAGCTGTAGATTCCAATGGCAAGGCAATCACAATGGCATCCATCTATGCCACTTCTTCAGAGGAGGCAGAGGAGGCTGCCATTTCATTAGCATTATCCATTCCCGATATCACTATGATTATTAGTGACTCCAAAACTGCCATACGTAACTTCAGTGCCGGTCGTATCTCGGAAACTGCCCTTTCAATTCTTAATAAGCATCCCCCCACGCAGGACATTGCTCTCATATGGACGCCCGCGCATGCGGGACTGAGTGGCAATGAGGCGGCTCATGCCCGAGGAATGACGGGCCGAGCGCAGGCTACTGGCGCCGCCTTAGGACACAGAGTCCCATTCAGTGCGCGGGATCGTCTTCTGACCTTCCATGACATAACAAATCACAACCGCCTTCAACGCACCGTATACCCCCCCTTACACCGTGGAGCTGACCGTCAAAGCGAGATTTTGTGGCGCCAGTTGCAAACTCGCACGTTTCCTACGCCTGCTTTCCGTCATCTTATACACCCTGCTGTATATCCCTCCCCCTCATGCATTTTCTGCACTCAAAAAGCCAATCTCGACCACGTCATGTGGGGGTGCGCTCGACACCCCCCACCTAAATCACTTAATATTAATAATAAGGAGCCGTGGGAGGCTGCTATGCGCAGCTCGGCGCCCGAGGTCCAGGACCAGATCCTGGATTGGGCCAAGAGGATAGCGGATACCTACGCAGGGTAGGTTTCTCCGCTTCCTCCGCCACTGTCCCTTTCCCTCCTGGGATAAATAAAGTTTTTCTCCTCCTCCTCCTGCGCTCCCGCATAGTCCACGAACGCTAACTTTTGCGCGATACATAGAGCAACATAAGACATGTCGCCTATACTATCTCTTTTTATCTTCAAGGTTATTTCACTGTAATTTAGAAAACCTGCCTCGTAATCGAATTTAGTTTTTTGCTGTTTCTAGTTTTCTGGTTTCGGCTGTCAGTTCCACGTTTTCCTCACCCTAAAAACAACGATGGCGTCGCTGGGTACAAGCAGGTTCACGTCGCAGAGCGTGAGCGAGCATGAGCGAGTGTTCGTCGGCTGGTGTGAATTCATCGTAGAAAGTGAAGCGAAGACAGTGATGTGTTTCAAAATATCATGTTGTATGGATACAATCTCGAGGAAAGGAGTTGCGCCGCGTGGAAGCGATGCTAACAGCGCGAGTTGGCCTCACGCCGCGATAATCACTTCGACACCGCCATCACCCGCCCGTCTTCAGCAAGTCTGTGAACTTGAAAACAATGCTGCTATTAGACACAGTGCGTAAAATAAATGGCTCATTTAATTTGCTTGACTGAATATACATGGTTGGTATTTTGGGTTGTTTATCGCCGCTGATACGGTCGCTCAGAATGTGCATCTCGTGAAAATGCACGCCGCGCATTGCGTGCGACAGGGTACGCGTCCGTGTCTGCAGTCGGAAATGTTTTTGGCGCTTTGCAATGAGAGCGTTCCACTTCGCCCAAAAGCTGCGTTATTGGCAACGGCCAGTCAAGGTGTGCGTCTCTCTCGCTTGGACTTGCAAACTCGAAATGAGCATATCTGTTGGACGGTGGCGAACATGTCCAGTTACATGTCGGCGGCGACGCGTTCCCTGGCAAACTGGTGAAAGTTACTGAAGTTATTGCGTCACAGAAATGAGAATAGCTACTCTGTATGAAACGGAATTGACGAAATGGCTTGATTGCCTGCATGTGAGGTGTAGAATCAGAGTTCTTTGATCATACCAGTTACGAAACTCCCCATAGGCCCCATGTATCGAAATCCGGACACGCCAAGTGCCAAAACTGCGGAGGTTAGCAGATTGTCGCGCCATCTGTCGACACAGAAACCGACTACTAAATGGCAGGTTAGTGTGTTTTGTGTTATGGAGCACAGAAAGCTCCGCCGCGTCAATGAAGCGAAGCTTATGCAAGCGATGTTGCGCACAAAGAACATCTGTCAATTTCACCGTGGAGCAAGGAAATTCACTGACTTTGTGCCGTCGCTTCTGCTTCTGCACGAACACTGAGGGTTCACGAAGCGTTTTGTCCGTGCTAACCAAGGAGGTGCCATTAAACTTCCGGAGTGGAAGTCCCTGCAGCCGCCTTCGGGGCCAAGTGAAGCCGGCGGCGGCCACGTTACTAGAGGAAAAAGTACGCGGGCCCGCCATAGACGGCAATGTATTAAGAGAGGCGCTCGACTTGTTTTGCAACCTCACGATGAAACATAGAGGCAGAAACCAACGTTATGCCTATGCTAATTACCAATGACGTTTTCTAGTTGAGAAAAAAATTTGCCGCGTCCGTACTCAGCTGTAGGCGTCGAGGAAAACATAAGAACACAGCTGGCTGAGAGGTTCTATGCAAATCGTATTTGCTGGCTTCCTCTGTCTATTAGTAGAAACTAGGTTTTTGTGATGCGGTGATGGGATATCGCGCAAATAAGCGGCACTGTGCGACTGCCAGCTAACGTAAAATGCATTCGTGCCCTTTATTTAACACGTATCCAACCATTGAGTATAGCGCATGCTTTCTGCATGTTGCCTTAACTAACCGCACGCTCTATTTTTTTTTTCTTATTCCACGTACGTTCTTCCAATGGTTCGTTGCTCTTAGCGTTTGCGAAGTCTTCTCAGATCCGCGTCTATCAAGACCCGTTGGGTGCGTTCGGAAAACTTTATTTAGTTCTGAGTGTAAACGTACATTTCTTACACGGGACACGCGCCGAAAAGCATGCACTTGAAGACAGAGGTCGGGTTGTTCGGTGTCACTAGAGCGGAGGTGATCAAGTGGCTGCTTTAAGCTTTCCATCCACCCCTCCGAACACCACATGTTCTCAGTCAGAAGGCTAGGCATAGTATTTTTTAATTCTTTTCTTCAGTTTCGAAACACGCCATACGTACGTGCTCGCTGCATTTGCGCATTCGTCAATACGTATGCATAACAAATTCTGCATCTATGCTCCGGAAAGCTGCCTTTCCTCTAAAGTTCGCATACAAACACTGGAGGTACTATTCAATATGTGCATCAGACGCGTGTTTTAGCAGAACTGGAGCCCCTAGAAAATCATGTATGCACGCATCTGAAAACGAAGCACTAGCGAGTACTTAAAGCTTACAGTTCACATTGATATAGGCGTAGGGATGTAATACATGGATGCGAACGTTTAAAATTGCCCTCGATTTTAGCAAAGTGCACTGAAAACGGGCCGCCGTACGTGAAGAAAGTGAGAAAAACTTACACGTGAAACGTTGTTCCAGGCTTCTTCTCAGCGCGATTTGCGCAGCCGAAAGCGACGCGCGAAGTCACCGTTGCCTTCTCAGATATTTAGATGCTTAGGAAAAACAGGACACAGTGTTTAAACACCACGAAACAGCCTCGCGTTGTCTACGCGCTCCGCCGTCTGTGTGGTCGTCCGCTACTGTTTCCTTGAGCAAGATGGCGGCGACGGCTTCACTTTCGGCGGCACGCTTCCACTCCAGAAAAGTAATATATAACCTCCTTGGTGCTAACTGCTCTCACGAAGGAAGCACGGAATCGTCTGTTCGGCTGCCGAGGCCGGTGGTGAAAGAACAAGAAAGCTATTCGAACAGCGGATGATTTTCGATGAATAATTATTCTTTTTCTTTTCGTCTTTGAATGTCGATGTGTCATTAGGAATCCAGCACAAAGCGCGCACCTGTGGAATTCAGTTCACATGACTACAGCATCTATGTGTCAACAGAGCAGCAGAAGGCCTTTAATGCAGAGCGTGTCGTCTGCAAGCGAAAAAGCGTATGATGCAAGTCGACGATCCGAGTGCAAGCGAATTGCAATGTAAGGCGTTTCTATCTCTCGCTGCTTTCTTCTGCCCCTCTTTAGCCGCGTTATAAGAGAGCCATTAGCAACTGTTACGGTGCTCCAACGTTTGTGGCCGACACTTTCATGCAATAAACATCGCCTCCGAGATCCGGTGAGTGTAGCGTTTCCAGTTACGGCTCCCAGATGGGGCGACAGTCTGCTAACGTCCGCCAATTTGGCCGTCGGCTTGTCCAGATTTCGGAACACAGTTTGGCAACTGGTATGATTGAAGAACTTTGGTGTATAATTGCGCAGCTTCATTGCGACTTCCAGATAATTTAAGAAATAAAACTGCTTGTTCAAACCAAACGGATTCCTTTAGCATTCCTACGGTTCCCGACAGTACACGATCGTCCAAAAGAAGAAAAAAAAAGGCGTTACAAATCGTTGTGTACAAAGTGCGCGTTTGCATGCATATTCGAGTGAGTGGGTGGCATATCAGCGTATACTACATTGGGGTTACTTCGAGTTAAAGTTAGAAATACCCAACCAGTTATCTTCCATTACGCTATAAAGCTGTTCATATAAGCCGGAGGGTGGGGGGGCAGGGTTCACTTGAAACTGGCACCCTCAAAAACGCACGATGGATGTTTGCAAAACCTAAATCAAAATTTCCCGCGAACGGACTACTTGGCGTATTAACACATGTGCAGAAGCTCCGCCCACGTAGCCTTTGCTGTGCTGCCACAGAATGTTGTCGCCAGGTGTAGTAGTGCATTCGGAGGCAGGAAGACGTCCAGTGGGCATGAAGTCTCGCGGCCATACAAGAGATAAAAAATCTCACCATCTTCCCGAGGGGAAGCCTGAGGTGATGCGAAGCATCGCGGAGTTCCCCTTATTTTCACTTGTGTTGATTACCCACATCGCGTGAACATTGTTGGAAACTACCCAGTGTGCGCACGATGTACACGCTACGTAGTCGCCGTAGTCGTTACCATCGCCGAACTCTCAAGAAAGAACCCCGACGGCGTAGGTGCGATGATGTTCGTTCTGAATGTTGCCGATTCGAGTCAGGTTGTTGTCGAACTACGGTATGTCGCACACCTTGCAGCGGTGGCCGAAGCTCCATTCCGAGAAGTCTCGCTTGAAGGGTTCATCGGCACAGACCGTCGCGCGCGCGGCCGCGTTGACGAGCGGCACCCGGATCTGCTTGGAGACGTTGGTATGTCAAAACGGCTTCGCGTTCTGGAAGCGCGGGATCCGCTTCTCGACGCTGCCGTTTCGCAGCGGCTTCGCGCTCTCGAAGCGCGGGATCCGATCGAAGTCCCTAAGCTCCTTCAGTGTCTGCCTCGTATCGTACCCGAAGACGCCGCGATCGACGTCCACATCAGCAGACGACTCGTGAGCAAGGCATCGTACAAGCGCGGCCTGGTCACACATCTCCAATGTCAGCGAAGCACCGGGGATCGTTCGGTGTTACCGTAAGTCACCCGTTAGATTGCCCACTCATGCATGTAAACGAGTGACAACGCGTGTGTATATTTAGACACGCGTTGTCATTTATGGTTCTGGCCTTTATGAGGTTCCGGCGCTCCCAAGTCGTAGATCGTGCCGAGTTCCGAATTACTTTTCGTTAACGCGCACGCTGGGAATCCTTATGATTCAACTAGGCACAAGAGAAATCTCCCACCGGCACTACATTGCACGGTCAAGATCCAGTGCCTGTATATATATATATATATATATATATATATATATATATATATATGGGGTGGCCGGTGAACGGTTGTGCAGCGCGCGACCAGACGGCTTTTTCAATCAAGAAATTTGCCAGCAGACGGTGCCTGCGTCAGCGTTGTCTCTCGCGGGCGAGGCCGCGTTCTCGTTCCTTGCGAGCTTGGGCCAGCAGTTGCGCATGAGCAGCGGGGGTGCGGACGCCAATGGACAACAGACATAGCCCCGAGCAAACCATGGTTCGCATCTAAAAAAAGGAGGAAATCCAGGTGCGGCTTGCATCACGGTGTTCTAAGCTAACCTAAGAAAATTACGGCGTCCAGGTTCGTGCAGTCGCTCGAAATGTATACATTCGCAGCATGTCGCGAAGAGTGCGATTAAATTACCTCATTAGTTTGTGGCTGTGGATTTCCGATGAATGACATTACAGTCAGCGAAAAGTGCATCAAACATGACCCCTATCACTCGGGGAGGGCAGTAAACAAAGTTAAACAGCATGAAAAAAGAAACTTCGCGGGCGGCCGCTGCCGGAAGAGTCGGCGTGTTAAGTCGGGTGATCCACGCTCACTGTAATCCACTGTTTTACACGTTCTTCATGCAGAGGATCCTCATCCCTGCCCTCGTTTTCAATGAGTTAACGTTTCAAGTTCCTTCATTGGTAAAGGAACGTGTTACAGTTACACTTGGAAAATTGGAAAGTGTCATTATATTCGTACGGGGATCGGTACTACACACCTCTCCAAAGGTGTCATAGAGGCTTCTTCTAGTCCGTGGGCGTCACCTGTCGTCCTGGTTAAAAAGAAGGATGGCAGCTGGAGATTTTGCGTCGACTATCGCGCATTGAACAAAATCACACACAAATACGTGTATTCGCTGCCTCGCATCGATGACGTCCTCGACTCTCTTCATGGTGCCCGATACTTCTCTTCCATAGATCTGCGCTCAGGTTATTGGCAGATTTCTGTTGATGACTTGGACCGCGAAAAAGCTGCTTTTATCAGGCCGGATGGCGTGTATCAGTTCAAAGTCATGCCCTTTGGACTCTGCAATGCCCCAGCAACGTTCGAACGTATGATGGACTCTCTCCTTCGTGGCTATAAATAGTCCATCTGTTTGGGCTACTTGGACGACGTCATTGTGCTCTCCCCAACGTTTCAATGTCAACTTACCCGCTTGGAGGCCATTCTAGAAGTTTTTCGCCGAGCGGGATTGCAGCTAAACTCCAAGAAAATGAAATCCAGGGTTCGACGGAAACCCGTATGATTGGGAAAATTCATGGCGGAAGAAACGATACGCCCCATCGTTGACTTTACCGGATCGCCTCTGCACAAACTTTCAAAGTACCTTCACCGTGTTATATCCCCTTTGGTGAGCAAGAGTGGAACACATGTGCGGAATTCGTACGACTTCGTTGAAAAGGTTCGCAACTTGGTCCTTGATGACGATGAAGTTCTGGTGTCCTTTGACGTGAAGTCTCTTTTCACGAGTGTGCCGATAGACCTCGCCGTGAAGGTCTGCACAGCTGCGCTTGACGATGACCCCACTCTTCCCTAAAGGACACCAGTCGACGTTCCAGATCTCAGCTGGCCCCTGCAGCTCTGTCTGGGGAACACGTACTTCAGTTTCCAGCAGAGCTTCTTCTAGCAGGTTCATGGAACGGCAATGGGAGCTTCGATCTCCGTCACTGCAGCGAACCTGACAATGGAGTCACTGGAATCCCGCGGCCTCTCCAGCTTCACGCCGCGCCCCAGGATATTCCTGCGTTACGTAGACGACTGCTTTTCGGTGGTCAAGACAACAGCTTTGAGCGCCTTCTTACTGCACCTCAATAGCATGGAACCGTCCATTCAGTTCACGGTAGAAGAAGAAGCCCATGGTCGTCTGCCTTTCTTAGACTGCCTTGTAAGACGCGATGGCAACAGGCTTTAATTTGGCGTATTCAGGAAGGACACACATACTGGCATGTACCTAAATTTCACTTCAGTTCACCCCTCCAGTCACAAGAAGTCAGTGGTTGCTTCACTTGTTCGCCGGGCAGAAAAACTCTGCTCAACCCCAAAGGATCGCGCGGCTGACTTGGCTACCACACGTCGTCATCTCTCGTCTTCAGGCTACCCCAGTTCGTTTGTACATGCCGTTGAGAATCGCCTTGCTCACCCTGTACCACAACAGCCACAGCGACAAGATAAGAGACGCATTCCTGTACCATACGTGTCTGGTGTCAGCGAAAACCTGTCCCGTATCCTTCGGTCATATGACGTCGACGTCGCACATGCCCCGACGCGCATGTTCAGACACCCGTTGGTGACAGTAAAGGAAGAGCTTGCGAAGGATAAATTTCCCGGTGTCGTATACAGGATACCTTGCGCTGATTGTAGACACGTATTCATTGGTGAAACGGGCGATTTCCAGAAAAGACTAAAACAGCACAAATACTACGTAAACAAGAAGCACGTGGCAACAAATGCACTGGCTGAGCACGCGGTTTCAACTGGCCATGACGTCACCTGGGATAACGCGAAAATAATTGGAAAGGAAAGAAACAAGATGACAAGACTCTATCTGGAATCCCTCCATATCAAGACAACGGCGCACACACTTAACCGCAACTCAGGCAATCTGCCCCCGATATACACCCGGTGCTTACGTCACATCATGGAACGTATTTACCCCTCTTCACTCTTTCCAAAAATTCATTTCATTGTGAACAAGGCTCCCGTAGTGGAGCCGAAACGTCTTGTTTTATTTTTGAACGATTGGTCGGCGCTCGTTTCTTCCGCCATAAACTCCAAGAAGTGTAACTTTGGCAGGCAACAAATTACTGTGCTTGGTCGTCTTGTAAGTGCTGCCTGTGTCCAACCTGATCCTGACAAGGTTACCGCTGTCAAGAACCTCCCTGTCGCTTCGTCTGCTAAATATGTTCGTAGCTTTGTCGGATTATGTTCATACTTCCGACGTTTTATACGCAATTTTGCCATCATCGCCCGACGCCTCACTGACCTTCTAAAGAAGGATGTGCCTTTCACGTGGGGCAACGACCAAGCGGCTGCATTCTTGAAGCTGATCAACTTGCTGACTTCACCACCTATATTGGCTCACTTCGACCCATCCGCGAGTACGAAAGTTCGTACAGATGGCAGCGGGCATGGAATCGGCGCCGTCCTCGCTCAGCACCAGCACGGTCAAACTCGTGTTATTGCATACGCCAGCCGCCTTCTTTTCACGTCTGAGCGCAACTATTCAGTCACAGAGCGTGAATGCCTAGCGTTGGTTTGGGCTGTCGGAAAATTTCGCCCGTATTTGTATGGACGCGCATTCTCAGTTATCACCGACCACCACGCTCTTTGCTGGCTGTCATCTCTCAAGGACCCGATGGGACGCCTCAGTCGCTGGGCTCTAAGGCTACAAGAGTATACATTTGACGTCATCTATAAATCTGGCAGGCAGCACCAGGACGCCGACTGTCTCTCCCGCTATCCAGTGGATCCTGCTAGCTGTGTTGATCATGAAAATGACTCTTATGTACTTGCGGTATCTAACCTACCCGACATCGGCACAGAGCAGCGTCGCGATGAAACCCTAAAGCGCACGATTCTTCCGGACGTTCCGACCCGTCTCTCCGCCAGTGCCTTCTACACGATGCAGTTCTGTACCGTCGGAACATGAAACCTGACGGCCCGGAATTTTCGCTAGTTATTCCCCGAGACCTGCGCACCACCATCCTTGAACAAATACATGTTGCTCCGACTACGGGACACCTGGGCGTTTCACGCACCTACGACCGCGTGCGACAGCGATTCTTTTGGCCGGGCTTGTATCGTTCTATGCGCCGATACGTTGCTACCTGCGATTCATGTCAGCGTCGCAAACGCCCTACTCTTCCCAAAGCCGGCCTGCTTCAACCTATCGACATTCCGCCGGAGCCTTTTTTCCGCGTGGGCCTTGACTTGCTCGGACCTTTTCCCACGTCGGCATCCGGCAACAAGTGGATTGCCGTCGCAACTGACTACGCCACTAGATTTGCCATCACGCGTGCAATGCCCAGTAGCTGCGCTACAGATGTCGCAGATTTTCTGCTCAATGACGTAATCCTTCACCACGGGGCTCTGCGCCAGCTACTTCCGAATCGTGGCCGCTGCTTCCTCGCAAAGATAATTGACGAAATCCTGCGTAGCTGCTCTATTGAATGCCGGCTTACGACAGCCTACCATCCACAGACCAACGGTCTTACCGAGAGGCTGAACCGCGCTCTCACGGATATGTTGTCCATCTACGTCTCCGCCGATGACATGTACGTCTCCGCCGATGACAGCGATTGAGACGCCACCCTACCTTACGTAACGTTTGCCTACAACACGTCCAGGCATGACACCGCCGCTATTCGCCGTTCTTCCTTCTGTATGGTCGTCACCCTGCGTTGCCGTTCGAGACGCTCCTTCTTGCCGATCCCTCCGTACCAACCGCCTGTGTTCAGGATGTCGTCTCCCGTGCCAGGATAGCGCGCTACATCGCTCACACTCGACTACGTGTTTCGCAGGACCTCCAAAAAGAGCGGTATTGATTTGATTGTTTGTGGGGAGCGCTGTTATCACTTTTTGTTACGCGCAACGCAGGCCGCGTTTGTCTCGCATGCCACTCCTGGAACCGTGTCGACCATACTTGAGACTTTGCATGCTTCACGCGCACATTTCACTAAATTCTAGAACTCCAGAGATAATGCGAGAACGCGTTGTGACGCGTGTATAAAAGCCGGCGCATTACGCCGCTTGTCAGTCTTTCTGTCGACCGACGACTGTTCACGCCGCTGTTGCTGTGCATTGTCATTGGCCTTGTTTTGCTGGGCACAAGTTCGTCCAATAAACAGTTCGCCTGACATTCCCTTGAGTCCTGCGTGCTTCGTCTGAAGTGCTGCGTGTGTCACCACCACGTGACATCTGGTAAAGGTGCTTCTCGGTCCATGTAACGTATGCCCCCGTCCAGCCGTGAGCCAAGCCCAAGCCGCCAAGAGGACGACTCCAACCCGGTCCTTCGAGCTCGCCGCAGAACACAAGGACTCCCGCCAGAATACCTGCCGCTCCCCGACAAGGACAAGAAGACAAGGGCTGCAACGAAACCGGCATCCACGATGACGGAAGCAAGGTCTCCGGCAACCGTGGTCGTCAACCAGCCTACAGAGCTGCCTACCTTCCGCGGATCTTCCTACGAGGACCCGGAAAGCTGGCTGGACATCTACGACCGCGTCGCAGCCCTTAACAAGTGGGACTCCGACGATTAGCTACGCCATGTCTATTCCTAATTGGAAGACGCCACAAGGACTTGGTTCGAGAACCGTGAGTCAACGATTCGAACCTGGGAAGACTTCCGCGCTGCTTTCCTGCCCACCTTCGCAAGTGTCGTGCGGAAGGAAAGAGCCGCATCACTACTTGAGACTCGGGTACAGCTACCCAACGAAAATGTAACAATCCTTACGGAGGAGATTACGCGACTTTTCCGCTGCACCGACGCCGACATGCCTGAGGACAAGAAGGTTCGCCTGCTTATGCGAGGAGTGAAGCAGGAGCTCTTCGCCGGACTGATCAGAAACCCGCCAAACACCGTTCAAGAATTCCTCTCCGCGGCTACCACCATAGAGAAGACCCTCGAGCTGCGAACCCTGAAATACAATCGCCGTATCTTCTCAGACGTCGCTGAAGTCCAAGGACACGGCCGCGACGACCTTCGCGAGACCATAAGGGCTATTGTTCGCGAGGAACTGCGCCGTATGTTCTCGTCGCCTCAGCCCCGAGTCGCCTCCCTCGAAGACATCGTTCGCGAGGAGGTACAACGCTCGCTGAGCATTCCCGAACAATCGACGTACGCAACCGAAGGCGATGACCTGCGCCGCTGCTGCACGCCGTCCTGCCGCCGCTCCTCGCCCACGCCAGGACTCAACGCCTTCGTAGTTTCGTCGCCAGCCACCGACGCCACCTCCGACGCCATCCCGCTCGCCAGTAATCCAGCGCGCGCCGAGGAAAACAGACGTTTGGCGCACCCCCGACCACCGCCCACTATGCTACCACTGCGGCGAAGCCGGGCAGGCAGGCAGGCACAGAACTTTATTTTTGTCCTGAGAAACTGCAGTTGGACGTCCCCTTTTAGGGGGATCCTGTAGCAGTTGCGGGCCGCTCCCACGCAGGGACAGGAAGACCGTGGCCCTCCGCCCTCTCGCAGGCTCTCTGGACAGCCCGAAGTTGAACCGAAAGGTCTCCGCTTCTCAGGGCTTCCTCCCAGTCCTCTTCTTTGCTGAACTCTGTGTCACGTGACGCAGGACATTGCCAGAGCATGTGAGCTAGTGAGCAGTAAGCCTCTCCGCAGTTCGGACAATGCGGTTCAACGTTGGGCGAGAAGTTACTAAACCTGCCTCGCGAAGGGAAAGACCCTGTTTGGAGCATCCTGAAGGCCGAAGACTGCGGACGAGTGAGTTTAGGGTGAGGAAGTGGAAAGACCCTCCGAGAGAGATGATAATGAGTCACGATCTCGTGAAAAGTGAGGAGCGGGTCCCTGTACCTGCCGGCATCCCCGCCCGCGAATTCGCCGGGACCGCCGCGGTGAGTGAAACCTCGCGCACGGTCATGGGCAAACTCATTGGCGTTGGGGACATCGGGGTGTACGTTGGCCCCCATGTGGGCCGGGAACCATGTTATGGTGTGAAACCCGGCAGCCCCCTCGCTGCCGAGGATAGCTCCTGCCTCCCGCGAGATCGAGCCCGAGGCGAAAGCTCTGGCAGCGGACCGCGAGTCCGTGAAGACATTTGGACGCGGTACGTCCTTCATTGCTACAGCAATGGCAATTTTCTCAGCAATCGTTGCCGAAACGTTTATAACCGACGCAGCACATAGGAGCTTGCCACTATGGTCGACTGAGACCACTGCAAAGCGATCAGAACGCCCGTACTGTGCTGCATCGACAAACGTAGCGAGGTCCGGGCTGTCTGCAACTGACTTCAATAAGGAACGGGCCCGAGCTATGCGGCGTCCTACATTGTACTGCGGGTGGACATTCCTGGGAAGTGGAGCTACGGCAAATGTACCTCTGATAGAAGACGGTAGAGTCACTTTACGTTCGCGAATCTGTGTAAGACCGCAGCCAATGGACTCCAGGATACGTCTACCAGCCTGCGAGGACGATAGGCGCACTACCTGAGCCATTTTCTGCGCCTCGATCACCTCCGAGAGGGAGTTATGCATGCCCAGTTGTATGAGTTTTCGGTGCTCGTGCTGAGAGGCAACCCTAGAACTCGCTTTATACTCGTGCGCGTTAGTGCGTCGATTTTTGCCTCTTCCCTTTTGGACCAGTGCAGCGCCGAAGCGACGTAATTATAGTGGCTCATGAGAAACGCGTGGTAGAGCCGAAGGAGATTGCTCTCGCTCAGCCCGCCCCTGCGGTTCGAGACCCTGAGTATGAGCCTAAGCATGTTCTCCGTCTTGGAAGTGATGCGAGCTATAATCTGCGAGTTGCCACCCTTTGACTCCAGCAACAGTCCGAGCACCCTGATACAGTCTACCCTGGGGATTCTCTGCCCGTCACGTGTGTAGAGATATTGGAATGTGCTCTAGAGGAGTGAGGTTCCTCATCCCTTGTCGGGTGGGTCGGTAAAGTAACAACTCGGACTTGGCAGGCGACAGGCTCAATCCCGAACCGACTAGAAAGCCCTCCGTGACGTTGAGTGCCTGTTGAAGTGCCTGCTCTACCTCGGCATCGGATCCTCCCATGCACCACACAGTGATATCGTCCGCGTAGAGAGCATGGTTAATCCCGCGAACCGTGGCGAGTCGCTCGGAGAGGCCCTTCATGGCAATATTGAAGAGCAGAGGAGAGATGACGGCCCCCTGTGGAGTGCCTCTCGCTCCCAAGGTAAATTCCGCGGATTTTAGTTGGCCGATCTTAATGGAAGCCCTGCGTTCCCTGAGAAAGGAGCTAACGTATGCGTGGAAACGTTGTCCCAGACACATATCCGAGACTGCCTCAAGCACAAACTTGTGAGAGATGCTGTCAAAAGCTTTGGCCAGGTCTAGAGCTAGTATGCCTCTAGTATCTCTGGTGTAGTTGTCAATAATTTGTCTCTTAATGAGGAGCATGACGTCCTGTGCAGATAGGGCAGGCCTAAATCCCACCATGTTTTGCGGAAATAGCTCTTGAATTTCGATGTACCGGGACACCCTATTGTGGATCGCATGTTCAGCCACCTTTCCTAAGCAGGACGTAAGCGAGATCGGCCGCATGTTCTCCGGTGCTAAAGGTTTCCCTGGCTTTGGAATAAGCACCACGGAGGCAGTCTTCCAGGATTCGGGGACAAGCCCCGTCTCCCAGATCTTGTTGACTTCCTCGGTTAGCTTCTGGATGGATTTACTATCCAAGTTAGGTAGGAGCCTATTTGAGATTCCATCCGGGCCCGGTGCAGAGCGTCCGTTGAGCTCCTGGAGAACCTCCCAAATTTCTGGTTCAGTGAAAGGTGCGTCCAGCTCCGCCACCGTTCCCCCCCGGTAACGAGGATAGTCGGCGTCACCGGAAGGACCCAGCGGAAGATAGGTATCCGCTAACCCTTGCAGAAGGGCTGTTTCAGACACACCTTTCGCCTTTTCACTATGTACAATTCTGTCAATAGCGAATCTCTGGTTACCTTTGGATTGCGACTGATCAAGTAGTTGTTTAAGGAGGTTCCATTTGCCCCCCACTCTCATCTGTCCATCAACCGAAGAACATACTTCGTCCCACTGCTGTTTGGATAGTTCAATAGAATAAGCTTCGATCTCGCGATTGAGTTCCGCAATTTTCTTTCGGAGTCTGCGATTGAGGCTCTGCGTCCGCCACCGGACTAGGATGGAATTTTTGGCCTCTAAGACGTGCGCGAGGTGAGAATCCATCCGATCAACTTTCAGGTCCGTTTTGACAACCTTGGTTGCAGCATTAACATCCTCCTTGAGCCTTGCAAGAAGGCTCTCTAAGCTGCCGTATTCATCTTGGTCCTCCCTTTGCAATGTTCGAAAGGCATCCCAGTCCGTTACCTTAAATTCCCTGAGGGGAGCCGCATTGACACCTAGGGTAATAGCCACCACGAAGTGGTCGCTACCTAGATTCTCTTGCAGATTTTGCCACCCTGCTGTACGAACGTTCTTGACGAACGCCAAGTCCGGAGTCGAGTCTCGGGCTACAGACGTGCCCGTTCTTGTCGGGAACTGCGGATCCATAATCAGTTCCAATGAGCAGTCCGATACCGCCTGTAGGAGATTATTGCCCTTGGGTGTTCGCCTAAGGTAGCCCCAAGCGTCGTGCGGAGCGTCAAAGTCTCCCGCTACCACGATGGGGGCCCCCTTAGCCAGAGTCACCGCTTTTGTCATGATCGAAGCGAACGCTTGCCGGATGTCCGACGGCGAGCTGTAGACATTCAGAATAAATACGCTGTTTCTGAGCCAGCTGTTCGGGATGAGTTCTACCAGAATTACCTCCGCCCTGTTTTTGCCCAGCTGTAGTTTGTGTTCCTGAAAGGAGCATTTTCTTGCGACCAAGGTTGCCAAACCCCGCTTTCCCTCCTCGCGCACCGAGACAACTCGATAGCCCGGGAAGGTTAGCGCTTCACCGAGAGTTTCCTGTAAGATAATTACGTGCGGTTTGACCGCCTGAGAAGCGACGAACTGCTGCAGCGGAGCCCTGCGCCTTTTGAAACTGGCACAGTTCCACTGCCAAACGACAAGCTCATTAGTGCTGCCCGCCATGATTATTGCTCTGAATTTGCCTCTCCCGCGCCGGGTGTACTGCTAATGCGCTTGCAGGTGACGGCGCCCTGTTCGGACCTTGCGAAGACGAGCGGGTCGTAGCTAGCGCGGCCTGCGTGCTTTCAAGAGACGACACCCTTTGTAGTAGAGTAGCCATGCTATCAGCGGGTTGTTTTATCGATTGCTGCATGCTTTCCAGAGCTGTGCTGTTGGACTCGGTCTCCATAGAGTCCCACTCCCCTTGCGAGGGCGTGGCCCTGCGTTTACCTGAGCGCGCCTGTGCTACCGCTGGTGGGGGCATCTGCTGGCTGTCGCCCTGGGATGAGTAAGATTTGCGAAGCGACTCAAGATCAGCCCTCATCTGTTGAAGCTCTGTCTTTAGGCGAGCATTCTCTTCGATCAACCTAGCTACCCTGGGGTCTTCCCTGTGCTCTGGCAATGCTACCTGCGTTACCTTTGTTGGCGGCGCCGCTGTCTTCGGCTGTGCTCGATCCGCCCAGGTAGGCGCTTCCTGGATCCGCACGCGCGAGCGAGAGCGCCCTCTGGATAGAGAGCGTCCCCTGGAACGAGAGGGCCTCCTGGAGAGGCTGCGCCGGTGGTAAGCGGGCGTGACCGACCGCCCCTGCTTGGGAGAACTTGCCACGCTGGAATCACGTGACCGGCACCCCTGGGCCGGCTGTTGCTGATTTTTGTTGGCACGCTTTCGGCGCCGTCTTGTCCTTCGCACAACGTAGGGGACTTGAAAGCGTTGTTTGCACGTTCTGTCCGCCGTTGGATGAGGTCCTCCGCAAAGAGAACACGTGGGAGAGCACTGGTGATCGTCAGGTGGGGAGGCGAGTCCACTGCCTCTGCACATCTTCTTGTCTGGGTTGGGGCAAACGTCGGCCCTGTGGCCCAGGCCTCCACACGCGTAACACACGTCGGTTTGTCGTTTGTAGAGCGTGCAGCGCAGTAAACTGACACCGCACATGACGTAGTTCGGCACCTTCATGCCGTCGAAAAGCACGACCACTGTGGTAGTGTTCTTGATCCTCTTGGCTTCTACGGCCTTGGGATTTCGCTGGTTGACAATCATTGCTTGGAGTTGGGTACAGCTGATGTCGACGTCTACTCCTCGTATGACTCCTTTACAGGTGTTATCGGGGGCCGCAACATACGCCGCCACGTTGTATAACCCTTCGCTTATGCGAATCTGTTTGATCCCAGCATACGCGTTCGCATTCCTCTGCGCCGGTGTGGAAATGACAAGAATGTTTTGAGCAACGTTAAGGCAAACGATGTCACCTTCGGTCTCAGCCGGAGCTAAAGCAGCCGCCGTAGCAAGAGCTTGCGCGTGCCTAATTTGGCTTACTTTTCTGACGTCGAGTCCGTCCCTCGGCCGGATGATGATTCGTATGTGGTCCCTCGGTAGACGAGGGAGCCTCGATGCGGCTGCGAGGCGCTTCATCGCGCCTTGCGGGGCTGCCGTGCGGCGGCCTCCCTTCGAGCCCACGTTCGATGCGTTGCCCGCCGTAACTGGCATTCCTAGGCGAGCTTTCTTGTTCCTGCCCAGCGCTGTCGTCCAACCAGGGCGATTCGCTTCTTCGCGAGAGATTTCCTCTCCCATCACCGTGTCTACTGTGGGCATGTTGCCCGTCCTCGTCGGGTTAGGCCTAAGCCTACCCGCGCCTCACCGGCATTAATTCGGCAAAAGGACCATTGACTGACAAAGTCCGGTATCGACGTGATCCTCGGAAGAACCTGCGTCGAATGGTGCACGGCTTGGCCACAAGAACCACGAAAATCCGACCGAAAACATTTACAGAAGCGGCAGCCGATCCTTCCACGTCCGCACTGGTCGGCAGGTTCTTCTTCTTCAAGCCGGGCACACCTACCGCTACTGCCAGTACCGTGAAATGGGACTCCGTGGCTTCGACGTGAACGCGCCGCATCCGCGCCCAGGTGAGCGACCTCGCGACATCGCCGACTACATCGCCGGATCGCAGTCACAACGACGATTTCGCCTGGCCGCTACGTCTCCCTGGGTCGCCGCCAGTACACAGGCCCCACCCGGGGCCGATTTCCCAGCCCCTACCCGGGAAACTAAAAGCAGCAACCGATGGAGGTGCGGTTGCTGCACGACGCAATGCCGAAGATCCTCCTCCGCCGCCGCCGCCGCCGATGACGACGACCACGACGCACGATCCTCCCGATGTAGTCGCAGCACGCCGCCCGACCAGAGTCTACACGAGAAAGCCTCGCCGCCGACGCGACATAGCAGCGCCGGAGCAAGCCGACGCAGCCGTTATCCGACGCGCCGACTAAGTGCTCGTTCACACAGCCGTCAAACGGCCCGTCACGTCACCGTCACAGCGCCCGTTTTCGTCAGGGGAGAGGGTTTCCGAGACGTTTTCTCCTCAAAAACGGGTTGACGGCGACGTAGAGCATTGCTCTACGTCGCCGTCACCCCGTTACGTCTCGGAATCCCTCTCCCCTGACGAAGACCGGCGACGTGACGGTGACGTGACGGGCCGTTTGACGGCTGTGTGAACGAGCACTTAACCGGAACGCCTGACGACGAACCACCGACCTCGACGTGATTATCGACGGCCACAGCGTCACCGGCCTAGTCGATGCCGGCGCCGACTACTCTGTCATCAGTGGTCTCTTCGCCGCCAAGCTCAAGAAGGTAAAGACTGCACGGGAAGGGCCACCTTATAACACTGACTGGAACCTGCACGGCAAGAGTAAGGGTTGACAGCGAGACGTAATATGAGTTTTGTGGTCCTGCTGGAATGCTCGCGAGACGTCATTTGAGGCATAGATTTCCTGGACCAGCACGGCGCACTCATCACCTGGATCTAAGATCCAGGTCAATCACGCTGTCCACGGATAATGCAACGCCGTCAGACCGCAACGTCGCTTATCATGCCTTGAATGTGACCGAAGAGCAGGTAACCGTCCCGCCACTGTCCAGCGCCATCATTTCCGTTCGCACCAAAGCGCCTACCAACTTACAAGGTGCCATCGAAGGCGACCAGAACTTGCTCCTAGCAGTCAAATGTGCGTCGCAAGAGACACAGCCAAGCTTCATAACGGCGAAGCCAAGGTAATGTTTACGAACTTCAGCAACGAATACCGGCACCTTAATAGGGGCACGACGGTAGCACACCTGAGTGATTTTGTGGAAGTAAGCAATGCCTTCGCCCTCACCGATTCTCGCGGACACGCAACGACGACCGCAGTGTCCGCATCTGCCTTCGACATCAATCAAAACCTTTCCAGGCAGCAACAAAAGGAGCTCAAGGCCTTACTACAGCAATACAAGGACTGCTTCTCGTCGTCATCGAGGCTTCGTCAGACCCCTCCCGCGAAACATCGCATCATAACTGACGAATATGCCCATCCTCTCCGTCAGAGACCCTACCGAGTTTCGGCACGGGAACGCGACGCCATCAAGCAACAATTTGACGAAATGCTGCGTGACGACATCATTCAGCCGTCTACGAGTCCGTGGGCATCACGCGTGGTGTTGGTGAAGAAGAAGGATGGAACCCTACGTTTTTGCTTCGTTTATCGTCGCCTGAACAAGATCACGAAGAAAGATGTGTATCATCTCCCACGGATAGACGATGCTTTGGATCGACTGTACAACGCAAAGTATTTTTCGTCGAGGGACCTCAAAACCGGCTACTTGCAAATCGAAATAGACGAGAGAGACTGAGAGAAGACTGCCTTCATAACACCAGACGGCCTGTTTGAGTTTAAGGTCATGCCCTTTGGTCTTTGCTCGGCGCCTGAGACGGTCCAACGGGTTATGGACACAGTAATGGCAGGCTTGAAGTGGCAGACTTGCCTCGTCTACTTGGACGACGTAGTCGTATTTGCTTCCAGCTTCGACGAACACCTCCGGCGCCTTGAAGCTGTTCTTCGGGTAATCAAAGCCTCCGGACTTACCCTGAAGCCAGAAAAGTGCCGCTTCGCCTACGAGGAGTTATTGTTCCTTGGCCACGTTATTAACAAGTCGGGAGTACGCCCTGATCCGTAGAAAACAGCTGCGATCGCCGACTCTCCCCCGGCCACCAACAAGAAAGCAGTACGCCGATTTCTTGGCCTCTGCGCTTATTACAGGCGCTTCGTCACGAACTTTTTGCGGATCGCCGAGCCGCTGACGTACCTCACGAAGGCCGACGTCGACTTCAAATGGGAAACGCCGCAAGTCGAGGCATTTCAAGAACTATAGCAACGCCTGCAAACACCGCCAATACTCGTACACTTCGACGAAAAAGCCGACACCGAAATTCACACGGACGCAAGCAGCACAGGGCTTGGCGCCGTGCTTGTGCAGAGGATCGATGGACTTCAAAGGGTCATCAGTTACGCTAGCGGTCACTTTCGAAGGCAGAAGCGAATTATGCCACTACAGAAAAGGAATGCCTTGCCATCATCTGGGCTACATCAAAGTTCCGCCCCTACCTGTACGGCAGGCCTTTGAAAGTCGTGAGTGACCACCACGCGTTGTATTGGCTATCTAACTTGAAAGATCCGTCAGTATGCCTCGCACGATGGAGTCTTAGACTGCAAGAATTTGACATCACCGTCGTCTACAAGAGCGTACGAAAACACTCCGACGCCGACTGCTTGTCTCGCGCCCCCGTCGATCCGCCTTCCCAGGGTGACCAGGACGATGACTCTTTCTTGGGACCTATAATCACCGACGATTTCGCGGAACGCGAACGAGCTGACCCAGAGCTCAAGAGCCTCATGGACTACCTGGAAGGTAAGACCGCCGCCGTGCCGAAAGTATTCCGCCGAGTGAGTGAGTGAAACAACTTTATTTCGAGATCCGGCTAGTTGCTGGTCCGGGCCAGACCGCTCAGATGGAGGGCGGAAGAACCTGTCTTCCTGTAGCCTCCCTGGCCTGCTGGATAGCCCATGTTTGGTCCTTTAGGTCGGAGCTGAGCAGAGTTTTCCGCCATCGCTCCCGGAGAGGTTCTGGGCAGTCTGTTTGCTGATCGGCGCAGCCCCATAGCATATGACTTAGGAAGGCCTCTTCTGTTTTACAGACTTTACATATACAGTCCGGGTAGAGTTCTGGGAACATCCTGTTTAACTGGACAGGGCTGGGATAAGACTTTGTTTGCAATTTTCGCCAGTCGGTCGCCTGTTTCCTATCTAATTTTGGATGAGGTGGAGGGAAAGTCCGCCTCGAGTCACGATAGTACTTTGTGTATTCGGCATAACTGGTTAGCCTTTCCTTGATTGGTTCGTCTTCGGCAACAGCATCTCACGTTGAGGATGCCCCTTGGGCTGCGCGATGGGTTAGTGCTCGCGACAGCGCATGGACCATCTCGTTCGGGTTGGGTGCGTCTGTGTCTGTGTATGCCGGGAACCAGATTAGATATCTGGGGTCCTTCGAAAGCTTCAGTTCCTCGCTATTTGTTAGAATTCGCAGGGCCTGTTGCGAGATTCGTCCTTGCACAAAATTCCTGATCGCGACCTGCGAATCGCTAAGAACAACGTTATGTTTGGTCGAGGTGAGGGCCATGGCGATGGCCACCTCTTCTGCTTTCTCTATTCGGGATGTTTGGACTGTACATGCGCTTATGCATTTTCCGGTCGCGTCGACCACCGCTGCGACATGTGCTCTCTGCTTGGCGTACGGGCTCGCGTCCACAAATAAGGATTTGTCACTCGTGCCGTGTGTCTTTAGCAGTGCTTTCGCTCTGTGACGTCTGCGTTCGCTGTTAGCGATCGGGTTCATGTTTCTGGGTAGTGGATTGATCACTAGTTGGGTTCTGATTGGCTTAGGAATGTCCCGTTTCTCGCCGTGCTGAACGTGGTGTGTAATACCCAGTTTTACCAATATGTTTCTGCCCGTTTTCGTCGCGGACAGTCTTTCTAGTTGCGAGATGCATTGGGCTTCGGCTATCTCCTCTAGAGTGTTGTGCATTCCTAATTTTAGGAGTAGGTCCGTGCTCGCATATTCCGGAATGCCTAAGGCCTGTTTGTAGACTTTCCTTATTAGGGCGTTAATTCTGTTGGTTTCTGCTTTGTTCCAGTTCTGGAAGGCCGCTACGTATGCAATGTGACTAATTACAAAGGCCTGGATTAGGCGCATGACGCTTGCCTCCCCCATGCCTCGGTGTCTGTTGGTAACTCTGCGCACCAGCCTCATCGCGTTAGCGACTTTGACTTCTAGTTTGCGTACAGTTTCCCCGTTGCTTCCCTTGGACTCGATGATTAGTCCGAGGACCCGTAGCTGCTGAACTGTGGGTATCGTTTTGCCATCCGCGGTGTTGACTTTTATTTCTTCATATTCGCGTCTCCCTTCGTATGATTTGGGAGGCCTACCTTTGAGCGTGGGCCTGTATAGAAGGAGTTCCGATTTTTCTGGCGAACATCGAAGGCCCGTACCTTCTAGGTATTTCTCCACTGTGATTACGGCTTCTTGAAATCTCTGCTCGATATAGCCGTCGCTACAGTCGTCTATCCATATGGTGATATCATCCGCATATATTGAATGATGAACTCCCGGGATTTTGTCGAGTTCACTCGGTAGACCAATCATTATCAAATTGAAAAGCATCGGCGAAATCACGGAGCCCTGTGGTGTTCCTCTGCTGCCTGTCTCGCAGAAGTCTGATTTAACGTCCCCTATGGTGATTCTCGTTTTCCGGTTTGTTAGGAAGTTGCTGACGTAATTGTACGCTCGCTCTCCCATGCTAAGGCTCGAGATTCGATCTAGGATCGCGCCATGTGCTGCGTTATCAAAAGCTTTCTTGAGATCCAGTCCGAGGATGGCCCGGGTGGATCTCGATTTATGGTCAAGGATTTGGTATTTCAGCTGCGGCATGGCGTCTTGCGTGGATAAACGCCGTCTAAAGCCTAGCATCGTATCTGGGTAGTGACCACCGTCCTCTAGATAGTTATTTACTCTGTTGAGAAATGCATGTTCCATTACCTTCCCCACGCACGACGTGAGGGAGCTAGGTCTGAGATTTGTCTTGTTGATCGGTTTTCCCGGTTTAGGTATTAGAATCGTCGTGGCTTCTTTCCATGCTTCGGGTATCTTTCCGCTGGTCCAACATTCGTTGATCTAAGCGGTTAAAAACTCGACAGAATTTTCGTCCAGGTTCCGAAGCATGCGGTTGGTTACACCGTCTAGCCCCGGTGCTGATTTCAGATTCAACTTGTGGAATACCGCTCGTATTTCTGCCGTGGTGAACGTCTCGTCTAGCTGGGGATTTGCATTTCCCGAGTAATCTGGATGTCGGACAGGCGGGCTCTGTGCGAGGTGGATGTCCTTTAGGTCCTCAATTAACTGAATCTCGTTTCCATTGAAGTCGTGCGTTAGTTTGCGAATAATGTGCCTCTGTTCCATTTTGGTGTTCGTCGGATCGAGAAGGAATCTAAGTAGTTTCCATGTTTGAGAGGTGCCTATCTGCCTGTCCATATCTCTGCATACCTCTTCCCATTGTTGTTCGCTGAGTTGTCTGCAATAAGTCTCAATGTCTTTGTTTAGTTGCGCAATCTTTTTCCGTAGCCCTCTCTGATGTCTCTGTTTCCTCCATCGCGCTTGCAGCGATTCTTTCGCCTGCCATAGGTGTATGAGCTTGCTGTCGGGCCTGTCTACGGGAATGTCGGCCTTGACTTCCTGAGTGGCCCGCCTGACGCTGCCTATTAAATTTTCGCACCAGCTCTTAATGTCCGATGTGGGCGGGGAAGTCGTTTGTCTTAATTCCCTGAATTTATGCCAATCTACTATGCGTTTAGTTCGTTTGGATGACACAGCTTCGTCGTTTTCTCGCGGGATGTGCGTAACTAGAATTCTGTGGTCACTACCCAGGTCATCGAAGGTGTTATGCCATGTCGCTCCCGGGGCGTTTTTGGTTGTAGTGAGATCCGGGGTCGTGTCTCTTTGGACACTCGGGCCTATGCGCGTGTGTGCACTGGGCTCAGTGATCAACGTTAAGTCTTCGTCTTGTATGCTCTGCCAAAGGCGTTTACCCTTGGTGGAGGTACTAGCCGTAGCCCCACGCTTCGTGTGGAGCATTAAAGTCTCCTCCCATTAAAAGCGGTGCATCTCCCGCCAACACTGCTGCTTTCTTGTAAAAGTTACGGAATCTTTGTCTCTGATTTGACGGGTGACTGTATACGTTGACAATAAACATATTTTTCGCTTTTGCGTTTCTAGAAATTACTTCAATCATGATGTGGTCGTGTTCTACACCGAGGTCGTGAATTTTTACCATTAAGTGTCGCCTAACTAACGTCGTGAGAATTTTATCGTTGTCGTCCCGGTCGGTGCCTATGGATTGGTAGCCCGCCAACTTGGCAAGGACGTGCGTTTCCTGGAGCAAGATAACATCCGGTTTATTACCCTGTTGAACATATTGTTGTAGAACGGATCTTTTTGCCCCGTATCCCCGACAATTCCACTGCCAGATTTTAAACTGCCCCTTACCTCGCCTGCCCATCTGCTATGGTTGCGTGCGACGGAGGGGCAAGGGTAGCTTGGTGTGTACTGGGCGTTGCCGTTAGTCCTGACGGGAGTTGCTGTTGCTGGAAAATTGCTCCTGCAACCACATTAGGTGCTGGTGCCACTTGGTTTTTGTGCCGTTCTATCGCTTCGACTCGCGTAGTGAGTGCTGCGATGTCTATAGACGCCCTAGTTGTGGCTTCGACTAATGATGTGATTGTGGCTAATATTTGATCTACCTTCTTCTCAATGTTGTCTAACCTGGTTTGTTGTTGCGCGGATTTTTGCCTAGGGACTTGTGCTTCTACGGACTTCTGTGCTTTGGCCTTTCTTTTAAGCGGAGGGGTGGTTACCTCCATGCGTTCTTCGACTACCGGAACCTCGCTACTCGCTGTCGCGGTAGGAGGAGAGTTTTGGGTTGGCTCTGATGTGCCCTATCTCGAGAGTTGTTCGATTTTGGCATGCAACTGCGCTATCATCTGTTTCATTTGAGCGTTTTCCGCTTTAAGCTTATCAATTTCCTTGATGTTAACAGACTCCCCAGTCTCGGCCGGTCGCGGCTCGCGTGCTTTATCTGCCCAGATCACCTTGTTTGGCGGCCCCTTGGACGTCGATCTGGACCTAGACCGGGCACTCCCGGGGGTAGAACCTCTCGTGGTGGATCTGGACCTCAGTCGCTCCCTCGATCTCTACCTTGAACGAGATCTTCCTCTCGCCTGCGGCGGAGCTTCCCTCAAGTCGTCCTGTATTCTGGCCCACTGCCTCTGCTTGACGATGAAGGGCTTTTTGTACTTGGCTTTGCAGTTTCTATCGCCTGTGGCGTGATCCCTGCCGCACATCCGGCATTTGGGCACACACGTGTGGACTCTGTTCGGATTTAAGGCGCCGCCCCTGGGCATAGTCTGTTGTTTGGGTTGGGGCAGACGTCGCTCCTGTGTCCGATCCTGTTGCACTGTTTGCAAAAGTCGATTTGCTTGCGGTAGAGCGTACATCGTGTGATGACCCCGGCGTAGCACACGCTAGACGGGACCTTGTTGCCGCTGAAGAGCACTATAACCGCCGTGGTGTTTCCAAGCCTCTTGGCGGTGATGACAGTGGGGTTCCTTGCCGTCACGAGAGCTGCCCTGATATTTCCTGGAGTTTCGTCCTGAGGAATCCCTTCTATGACTCCCTTGAATGTATCCTCGGGTGCTGTCTCGTACGCCGCCACTTCGTGCACCGTGCCTCTCACGGTGATCTGCTTGATCTGTCTGTAGTGATCAGCTCGATCCGGGTCGGGAGTGCTCACCACCAAGAGGTTTTGAGTTTTGTTGGGGCAGATCACATCGGACTCTCTCTCCTCGAAAGCTATGCCAGCCGCCTCGTATATGCCTCTATTTATTTCCATCAGACCAAGCTGTGCTCATCAGACCAAGCTGTGCTACGCACAATCCTCCTCTGGGTCTAATAACCACCTTGTAGTTGCCTGCGTGTAGTCGGGGCATCCTGCTCGTCTTCTGTATTCGGCCGAGCAGTCTAGCGTGGTTTCTGGTCTGCGCCTTTGCTTTACTCCCCGCTTCTGCATTGTTGTTGTAGTCGCCGTTGGCGTCGCTCTCCTTGTTGTTGCCTGCTCTTCGGTTGCGCTTGCGTTGGACGACGTGCCAGCCCTCTTCTTCAGCCGATCCGTCTGAGTATTTAGCATTGCCTTGGTGAATATCCATATCTCTATCACTGGCGTCCTCGCCTAGCGTCTTGGTTGCCGCCGATTCCGGCTCCATAGCGTCTCGCGCCGCCGGCGCGTTGGAGAGCCCGGCCCGTGGCGCGCTCAGAAAATTGGCAGTAGTTTAGCAACAAATTGCAGGCCCACCTGGATGTTGGTATCCACGTATTCCTGGTGATGAGGCGGTTCTTCTGGTACCAAATTTCCTTGGCTTGATGGTGATTGCCGCTGCGAAATCACGCACAGAAGCGGGAGCCGACGTGATATGCGTCCGCACCCACAGACGACCCCAGCGCCTCCCCCGCCGAGGACTGGCTTCGTTTTTCCTGCGGAACAACGTTCTCCTGAAGAACTTCTCGCCGCTCCGCGCCGACCACCTCCTCGTTTTGCCTTCAGCTTTACGTCCAGAGGTTCTGGAAGCTTTACACGACGACCCGACAGCCGGACACCTCGGTTTTCCCCGCACACTATCAAGAATACAAGAGAAGTACTATTGGCCTCGCCTCACTGCCGACGTCACCTATTACGTAATGACATGCAGAGACTGTCAGCGACGCAAGACGCCAACATCTAGGCCAGCCGGACTTCTGCAACCGATCGAACCACCTCGACAGCCGTTCCAGCAAATCGGCATTGGACTTACTGGGGCCTGTTCCCGACGTCGACTTCCGGCAATAAATGGATCGTCATAGCGACTGACTACCTCACCCGCTAAGGCGAAACAAGGGCCTTGCCCAAAGGCACTGCCGCCGAGGTCGCCAAGTTCTTCATTGAGAATATCGTCCTGCGTCACGGAGCCCCGGAGATCCTCATCACCGACAGAGGTAGGGCACTTACGGCTGACCTAACGCAGGCCATCTTGAGGTAGTCACACGAAGCACCGCCGAACCACCGCCTACCACCCGCAGACGAATGCCCTCACCGAGTGTCTAAATAAGACCATCGCCAACATGCTGGCCATGTACGTCGACGTCGAACACAAGACGTGGGACGCCATACTTCCGTATGTGACCTTCGCGTACAACACGGCCTGGACAAGAAACGACGCAGCTTGCTCCATACAAGCTTGTCTACGTACGGAGTCCAACAACGACGCTTGACGCCATGCTGCCAGTCGGCACCGACGAAGAAGACCTTGACGTTGCCAGGTACCTGGAGTGCACCGAAGAAGCTCGACAGCTAGCCCGCTTGCGTATCAAGAGGCAGGAGGCGGTCGACCGGCGCCACTACAACCTTCGGCGACGCCACACCGAATACCATACCGGCGACCTCGTCTGGGCCTTGACGTCAATACGACGACGCGGACTGCGTGAGAAGCTCTTGCGCGCTACTTTGGACCCTACAAGGTAGTCCGACGTTGTGGTGAACTGGACTATGAGGTCGTGCCCGATGGCTTAACGTCATCCCAGCGGCGCCGTGCACGACCCGAAGTTGTGCACGTTGTGCATCTGAAACGTTATTACGCGCGCTGATTAACTGTTACGTATTGTTAATTTATTGCATGTAATCTTACTTGCATATTCTATTTTCAGCATCGGGACGATGCTTTTTCAGAGGGGGCAGTGACACGTGCGGTTGTTTTGGCTTAAGTGGAAAGCCGTTATCACTTCCCACTGACACGCGCGCTCGTTTTGATTGCGGGGAGCGCTGTTATCACTTTCTGTTACGCGCAACGCAGGCCGCGTTTGTACCGCATGCCACTTCTGGAACCGTGTCGACCATTCTTGAGACTTTGCATGCTTGACGCACACATTTCACTGAATTCTGGAACTCCAGAGATAATGCGAGAACGCCATGTGGCGCCGTGTATAATAGCCGACGCACTGTGCCGCTTGTCAGTCTTTCCGTCGACCGACGACTGTTCACGCCGCTGTTGCTGTGCATTGTCATTGGCCTTGTTTTGCTGGGCACAAGTTCGCCCAATAAACTGTTCGCCTGACATCACCTTGAGTCTTGCGTGCTTCGTCTGAATTGCTGCGTGTGTCACCACCACGTGACAGTATGATAATCGGCGCCGCGACGTAGATTACCCTCCTGAATCTCTGGTTCTACTCTGGACGCCGTGTCGACAACAAGGCCTTTGCGAGAAGTTCCTCCCTCGCTACACAGGACCCTACAAAGTTCTCCGGAAGCTCAACGATGTCGACTACGTCGTCACTCCGCTAAAACATCGGCCGTCTTCTCTCTTCACGTCTGCTACTGAAGTTGTCCACGTGTCGTGGATAAAACCATACCGCACCACCAGCGCTGAATAATTTTAGAAGGCGCCAGGATGGCGCACCGTTCGCTGGGAGTGATGTTACGAAGCGCGCCGAACCGAGGCTGTCAAACGAACGATCGGCTACGCGAAGAGGAAGAAGTAGAGATGGACCGCGTGCGATTCTGGTAGCCATGCTGCCGCAGCCCCAGCCTGTGCATACTTGAATGTGCCCATCTGGCTCTACCGTGTAGCTGTGATTCCCTGTGACAATATTAACGTTTCCTTTGGTGTTTGAAATTAATGAGTGCGTCATGTAATCCTGACGGAGGAGGAGGGGGGGAGCGAAATAAAGCGAGCGCTTCAAAACTCGCATCGAACTATGTATATCTTTAGGAATTGGAACATCACTGACAACAGATTACTTGGCGATAAAGAGTATCCAGTGGAACGCTCCTAGGCATTTTCAGGGAAGTCCGAATATACTTAAGACAACATTTAAACTTTCCTTCTAGTGGATTACAAGTGCCACACGTATTGAGCTTTGCACTTCGGTCTTTAAATGTGTAGTGTGCTTCCAATACGCGAACAGGAAGTGGCTCACATGCCCGAAAGCATGCGAGTAACAAGGACGCATTTGACCCCAATGCTATAAAAATAGACCATTGTACCACTATATTACTGCTAGACTACAACTGGCATACTAGATTTTGGCTGACCATGCCATTATATACTGGAGCATGATTTTCTGATACGTAGTCGGCATTTCGCAATATAAGCTTTGCCCTAGGGAATACTAGTCTTTCTAGCTTTTCAAAAGTCTGATTCACAGTTTCGGATGTAATGTTCTTACGCGTAATTTCAAACCATTCGTGATATACTGTTCGTATGTTCATATGTGTGCGACTGCGCTCAAGTATATCACTGTAATAAATTTGAACTACATTGGTATATGCTGAGTTTAGCGACGAGTTATACAACGTGTGTTTATCTTATTCTTTTTGTAGCGTAATAAAAGTAAGGTTTTCACTGTTCGGCTTTTATAACACATAACCTTTATGTAATGGCCAAACATCATTGTGGCAGATGGAATAATAAATATGTAAATAAATAAATATCATAACCTCACATACGTCATTTCAATCAATAAGTTCTTGTAGCGACATAACAGATGAATTACAACGCATGAAATTAGCAGAGTAGTAAAGCACAATCACTGCAACGGGACCCTCTGTCGAGGCTTTAGGTAACTTATAAAAGCATTAGCAGCAGTATGAAGAGTGGAAAATAAATAAGGCAGTACAGTTGCTGGAATAAAAACAATAACGCGTGAAACCAAGAAAACGAATAACCTAATAAAGAAAAATAGCATATGGAAATACAAATATAGTACTACTAACGGAAAATACAGATACAAAATTTACGAAATAATCTTTACTGAATTCTTCAATGGCATTAAGGAAACTTTAGATTGCGGTAGTGTGGGTAGAATATCCCATAAAGAGACTGTACAGAAATTTGAGGAAGTCTTACCGTATTTATTATGAAATTTTCTAAGCAATAAGTCGTTAGCCGCAAACCTGGTAGCGTTAGAATTACTAAAATCTCAGGATCGGTGAATTTTCTAGAAGTGGATTTATTATTTGTTCATACAGCAACACCACCGGATCAAACCGAAACAAGTTCTTGACAGTTATGTTTTTGGAAAACCATCCAAAAATAATGCATCCCACAGAAGAATGGCACGCAGGATATGATCACCTGCAACTGAGAGTGCCCAGTGAAGTAGATGGTGGTAGGCACGTTAGAATTTTTAGTTATTCCTGTGTAGGCGACCTTTTGGCTGCATGGCAATAAATCTATAGTCAATATTAGAAATAATCTTGGTGTGATGCGGGTTCTTCGTTTTAGAGATTTGTTCCGAACGGCTCTCTCAGGCGGTGCCTCGGGGAGTTTAATTAAGGATGAATCTGTCACACAAAATGATAAAGACAAACATTTTAGCATAAACTAATGGAAAGGAAAATGTGAAACACTAAACATGGGAAAATTGTCTGCATGCGACCATTGCTCCCTAGTTGGGCGCCTGACAGCGGGGTAAAAAGCTGACGTCAGTCTCACCTATTCGTCCTTAGCACTAGTCGATGACACGACAGTCGAAAAGAGGCGGGGGTGGCTTGCGGCGTAGCCACAATACGTCTGGCGAGGACGGAAGACGTAAGTGGCTAGCCGGCTCGCTCGGCACGAAGCTCGTGCCCGACTTCTGCCTCAAGGCATGGGAGATTGCTGCAGGTTGCTGGCTGGATTCCGTACACGGCCGGAGCTGCGAAGATGGGAAGCGTTCGACTCGAGTTGTTAGGACAGGGAACGCTTGATAGGAGGCCCCGCGGTGAGGTTACGCTCTGTGGCTCGGGTTCGTGAACCCCAACGCCTGGCCTTCTTGACGACCTAACTGATTCGCTTCCTGAAACACGTCTCGACCTTCGGCGATGCAAGCCTCTCTGGCTCATCTTTTCCCCGTTATTAATGGGCCGCAGGGAAATCCCTGGTATTGGAGGACTTGCCGCACGGTCCCGCTCTTCAGCGTCTTCGTTTTCTACCCTCCGTCATTATTAATCGCGCACTTTTGGAATCGCGTACTCCACTGCACCACACATCACATCGGACAGCACCGAACATAATTAACGAGGTTTGCATTAGAACTATGTCCACATCGCTCGCACTTAACACGCATGTAAGCCCGTTCAGCACACGTTCGCGTAAGCACACTCAGGCTGCCAGTGCAGCCGAAGTGCACACTTAGAAGCCGTAACCGCATTATCAGCACCAATGCGGTGAGCGGCGATAGCCAAGCGCGCGTTGACAGTGTTTGTGTTCATAGGGGGCTTTCACTGCGGGATCTAAAGATACGAAAGGACTTTCCCGGTTGCCTGTTGTTACGCTTGCGCTACCCAAAAGTCACGCAGAGCTGGCTGACAGACGGAAGCTATTTCTTCAGTCACCACAATGAGCGGCCGCGGCTAAGTATAGCAACGGGATATGCGCATGTGGTGTGGCCGCAGTGACGCGTCGCCCTCACCAAAACATTGAAGGACCAGGCAGAAAATAAGCGGCGCTTTGCGCATAATTTTCTTTTGGGCGAATGACGTGGGAAAACGGACACTCGAGAGCCGACAGGTTGCAACGTGGCTTTGCTGCCCTGCATGATGCGTGGCGTACGTAAAGTCCACTGTTCAATACTGTTGAGCGGAACTTGACAAAAGCGACATTGTCCCTCTGCCTTTCCGTCTTAAATGTAGCGCGCTACCGTTGCTGTTCCACCAACACTGAAAGGAACGACGGTGTTCCTTCATCCTTCTCAAAACGAACTAGTCCCATGGAGTAACGACGTTCCGTACGACACTGCTGTACTTCACCGGTTTCCAGGACCATTCCATAGAAGCGGGAAGTAAAGGTCAATACCGACGCGGTATAACGGTGGAGCAGGACATATGCCCAGGCAGAACAAGACGGCACCGAGCTTGATGCAAAGATGGAAAACATGGGGTGAAATAGTCGAAGCACATTGGGCATTAATTCTGCCCCCCCCCCCAAAAAAAATACATTAGTGTTGGCTACCAGTCATCTAACGTTGGAAAACTTCGAAATAATGGCTTTAACGGACATTGCCAGTCGTTTATACTTTCAGTTATGGTATAGCTTTTAAAAACAAAGGTAATTCGAACGGCCCTTGCCAGCATTTATTAATGGCTGTGCCATCATTTCTTTACCAGCATATTTCATTGCATGAGTCACTTTTTCTTGCCAGCCCTCTTTGTTGGCTGTACCAATACTTTCCCCACGTTTCATTGTCTGTTATATAAAGCCCTAGTGTTTCCATGCATGCGCTTAAATTTGTTTTGCCTAGGGTTCTACCTCTAGGCAGCAAACAATAGCATCCGGTAAGTTATGGAAGTAGAAATAGCTTTATATTATATATAGACGTGTACATGTATTTATTGGGAAACAACCTTGAACTTTGTTGTTTTTACCGCTTCGTCATAATGCCAATCGCACAGAACAGACACTGATGATCAATGGACTAATAATGTTGTCACGTGGTCGTGACGATTTGAAGGCAGCAGAACTCAAGACGATGTCAGGCGAACTATTTAGTGGGCGAGGCTGCGCCCAGCAAAACAAAGCCTATTACACTGCACAGCGATAGCGGCGTGAACAGTCATCAGTCGACTGACAAACCGCGAAATGCGCCGGAGCACGTAATAATGCGTTTTCGCAGTGTCTCTCAAATTCTAGAAGGCACTGAAATGTGCGCGTCAGTCATGGAAAGTTTCAAGAACGGTCAAGACGGTTCTCGAAGCGACATGCAAAATTAACACGTCCTACGCTGCGCGTAACAGAAAGTGTTAACGACTTTCCACTTAAACAAACCAAAACAATCGTACGTGCCCAATATACATGGGGGTTATTTCAGGCCATCTGTCCAAACCATGACGCTCGGCCTTGGGCGCTTCCCTGGTAAAGTACTGAGAACTCTATTCGAAAAAAAGATGTTCACGTGCTTTATTCCTAAGTATATACTGCAAAGGAAAACGTACTTGAGATTTTTTTTTCAGCACAGCTCCCAGCACCATTTTAATATTGCAGAAACCTCAAAACTATGAGTCCCGAAACGCATTAACAAAAAGATTGCGCTTCTATATTAGGTGAGTGCGAAATCTTCCCGTAAATACGAAGTTAGAATTGTTGGAACGGCTATTATCCAACTTTACGTTACTGTGAGTATCTTACACGGAATTAAATGTGCAGAATTCTCTTCTTGTTGCCAATTTTTTGTGCAGACTGCACTCTCTCTGGGCGGGGGGAGTAGGTGAATAAGAACTCCCAGGGCCACGCAGAGGAGGAAGCTAGGTTTTGCTGCCAGTTTTTTCTCTGAATCTTATTCAGAAAATGAGCAAGAACGCGCAAAACTGCATTTCTTAGCAACATTCACTTTCCTCGGACTGAAGAACTTTCATATGTTTACTGTTACAGGAAATGTCTGAAGTTGTATTATATAGGTATTTGTGCTGTCATCTGTTTCCCCATCGTAGGAAAGCGTTGTTGCGGAACAAGTGCATACACAAGATTTTCCGAGTCACTGGAGGAGCCCGGTGGCAAGATAACTTGACATTTGGTTTATTTCACCATAATCGAAACGATTATAACTACTCAATCAGCGCCTTATGTGTATATTTCAATGATTTAATCGTAAGTACGAGAATAAATGCGATGTTCAGTAGAGTGCCCTAAACTGGACTAATGTGGACCCTTCATATATATATATATATATATATATATATATATATATATATATATATAATCAGCTATTGCCAGATACCTATGCTATTGCTATATCAGAGTTGTCAGAAATGTTCGTGACAGATGGCGCTGACAATATATATATATATATATATACCAATATGATTGATTTTCCCGTTGTACTGCAGGGGCTGCCCGGTGCTGATGGAAAACCAGGCGACCAAGGCGTTCAAGGCACGCAAGGCCTAGCGGGACTGCCTGGAATACCAGGGGCGAAGGGAGATCAGGTATGAGGCCTCTCCATACTTACTACGCACTCGGTTCATCTAGGGTGCGTCTGTATGAGCGACCGTCCCAGCATTGCCCCGAAGAAAATGAGTGATACCTGCACTGGTCGCGCAGCGATAGCGAACCTGACAGGCTGGTCGGAGCTTCTCTACGGCACACCCGCGTTTCGGTCGTGGTCCGAGGCTTCGGGAGATGCCTCGCATAGCACAGCGAGGCTTAGCGAATGGTTCTCGGTGTTTTACGCACACCGACCTCAGCGTAGACGTTCGCATAGAACCACAAACGGCGGCAGACGCGGCCCGCGTAGACGGCACGCCGCCCCACCACTTGGTACGCTACGCGTTTCCGCATTGTTCGCGCTATAAGAGGGCGCATACTCTAGTGGTGCAAATTTATGCATGGACGGATTGCATTGCGAGGATAGCAATGCATTGATAGCATTGCCGTACACCGCACAAATGGACGTACAGTGTGGTTGCCTTCTTTTTCTTCTGCTTCAGCACGTGTACCCGCCTGCTGCAGTTTTCTCAGTGCAGTAGTGGGCTTAGGTCATGTGCGCAGAAGAAGGAACAAGCGCATGTGCAAACGCGGTACACAGCAGTCCACGCGATGATGATAGTTTTGTGACACACCAAACAAATGACTGTGGCGCAGCGCACAAATATATAAGAGCCAAATGCTTCGCATTTAAAATGTCAGGAGAAATGTCGTCGACGAAATAACATCTGCTGACTTAGCTCGTGCCAGACCACGGAGGAAGGAAACTCCGGAGAGGCCCAGTCTTCGCGCTGACAGAGAAGTGTAGAGGAAATCATCTATTAGCGACCATTTTGACGGGCCCCACCACAGTGGTATAGTGCCTATGGTACACTGCTGCTGACCCGAGGGTCGCGGGATAGAACCCCGGCCGCGGCGGCTGCATTTCGATGGAGGCGAAATGTTGAGGCCCGTGTACTTTGCCATGTCCATGCAGGTTGAAGAACCCCAGGTGGTCAAAATTTTCGGAGTCCTTCACTGCGGCGTGTCATAATCGTAGGTGGTTTTGGCACGTAAAACACCAGAACTCTCATTTTGACGGGGCACAGTGGGAGCTTATGGCCATGTGCGTGCTGCGTGTTGTCTTGCGGCAGCGTGTGTCACGAACTTTAAGTGCTCGACAGTATGCGTCCTTCCTACTGTATTGAAAACAGCACAGCCTTATCTTGCAACCATCGAGCCTGGGCTAGACGAGTGAGCATCGGATTGCGCCGCGGGTGAACGATATCGGCTGTGTTCCGAGACGTCGTGCCCAAACATCGTCACACAACGAGAACCCACTTTCACGCAACCCTTACGATGAACGGCTCCCAAGCCACTCACAATTGTCCAATGTTTCTACTCGTGCCTGGCAGTAAAGCATACTTTCGTGTCACACGTGTATCATCTGCGGGATCACCGCAGATTGATTTGTGGGGTTGATTGTGGGATTGATTTGTGGGTGGGATTTGTGGGAAACCAGTTCTCATTATGAGAGACGCAGTATAGTAGATGTCTCCGGAAATTTCGATCCACCTTAAGTTCTTTAACGTGCACTGACATCGCACAGCACACGGGCCTCAACATTTCGCCTCCATCGAAATGCAGCCTTCGCGGCAGGGATTCGATCCCGCTACCTTCGGATCTGCAGCCGAGTGCCGTAACCACTAGACCACCGCGGCGGGGCAATCACCGCGGATGAGCGGTGTAAGCGGAAAATTTCAGCGCGTGCTAACGTGCGGCTGCCGCCGTACTACTGTCGCTTCGTCGAAGTTGAAAATTCGCGTTATAATAGCCGCCGTTAACGAAAGCATGAGCTGCACATTGCTGCACCTAGCTGCTGATGCCGGTGAAGCTTAATAAGTACTCTACTTTGTCATCCTTTTTATCTGCTTTTCTACAATACGTTCACGCCGTTTTAGATAAGTGTCGTGTCTTCTGTCCACAATTGGCACGCTTGCATATATTCCGAAGCGGACACAGTTCATATACGATAGCTAACACTCCTCGGTGCGCTATCGCATTGCCTTCGTGCTTCGTTGCCTGAAACATGTGTAATAATTCTCGATGAGCACTCATATGCCAAGAAGAGAGTACGCGTCCGTGCCAGTAAGCAACATTCTTCGTCCTATGGTGAATTCAACACGCGCGACGACTACAGTCGCGCGCCGCTCGCAATCCTTCCCCCCCGAGAAGCGGAGCTTTGGTTTAAGGCACGGAGAAAGAAGTATTTGGGGATAGGAAACTCAAATGTCACTGCAGCCCTCGGCGGCGGCCCGTTAATGTAACGCTTAGGTGAGGAGGAAGTTCAGTTTTCTGCACATCACGACAGATGACGCTTTCGGCCTGTTGCCATCGTTTACAAGTCATCCTATGGGCGCGACGCGCAATAATCGCTTTACCCTCTCATATATTGTAAATTTTCTCAGTTTCCAGTACATATAGCAACAATAAACAGGAGTATCGGACATTTTAGCTGCAGTTAGAAATAAATGGTGGCCCAATTACGTGCCGCACAGCGTTTGGAACGAGCTGTTTTCAATCACTCCAGAGCAGACGACACATGGCGCTGCAAGTCACTCGCTGGCGTGTTGTGGGCACGCATGGGTAGGAAGGCCGTGAAAGCTCCTGCGTATTATTTGTGATCTGCTCTCTCTATATATCTCTCAAAGGATTCTGCAGCGTTCTGTGGGGGCGGCTCCTCAAACTTCGTGCGCGCTTTTCGTGTTGCGACAAAGTTAGTGCGCTGTCCAGTATTGCCATCATGTGCTGTGCCGTCAAACCTGCGTCATCCTGCAAAGCGAAAGTGATAACTTTCAAAATTACCATTGGCTCGGTGAAATTGGAGGTGTACGTTCGTCCAATACCAAGGAGACCAAGGGCTCATGGCCCGTGACTATGCCTCCAAGAAGCATTTCTCGGATAGTCACATACGCGTCTATGTTAAAGCGAGCTTGGTGGTGAAGTCTTCGAGAAACCGAAACAGCCTGTATTGTAACTAGATGCCGTGCCGTGAATATTTCCGCGCTCTGTCTCAGCCTGAGATTCATACCCCACTCCCTCTCAACACTCCCCTTACAGCACCGGTTGTATCCTCACATCTCCCTAAAAATTCCTCAGATGATCATTGAATTCGTTCGTATCCAAAATCCCCCAGCTACTGCTTACGCCATGGGTAATACCACCCGCCACCCCCCCCCCCCCCCCAAAAAAAAAAGAAATTCCTGATAAACCGCTGGTTCAGCTACCTGTTTTCCGTTCGCACCAAAAAACACAAAAAAAAACAAAGGAAGCACACAGCCCACTGGACCTGACGTGGAGTGCGGAGAACGTGCAGTTGTCAGTTAAGACACAAATTTGCTCGCTGCTTGCCACGATGAAAAAAATGAGATGGTGCGTCCTCTCAAGTCCCTTTGCCACGAGTCCATTGCTTTGAACAATAAAGAATCATACGATGGCGTATGTATAGTTGAAGGAAAAGAAACTACGTTGTACCAATAGTTCTGGTGCCGACCTAACCAACCAAGCTCGCGTTATACAGTAAAAGAATTATACATTTCGCCTTCCAGGTACTGTGCAGGTAGTTCTTGTGTATGCGACACTTTCTTTTCGTTCAGATAATTGGCAGCCACCGAGGATGCGCAAGAAAATCATCCACTGCGATCAATCGGCGCCGGTTGGCCTAGAAACATTAAGCCGGCAAGCCTCCGCGCAGAGCGCTACGCGCGTTCCTCCTTCTCCGCGAGACTACTTGCCCGACAGAGGGCGCGGCGGCGCGGTGCCCTACGGCACGACTTTATCAGGCCGCCCGAGCCAGTGCTGTTTCCCCTCCTCAAGAATTCTTGCTCCGTGGTTTAGCGTATTTCAGTGCGCCCCTCCCATTTGGTATGACGGGGCGAATGCGCACTGAAATGGATCTCAGAGGCTCTAAATGCGGCTTCACGAGAATCGATGCCTCAGTTTTTAACACGGAAGTGGTTTATGCAGGGGTACACCAAGAAATCAGCGACCCCTACTTCCGTAACGCAAGTGGATGCGTGAAAAAATGAACAGATATTTCTAATGAAGAAGTACCATCCGCTCGGACTCGAACCCACATTCAGCGCGTTGCGACGATAGGAATTGGAGGCTCTACCAATACACCATCAACACATTCCATGCAGAGGGAATAGACGGGCCTTATACTAACCGTTTCACAATTTACATCTAACTGACGTCATGTTAAAGCAAAGCCGTTTAGCAAGCAAAATTACTCTCACATGAACATCGCCTCATTTTTACCGCTCTCTCCGTTTCCAGCGGTGGTATCACCAACTAGGAACAACGGAGCGCAGAAGATTGTTGCACTGATGCGCGCCGGCAGTTAGCGCTTCCGTAGTCTCAGCACCTCGATTGCAGCTCCGCATTGGGTCGTCCCGCCGGTGCGTTGCTTTGCCAATGCAGTACAACAACGTCCGCTACATAGTTTTTCTTCTGTGGCTAGTTGTGTTCCCGCTCACTATGCTGTAGGAACGCAAAAGATGACCGCCTACAAGGAAAGGGGCTTCTTTTGCTAAACAGGACTCTGTTCGCAAAACGATCCGCTGACAACCAGTTTGATTTCGCTTGCAAGGTTCACCATTGGCGAGCGCCCCAGGTTTATGGCAGATTTTCACAGGGCTGTGGCACATGCAATGTAATTTCTCCGGAAAGATGTGAGTCGTTCGAGAACTTTCGCTTGTGGACAGCTGTCACGACCGCTCTACAGTGTCGAGCTGCCGCTGATGTCTACTTACAAAGGATTCACATGTCAGGAGCACACAGCCCACCTCCCGCCCCTCGGCCAAAGACTTAGAAGGCATAGTGCGGCCAAACATTTAGAAGGTGATGATGACTCCCTGACTCACGGGTGTCACGTTGAAAAGGGTGACTTTAGGATTATCGTTGTATAATAAGCCTTTAATTCTATGAGTAAGGGCTTGATCTTTACTTCGGAATTTCCGGAAGATAACAAGATGGATTTTCTTGATGTGAGGTTAGAATTTCTACCTGAACATGTGTGTTCCTCCTACTCGCCCCATGTCGCCCCATGAAGTACACCTCAACCCCCGCAGGGGTGTCTGCTTCTGCAGGTGTTTTGTGCATACTCAAAAGAGGAGGCGTGCAGGACACGGACACAAGGACAGCAGTGAACACCACGAACGCCGACTAACAACTGAAGCACAGCACAGAGGCGAAAAAGAAAGAAGACACACACCACGGACCCGAGCTCCCCGCAGGGGCGCCTTGTGAATATTGGTGTTGGTGCTTGGCTCCAGCACGGACCTTTAGCCCCCATACTGAAGCTGTGGCCAACCGTGGTGAAATGTTGTAAGGTTAAGGGCAGAAACCGCGAACGGTGGCAGTCGAGGCCTTGGTCGAGTCACGGATGATGGACGTGCTGAAGCCTTTCGGCTGCTAGGGTCAACAGACCTTGCTACACGTATGGAGATGAAAGGTAGCTGACCCTCTGGAACCCCATTCATTACATGTATTGCATTTTTCTCCTCTTCTAAAAGAAATGATCGGTCCCTTACGGGTCCACGCCGAAGTAATGCAGACAAAATCACCCGTCGCAGACATCTTTCAAGGTTCTTGATCATACATTCACTTGACGACAAGATTAATGTAAAGAACAAATCAGTCTGCAATTGGGAAGTTCTTACACTCTGCTATAGGCTCCGACTACAACGCAAAACTCCTGACTTCAGGTGATATGCTAGTAGAAGTTCCCGAAAGAACCAGTGTGAAACCCTACAAAGCAAAGACACACTAGGGGATCTCAAAGTAACAATCACACCGCATCGCACTTTGAACACAGTACAAGGTGTGGTATCGCAGAGAGACTTGTTGAAAGAAACGGAAGCTGACCTGCTTGAAAATATCAAAAGCCAGGGTGTGACCGCTGTTAGGCCTATCACCATACGACGCAACGGTGAGGAGATCCACACTAAGCATCTGATACTTACATTAAACTGCACAAGCCTCCCGCAATCCGTGAAAACACGATTTATGTCTTGCCCTGTACGGCCGTACATTTCCAATTCGCGCAGGTGTTTCAGCTGTCAAAGATACGGCCATGGCACCCCATCTTGTCGGGTTAAAATCACATGTGTCTACTGCACAGAACATGACCCTCCGACAGAAAAATGAATGTGAGAAAAAAGACAAGACAAAGTGCGCAAACTGTGAAAGCCCCCATGCTGCTTTTCCACGTTCATGCAGCTCTTTTCAGAAAGAAAAGGAAATTATTCAGCTGAACGTAACCTCAAACATTTCATTTCAAGAGGCGCGAAGAAGATATCCAACATTTTCCGGAAACGCGTACGCCAGTGCTGCTCGCCGGGGGGGCGGAACGGCAGACGGTGACAACGGGATCCCAGTACAGCTCAGCTGATCTGGCTCCATTATCGCCTCACAAAATCCACCCATCGTCTACTAGCTGCGCCCAAGTGGTGTGGCCCCTGATAAAGAGGTCGTGAAGGGGCAGACAACCTCTCATACAGTGTCCCCCGAGGCTCACCCGAACACTTCCAGCTTGAGTACCCAGGCCACAGCCTCTGTCGAGGCAAGGCCGGGAACTCGGTCTTCACTGTCTAGTCCCTTACGAAGATGCCATATATGGAGTGATGTAAAAAAATCCATGTATGGTTATAATCAAAATTGGGCAGATATGGCCATATATGGCATATACGGCCCTTATATGGCCGTATCTACCCAATTTTGAATATATCCGTATATGGGCCCGTATATGGCCATATCTGCCCAATCTTTTTATATATCCATGTATGGCTCCTTATATGGCCATATCTGCCCACTGTGTAATATATCCGTATATTGGTAATTAAATTACCATATATGCTTGACACTATAGGCCATATGTGAGTGCTGAATACGCATATGAACAAAAACAGAACGCAAACGGAAGATGGGCCATTCATGTGTGTATTTTATTTTCCAGCTATGTTTTGATTCTTCGGCATTGTCTTTTTTTGTCTTTTTGCTTTTGCACCCAGGGATAAGATTACAAGTCTTCCACTGTACTCAAGCTGGCACCTCGTAGAGAAGTCTTTCGTGCAAGCTGTAAATGGCAAAAAACCATTGAAGCATGAAAGTAATGCTGATATATTGAGAGCCGATAAATAGCTCTAAAATATGTGCAGCTGATGACACAATGACACAATATATTATAGGTATACATGTGTGCACGTAGGCGCCAAAAACAAGAATCAGAAAACATCGGAGCGGGCCCGTATCCTTAAACCATCCTGTGTCACCGTGACTGCGCAATGTGCTGGTCGATATGCAAAGCACCTTACAAACAGTTGCTATTTCAACTTATTGCCTTGCACTTTCAGGAGACGGGAAGTGCTTGTCTCTGTTTTGTCAAAAACAATTCATGGCAATTAAGCTGCAGCTGTCACGTAGGAAAAAAGAAAAACACTGTTTTTTCTCAATGACGTGATTAGCTTGGTAATCAGGTGAGGCCGGTCTTCCGAAATGGCGTCAAATGTATGCACATAAAGCACTGTCATTGATAGCTGGACCAGTAAAATTTGTATACATTATTGCAATAAAGCAACTAACCTTTGATGTATAGCGACGACTGAGTGCATTGTAACCTCTCCGAAATAGTGTGCGGCGTGCACACTATTTGGTAAATAAATAAAGTTACCGCGGATAATATCTAAAATGCGGCCACACCATTTTCATGCTCAATATAACATTTTGAGCTGCTTCTGAGGCAGCATGCATTTCCAGCCCAAGGCGACGGCTTCGTGGCAAACGACCGAGCAGCTGTCTGAACAGCCGCACTGGTGCCAGATTACGCGAATAAGCTACAATAACGAGAATTTTACTCGTCAAAGGGTGGGGGAAGGCACCCGTAAAACGAACAGCTTAAAGAGCAACCTTTCTAAGGCATTCGTAAGGAAACATCAGAAGATGATAGCGTATCTAAGCACGGTACATCTGTCGGGTGATTATCGATCTCGAAAAAAATAGTGTATTTGGCGTCATTTTACAACGCCGCTAAAGGGGAAGCAGAAGCAATGGCTAAGCCGCAAAAAAAAAAAAACACTCTAGCTTTGAGAGTGTTTACCCATTTATCAGATGGCGCAAAGATAGCGCCTAGCAGCTATGTAATTGCCCAATTCACGTTTCTGAACTGACAGACGGTATTAGAAATTTAGTAACAAGCATCAAAGCTTACCTTGTGGAAATCAGCCTGGCATGAAAGAAGCCTTTGCCCTGCCACCAAACTTGCACTTGTGGCACCACTTCGTTAGGAATGTGCTCTTCCGTCACTCCCGACGCAGGTCATTTTAGAACATCGAAAGTTGTCCACTTATTTGCGACGGGACCGAACCATGCCACTGAGTACCACACCACCAGCTTTTTCGTAAAGTACAGCAAGGCAGCCCGCACGTAGCAAAACCTTGGTGGGGAAAATGGCTCAACAGTTGTGAAGGCTGTGCAAATATAGTCCGTAAAAAAGAAAGTGAAAGGTGTATCGTTCGGTGAGGAAACGACAAGCGTAATACAGAAACTCGCATACTTCGACTGTTCCCCGTAAATACGAGCGTGTTTTGCAAGCTGATAAGAAATGAGTTTTGACATAAGACTGCCAGTGAGAGATGTATATTTTCTTGTTTACTGCAAGCAATGGACTGCTTTTCGGTCGCGAAAGTACACAGCGTAAACACGAGCCCTAGCTTTGGCAGGGCGCTAGCTTTGGCGCTAGCTTTGGCTTGACCTGATGCATGAAATCTGTTCAATGTGCACGTGGAAAAAGTAAGGGGCCGTCTCCAAAAGTCCTGCGCACTGTACCGAGAAAATAAAGCGAGCTTCTTTGTGGAAGAAAATAACGGGGGGTGGTGGACGGAGAGGGAGGGGCTCTTTTTGTCATTTATTTTTTGGTTTGTCTTTTGCACTCCTTTGAGGAACGGTGGGTCAGCTGCAGGAAGAATAGTACACCAACAGCCCTCTCTCGCGCCGCACTCTGACAAGACGAGGCAAAGAAATAAAAATAAATGTAAAGAAGGTTGCTGACACATTCCAACAATCGTTCATTTAGCTAACTTACAGTGCACATGCAGTCTAGGCGCTTATTGCGGTAAAGCTGGCACAAGTTTAACATTAATGCACCACTATAAAACGCACTTATATACAATTGCTTTTGGCTTTTGCAACTGCAACGTCAACCAAGCGATAATGGTTCAGCTTGATACATCGTGTTTATGCAGATAATAATTAGCTCGCGCTGTAGGTAAATCGCGCATTAATTTAAATCACAATACCATGAGAAAGCAGAACTCGTCACCATGCCTCCCTTACTGTCTTTTACCATTTACGCATAGTGTTTAATTTTTGCATTGACTTTTGTGTAATTATTAATTGCTGGATGGGATGATACATGTGGTTCCATCCATTACTTGCGTGCATATAAATAACATTACTGGGGATTTATTGTGACCCGAGAAAAAATATATCTATATATATTTTCGTCCACTTTAATTCCTTTCTGCTTTCTCCACAATTACAGTACCACAAGTAACTTCCCCTATGCTTTCCTAGGGTTCATTGTCTGTTTGCTCATTAAGTTGTTTCTAACAAAGAACGAGTCCTTGACCCCTTCACATTTGTTATCTATATATATATATATATATAGGAAAAAAGTTCTTTCTGGCTATCGCGATAAATACACGGTCAGAAATTCACAGTGACAAATTTAAAGGTGAACATTTCACAGAGATCTGTCTGGTTGGGACGACATTAAATGTGAAAACAGGGGGACACCAACCAAATTATAATCATTTAAAAGTAAAATTTACTTCTAAAGATGAAAAAATCCGACGTTTCGGGTCCCACTTGTACCCTTCTTCAGGGGTGACTGGAGGGCACCAGACAGCAGCAGTGCTTATAAGGCCTTCTTTCTTCTCTCTTCCTTCTTTTCTCACTTTCTCTTTTTTTCCGGTTCTTCAAGCCGAGGGGGGTCATGCTAGTGTTGAACCAGGTGCCGGAGTCCGCTAAAATAGACACTTGGCATTGCACCTGCAGACCGGTTGACGTTTCCAGGTGTCGCCTGAATGTGCCATGATTCCACAAAGAGCCGCTTGTGAAAACTGGTTTCCAAGTCGAAGATGCGGGAGTTGTCAAAATCGATGCGGTGGTCGTGCACCTCGCTGTGTTCAGCTAGTGCACTCCTTTGTCTGTCGAACTTGCGGACATCGTTCCTGTGCTGACGTAGCCTCTCTGGGAAGTCCTTGGTCTCTCCCACGTACGACGCTGCGCAATCTGAACAAGGAATGGAGTAAATCACACCTTGCGCTCTCTCCCTCGGCAGCCTGTCTTTCGGGCGCGGAAAAAAACGGCCAAGCGTGGAAATTGGCTTGTGTGCTACTCTTATTCCCTGCTCAGACAGCACACGTGCGAGCGCTTCGCTGGTACCCTGAACGTAGGGAATACACACGCGTATGGGCTTGGAATGCGGCGGGTCAGTGTCCTTTCGAAGGGGTCGGCGGGGATTAGTCTGGCGGCGAGCAACCTTTCCAACGAAGGCTTTCGTGTAGCCGTTCTTCAGAAGGTCGCTTTTGACCACCTGTTCTTCTTCTATCCGCTTATTCTCCGAAGAGCAAACCCTCCGTGCACGGGTCAGCAGAGCCGAAACCACCGCCGCTTTATGGTGGAAAGGGTGGTTAGAGCTGGCGTCGAGATAGCGACCGGTGTGAGTCGGCTTTCGGTACACCGAGAACTGGAGCATGCCATCCACCTTTGTTACAAGGACATCAAGGAACGGCAAGCAGTTGTTTTCCCGTTCCACGGTGAACTGAATAGCCGGCTCTATCGAGTTTAGGTGGGCCGTGAATGCGTCTACGGCAGAAGTTTTAAGAATGCAGAAGCAGTCGTCGACATACCGCAAAAATATCTTCGGGGTGATGTCGGCCGACTGCAATGCTCTTCCTTCCACCGCTTCCATCACGAGGTTCGCAGTTGTGACAGACACAGACGCACCCATTGCCGTCCCAGTTCGCTGCTTCTAGTACTCTCCGTTGACATAGAAGTACGTGCTCCTGAGACAAATGTTCAGCAGGCGGCTCAGCTCGTCGACGCTCAGGCTTGTTCTTTCCCCGAGGTTCTTGTCACGCTCTAGTGCCTCCCGCACTGTGGTCGTCGCCAGCTGCACGGGAACACTTGTGAACAGGGAGACCACGTCGAAGGACACGAGGCATTCATCTTCGCAAACAGACACAGGGGACAGGAGTTCAACAAAATGGCTGCTGTTCTTTACGTAGGTCGGCGTGTTTCCCACGAGAGGAGCCAAAGTCTTGTGTAGCCAACTTGACAGGGCGCGAAGTGGAGAAGATGTGAAATCCACAATCGGCCTCAAGGGAACACGGGGCTTATGGATGTTGGGTAGCCCGTAGAAGCCAGGAGCACTACCGTTTCTGCACATCAAACGCAGGTGTAGAGCTCTGGCATCTGGGTGTTTCCAAAACACGTCTCCTAGCAGCTTGTTGAGGCCTCTTTGTACCTGTGCTGTGGGTCCTTCTTTAATTTGACGTAAGTGTCACTCTCAAGGTGGTCTTGCACTTTGTGGTCGTAGTCTTGCCGGTCAAGGACGACGGTGGCGTTCCCTTTGTCTGCAGGCAAGATGACAATGGCGGGGTCATCGCGCAGCACTCGTAGGGCTCGATTCTCCTCCGCAGACAGATTGGATGGCCGTTTTTTATTTAGGCCATGTGCCAGGATGCCAATCGCCTTCAGCCTCACTGATTCCTGTACCTTCGAGTCAAGACGACGGACCCCGTCCTCCACAGCTGCCGCAATCTTTACCAGGGGCGGTCGACTGCCCGACACATTGAAACTGTGGCCTTTGGCAAGGACGCTGGTCTCAGGTAGTGACAACTTCTTGGACGAGAGGTTGAAAACACACTTCGAAGCTTCGGAGTTCGGAGGCTGTTTTTGCCGCAAAAGTGCTGAGAGCTTCCTACTTTGGGAGACGCGTTGTTTCTCCGCTGCACTCGAGGCGACAGAGCACGCGAAGGAGTTCACAGCGGGAAAGAGTCCACCCAGGCGGTGCTCCAGTTGCCGACGAAGGAAGAATAAGTCCAAATCCAACTTTCTCACCGTTGCTCTGCATTCGTGGACACGGGCGATCACCAAGCGGCGTTCGGCCTGGGCCAATACTCTGTGCCCCTCACTGGTGTGTACGAGACGTTTGATGCGTAGACTCCGAGGCACTAGGTTCCGGTCCAGGCACGTCGGGTTTTTTCATCGTCGGGTTTTTTCATCTTTAGAAGTAAATTTTACTTTTAAATGATTATAATTTGGTTGGTGTCCCCCTGTTATCACAGTGACAAATATAATATTTTAGGATTTATTCTGGCGTTTCGGCTGAAGACCAGCTTTTTTCAAAAATGAAAGTTTTTCATGGGCGCATGTTCTCTCAGTAAACTTCACGAACATGCATAATAGGGGAATGGGGGGTGGAAAGGGGAGAGCACTGTATCCCAAACCCACTTTTTTTGTGAGCTCTCCCCTTTCCACCCCCATTTTGCATGTTCGTGAAGTGTACTTAAAAACCATGCGCCCATGAAACACTTCCTTCTTTAAAAAAGGCTCGTCTCCAGCCAAAACGTGAGAATAAATCCGAAAATAATATCTTTGTCACTGTGACTTTCTGATCGTGTATATATATATATATATATATATATATATATATATATATATATATATATATATCGTGAGGAACTGCCCGTTAGTTGGATGTGGACACATAAATAGTATAAATACACCTATGACGTAAAACACGTTTAACACCTATGACTTTTAACACAGTTAACTTGCATCCATAGCTGGTATTATGTGACTTTTGATGTATACTCTTTATATCGAGTATATAAAGCCATATACGGCCCATGTACGTCGTATATGTAAATATACTGCTACCATATATATCATATAAGGCGCAATACAAAACCATATATGGCAGTATATAGCTGCCTTATATGGTATATAAAACTCCATATACGCTCATATCTCGCTGTATATGACCTTATGTTGACCCGTATATGGAAGTATTTAGCCTGATATGAGTGCATATATGTCCATATCAGGTCATATATAAAACATATATGGCCCACATATCACATTTCTGTAAGGGCTGATCGTGCGCCCCACACCTCTACGGAGGCTGTGGACAACACCTCGCCAAGCGCCTCCGTGTCGGAGGCAGTGAGAGAGCGGCACGATCGTGTCTGGGCGCCCTGCCAAGATCGAAAAACCCACGCTCATAACAGCGCCTAGTAAAAGCGCTACTTAGCACACACACCTACTTTCCACAGCGCACATTTTTCCCTAACTGATGATGATGACACAGATTTCCAGTGGAACGTCAGAGGCCTTTTACGCAACCTGTATGATATAAAGGAAATACTGCCCGAATTTAGACCCATGTGCTCTGTATGCAAGAGACTCATTTAAATACTAAAAATACAAACTTTCTTAAACAGCTCTTGGTATTTAGGAAAGATCGCGAAGGCGCTCAGACATCTTCAAATGGCATGGCAATAGTTTTTCAAAAGTCCATCGCATGCCAACATATCAGATTTCAAACACATATTGAAGGTTTTGCCATGCGAGCCATACTCTTCAGCAGTCTCGGTGTGTTCTTTATGTCCCCCAGACTAGAATTTCGAAAACTAATAGGTGAGCTTCCGGAACCATATATACTCGTGGGGGATATGAAGGAGCACAGCACATTGTGGGGAGACTCGCGTTGTGACGCAAGAGGGCCGTCTCATAGTCGTCAGGCACCTGGCTATTGAACAAAAAAGCGGCCACTTATTACAACACATTCCACAATACATATTCTGCCATACATTTAGCGATAGGACCTGCAGCGCTTTTCCCATACTCAGAATGGATGTTGATAAAAAATCCCTGTAATAGTGACCATTTCCCTGTGCTCTACAGACAATACTAAGCGTTAAAAACATACTAAAGCGGAACAAAACAAGGACATAGAAAGAAGCACACAGGACGACCGCTAGTCAACTACATTTTTACTTAGGACATGTGACATATATAGTGTAAAAAACAAGATCTAATCTATAGAACCGTCACCATTCTGCCTACACAGAAGCTACACGTGCCAAGCTACGCGCATGCGCCCTTCCAGGAAGCCAATCTCCTTTTTCGTTAGGGCAATTGAGGGCACACTTACACACCTGTCTGCCTCCCTCTGTATATTCATGGCCTCACAGATCTCACGTCGTAACTGGTCGTGACCCCTTCCCAACACCCGAGTTGCACGAAATGCCGGGGCGCACCCACACCAATACTAAGCGAATGCAATGGCTTTCCCAAAGATATGGAACATGAACGCGGCTAACTGGGATATATTGAAGGAACTTTCCATCCTAACATATGACTCGTTACACCATTTGGAGGTGGAAGAAATGCGTACATATATCAGAGAGTACATCATCGAGGCCGCAGAAAAATCAACTCCACAGTCTTCCAGCCGAAGAATAACTCCAAAGCCTTGGTGGAACTCAGAATGTGAACAAGCAAAAAAGAAGCAAAGCAAAGCTTGAAAGGAGTTTTCCCACTACCCTACGACAGAAAACTTGGTAGCATTTAAGCGCTGCAAAGCGAATGGCAGGCGCATCCGGCGCATTGCAAAAAGGATGAGTTTGACAAATTACCTGTCATCGGTAAACCCTTACACGGGCACAAAGAAAGTGTACAACACGGTAAGAAAGCTTACAGGAAACACTTTTAGGCCTCTCCCACTTGTAAACTAATGCGGAAACACTTTGGCAGAACTGGCCGAGACGTTAGAGGAGCATGTTGAGTATCTCAAATTCGCAGCAATATACTGAAGATATTTCGAGGTACAAAAAGACCGCTGAATTAAAAAGAATACGCACTTGTAAGGCAGCTTCCGACGCATACAACCAACTCTTTTCAATGCATGAGCTCAAGGTAGCCCTAGATTCTCGTAAAAATTCTGCACCTGGAGCGGATAGAAGAACGTATGGTATGCTGACGAATTTACCTAAGGTACGCTATAATGTTTGCTAGGATTATTCGATACTATTTTCGCTACAGGACATCTCCCGTCTACTTGGAAAGAAGCCATCGTTAATTCGATTGTTAAACCTGGAAAGGAGCCCTCTCAAAGGAAAAAATTATAGGCCGATAGCTTCGACCTGTAGCCGTTGTAAGGTGTTCGACAAGGTTATAAATCGTGGACTCATCTACTTCCTAGAATATAACAGCATACTAGATCAGTTACAAACAGGTTCAGAGCAGGAAGAAGTACTTATGACAGCCCTGTGCTGCTCGAAGCGTACATCCGTTAGGCTTATGTCCACGAACAACATTGTTACCGAGAGTATTTATTATGCGAGGGACAGCCTACAGTTTTCCAGACAAAACGGCTCAGAGCGGACCAGCTGTAAGGGCACCTCCAGCCTGTGCCCCACATCAACGTCTTCGTCGTCGTCGTAGCTATGCTGTGACATGACCCCCCGCGGGTAATGCGCCGTCCCGGTGCTGGCGTGTATTAAAATGCGCATCAGAACTGTACGGCTTGAGGCGCGAAACATGCACGATGTCACTGCGTGATGTAGCAGTTGAGAGGAGGGGCGAGACTGGAGAGATCTCATATGTGGCAGGAGTCACCTGGCGTTGGACGCGGTAAGGTCCGACGTAGCATGACAGGAGCTTCTCGGAGAGACCAACACGGCGAGATGAGAGCCACAGGTGTACGAGGAAGCCCGAAGGAAAATCGATGTCTCGGTGCCGGCGATCGCAGAGGGCTTTCTGCGTCGTCTGGGAGGACGAGAGCCTAGCGCGGGCTAATGTGCGTGCGATGAGCGCACGGGTTATGGAATCATAAGCCTAGGAGGTGGTGGACGCCGGATCACAAGGCAGGAGGGTGTCGAAAGGCAGTAAGGGACTGCGGCCGCAGAGAAGGTAAAAGGGCGAGTACCCGGCTGTTTCATGACGCGAAGAGTTGTAAGCGAAAGTGACGAATGGCAGAGCAATGTCCCAGTCTTTGTGGTCATCGGAAACATACTTTGAAAGCATGTCGGTCAGCGTGTGGTTGAACCGTTCGGTAAGTCCGTTAGTCTGAGGGTGGCATGAGGTGGAGTAGTTATGCCGAGTTGCGCATGATCGCAGGAGGTCGTCTACCACGCGAGAGAGGAAGCAGCGGCCACGGTCTGTGAATATGTGGTGAGGAGCACCATGCTGAAGGATGATATCGTATAGCAAGAAATCGGCTACATCGGTTGCACAGCTTGTCGGAAGAGCTCGCGTAATTGCGTATCGTGTAGTGTAGTCAGTGACAACTGCAATCCATTTTCCTTGCGTGGAAGTTGGGAAAGGGCCAAGCAAGTCAAGTCCTATTCGATGGAACGGCGCGGATGGAACTTGAACAAGCTGAAGGAGGCCAGCAGGTTAAGTCGTAGGTTTCTTTCGACGTCGACGCAGGTCACAAGATGCAACGTAACGACGAACGGAACGATAGAGACCCTTCCAGAAAAACCGTGGTCGTATGCGGTCGTATGTTCTGAAGATGCCCAAATGTCCACAAGTTGGGGTATCGTGAAACTCAACAAGTACATCCTAGTGCAGATGGTGTGGAACAACGACAAGAAGTTCGGCTCCATGGGGATGCATGTTGCGACGATACAAGACTTTGCCTTGGAGTAAAAACATCTTGAGTGAAGAATCGGTGGAGCAGGACTGAAGACGGTGGATGAGAGAGGAGAAGGTTGGATCTTTACGTTGCTCATCAGCCACATCAAGGAAGTCTGTTATGACTAAAACACAGGCGTCGGCGTCAGGGTCGCTGGAGCTCGGTGGATCAACGGGATGGCGTGACAAGCAATCGGCGTCATTGTGTAGCTTGCCAGATTTGTAGAGTACCGTAAACATGAACTCCTGCAGTCGCAGTGCCCAACGGCTGTCTTCCGGTGGGATCCTTAAGTGTGGACAGCCAGCAGAGCGCATGGTAGTCTGTTATGACTACAAACGAGCGTCCATATAGGTACGGACGAAATTTCGCGACAGCCCAAACTAGGGCTAGGCATTCCCGTTCCGTAATAGTATAATTTTTTTTCAGATTGGGAAAGAAGAGGACCAGAGTACGCTATCCTACGATTTGCGCCATTCTGTACTTGAGCGAGGATAGCATCAATGCCATGACCACTTGCGTCTGTGCGGAGCTCGTTTCTGGCGTTTGGGTCAAAATGTGCGGGAACTGGTGGCGATGTGAGAGCATAAGTGAGTGACGCGAAGAAGCCGATTGAGCTGCGCCCCAGGTAAACGGCACATCCTTTTTGAGGAGTGTCGTGAGGGGTCGAGTTATGTCTGCAAAGTTGAGGACGAAGCGGCGGAAGTAAGAGCATAGCCCAAGAAAGCTGCGTACCTCTTTTGTTGAATGCTGAACCGGAAAATTAGGAACCGCATGGAGTTTGTCAGGGTCGGGTTGTACACCAGTAGCATCAATGAGGTGACCAAACAGTTTTATCTGACGGCGTCCAAAGGTGCACTTGGACGAATTAAGCTGGAGGTCAGCCCGTCGAAATACGTCAAGAATGGCCGGAAGACGAGGTAGGTGACTCAAAAGTGGGCGAGAAAACGATGACGTCATCTAGGCAACAAAGGCATGTCGACCATTTGAGACCACGTAGGAGAGAGTCCATCATTCTTTCAAAAGTGGCAGAGGCATTACACAACCCAAATGGCATGACCTTAAATTGGTAGAGGCTGTCGGGTGTGATGAACGCCGTCTTCTCGCGGTAGCGGCCGTCGACAGCAATTTGCCAATACCCCGAGCGGAGGTCGAGCGACGAGAAATACTTGGAACCATGGAGGCAGTCCAGTGCATCATCAATGCGGGGAAGAGGATATGACATTGCTTAGCGTTACGGCATACTTCAGGACTTCTCATCTGATGGGATATGTGGTAGCATGTTTAACAAAATTCGTGATTATTTATCAGAAAAAACATTCCGAGTAAGAGCAGGCAAGGCATTGTCAAGAATATTTACGCAGGAAAACGGAGTCCCGCAACGAGGTGTTTTAAGCTGCGCTCTCTACATATTGAAAATGAACACTCTCCGCGACACATTACCGCCTACCATGTTCTACACAGTTTATGTTGGTGATATCCAGATTAGCCTGAACATATCTAACTTGAACACATGTGAACGTCAAGTGTAGCTATCTGTAAACCGGCTTTATGGATAGGCCAATGAAAACGGCGTCAATTTCAACAACAAAAAAACGAGATGTGTTCTCTTTTCAAAGTTGCTTGGTGTCGTTGCTAATCCATGCATTCAAATGAATGGACACACACTAACCCTCGAAAGTTAGTACAAGCATTAGGTGTTATTTTTCAATGCAAGCTAACATTCATACCACATGAAGCAGCCCAAGCTGATAGAGAAGACGACGACCGAATAAGTGCAAAGGGGGCAGGGGTAGGGAGAAGAAAATAAAGAAGTTAGTAATGGCGACATGAGTACTATGTCTGTTTACTATGTGCAGTATAGTTACATAATTTGGCGCAGTCTACGGAAGGAAGCAGTATGTGGGTGACTTTGTTTCTGGACAACGGCAACGACTCTGTGATGCTGAAGAAATATAAAGTCGAGGATGAAGCCGCCGTTGAACTTCCTGAACACATCACAACAGGTGAGCTTCTGAACCTCCTCATGAGTGAAGCCTCCATGTCAGCAGAGGAACTTCTGAAGCGAGATTGTGTAAAAGTCAGCATTCCGCTGTGCGTGCTCAACAAGCTGGTGTTGTCACCGCTCGAAAGCACATCCGCGCTCAGCGAATCTTTCTCCGATGAGTTGCCGGCAATGCTGCGAACCATTATATGGCAACAACGGCAAATTTCGCAGCAAGGTGCCGCTATAGAGACTCTCGGTGCCACGTTAACCCAGCGAGTAAACCACTCATCACCATCCTGAACAATACGCCCAGCCACGTTTAACGACGCATCCGACAACCCAGAAGTATGGATAGCTTTCTATGAACAAGCTGCGAAGAACAATGAGTGGCTATCTGATGAAGGTTTGGTGATGATTATGAGACAATTCCTAAGCGGGGTAGCAAGAAAGTGGCATGACTGGCGATTTTCGTCCCAAGAACCTGACCCATGGTTTAAATGGAAAGAAAGCTTTCTGGCAACTTTTAAAAAGAATCCGGCTGAACGGTGGCATGGGGCAATATTTCACCGCTTCAAGTATGGAACGCCACTAGAGTATTTTCTCGGTGAAACCGCGCCTTCTTCGCCTCGCTGGACCCGGATTGTCGGAGTTGTCGCTTATTTTGCTTACGATTCATGGTCTACCTAGAGACTTGCAACGGCAGATTTTATTCAACGCCCCGAAAGCGCTCGAAACTCTTCTAGAGCAGCTGAAGCTCATGCCACATCCCTGGGCTGAACGAGAGGTCTTAAAGCCAGACCAGGCGTTTTGACACCGGTCACCTCGACGATAAGCATTCGCACGATTTGCGCTGTGTGGGCTCGGACATCAGTGATAGCATGACTGTCGAAGAGAAGCACATACATTGGAAAGATGAACATAATGGTACCCAGAAACACACCACTCTAAAAAACGAGACCGTCCAACTTGTCTCCTCGAGCTTATTGCATATACAACTTCACGTGAATAGTGAGACTATGCGAGTTCTTGTAGCCAGCGGTGCTTCGGTTTCAATTACAAAGAGAAATAAAGTGAAAGCCGAGGACGTATTGAGAGGCAGAACTGTTGTAGTATGGGGCTATGATGGCTGTGAAAAGAAACACAGCGAATGGATACGCCTAACCCTGAATTACCAGTCACAGTCTGCAGAAATTCTGGCATTGGTAATAGGAAGCATCGAATTTGACTTTCTGCTGTCTCGCCCAGACATGAAATTGCTGAAGATTAATATACACTGGGATGACACGGTGTCCGTGAGCCAAGATGTACGACCTGTCGACAAGAGAAAATAAATTCGGATTGTAACGAAAGCAGATGATATTCCTGCAATTTATCCCGAGTTATACTGTACCGGAGGTTGTCCCCCAGGTACAACAAAATTTGAATTCCCGTTTAAGCTGTATGATACAACGATCGCACGGAAGAAACCGTACAACCTTACTAGAGAGAAGAAGGTGTGGTTGAAAGAAAAACTCGGAAAGATGCCGGATGCCGGTAGTATCCGTCCGTCTGTGTCACCATATGCATCACCAATAACCATAGCACCCAAGGAAGATGGAAGCTTGCGACTCTGCACGGACTGCAGAGCAATTAACAACCATACGCATCTCCTTCGATTTCCAATGCCTAGAATAGATGAAATTATAGACGAGACAGGAGGATGTACCTGGCTTTCAAGGATAGACCTTTGTAAAGTCTTCTGGCAAGTTGCTCTGACAGAAGACACCAAGAAGTGCACTGCCTTTGTAACCCCATTTGACATCTATGAGTACAACCGGCTTCCCTTCGGATGGAAGAACTTGCCGAGCTGGTTCCAGAAAATTATGAATACGTTCTAGCCCCGTTCATCGGTAACTTCTGCATTGTCTACGTGGACTACATTATTGTTTATTCTAAAAGCGAATTTCTTCAGCAACACTTGGCATACGTGCTCTCGGCTTTGTCAAAAGCGGATCTAAAAGTCAACTTTAAGAAAAGTGAATTCTTCAAAAGTAAGGTTACGTTTTTGGGTAGAGTACTGGATGGCACTTCGAAAAACACCAAAGAAGAATCTGTGGACCCCATCGCAAAACTCGCGAAACCATTCGACGTCCACTCGCTACGCGTGTTCTTAGGGCTGGACCGGTCATTTCAGAGCATTTATTCAGGAATATGCTCTTAAAACTGGATGCTTGACTTGGCTGACACCGAAGGACGTACCTTTTTGTTGGACGGACGCGTGCGAAGCGACTTACAAAGACCCAGTGCGAGTTATCTCATCGGATCCTGTTCTTCGACTTCCAGATTTCGCTTTGTCGTTCGAGCTGAATACCGACGCATCACACTACGGAACGGGAGCGGTACTTTACCAGCGAGATGAAAGCCGGCCACGTCATCGCCAACTTCGTGTAATTGGCTATCACAGCTACACGTTTAACAAAGCAGAAGTCAATTACACGACGACTGAAAAAGAAGCATTGGCTCTTCTAAAGGCTATTCGGTACTTCCGTTCTTATCAGGAAGGTACTAAATTTAAATTATGCACGGACCACGAGACACTCACCCACCTTTTGAAAATGGCGGAGCCAAAAGGGAAAGTTGCACGGTGGTTCGGCGAGTTACAACAGTTCGGGTTTGAAGTAAGTCATTGCCCAGGAGCTTCAATGAAAGACGATGATGCAATGTCGAGATTGGCGGTCAGTACTGCTGATATCAAATGGGAAACCGTAAGTACCGCCAAGCTCTGGGAAAGGACAGAACCTCTGCAACTAACACCAACAGGAAGAGTCGCGGTGCCTCCTTCACTCGTCCCTAAAATTCTCGACCTCTACCACAACAGCTGTCATTCACGAGGTCACGATGACTTCTGGCGGACTTATATGAAACTCACGAAACGGTTTACGTGGCCCCGCATGAAAGAAGACACGCGAAGTTATGTTCAATCGTGTCATAAATGCCAAAATAATAAAGTTCAGACAGTCGACTCAGAGGATGGTGTTACCAGAACACTCAAGCGTGCCCTTTGAAGTAATTCACTTGCACCTCGCTGAACTTCGAAAAAAATCTGAAAGTGTGAGAAAGCCTCGAACCTTCCTGTTGTGTGTGGATGAGTGCACAAGGATCAAAGCCGGATAAAGAGGACGCAAACAGTGTTCTATCCTTTCTAAGCCGAAAGGTTTTGAAAATCAAAAGGACAGAAAGTTGAGCGAGTTGGTAACAGTCCATAATCAAAAGAAGAGGCGTGCAGGACACGGACACAAGGAGAGCAGTGAACAACACGAACGCCGACTAACAACTTATGCACAGCACAGAGGCGAAAAAGAAAGAAGACACACAGCTTATCTGCGCATGCTCGGAATGGTCATGCGCATGCTCGGAACGGTCTGCGCATGCTCGGAACGACTGACGCCTGACGCCTGACGCGTGACAAGGTTAGACTAAGAGGAGCTTCGCCCCTAAAAGAATTACAGCATATCCACAGAGTGAATGATGATGAGTGGGCGAAGCTCGGGAGGTTCATCGTAGATCGTGCCGAGCTCCGGATTAATTTAGTTAACGCGCACGCTACGAATCCTCATGGTTCAACAATGCACAAGTGAAATCTCCCACCGGCATTTCATTGGAAGTCAAGATCCAGTGCCTATATATATATATATATATATATATATATATATATATATATATATATATATATATATATATATATATATATATATATATATATATATATATATATAAATAGAAAGGGGGTGAAGCTCTGATGGATCCGGTATAACAAAGACGTAATGCCGGTGACACACGGTAGAAAAACGACTTTATTTCTAACGTTTCGGCTAGGGCTGGCCTTCGTCAGAGTGATGCGCTACAAGCAATGTAACAGTTCTTATACAAGTACGTGCGCGTTTAGGTGGCGAGTGGCAACAGTACGCAACTACTCAGCATAAATGGGTACATAGGATCAAGTGATTAAAGCGCCATGAGTAGTCAATGCAATCAGTAAATGGCGACAAAAAGGCGACAAAAGTGTGCTCAAATATATCACAAAAATTTGAGGGGGAGAGGGGGGGGGGTTGAACCATCACAAAAAGTTTAGATAAATGAGGGCACAGACAAAGACCAGTGTGGACATCGGCAGGCGCCGCGTGACAGGCAATGAAGTACGGTGCCATCATGTGATGCTTTTGCGGCGGGAGGCAATATACTAAGTAAGCAGAAAACAGTAAAAAAGAAGAACCAACCAAGAAAAAGGGGGGGGGGGGGTGTAAAGTAAAATTCGCCGTAGATTAAACGGAATCTCATGAAAAACAGTGGGATATGATACTATGCGATACTGTTATGACGAGAGGCAAGTTAGCTTTCCAATGTTTTCATTCAAACCACAAGAAACAGTGTTAAATTCGTGTATTAGGAACGATTCGCGAACTTCGCGGTCATGGTTGGTCTTGAAGCCTGATTCTAGTAGAGTCACTTGCATTTTTTCAAAGGGGTGCTTAGTAATGTTTACATGTTTAGAAATAGGAAGGTCAGGCAGTGTATTACAGTGAGATTTATGGTTATTAAAACGGTACCTGAATGCCGTTTCTGTTTGTCCGATGTATTGAATTTTGCAGACTGAACAATCAAGCATGTAAATTACGTTGTTAGTGTCACACGAGTAATTACCTCGAATTTGCAGATTAAAGTTTGACGCAGTGCTAGAAGCTGTCATTGTGGTCTTCATCTGTGCGCGAACCTTGCAGCGTGACTTTTTGCATGGACGGCAGCCGGCTGGAAGAGTGGAGCTTATTTTAGATGAAGTTAGAATGTCGCTAAGGTTTTTGGCACGGCGGTAGACGACACGGGGTGTTTGGTGAAATATGGGCTTTAGGCGGTCGCTTTGCATCAGAATTCCATGGTGTTTATTTAAAATGCCCGCGACGTTTGGGATCGATGCTGAGTGGGTGAGTACCAGGTTGATTTGCGATTCTCCAGATAGTTGCTTCTCAGATCTGAGGAGTGACTCGCGGTCAAGACGGCTCGCGCGTTCTACTGCGTCGTTTATTAGTCGTGCTGGGTATTTTCGTTCAGTCAAGGCGTTACGGAGGTCGGTGCAGTTACGGTTGAAATCGCGCTCGTCTGAACATATCCGTTTAAAGCGAATGGCTTGTCCATAAGGGATGCTAGTCTTCCAGTGTTTAAGATGGCTGCTTTCAAAGTGTAAGTATTGAGGTCTGTCACTAGGCTTGCGGTATAAATTAGTGGTAAGTTTGGCATTCTTTATTGATACAGTCACATCTAGAAAATTAATCGTATTTGGCGAGTAAATGTGGGAGAAAGTTATGGCCTCATGCGCGCTATTAAAACTAGAAATGAATGACAGAAGCTCTGCTTCGCCATGGTGCCAAATGAGAAAAATATCATCAATGAATCTCTTATAGTAAAACGGCTTTAATGGTTGGTTAGCAAGGAACTGATCTTCTAATACGCCCATAAATATATTAGCATAGTTCGGACCAATTCGTGTGCCCATTGAGGTCCCGTTTATCTGAACATAGTGTCTGCCATCGAATTCAAAGTTGTTAAGTGCAAGTATTAATTTCAAAAGGATACCAAGTGTCGGACCGTCAATTTTAGCACACGGGTTCTGCTGTTCGAAAACCTGCACTACTGACCGGATGCCATCGGAGTGAGGAATATTAGTATAAAGCGACGCCACATCTAAGGTAACGAGCAAGGCACCATGAGGGACATTGATATCAGTTATATCGGCTAAAAAATGTGTTGTGTCCTTTATGAAGGACTGAAATGTGGCAGGAATCTTATTGATGATGTTATCAACGTAGCTTGACAGGTTTTCGGTTACAGATCCTATACCGGAAATGATAGGTCGCCCTGGGTTGTTCGGTTTGTGAATTTTCGGCAGTAAATAAAATCGACCTGGTACAGGGCTGAGTGGAACTATTGACTTGGCTGTGCTGTTATCTATTTTCAGACGGGACAGGGTTTCTTCCAAGACAATTTCAAACTCGGGAGTTGGATCGCTATCAAGGAGACGGTAAAAGGAGCTGTCTGCTAGTTGTGTTTCGGCTTCGGTAATGTAATCAGTCTTGTTCATGATCACGATGGCACCGCCCTTGTCAGCGGGCTTTATAATGATGTCAGGTTGAGATGCTAGTTTTTTTATAGCTGCAGTTTCTTTTCCAGAAAGGTTGCGACGAAAGTTCTTTTGGCTATTGTAAGCCTGCAGGACATCTTTTTGGACTGCCTTAATGTATATATCAAGGCAGTTATCTCTCTGAGTCGGGGGGGTCCAGTGATTTTGCGAGGGCAAATTACCATCTCGTTCGGGATCTTTTGGCCGGTCATGGAAGTACTCTTTAAGCCTCATGTTGCGGGCAAAGTTTTCCAAGTCCTTCAACAACTGAAACTCATTAAAGCCACCTGAAGCGGGACAGAAATTTAGGCCGTGTGATAGGGCACTCTCGTCTTCATGAGTCAGGGTGAAGTCTGATAGATTTACAATGGATGTGTGGAGCTGAGAAGGGAGAGGCAACGGAAGTTGGGATCGCGCGGACAGAGGAATTTTGTCGCGTGCAAGTTTTTTTGACTTGACACAGCTAATCTCTTTCCACTTTTTCTCCTTGTACGCCTCAAGGGCTGCAAATTCTTCCGAAGATAGATTAGAGTGGCTGATTAATTGTTTTCCCGTATTGGTTACTGATTTTAGGACAGATTGGTGGTGATCCAAAACAACACGCGTAAACTCCAGAGCTGCCTTTGCTGATATGCTGCCCCACTTTGCAGCGTTGCTACTAGACAGTTTGGACGTTGCAGGATTTACATTGATACGGAGACCACGTGGAGCAGTGGAGGACGCGATATAGGTTTTTAGTGTACGAACATGAAGCTCCGAACGAATACGTTTCTCGACAACTTTTCTAATGCGTAGAAATTCATCCGAAAATTTGGGGCATGAACTGTAATTAGGCAGCGACTTTTGTAGTCAATAGGAGGGGTTCCTTACGGTGTCTGGGCGTTTCTTTCGGAGGTTGTAGCGAGTGTCCTCGGCCAGTGCATGGTAGACTGTAGTCGGGGCGGACGTAGTGAGGGCTCTGGAAACTTTTGACCTGGAACACTGGGTGCCGGAAGCTCGAGGATTAGAAGCATGAGGGCCTCCAGCTGGCGCGTTGGGGGCCGAAGTGGTGCAGTCCGAAGAAGGCAGGGCCAAGTCGGTGGGACCGGAAGAGTTAGCAGGACGGGCGCCTTCAGCAGGAAGGCCGGAAACAAAAGCGCCGGAAGCAGAAGCGTCCGGAGCAGGGGCGTCAATGACAGGGTCGTCAGTAGCAAGGGCGTCGCGAGCGGGAGTGTTGAGAGCAGTAGGGACGGGAGCGGCAGCGCCAGGAGGCGCCGCGGCGGCAGCAGCAGCGTCGGTAGTGGCACCATGGGTAGTGGCACCGTGGGTAGTTTCAGCAGCGTCGGAGGGGAGGATGTCGGCAGCAGAAGAACCAGGTACTCCGGTGGGAGGGACGTCAGGGGTTGGGTGGTCGAGAACAAATGTGCACGGGATGAGAGCGGCACGCGCACTAGGGCTGGAAGCAAGGGCACCGGTGGCAGAGCCCTCGGCACCAACGGCGTTGGCAGCACCAGCATCAACAGAAGTTGTGCATGGGGCTGCTAACTTCATCTAAAATAAGCTCCACTCTTCCAGCCGGCTGCCGTCCATGCAAAAAGTCACGCTGCAAGGTTTGCACACAGATGAAGACCACAATGACAGCTTCTAGCACTGCGTCAAACTTTAATCTGCAAATTCGAGGTAATTACTCGTGTGACACTAACAACGTAATTTACATGCTTGAGTGTTCAGTCTGCAAAATTCAATACATCGGACAAACAGAAACGGCGTTCAGGTACCGTTTTAATAACCATAAATCTCACTGCCTGACCTTCCTATTTCTAAACATGTAAACATTACTAAGCACCCCTTTGAAAAAATGCAAGTGACTCTACTAGAATCAGGCTTCAAGACCAACCATGACCGCGAAGTTCGCGAATCGTTCCTAATACACAAATTTAACACTGTTTCTTGTGGTTTGAATGAAAACATTGGAAAGCTAACTTGCCTCTCGTCATAACAGTATCGCATAGTATCATATCCCACTGTTTTTCATGAGATTCCGTTTAATCTACGGCGAATTTTACTTTACACCCCCCCCCCCCCCTTTTTCTTGGTTGGTTCTTCTTTTTTACTGTTTTCTGCTTACTTAGTATATTGCCTCCCGCCGCAAAAGCATCACATGATGGCACCGTACTTCATTGCCTGTCACGCGGCGCCTGCCGATGTCCACAATGGTCTTTGTCTGTGCCCTCATTTATCTAAACTTTTTGTGATGGTTCAACCCCCCCCCTCTCCCCCTCAAATTTTTGTGATATATTTGAGCACACTTTTGTCGCCTTTTTGTCGCCATTTACTGATTGCATTGACTACTCATGGCGCTTTAATCACTTGATCCTTGTACCCATTCATGCTGAGTAGTTGCGTACTGTTGCCACTCGCCACCTAAACGCGCCCGTACTTGTATAAGAATTGTTACATTGCTTGTAGCGCATCACTCTGACGAAGGCCAGCCCCTGGCCGAAACGTTAGAAATAAAGTCGTTTTTCTACCGCGTGTCACCGGCATTACGTCTATATATATATATATATATATATATATATATATATATATATATATATATATATATATATATATATATATATATGGGTTGCCGGGGAACGCTTCTCCAACGCGAGCAGTCGGTATTTCTCAAGCAAGAAACTCGCTAAGAGACGCTGCCTGCGCCAACTTTGTCTCTCGCTGGTGAGGGCGCGTTCTCCTTCTTGGCGAGCTGCTAGAGCGTTCCTCTAAGAAAGAGCGTTTCCATAGCCAACGCGCGCCTTTCGCTCTCTCCCTGTCTCTCTCTCTCTCACACAAGACAGCAGAGGCACGCGCCGGGAGAGAGAGAGAGAGGCACGCTCCGAGGGCGAACGCGTGCCTCCCGGCATGCGGGTTACGCCTGACGACTGACGCCTGACGCCTGACGCGTGACAAGGTTAGACTAAGAGGAGCTTCGCCCCTAAAAGAAAAATGGGGGGGGGGGAGGGGTAGGTTGTAGGGGTAGATGGGTGACTGGTGTTTTAGCGCGTCCAATATAAATGGCAAGCATGAAAGCTTCCGAAGAATCCGCTCATCGTAGATATCGTGGAAATACATTATGTGCACAGGGCTTGAAAGCAGGATGAAAAAAGGGAACACATGCTCGGAAAAGGAGTTCCTCCTGGAATATGAGTCCCCCTCTCCACCCGGCGCCACCTGCGCCGCACCCACAGCGCATTTAACCGAAAGCTTGTTGGTAAAATGTAACTGCAGTGCTTAACGCCGTTGTTCTCGTCCAACTGGATGGGGGACCCGCACCATATAGTAGACTTTAGGGAAGCAACATTGTTAGCTTGTGCATACCTTAACATTTTGTCGTCTTTGTTAACCACCACCGTATCTAATGGACAAAAGGGTTCCCTTTAAAAGGTTTATGCCTGTAGGGTGGAGAGTATTCAACTTGTATGTGAGATACGATTCCCTGTATTTCCTCTCCCACGGCGTGCGAAAGTTCCCCTGAAATATGCAGAGTTTCAGTTCGCCGAAATTACGAACTGTCATATTAAAGTGCTGCGCCATCGCCTTCGGCACGTTATTCGCGGTGTCTGCATGGTGCCCGTTTAATCTAACATTAAATGACTTCCCAGTTTCACCGATATAATGTTAGATTAAACGGGCACTGCGTGGACACCGCGAATAACCTGCCGAAGGCAGTGGCGTAACATTTTAATATGACAGGCCATAATGTTGATGAACTGAAACTCTACATACTTAAACTACATACTGAAGCTCTACATACAGTAATATTACATAAAGACATTGACCTTTAAAAACACATACCCTTTCAGCGAAACCTGCAGTTCTTTCCTCCGTGGTGAGGAATGGGGCGGCAGGCGTCTTAAGTGATTGCCTTGGCGGCCTCGCAACATTTGCAGGGGCAAATATGAATGCATGGGTCCCCCAGACCCCATATATCCACACTGCACTTTCGCTTTTCATCCGTATCACTTTCAAATTTTTAAGCCTCAAATCTTAATCATGTGATTGACCATATAGGCCCTATACACGTATTTTATATTTATCGATTAGCGAGATTTAAATTAAGAAGTATGGATTTCAACTTTATCCAGTGTTCGTTCACCTTTGTAAACGTTTATTACCAACTGCATGGCACTCTTTGGCCTAGATGCTCTTGTGCCATTAAACCCTATCAATTATCCTTATTCTTACACCTCAAACCACTCCAAGCTTGAGAAGTTTGGCATTCATTTCTTCCTTCTGGTCAGCCTTGTTGAAGTCATGTGACTTCCCCGTACCAAAAGCATTTCTTGAGAAAGTAGATCGGCTGAGAGGCAGGTTACCCCTTCATTTTTTTCACTTGGTTACAGCGCAACATAGACGAGGACAATAGAAGGGAATGAACACCACGGCGCTGTGGTGTTCATTCCCTTCTATTGTCCTCGTCTATGTTGCGCTGTAACCAAGTGAAAAAAATGAATCCCAACCAACTGGCCCAACTTGCCGTTTTATTACCCCTTCGCTGTGATGCAGGCGTCACGCGCCAGGCTAATGACAGAATATGTGACTGATCCCTATGCCAGATCAATCGTTTTACACGAGAGTGGAATGTGCCCTCACCTAAACAGCTGAATGTGTGGTGTACTGTACATAGAGGTAAACTTGCCCATTACCCTCGGTGTTTTACTAGTACGGCATCATTTCACGTGCGTGAACCTCAGTTGACGCATCGGCTTCATAACATGTATGGCCAACCCCTTTTTGTAACTGAAGTAGTTTATTTATTTATTTATTGAATATTGCTGGCCTGAATTTCCAGGCATTCGCCTTAACTAATGTAAAAAAAACTAGAACGCATGCAGCACAAAGTGGTTTGGTTCATTTTTAATTCCTACAGCCGGACATCTGTGAGTGAGCTAATTGGACGCAATGGAATACCCCAGGTGACGGTGCGCAACCGTGTCTGCCGATTGAAATTTCTCTTTCAGCGCGTAAATGGCGATTATAACATTAACACTTGCCAATTTCTTGCTTACTGATCAGGTTATCAAACAAGACAAAGCCATGCCCTAACCATGCTCCCCTTTAACACAAGGAACAACTGTTTTAAATATGTTTTTCCCAGAACAATAACAGATCGTAATAAGCTGAACACCAAAATTGTTACTCAAAACTCCTTAGCAATGTTTGAAAAAGATCTCAATATGTTATAAATTTTTGTTTGTCTATCCTTACGTGTTCGTTAACAGTGTTTATCAAATTCTTTACAAATGTTTGAAGAATACCTGCAATTGCTATGAACTTGTATGTGCTAAAATGCCTGTATACTTTCATGCATACCCACCTGCCATGATCTCGTACCAGATCGCAGTACATATAAATAAAATAAATATATAATTGAGCAGGAGTCGATGGGTTCCATTTTGACTATAATGCACGTGAACAATAAAAGAAAGAGCTCACGAACAAAATAACAGAAAGTTTCAACTGGTGTGTCGAATACGGCACTGCATACAATTTGCCGTGCCAAACATTCGGTATACCAAGGTGAAAACAGGGGGACACCAACCAAATTATAATCATCAAAAGTAAAATTTACTCCTAAAGATGAAAAAACCCGACGTTTCGGGTCCCACTCGGACTTCAGGGGTGACTGGAGGGCACCAGCATAAGTATTGACACTGTACACAATGCATTACACATTTCTAAAAATGACGGGAAAGAAAGAAGTGTCTGTTTAGTGAGTTTAGTAACTGGACACAGTCGATAGTAAATTCCGCACAACAAAGGGACGATCCTGTTTATTTGCGCCACAGTAACCCGTCCACTTCGTTGCCGATGCGCTTGTGCTGCTTTGCGCGCGCGCATCGAGGCGCATTTCGGAACGTGCCTGGAACGGTGCGGACGTGCAGGAGAGGCGAAGTGAATCTCGCGCATTTTCGCATGGCCGGAGTGAAGACGCGCAGGAAAGCACGCGTGCCTGTCCTGTATAGCGGCCGTCTTTCCATGTCTGCAGTCTGGTTACAACTTTGGAACGTGCCGGGGACAGTGCCGCCATCTGGAAGAGGCGAAGTGAAGCTGCAGTGCTTCACTTCGCCTTTCCTGGAGAGAAAGATTATAAGCCGTCTTCGTACGGGTTCGAGCTTGTGCTTCGATAGCGCAGTGGTAAGCAGCCGGCCACCTTTCGTCGTTGAGCAGAAGGCTCAATTTCCAGCACATTAAATGAAATTTTTTACGTGTTTTTTCTTCGTTATTCTTACATGTATGCAAATTTGCTGCATCATTTCCCTTACGGATGTAACATGGTGGGGTTGTGGTGGACCACGGCATAAAACCCTTTCGCTTAAAACTCATGCACGGGGGGGAACTACGCACGACAAGTAGAATCAGTAATTCCGTATGTACACGTTGTTTCACACAGACTTTAAAAGGTGGCTTGTGGTTATAATGCCAAAGTGGTGTTTTCGGCTAAGAAGAAAATAGGAATTGTGTGTTCACAAGTAAGAAGAAAGTTAGAGAGCAAGGATGATGAAAAGAAAGAAATGTATGAGTAAAAATTGTCGTATGAGCCAGTTTGTAGACTGCGCGAGGAATATTGTGTACAGTATTCCTATGACGTGTAGTCGCGCGTAAGCTTGCAAGTTGCGTCAACACCAGTCTAAGGGAACATTTGTCCAGTCTGAAAGGGCGCCCTAGTATGCATTTCACCATACACTTTCAGGAGTGTGCGTGCACACAAGTGCCCTCGAATCAGCAGCATTTTGGTTACGCAACCAAGTCAAACCGCAAAGGAAATTATGAAGGCCTACTGGATTCAAAAGCTAAAAAATGAGGGCATCAATTATCCTTCTGTTTTACTGCTAGACGAAGAGATTTCCCTAATATCCTCGTATCTTTAACAAAATTTGTTCACTATCTTTTGGATATGCGCACTGCCATTCTAAGATGACTGGGCAGCATTGATCCATGGCATTTTGATCAAAAGTGTTGATATATGCATTACTGGTGTGTTCTGTTTTAGAGTATTGAGCAATTCTGTGGGCTAAGTAATGTTTCTTTGGAAATAAAATCAGTTGCTAGATAGCAATTGTTCTTCTTCGTGTGCCGTTCTCCGTGGTTGTGTGTACGTGTGCAAAAAAAGTTTGAAAACAACTCAGTTCGTTTCACCGGAGCCGCGTTTACCCGAAGCTGAAAAGGCGATGACAACTGCGTTTCGTCACCTGGCTTAAAGGTTATGCATCGCTCTAATCACCGCAACTGGTCACGGGTGCTTTTGGCAACTCATTAGTAACTTCGCCTGTTTCTCGCTCCCCTAGGTGGGGCTTGCTGCGCGGCGATCTTTCTGCATGCTTGTCGGATCCGCTCGCTGTATTTGTAGTTTACTAGTGTAAAAGCTCACAGGGCTGCGCACGTTGCTTGCTCATTGGTAGAAACCATGCTCTTGGTGGTTGGGACTTTCACGTCCACTCCACGCATGCGTCAGCAGCAAGCAGAATAGCGCGCTGTTGTATCCCGCGAATTGAGCTGCAATTGAGTGCGTAAATTAAAGGATAACACCAGCGGTTCTTTCCACCATATTCTGATATTGATGTTTTCCAATGGTAGTGATAGTGCTGTAGCCACCAGAGAGGTTCATTTTGCTCAGAAACTCACCATAGATTATAAATATCCGAATCAACGATGTGTTCAAACCAGAACGATTGAACGCTTCCTGACCACTCTGCGGTGACGTCACAGCCTCCCCGCCACCATAAATATGGACCTGGAGGGAGAAAAATGTCCACGGCAAGGTCATCCGACGATGTATCGAGTTATTTCGGCTTTTATGAACTTGGCAGAGACGATTGGAGCTCTTAACTATCATCGCTTTGCCTTTGACTGCCCGCGTTCTCGGGTAGGCAGTGTTTCAGGTAATGACTTCAGAAATAGCGAGGGCATGGGAATCCGCTCAAAATTTTTAAAACTCATCTTCAGCAAAATTTAAGGGTGTACAACTGCCCGACTTGGCATATATTATTACAGTACCGAGGAGAGCATATGTGGAAAATATTATTTAGGTGAAAAAAGGAGGGAGTGACCTTATTTTAGGTGGGATGGTCCTATGCCGCTTAATGCCCACAAGGCTGGGTGAGCTCCCAAGCGTACGGTACCTCCCTGCCTACCACAGCATCCATGGTGATGCAGCCCCTATGCACGATTGCAGTACGGAATCGGCTATCCGACGGAGGCAGGGTAGCATAGAGCACTGCACGGGCATCCCCGATAATCCAGCCCGGCGCAGCCCGTGGGCCGGGCCGCTCGGGCCCGGGTATAAGGTTACGGGCTCGGGTCGGGGCTGGCTTGCTCTTTGGTGCATTCTTAAGATGGTTCCACATGCTTTGTGTACAAAAATACTTTCCACGTGTTTTGAACTCAATGGCTTTTATTTCGTATGAGCTATGTGAAGGCTCATACTCTGAAATATCTGAAATACTGGATTTCTCTTTCTCCTTGTGGACACTTGATATATGAGGATTGAGCGACCTAGAAGCAGAGTTGCCAGTTCCGCTTAAAATAAGTGCATTTGAATTTGTTTCTTTTTTCGACGTGCCACTTTTAGAATTTTCCCGTCACTTGTCGCGTTTTATTTTTCGGCTTGCATACATATTCATAGCAAATGTGGTTAATTTAGTGATCATCACGTTAAAGAATACCGCGTTTGTCGATGACTCAGTAGTTGAGCAGTTGAAGTCAGACATACGCTGGGAGAACCAACAAGCAACGTTAATCATGCACTGGCAGACTTACATTCAGCCGAATGGAGGGAATGTTAAAAAGTAAATACAGTACTTTTGTTTATAGTTGCGCATATACTTTTGCTGTGCAAAATAATTAGCGATTTTCCCAACTCCCCTTCGTATTTGCGTGACATTTCTTATTAAATAAAAAATGTCTTCAAAAATGGGAAAATTATTGAAATTTCCACTTTGGGCTTTTTCACGGAAGCCAATACGGTTTTTTGGGCTTATTTTGTGTGATGATGTGCCTGTTAGCTCAGTAGCATCTGGCAACTCTGTCTAGAAGTAAATGGATCAGGTACTTGTATAGATAACATCTCACGGGCAGTTCTGTGATTTTATTGGCATTCGTTATATTATATTCCTAATGTTATCACATAGTCGCACCACTGAGATTAATAAAATAAAGTTATACTTACAATTCATCCCTGCAAGAACAATGACAGAACTGCAAAAGGGGAGAGGATGGTGAGAGTTACAGCCATCCCTAAAATCTAAAGATCTACGCAGAGTCTCAGTATACAGAATTAAGAAAGGGAAAGAGCTTCTTTCACGTTTGATCAATCATGGCTTCTATTTCTGCAGTGGTGCGAGTTGGACACGCGCGTCTAGCTACCCTGTAGGCCCCCAGAAGGAGGAGGAAACGGAAGAAAGGCAGGGGAATAAATCAGGTGATTAAGGAATGAGAAGACGGACAGAAGTAGTTAGCACACGAAAAATCTGTGAGAAGCTAAACACCACGGTCATGTTTCATGCAATTCGAAAAAGAAAGAGGTTTGCCAACCTATGTGCTGCAGTCTTATTCCGCAATATACATGTTGCGAGAGCAGCATGTTATCGCCGTAACAGTGTTGCAACGTGCAGTATTAGTATACTGTTATTAAGGTAAACGTAGGCTAAAGTATTTTTCCTTGATCAGATCTCTGGCTTGAAAAAGGTGGTTACGATTTGCGTGTCAGGGAAGTCCCGTTACCTCGAGCAACACGCACCAGTCGTTAAGTGTAGAGGAGCTTTGCGGCGCCGTAATCGCCAAACTAGAACGAAGCCGAAAAATAGACCAATATATTTTCATTCATGTCATGCCAGTCCTTTCCGCGTAGATTCAAAGACTATCCGCTAATAATTACTGGGTTGTTAAGTGCCAAAACTACCATATGATATAAAGCATGCGACAGTGGGGCATCCTGAATTAATTTCGACCACCTGGAGTTCTTTACCGTGTACCTAAATGCACGTGCGCACGAGTTCTTGTATTATGCCCCCGTCAAAACGCGCGGCGGCTGGGCCGTGGAATCCAAACTTCGGGTTTAGCAGCGCGACGGCCTACCTGCTGAGCCACCACTGGGAACGAATGGCCACCTTATAAAGGCACGCACAATTACAGCAGAAGGAAAAGGGCACTGTGCGTAACGTATTAGAAGGGGGAAAGCGGATTGTTGGACTGCACGTGGTAGGTGCTAAAAAAAGAACAGCACCAACTTTGCAATTTTCGTGCCTAGGAACCAGATATACATGATCATTAGGAGAGTGGAAGAGCAATGGACAATTTTACGCGTATGCAAGGTACAGTGAACGCAGGCTCGAAAGAGGACATTTCATCCGGGAAACTGAAGCTTGTGACAGAGCACTCCTCAAACAGCGACGTTTGGAAGAGGTTTCTTTTGGTAGTTGGTTCGAACACTGTCTCCTGCAGGACGCGTGCAATGCAAAGAGTGCAAAAGCTTTCTGGGCTTTGATACCGGTAAGACCGGAACGTCTCACCTGAACAGGCACAAATGCAAGTCAACGGGAGGATCTGCTGTCCTGACTACTTTCTTTTCTGAAAAGAAGCCCGCGGTTCCTTCCGGTTTAAAGAAAAGCTTGACGACTACGTGCACCCGATGGCGCGCTAAAAATATGAGGCCCTTAGATGTCGTGCGAGATGAAGATTGTTGAAAATTGCTCTTGAACAAATCGCCGCCGGTGCCCGGTACGGTAAACTCTGCCACATCCCACGACAGTGTCCCGCAAGGCGGCCGACGTGGCCGGTGGTTTACGAGAAAAGCTGAGGCCAGTAATCAAGGCAGCGATGGAGGATGGCCTTTGTTGAATGGCACTCGACAGGCGCACTGATGACTGTAAAAAAAGCGCCCTACATTACAGCCACTGTTCACTATGTGGACGATGGCTGGGATTTGAAAAGCGGTTTCCCTTCCGAAAAGAAGACAGGCGACAACATTATAAGAGAGCTTGTGCGAAGTTGCGCAATATTTGGACTGGATGACAGCCTCCTTTATAATGTCGTGTTCTTGTCCGACCAAGGAGCCAATGTGATGAGCACTTTTCCCGTACAAGAGGGTCATCTGCACCAGCTCACGTCCTTATTACGGTCCTACGCCACACATTTGACGACGAATTCTCGGGTGAACACACTCTAAAAACTGGAGTCGGTTCCGCAGCAGTGAAACGACCGAGCTACTCTTTAGGGCATCGTCTACGAGCGTCAACAGCAGTGTTCCTGCTGCCTGTGCGGCCCCCCTCGCTACTGCGCATGCTTCGTTCGGGACACGTGACAGCACCTATATAAATCGCCATCATCGCTGCTTTCAGTGGGTCCGGCGGCACGATCGCGATGACACCAACTCACCACACGCCTCTGTTCTTTGTGCAGGTAACAAATCATTTTTCCTTATTCACCAAACCCACACGTTACCGTGGCCTTTTAGTGCTGCCGGACCCACATGCAGAGTTTGCTATTCTTTGCAACTTTCTGGGTATCATTCACAGTCTTTTGATACTGTCTGGCGATGTCGAACTAAACCCAGGGCCTGCCGCTCGTGCCTCTGCCGGTGATGACCATTGTGACGTGTTGACCGCCTTGAGTGAACTTAAAGCCAGCCAATCAGCACTACTTAGCGAAATTAAAGGTATTCGAGATAAACAAGCTGACAACGATAAAATGCTGAAAGACACAAAAGAGAGACTTACGAAAATAGAAGGGGAGTGTCAATCGCTGACGGCGATCAAAGCTGACGTAGAGAGTGCGCATGCACTTGCGGAGGCAAACGCGCATCTGATCGAGCAGCGAACAGCACGCTCTGATGACGCCGAAGACAGAGCGCGGCGAAACAACTTGGTGTTCTATGGAATAGATGATGAGTCCAAGGAAAATTGGGCGAAATCTGAGGAAAAGGTTATCATGTTTTCAAGCGAGCACCTCAAATTAACTATTGCTCCGAAAGACAGAACGCGCACACAGACTCGGACCAGTTCTGGTAAAATTCACTCATTTCAAAGATAAGGAAAAGTACTAACCGCTAGTAAAGATAACAAGCACCCCAAGGTCAATGTTACGCAAGATTTTTCACCAGCCCGTAAAAAACTGGTAGAGTTCAAAAAAACTAAATTTTTCCAGCAGCCTTCGTCACAACAAACTTGTAGCAGGGAAGAAGACCTACGTTTATGACCCGGTTAGTCAACAGGTCACTGTTCGCGCGTCGTAGCAGTTAGCTATTGGTTGCCCCTACGGTCCCAAGGACTACTTCTCGTTTCTTTTTACTAACATCAGGAGCGTTCTACCAAAGCGAGATATCTTGTCCAGTTTGATTGACTCTTCCGATTATAACGTTATAGTGCTAACCGAAACGTGGCTAAACTCTTCTATCAACGACTCTCCTCTACTTAGCCGAGAAATATCCCCATCACACGCATATTTACACTGATGCTTCAACGACTCGAGAGGCTTCTTCCTGTGGCCTTTATGTGTTTTCAACAGGAGAAATGCGTTCCTATCGGCTGCAGCGGAAAACATCTTCCATGACAGCTGAACTTCACGGCATTAAGGAAGCTATCCAGTATATCGTGCGCCAAAAGCCCGGCCGATGTGGAATTTTTACCGACTCCAAAGGAGCGCTGCAAACATTGTACAACCACCTGAAGAAAACTAATCATCAACCCGTTTCTGCCGACATTGCCTATTTACATCACCTGGCTTTTACCGCTGGACACTGCATTACATTTCAGTGGATACCAGCTCACTGCGGCATTCTGCCCAACGAAAAAGCCGACGAAGCAGCACGTAACGGTCTGCGATATCAAAACTATAAACAAATCTATTTCATCAAATCTGATGCTTCCCAAATGGCTAAACGATTCGCCTACGAAGAAAGGAACCGGCTATGGAAGTTACCGACACATCATCACCCTTTCTTATACTCAGTCGACCCAGATCTCAAATCAAAACTACACTCCAACATCCCTCGGCATCTGGAAACATTGTATCATCGACTACGGCTGAACATTGCATATTCCAACGACTTACGGTACCGCTTCCATCAGGAGACAAGCCCTCACTGCAGCAACTGTGGCTCTACTGAAACCGTAGAGCATATTTTGTTTGAGTGCCGAGCGTACAATGATGAGCGTGCGCTCTATGAACATTGCATGCAGTCACTTACGCAGCTCCCTTTATCACCTCAATGTGTTTTAGGCCCTCTAGCTTGTCCCACACAACAGAGACGTGCGATGGACTTTTTATTTACCTATTTAAATAGTATAGGTCAGCTCGATAGACTTTAACTCCGTCGTCACCATCACTCACCCATCGTGCAACACATCCTATCACATCACTGCGGGTTGGTGCAAACGCGAAATATCATTGGACGCAATTAGGCATCACAGTCAGAGACACAAAGCCCAACTTTTCTTTCTCTTTTCTTTTTCACTATATCTTATACTCCTTTCTACTCGTCTTTCTCTCCCCAAACTCCCTCCCCACGCAGAGTAGCATGTCAGCGATGTTTCAACGCCGGCTAAATTCTCTGCCGTTCAATAAAGAGCTCTTTCTCTCTCTCTCCTTCTTATCAAGATTTTAATATTTTTCGTACCGACCGCGATAGCCGGCGTGGTGGTGGCGTGCTCATTGCTTCTCACGGTGACCTTAGCTGCTACCGTGTGAATATAGCTACCTCACTCGAAATAGTGTTTGTGTGCTGTAAACCCGTTCAACCCCACGTAGTCTTAGGTGCTCGCTATCGTCCACCTGATTCCGACAGCACAATTTGTACCTATGTTTCATGACGCGCTACAATCACTAAAAACTCAGTTTCCTAATGCCCCAGTTGTCCTATTCGGTGATTTCAATTTTCCAAACATACATTGGTCTGACCTCCTCCTCGTAACATCGAAACAAAACACTGAAAGTAACTTCGTCGATACCTGTCTTCCGTTCGCTTTAACTCAAGTTGTTAAAGGCAATCTAAGCATTCAGCCAACATACTTGATCTAGTATTAACAACCCCTCCTAATAGAATCACTTCGCTTTCATACCTCGACGAAATCAGCGAGCACAAGGTCATTCATGGTACATTCCAATGTAGACTGAACCGCCCAGATAAAACACGCAAATAACTTACCCTATACGATAAAGGTGATTATAATAACTTCAATAAAGAACTAACCGAATTCTGGCAGTTTATAATTAAAGATTTTAACAAGCGATCTGTCACAGAATATTGGTTAATGTTTAAATCTAAAATGCATGAGCTAATCAGCACTTACGTTCCAACGATTACGATTAGTGAACGTAGCACCTCCCGCTGGTTCAGCCCGGAACTAAAGAGGCTCAAAAATAAAAAGAAACGACAATTTCGTTCCGCAAAAATTGGCAACAATCCTGTGATGTAGCAAGAATACCAGGCCACCACGAAACTATTCTGCTCCGCCGTCGATAAAGCGAAGCGGCTCTTTAATAACACCACCTTGCCCAACTTACTCCGCATCAACCCAAAACAATTTTGGAGAGTTATTAACCCTCAGAACGAAAGCAAATCCATATCAATGATGGATCATACTGGACAACCTATCGGAAATAATGCAGTAGCAGAAGCACTAAACCGTACCTTTTCTTCCGTTTTTACCAGAGAACCCATTGGAAACCTCCCTGATATCACCCCCCGCAACTACCCTACCATGCCAGGCATCATTTTTTCACCTCAGGGCATCCAGAAAATTATCGAGTCCGTAAAACTTATGTCATCCTGCGGCATCGATGGTATCAATGCCAAGGCGCTCAAAAAAACCAAAGAAATCACCAGTGTTATTCTTTCCCCTATTTTTCAGCAATCACTTTCACCTGGCATCGTTCCTCACGACTGGAAGGTGGGTAAGATCGTTCCGGTTCCAAAACCAGGTTCATCTAGTTACCGGCCCATTTCCCTAACCAGCATCTGTTAAAAAATAATGGTACATATAATTCATTCACAAGTTGCTAATTTCCTTACCTCAGTTAAATTTTTTCACCCTAAGCAACATGGATTCCAAAGGGGACTCTCATGCGATACTCAGCTTGCATTATTCATTCATGACTTAAGCGCTAGTGTAGACCTTAATATACCAGTTGACGCCCTTTTTATTGACTTTGAGAAGGCTTTAGACAAAGTTCCCCACACTCCGCCTGCTACTAAAGCTCTCTCAATTAAGCCTTAATCAACTTGTCTACAATTGGATTCAGGACTTCCCCACTAACCGTCAGCAATTTGTAGAAGCTAATGATACGACCTCATCCCTTTCTAGCTTAATCTCCGGTGTGTCGCAAGGTACAGTTCTAGGCCCCCTCCTCTTTTTAATTTACATCAATGACTTACCCGATAATATTTCATCTAACATCTGCCTCTTTGCTGACGACTGCGTAATCTACCGACCTATTACTAACATTTCAGATACTATTACTCTCCAGCATGACCTACTAAAACTCGACGAATGGTGTCGTAAATGGCTCATGGTTTTAAATACTAATAAAACTGCACTTGTTTCATTACACAGAGGCCAAAACTTTACCACCGCTAACTATAAGATTAATGGCTCTATAGTTTCTTCCCTATGTTCCATTAAATATCTCGGTGTTAACATCTCACAGACTCTAAACTGGTCTTTCCACATAAGTGAAATAGTTAACAATGCTAATAGATCTCTCGGTTACTTGCGTCGTAACTTACATCTTGCCCCTCCATCAGTCAAATTACTAGCCTACAAAACACTAATTCGCCCAAAACTAGAGTACGCATCCGCCATTTGGGACCCACCCCAAATTAACCTAAGTAAATCCATCGAACTAGTTCAAAACCGAGCGGTTAGATTCATCTACTCAGATTATTCATATCATACCAGTGTTACTACCCTTAAAAGCATAGCAGATCTACCTAACCTCGACCTACGCCGTAAGATTTCCAGACTATCATTGTATCACAAAATGTATCATACGTTTCATTATAACTCTCCTATCCAACCAGCCCACCGTACTTCAGCCCGCACAAGTCACCACAAGGCCGTATATCCACCTCCTGCTTGCAGCACAGCCCACCATCACTCCTTTTTCGTCCAAGCAGCCAGGGACTGGAACGATCTTCCCCCAAATGTCAGCCATCATTGCGACATGCATAAATTTAGAAGTGCCATAGAATCACTGCTTTATTACACCTTGTATTGTTCGCCCACACCCTCATGTAAAGCCTTCTGTCGGGGGGCCTTTGAGGTATGTTAAATAAATAAATAAATAAATAAATAAATAAATAAATAAATAAATACTCTAGCAAAACATCGGATGGAGTGAAATGTCCATACCTCTTGCGGCATGCGAGAGTAAAATGCAATTTCACTCCTCAAGCAGTTACACTGAGATTACTTCAAACAGGGACATATCCGACCCCATATATTATGAACAAAATTCACCCAGCATTACAATTAGAAGTAAAATGCAGTACCTGTAACGACATCATTGGTGTCAGACACATGCTGGCGGGGTGCCCCACGGCTCTCACCAACCCTGATGAAGAATGGGAAAAGTGGACTAGATCACAAGGAGCAAGTCACAGCAAGATCAACAACGGGCAGTCCAGAAGGTCCACGACGAAGCCACCCGGCTTGGTCTGGTGGTGCCAACGTGGACGCGGCCCACCTCGGCCTAGGAAGGCCGAGCTTCAGGACCAATAGTCAATAAAGTTTCTCTCTCTCTCTCTCTCCTGCCACACACATGTGATGCTCGCATTCACAGCCGCAAACATGGCGGCTGGGGTGGGAGCGGACGATTGAAGAAGACAACAGCCGCTTCGTGAAGTGTTTTTCGATAGAACTATAGCAGCGACCTTCCTACGACTTCCACGTACAAGCTTTCGAGTACAAACGCGTGAAGTGTACGTTTAATGAACGGTGCCTTCCTCGGCTACAAGCCTCAACAGACGGGAGTCATAGCGAGCTGCCTTTCCTGTGTTTTTCCCCGATCGAACGGCCGTACCCGTGATAGTGAAACCCGCCAGCCTACAAGCCTCGGATTCTTCGCATACATGTGCGAAACGAAGAGGAATACACTTTCAGCGACACAGTAAGCTGTTGTGATCGTCGACGGCTGGTCTCCGAAGCCTCACTGGATATAACTCATACATGTAAAGAAAAAAGCTTCGCTACGACTTCGGCATCGAGCCGTATGACGGCCATGAGCGCGTCTACGGTGGAAATACCGTAACTGCGATCCGTTCCGTTCGCAAGTCTGGTAAGTACAGCATATTGTTGTTTTGTGGGGTTTTACGTCCCAAAACCAGTTCTGATTATGAGAGACGCATAAGTACAGCATAGTACCCTAAACACTTCTTATGGCAGAGACTATATTTAATCTGTGTGAAGAATAACGAAGAACGCGGAGTACATATTTTGTGATCGCCAGCGGTTCTTCGTACAGACGTGCTCGACGGACTCGAAAGGGGACGCCGTCGGAATGAAGCACGTGGTAGCGGAGCACCCGGGTGCCGCTTTTCTTCGCTGGCGTTGATGAAATTCAGCCTCTATTATGTTCGTACTCGCTTCCTCAGGTGCATTTTACATCGCGAACCAGCATTGCGAATTCGCGTTTGCCCGTAAAACGGAATGCCAGCTCATTATAGGAATGCGTTTATCTAAAGGACATTATATATGTTCCGCGCGTTTAGATTAACAGTTCTGTGTGGCGAGGGACTACTTATGAGCCAACGCTAAATACACCATAATCAAAGGAAGAGGCGTGCAGGACACGGAGACAAGGAGAGCAGTGAACAACACGAACGCCGACTAACAACTGAAGCACAGCACAGAGGCGAAAAAGAAAGAAGACACACAGCTTATCTGCGCATGCTCGGAATGGTAGCGCCACCTGTCAATCGGTTACCCGTGCCGGTCTTCGCGATAGACAACTCCTAAGGCTTTCTATCTCCTCTCTGTTTAAGCTAATCGACGGCTGACTCACGCATGCACTTCCAATAAACGCGTATCTTCGTTCTTATGCCTGTACAGGATCTCGGTTTTGTCTAACTCGGGCATGCAGCCACAGACCTGGCAGTGCAAGGATAGATTGGACGGCGTCCCACCTGATAGCGACCTTCTGTGTTCAATTAATCTTTGCTTAATACAACGCGCAGTTTGCCCTACATAAAAACGTCCGCAGCTAAAAGGAATCTTATAAACTACACCCATGCGACAGTCGCTGAAATTGTTCTTGGCTAGGTGCTTAACCGGACAGATATCCGTTCGCTTCTTACCTTCCATTTGCTCATATCTTCTATGCACTGCAGCACAAACCCTTCCTAACTTATTGGGAGCCGTAAACACAACATTAACCCCATATTTACTTCCCACTTTCTTTAGCCTGTGCGAAACTGCGTGGATATACGAAATACTCACGACCTTTTTCTTGTTAATGTTACTCTCTGCTACAGCTTTTGTTCCGGTCGAAATCGACTTCTTAAGACGCTCATCTACTGTGGCTATGGCTAGTCTAGGGTAACCTGCATCTAAGAGGCGCTCGACCTGCGCATTAAAGCTAATGGTCAAACGGTGCACGCACGACTTCGATAGGGCTGACGTTTTATGTAGGGCAAACTGCGCGTTGTATTAATCAAAGATTAATTGAACACAGAAGGTCGCTATCAGGTGGGACGCCGTCCAATCTATCCTTGCACTGCCAGGTCTGTGGCTGCATGCCCGAGTTAGACAAAACCGAGATCCTGTACAGGCATAAGAACGAAGATACGCGTTTATTGGTTGAAGCCTGGCATATCAGTATTAGTGGAAGTGCATGCGTGAGTCAGCCGTCGATTAGCTTAAACAGAGAGGAGATAGAAAGCCTTAGGAGTTGTCTATCGCGAAGACCGGCACGGGTAACCGATTGACAGGTGGCTCTACCATTCCGAGCATGCGCAGATAAGCTGTGTGTCTTCTTTCTTTTTCGCATCTGTGCTGTGCTTCAGTTGTTAGTCGGCGTTCGTGTTGTTCACTGCTCTCCTTGTGTCCGTGTCCTGCACGCCTCTTCCTTTGATTATGGACTGTTACCAACTCGCTCAACTTTCTGTCCTTTTGAACTTCATTTCTAGTACCCTGAGCCCTTTTCCGTGTTCTCCTACTTATCTGCGCAATCCTGCTTCTTTAGCCTCTTTAATTGCTATATGTATGTTTCGCTCTAGAACTATGTCGTGGTTCAAACGCAATAATATCATTCCGATGGAAATTCAGATGTTGTGCGGTTTTCTTCTTCCTTCTGCGGGACACGCGAACAGGATTTGCGCGATTATTTCAGCCGAAGCATGGCGGCAAGTCAGATTTTATCGCCAGTGTTTAGAAGCCAGCTGCGCCACCCGGGGAGACCGTCAAAGGAACCGCACTTGCGCCAATTGGTTGAGAGTTTCCGAGCAGCACGCGGATTTTTTGTGGAGGACGAAGCTACCGGATCTACTGCAAAGTAAGAGGAATTCTTTTTCTACTAAATCGCCGTCGGAAAAGGTACTGATTCTCGGAGACGCCGTTTTGGACGAGAACCACAAGAAAATTCTAGCATTAGGCCCTAAGTACTGTTTTCATCCTAACCTAAAAGAAGTTGACGTTTTTAGCTTACCTCGATCGATAACTAAGGTTATTCCGGAAGTTGAACGGTCTCGATGTATTTCAGATTGCTTCGCCAGCATCAAACATTCGAACGATCTCGTTAAGGCCTCTGACCCTATCCGACCGGTTGTAAATTACTGTGTGGAACACAAGCTTCGACCTGTTTTATCTGATAAGGAAGGTTGTTTTGTAATAATGCCGAATAGCACTTTTTCTGAAAAAGCCTCAGCAGCTGTTGAAAAGAATTTTAGACCTGTGAAACTGAAACCTTCTGTAGTAAAACAACGAGCTATCGATCTCCTGTTGAAACATAATCTAGATAAGGTAGCTTCCAGTGTTAAAAAGGCAAAACTGCTCACTTTAGAATTATTTTTCTCGGCGAAAACCCATAAGCCAGAAATTCCGTTTCGCTCAATTGTATCAGAGTCAGGGACTTGGCAAGTTTGTGTAGCTAGCTATTTGCAGAAGTGCTTAACATCCTTAAGTTTTTCTGACCCCTTCCGTGTACGTAATTCTCAGGCTCTAGTTCAGTTGTTACCAGAGGAAAATCCTGGCCACTGCACAGCGTTTAGCATGGATGTAGAAGATTTGTATTACTCGTTGCCGCATGAAGGTTTACTAAATTGCGTGAAAGAATGTATTCAAGAACAAGGGCAGGAGTCCGGTTTCATAGATAGATGCGGAGTTTCCACAGGTACCTTTCTAGAAATTCTCTCCATGTACTTAACGTCAACATTAGTTGGATACAGGGAAGGCGTGTTTGTGCAGAAGTCAGGGATTTGTATAGGTTCAAAGGTAGCCCCCATTATAAGTGATCTATACTTGAGCAAGTTTGACTGCCGTTTAAAAGAGGCCTTAGGGGACCGCATCATTAGGGTATTTCGGTATGCGGACGATTACTTGGTACTTTGTAGTAAGGATGATTTTGAATCCGTCGTCACCTATGTAAGCGATCAATTTAAACTTAATGGAGATGGTCTAAGGTTTACGAAAGAACTACCGGAGAGAAACGTAATACAATTTTTAGATATCTCGTTGTCATTTGAGCAGAATCACGTGTGTTGGCAGTATTCCCCTAGAGCATCTAAGCCGTTGTTAAACTTTGACTCCAAGCATTCGAAAGTAGTAAAAAACGGAATAGCCTTGTCCTGTTTAAAGTCAGCCCTATCGAAGTCGTGCGTGCACCGTTTGACCATTAGCTTTAATGCGCAGGTCGAGCGCCTCTTAGATGCAGGTTACCCTAGACTAGCCATAGCCACAGTAGCTGAGCGTCTTAAGAAGTCGATTTCGACCGGAACAAAAGCTGTAGCAGAGAGTAACATTAACAAGAAAAAGGTCGTGAGTATTCCGTATATCCACGCAGTTTCGCACAGGCTAAAGAAAGTGGGAAGTAAATATGGTGTTAATGTTGTGTTTACGGCTCCCAATAAGTTAGGAAGGGTTTGTGCTGCAGTGCATAGAAGATATGAGCAGATGGAAGGTAAGAAGCGAACGGATATCTGTCCGGTTAAGCGCCTAGCCAAGAACAACTTCAGCGACTGTCGCATGGGTGTAGTTTATAAGATTCCTTTTAGCTGCGGACGTTTTTATGTAGGACAAACTGCGCGTTGTATTAATCAAAGATTAATTGAACACAGAAGGTCGCTATCAGGTGGGACGCCGTCCAATCTATCCTTGCACTGCCAGGTCTGTGGCTGCATGCCCGAGTTAGACAAAACCGAGATCCTGTACAGGCATAAGAACGAAGATACGCGTTTATTGGTTGAAGCCTGGCATATCAGTATTAGTGGAAGTGCATGCGTGAGTCAGCCGTCGATTAGCTTAAACAGAGAGGAGATAGAAAGCCTTAGGAGTTGTCTATCGCGAAGACCGGCACGGGTAACCGATTGACAGGTGGCGCTACCATTCCGAGCATGCGCAGATAAGCTGTGTGTCTTCTTTCTTTTTCGCCTCTGTGCTGTGCTTCAGTTGTTAGTCGGCGTTCGTGTTGTTCACTGCTCTCCTTGTGTCCGTGTCCTGCACGCCTCTTCCTTTGATTATGGACTGTTACCAACTCGCTCAACTTTCTGTCCTTTTGAGCTAAATACACACCTGTTTTGTGCTACAGTTTGATTAATTAGGCAGAACAGTACTTTACCACTGGCGCTACATAGCAGGTCAAGTGTACGGATTATATATACGGGACTTCATTGTAAGTCGGTATATCGCGAGTGTGTTGTGGGCTTTGTGCTTTGGGGTGGTTGTGTACGTGCGTTCGTGTCATGTCAGCCTGTATTTTCTATGTTCAGTGTGATGTAATTAAATGCCTGCTAACTGTAGCATGGTCGAAAAACGCAGTGGTTGCTTTTTTTGTCTCTGCTACTCCCTCTGGGAGTACTAGCACCCCGCTTTGTGGGGTGGTAGAGCTCTCTTCAAAAGGGTGTTCGAATCCCCTTCGGAGGCGTCCTACTACTCTCTCTTGGCGAGAGTACCGGTACCCTGCAATGGGGTTGATGTACTCTGAAAAAAGGAGCTAAATTTGGGACACGAAAGTACTCCCCCCAAGTTAGCGCCCAGCAATCTCTTTGTTTTTAGAGTGCGCCTACCGTGGAAACCATCGTGGACAGTTACAAATGTGAAGGCCGCCGTTACTTTTCTGAAGCAGAGTGGTCTTTCCATCCAATTACACCATGGCCAAAATAAAGAAGGGAGTACCAGGTGGAATTCAAAACTCGCTATGCTGAATTCTGTACACAGGAAGTATGAGGAAGTTGAAGCCTTCTAGATTCCAGAGAAAGCTCGATGGTGGAAGAAGTCAGCAAAACTGCAATAAAGGAGATAAATGACTTTTTGGCACCATTCCAAGGAGCAGCCGACTTGCTTGAGAAAGGGAAGCAACCTACCTGCCACTGTTTTTGGTCTGTAAGACAAAGCTGGAGAAACATTTGACTCCAGCTGAGGTATCAACAACAGCTTCATTAAAATTGAGGGCAAGAGAGTTTTTTTCAGCGGAAACTGTAGCTTAGTGAGCTGCACAAGATTGCGACGTTTTTTTGGCCGCCCTTTCGCCAGCTGCGAGCGCTTTGGACCCATATTTTCTATTCACCCTTTATCGTTGCACAAAATATTTCCTCATTAGGTCATTTTTTCGACTTAATAACTAAAGGGTAAAATAACGAAAGGGAAGGGGTCAAGGGCTCGTTCTTTATTTGTTAGAAACAACTTAATGAGCAAACAGACAATGAAGCCTAAGAAAACATAGGGGAAGTTAATTGTGGTATTGTAATTGTGGAGAAAGTAGAAAGGAATTAAAGTGGACGAAAAGACAAACCTGCCCTCGGTGGGACCCGAACCCACGACCTTCGGATGTCGCGTCCGATGCTCTACCAACTGAGCTACAAGGGCGGTCGTCCCCCCGTCCACTTTATTGTGTATTTATATAGGTATTATCCTGGGAGTGTTAGGCAGCGCCACTCGAGGCCAAGGCGGCGTGTGTAGAACACACTTTCTTGCCAGGAGGCGTCACGTAGAAGGTGAACTTAGACGAGATGGCTGCTGCCCAATAAGCCCTCGCATGCTACCTAAGGCACCAAGTCTGCCGCAACGAGGCCCAAGCTATGAAATAACGAAAGGGAAGGGGTCAAGGGCTCGTTCTCTATTTGTTAGAAACAACTTAATGAGCAAACAGACAATGAAGCCTAGGAAAACATAGGGGAAGTTAATTGTGGTATTGTAATTGTGGAGAAAGCAGAAAGGAATTAAAGTGGACGAAAAGACAAACCTGCCCTCGGTGGGACCCGAACCCACGACCTTCGGATGTCGCGTCCGATGCTCTACCAACTGAGCTACAAGGGCGGTCGTCCCCCCGTCCACTTTATTGTGTATTTATGTAGGTATTATCCTGGGAGTGTTAGGCAGCGCCACTCGAGGCCAAGGCGGCGTGTGTAGAACACACTTTCTTGCCAGGAGGCGTCACGTAGAAGGTGAACTTAGACGAGATGGCTGCTGCCCAATAAGCCCTCGCATGCTACCTAAGGCACCAAGTCTGCCGCAACGAGGCCCAAGCTATGAAATAACGAAAGGGAAGGGGTCAAGGGCTCGTTCTTTATTTGTTAGAAACAACTTAATGAGCAAACAGACAATGAAGCCTAGGAAAACATAGGGGAAGTTAATTGTGGTATTGTAATTGTGGAGAAAGTAGAAAGGAATTAAAGTGGACGAAAAGACAAACCTGCCCTCGGTGGGACCCGAACCCACGACCTTCGGATGTCGCGTCCGATGCTCTACCAACTGAGCTACAAGGGCGGTCGTCCCCCCGTCCACTTTATTGTGTATTTATGTAGGTATTATCCTGGGAGTGTTAGGCAGCGCCACTCGAGGCCAAGGCGGCGTGTGTAGAACACACTTTCTTGCCAGGAGGCGTCACGTAGAAGGTGAACTTAGACGAGATGGCTGCTGCCCAATAAGCCCTCGCATGCTACCTAAGGCACCAAGTCTGCCGCAACGAGGCCCAAGCTATGAAATAACGAAAGGGAAGGGGTCAAGGGCTCGTTCTTTATTTGTTAGAAACAACTTAATGAGCAAACAGACAATGAAGCCTAGGAAAACATAGGGGAAGTTAATTGTGGTATTGTAATTGTGGAGAAAGTAGAAAGGAATTAAAGTGGACGAAAAGACAAACCTGCCCTCGGTGGGACCCGAACCCACGACCTTCGGATGTCGCGTCCGATGCTCTACCAACTGAGCTACAAGGGCGGTCGTCCCCCCGTCCACTTTATTGTGTATTTATGTAGGTATTATCCTGGGAGTGTTAGGCAGCGCCACTCGAGGCCAAGGCGGCGTGTGTAGAACACACTTTCTTGCCAGGAGGCGTCACGTAGAAGGTGAACTTAGACGAGATGGCTGCTGCCCAATAAGCCCTCGCATGCTACCTAAGGCACCAAGTCTGCCGCAACGAGGCCCAAGCTATGAAATAACGAAAGGGAAGGGGTCAAGGGCTCGTTCTTTATTTGTTAGAAACAACTTAATGAGCAAACAGACAATGAAGCCTAGGAAAACATAGGGGAAGTTAATTGTGGTATTGTAATTGTGGAGAAAGTAGAAAGGAATTAAAGTGGACGAAAAGACAAACCTGCCCTCGGTGGGACCCGAACCCACGACCTTCGGATGTCGCGTCCGATGCTCTACCAACTGAGCTACAAGGGCGGTCGTCCCCCCGTCCACTTTATTGTGTATTTATGTAGGTATTATCCTGGGAGTGTTAGGCAGCGCCACTCGAGGCCAAGGCGGCGTGTGTAGAACACACTTTCTTGCCAGGAGGCGTCACGTAGAAGGTGAACTTAGACGAGATGGCTGCTGCCCAATAAGCCCTCGCATGCTACCTAAGGCACCAAGTCTGCCGCAACGAGGCCCAAGCTATGAAATAACGAAAGGGAAGCATGCGAGGGCTTATTGGGCAGCAGCCATCTCGTCTAAGTTCACCTTCTACGTGACGCCTCCTGGCAAGAAAGTGTGTTCTACACACGCCGCCTTGGCCTCGAGTGGCGCTGCCTAACACTCCCAGGATAATACCTACATAAATACACAATAAAGTGGACGGGGGGACGACCGCCCTTGTAGCTCAGTTGGTAGAGCATCGGACGCGACATCCGAAGGTCGTGGGTTCGGGTCCCACCGAGGGCAGGTTTGTCTTTTCGTCCACTTTAATTCCTTTCTACTTTCTCCACAATTACAATACCACAATTAACTTCCCCTATGTTTTCCTAGGCTTCATTGTCTGTTTGCTCATTAAAGGGTAAAATGTACTTCTTAACATAGCATGCAACAACAAAGCGTCTATTACTGCTGTTTAAAACTATTTGTTCCAAATTTCATGCCCGGGCCTCGGTCGGGCCTGATTTGCAGTCGGGCCGGGCCGGGTAGGTTAACTTTTTGACCGGGCTCGGGCCGATTGCGGCGTCATTTTTATTCAGCGGGCCGGGCTTGGGCGGGTAAACTTCAGCGATTGGCGGGCTCTGGCCAGGCCCGGGCCGAAAACCACGACCCGTGTAGTGCTCTAGAGTAGCATGTATTCGTACGCCTTCGCACATATATGCTCCGGATTGTCACGGCAAGCGCAATATGCTAAGCGCGCGTGTCGTTCCAGTCTGCATAGTTGTGTAATGACAGCAACATCTCACGATAGCCATAGGAAAGAATAGGAGGCCAGGCGCGGACTCGAGTTGCGCCGGGGCTACGCGGAAGCAAGGACCGAGACAATAGTGAGTAACAGCTATAGTGGCTTAGCGGGCCAGCGGGCTCAGCGAAAGAGCGGAGGGGACAGCGGAGCGCATGACGAAAGGAAGAGTAATAGCTGAGGACGCCCTGCTGGTTTCAGCGGAACATACTGCTGCGCCACCTGTTGAACAATGTTGGAGTTACTGTCGATCGAGCAGAGGTTCCGCCCGGCGAATAAATTGAAGTTACCGCGAAAAGGATATCGCAAACGTAATTTAAACCTAAAGTGTTTCTTCGCGGGTTCCAGCACGACCCCATACGTCCCTACCGTAACGGATATGAAGCAGTAAAATAAATACAAAAAAGTCACAGTTTCGCCGCAAGGGCGAAGCAATGAATGCGATAGCAAGAAACTGTAATGCTGTAAGAAGTGAGGCTCGCAGCTTCAGGGGCAATATTTATTGTATAGCAAACATGCACTTGCTTAGTGAGCGTCTCCCGTGGGCAGCGCGTTCTGGTACGAAAGGCTTTGTACGTTGCGTGTCAGAAAGCTACACATACAAAGCTACGGGAGGCCGCTAAATGAACAAACAGAAGATGAGCGCCAACTATCAAGTGAAGCACGCACGAAACGAACGCACAGATATACACCGAACAAGCGCGAATAAGCTGTCGAAATGGATACTCTCAGTTTGAACAGCGTTCCTGTTGCAAAGGCGGCTGCCCATTGCGCTCCTCGCGCCATCTCTCTGGTAATGAAGAAACGCTTATAAGTGCCTGCCGTCTCCGAGTTCTGCCAGCGGTAAAGGCTGTGTATATAAGGCTCGCCGGGAGGTCCCTGAAGGATCTGATCTTTTTGCCGTAGTGGTTAGCGCCACCCGCTGAGGAGCGAGAGGTTCCTGGTTCCATTCCGCGCTTCGGAAGCATTTATCCGAATTATTTTTTTTTTTTGGGGGGGGGGGGGGCTTTTATGTAGATATACATATTTATACGTATACGGTTCATGACGGCGGTGACGGGAACGGCAAAAAATTGACGGCAGATCCACGAGGTGAATGATGATGAGATTGGGCGAAGCTCCTGGAAGTAATCATCGGTTAAACCGTGAAATTTCTTCCGTTAATTCGCCCGATAAAAATGACGTGAAACGATTGATTAAATGTTTTATCAAACTTTTATTGCTGGTTTCCGTTGTCCTTTCATTATGACCGCTTTGTGGTCGGTGAAATGTAAGCTAAGTGGTTCTTGCACTGGTTGCAGATGAAAACCATTGCTTTACCTGGCGTCTTTCGTTAAGCAGCTGGCGTCTTTTCGTTTTGCTTTAGAAACATCTGGCGTCTTTCGTTAAGCAGCTGGCGTCTTTTCGTTTTGCTTTAGAAACATCTGGCGTCTTTTCGTTTTGCTTTTAGAAAACATCTGGCGTCTTTCGTTGGTTTATTTCATCAATCAACGGCGTTTTGAACAAAATTTTTATTGTTTAATCACGCACAGGAGAAATCTCACCAGGCACTACCTTGGAGGTAAACAATGACTGCTACTGGGAATGAGAGACAGCAGAAGTCGGCTTTTAACACTTCTACTTCTACTAACGTTTCCTACTGGAACATGGCAATGGCTGCTAATGGGGAATGAGAGACAGAAGAATTCGGCTTTTAGTTAACGCGCACGCTGCGATTTTTTTTTATTGTTCAACAACGCACAGGAGAAATCTCCCACCGGCACCACCTTGGAGGTCAAAGCGTAAGACTGGTTACGCACTACGACTACGACTACGACTACGAGGGACGAACGGGTGCCGCTTTAAGGAGCTTCGCCCCTAAAACCAGCCGAGACTGTCCATATAATTGCTATCGCAATAAAAACTTATGTTCATGCGCTAGTAATCGAACTCGTAGCAGCTCGCTCCACGACGAAAGGTGCCAGGCCCTCTACCACTGCGCTAACGCCGTACTCGGTCGCTGTTATACGAACACGCCTGATATTCCTTCTCTCTACGACGCTCTACGGTTCAGCGCGAGCGCATTTAAGCGCACATTGCCTGGAACGGTGCCGCCATCCAGGGAATGCGAACTGAAAATTTGGCAGATCCCCCGTGCAGTGGGAATTAAGGAAATGCGAAGCACGCATCAGAAACGTAAAATGGATTTGCATTGTTGTCTCGCTATACCGAGTTTGGTACATATGAAGTTAACGAAACGGCCACAAGAGCACCAAGACTGTGGCATGTCGTTCATACACGCATGTCATGATTATAACGTCATGACTTGTCATTTACGTTCGTCATGCAGTCGTGTTGTGCCATAGCAATTTTGGTACACATCCCTTTAAGGACACGAGTGGCATGTAGATCATGCCGCTAATGACATGCATGTCACGATTTTCATGTTATGACCTGTCATATATGATCGTCATGCAGTCATGTCCCAAACCAATTTTCGTATACATCCCATCAACGAAACGGCAGTATAGCGCCAGGAACATGGCATGTAAATTATGCTGGCCATGACATATAACATGAAAATCATGACATGCATTTCATTATTTTCATGTTATGACCAGTCATTTATGATAGTCATGCAGTCGTGTTGTGCCATAGCAATTTTCGTGTATATCCCATTAACGAAACGGTCGCAAGAGCACCAAGACTGTGGCATGTAAACCATGCTGTTCATGACACGCGTCTCATGATTCTAATGTTACGACCGGTCATTTATGTTCGTCATGGTATCGTGTTGTGCCATAGCAATTTTGGTATACATCCCATTAACGAAACGCGTGGTATGTAAATCATGCCGCCCATGACATGCATGTCATTCTTTTCATGTTGTGACCTGTCATTTATGTTCGCAATGCTGTCATGTTGTTGCATACCAATTTTCCTATACATCCCACTTACGAAACAGCCAAGAGAGCACCAAGACTGTGGTATGTAAATCATGTCGCTCATGACATGCATGCCATGATTTTCATGTTATGACCTGTCATTTATGATTGTCACGCAGTCGTGTTGTGCCATGGCAATTGCCCTATACGTCCCATAAACGAAATGCATGGCATGTAAATCATGTCGCTCATGACGCATGTCATGATTTTCATGTTATGACCTGTCCATTGTGTTCGCCATGCAGTCATATTGTGGCATACCAATTTTTGTATACATCCCATTAACGAAACGGTCAGGAGGGCACCAAGACCGTGGCATGCAAATCATGCCGCTCATGACATGCATGTCATTCTTTTCATTATAGTGAAGTGTTAGGCTAGTTGGTCGCTTGTCATACTTGCGGAAGGGAACGCGGAAAATTGCAGAAGGGTAGGTGTGGACAGGAAAGACGCTCACTAGCAACTAAGTTTATTCTTACGAAAAAAACAGCCACCCACGAGAAACCCTGAACTGCGCATGTGCAGATGTCTCAAAACGCCGCCAAACCACACTCAAAAACCGAAAGAAAACAAAAGTGAATGACACACAAATATTTGAAGCTGACCTAGAGCCAAGCATGCGTCGCTACTTAGTAGCATGAGGTGCGAGATTTTTTGTTCATCACTAATACGTGCGGAAACTACACAAGCGAATAAAACAGGATGAAAGGAGCAAAAGGGTCACTAGTCAGTTCAAACTCAAGTCAAAGAACATCAACTTTTTGTCCTTCAGATGTACAGACGAAGCGCTAATACAGCGATCGCCGTTCTCTTTAATCTGATGCGCCTCAAGGATTTCCCTATCTAGTCTACCCTTAGCCCTCCCAGTGACCTTGGTGTTGTACAGAAGTACGGTGCATCCACATCTCCTAGTGTGCGCTGGTAGGTGCGCGGCGTTGTTGACGACCCGCAAAGAATAAGTCTACCCTTAGCCCTCCCAGTGACCTTCACTGGGAGGGCTAAGGGTAGACGTATTCTTTCGCAGACATCCCATTAGCGGAACGGCCAGGAGAGCACTAAGACCGTGGCATGTAAATCATGCCACTCATTACATGCATATCATGATTTTCACGTTACGAGCTGCCATTTATGTTCGTCAGGCAGTCATGTTGTGCCATACCAATTTTCGCATGCATCCCATTAGCGAAACGGCCAGGAGAGCGCCAAGACCGTGGCATATAAATCATGCCGCTCATGACATGCATGTCATGATTTTCATGTTATGACCTGTCATTTGTGTTCGTAATATAGTCATGTTCTAGCATACCAATTTTCGTAAACATCCCATTAGCGGAACTGCCAGGAGAGCACAAAATCGTAGGCGGCAAATAGATAGATAGATAGATAGATAGATAGATAGATAGATAGATAGATAGATAGATAGATAGATAGATAGATAGATAGATAGATAGATAGATACGCTCAAACTCGCCGAAGTTCGCTAAGAAATGCTTCGCATTTAATAGAGCATTTTAGTTTGGCGTGTTTACGGCACGCTCCGCTCCGAGTGGCCCCGCTAAGGCGCAGCGCAGCGGGAGAAGACTGTCGCGTTTTAGTTACACGTTTTGTATAGCGGAACGTGGCCTTAGAGATCGCAGCGCCCTCGGGCTGAATGTGGCGTAGTGAAACAAAACTAAAATCACTTTTTGTCAATTTCACTCAGGAAAACAAATAAATATGAGTTACTTCTTTATAAACAAATGGGTATGTGCTTGAATAACGCGTTATTGGTGCATTTTACCGTGTGAAGAATAAAGGGTTCGCTTGGTGATAGCCATCGAATGCTATCCGGATCCAGTCCAAGCTTTGTTGACATTTGCCTATCTGGAGACGTTTTCGTGATTTATTTATCCCAGGCTTGGGGGCCGTGGGCCGTTGTGTCGGTCTGCACTAGCCACATCGCGGGTCAGGCGCAAATCCTCGTCGATGCGAAATCGTTTTTCGGGGCCTCCAATGTGCGCTCGACGATGACGCCGATCCGGCCGCGGTACAAGGCATGCCACTCGTGGGGGCAGCCATGTTGGATATGAGCACGCGCGCGTAGTGACGCTCAGCGCTCCGCTAAACCGGCTCGTAAGCGGAGCCCACCCCCCGCTCCGGTAGCCCGCTTGCCTCCGTACCGGAGAGCGCATGCGCAGTTGCACTCGCGCTCCGCTTAGGCCCTGAGCGGAGCGTGAACACGCCAAGCTAAAATGCTCTAATAACTGCAGCTTTACTTCTCTGGCTACACCATTCTAGGCGCGTTCCAAAGTCTTCCTCGATGCACGCGTGCGGAGCCGCGCGTGCATCGAGGAAGACTTTGGAACGCGCCTAGAATGGTGTAGCCGTGCGGAGCCGCATCAGAAAGAAGCTTGATGAGGAAGAGCATATAGCCGCGTTCGCACCAACGTTCGTTCTCAGAGCTTATCAGCGCCGATAGCGCAACGGTAGAGCACCGGTCGCCTTTCGTTGTGTGTAGCGTTTCCTCGCCGACGACTTTTTGAGCGTGATAGCAACAAGAACACTGCGCCGTTAGGCGCCGAAGCACGGCAATAACTTTGATAGGCAAATGTGGTGCAAGTATACGTTTATCGGGGCGTGGAATTTACTATGGACCGTGCCAACTTATTACGTAAACTACTTCAGTTACCACAAGGGCTTGGTCCTTGATGTTATGGAAGGGATGCGTGGACGTGGGTTCATCCCCGACAACGCTGCCGCGACAGCAAAACGCGGATAGCAACGAGCAAGTTCACCTCGATCTAACATTTAGGATGCACCTGCTTATGCGAAGACGCATGTCACTTTCGGGTTATACCGATTCCTTTGACAGTGGAATGAGCCACATTTTTTCATGAGATCACACGTGCTATGCGGAAACACATCTTCGTTTTTGCTAGGTGACATGACGACACGCCGCCACCGCTTGTGTTTGGAGCTGCCATCTTGCAAAACGGTCCGACACTGGCCCGCTGCATATGCTCCTCTGGAGAGACTAAATGGGCAGGGTGAGCGGCTGGCTCCGTAAATGCGCTAGCTGTGCCACCGTGCCACGCATGCGCATCGTCTGCAACTCGTAAATTGCTTAGATATTCTCCGTCTATTCGGGTTCCCTTTCTTTCTTAGTATAGACGTTTAAACTCTGCCTCTAAACATGCAGTGAATAGCATCTGGGAGATCGTATCTCCTTGTATGAGACCTCTCCGGACAGGAATTTCTCGGCTTTCTCTCATGTAGTGTGTGTGGCTGTGCAATATTTGTATATGTTGTTTATGGTTTTCACGTATAGGTCCGATACCCCTTGTCGACGCAGGCCTTCGAGAACGGCTTGTATTTCAATTGACCCAAATGCATTCTCGTACTCGGTAAACGCCATATAATGAGGTTCATTATATTCGGCCTACTTGTCAATTACTAGGTTGATAGCGTGGCTGTAGTCCATTGTTGAGTAACCTTTCGTAAAACCAGCTTGTTCTCTTGGTTGGTTAAAGTCAAGTTTTTCTCTTATCCCCGTTGAAATTACTTTTGTAAATAGCTTGTATATTACTGGGAGTAGGCTAATTGGTCTGTAATTCCTTAATTCCTATATGTCACCTTTCTTGTGGGTTAGGATTATATTAGCATTTTAGGGGCGAAGCTCCTCTTAGTCTAACCTTGTCCTGCGTCAGGCGTGACCGGCGTGCCTCCCGGCGCGTGCCTCTCTCTCTCACTCTTCCATCTGATGTCTTGTGAGAAAGAGAGAGAGAGACAGAGAGAGAGAGAGAGAGAGAGCGAAAGGCGCGTGTTGACTATGGAAACGCTGTTGCTTAGATGAAGGCTCTACCAGCTCGCAAAGGAGGAGAACGCGCCCTCACCCGCGAGAGACAACGTTGGCGCAGGCAGCGTCTCCTAGCGAGTTTCTTGATTGAGATGAGAAATACCGACTGCTCGCGTTGGAGAACCGTTCACCGGCCACCCATATATATATATATATATATATATATATATATATATATATATAGGTACTGGATTTTGACTAGCAATGAAGTGCCGGTGGGAGATTTCACTTGTGCATAGTTGAACCATAAGGATTCGTAGCGTGCGCGTTAACTAAAATAATTCGGAACTCGGCACGATCTACGATGAACCTCCCGAGCTTCGCTCACTCATCATCATTCACTCCGTGGATATGCTGTAATTTTTTTGCAAATGCCCGGTCTGTATTTTACTGTATACCTTGAGGTCTCACTCAAAATATACAGTAAAATAAACGATAGAGTACAATGAAACGCTCGGGCCGAATGATTGATTGATGATTGTGGTTCGGTTAGGAAAGGACGCTAATTTCTGCAGCCCATGTAGAGAGCACGGCTAAGCGTCCGTAGGGGTAAGGGAAAGGGAGTGAAAGAGATAGGAGAGAAAGGCCGTAGTGGAGGGCTCCGGAAATTCAGACCACCTGGGGTTCTTTAACGTGCACTGACAACGCACAGTACACAGGCCTCTGGCATTTTCGCCTCCATCGAAAATGCGACCGCCGCGGCGGGCCGAATCAACAATGCAATGGAAAAAGAAGACTGCGCGTGGCATGGGAGGGGCGAAATGAAATGGGGGGGGGGGGGGGGGCTGCACGGCTGCTCCTTCGGTTGCCATGGCGACGTAAAGAGGCATGCGCGCCGCCATAATGAACGCCCCCAGTTTTTAGGGCTGTCAGTGAAGGGGATTTTGGCGCTAGCGTCGATATGTCGCCAGCGGCGCCTGCATTAATGTGTCCCATGGGAGGTATACGGCGATTCATTCCCCTATGACCCTCACATAGCTGCCTCAAGGACGCCGCTTAATAAAACAGACGCGGCCTGCCCTCTTCCACTTTTCCTATACTACCCACACCCTGTTCCATCGTAGCGCCTTTGGCGCATTAAAAAATGGAATAAACGTGCGTTCATCCATTTTCAGAGGAGGGCAGTGACACGTACGGTTCTTTTGGTTTGTTTACCTTGAACACCGTGATTTTTCCTGTGACACGCGCGCTTGTTTCGGTGGTTTGCGGGGACTGCCGTTATTACTTACTGTTACGCGCAGAGCAGGCCGCGTTTATCTTGCATGTCGCTTCGGGAACTGTGTTGACCGTTCATTAAACTTTGCATGGCTGACGCGCACATTTGAGTCTCTTCCGGAATTTAAGAGATAGCGGGAGAACGCGTTAGGACGTGTTCCGGCGCGTTTCGCCGCTTGTCAGCCTTACCGTTGACCGATGACTGTTCACGCTGCTATTGCTGTGCGGTGTGATTGGCTTTGTTTTGCTGGGTGCAAGCCCGCCAAATAGACAGTTCGCCTGACATCGTCTTGAGTCGTCCGTGCTTCGTCTTGAGTGCTGCGTGCGTCACGACCACATAAAAATATATTGAAATGCCACGGTTAAGGTAACGCTTTATTCCGTGAAGCCAAGATGGCGCCGACGAAGAAGACACACGAGACAATGACTGATGACGGTTTTGTACAGCTGGTGAAGACGAAGTCCGAATCAGTGCCTACACTATTTATTTATTTATTTATTTATTTATTTATTTATTTATTTATTTATTTATTGTATCCTCAGGGCCAGAAGGCATTACAGAGGGGAGTGGGGATACATAAAGAATACAATAAAGAGCAAATCATAAAGGAACAAAAAAGTACAATGTGGCTGGCGAAAACTTACCACAAGACAAAAAAGGAAAAAAGCAGTGGGAATACACGAGAACAATTTTGATAAAAGAAAAAGAAATTATACAAAACGTAACAAGCATAAATATATTCACAAGATAGCAATTGTTTCACGAAACATATTAATATCTGCTATGTCAGCAACGTCATGGGAAAGGGCATTCCAACTGACACAAGTTCTGGGTACGAATGAGTCATGAAAACATTTAGTGTGACAAGATGGAATCCCAACTTTATTGCGGTGATCAATGCGGGCTGATATGTACGAGGGCCTTGTGAGTAATTTGTTTTTCAGATAGCTGTTGTAGTAAATTTGATGAAAAAGACATAATGAAGCTACAGACCTGCGATGAGAGAGAGAAGGGAGGGACAAACTTAATTTCATGGCGGTTACGCTACTTGTTCGGTGATAGTTAGAGAGTATGAAACGACAGGCACGGTTTTGAACAGCTTCCAAGTCTGAAATGAGTGAATCAATGCCAGGGCTCCAGACTGATGCAGAGTACTCTAATTTCGAGCGAACCAGCGTTTTATAAAGCAGTAATTTAATAGAACTGGATGATTGAGAAAAGTTCCTGCGAAGATACCCAAGCATGCGATTGGCGTTATTTATGATATGATCGATGTGAGTTTTCCAGGACAGGTTAGAAGAAATGTGAACGCCGAGGTACTTATAAGAGAACACAGTTTCCAGAGTAACATTGTTAATGTGGTAAGTAGGAGGTTCATTGGAATTACGAGAAATGCGCATGTGCTTGCACTTTTTAATGTTTAGTTTCATACTCCAAGTGTTGCACCAATCCAGAACTTTGTCAATGTCGGACTGAAGGCAAGAGACATCGTTATTGTCGTTAATTTCGCGGTAAATAACACAATCATCAGCAAAAAGATTTATTGAAGATGAAATGTTAGTCGGTAAATCATTTATATAGATGAGAAAGAGGAGGGGCCCGAGAAGGGACCCCTGAGGCACGCCAGAACGGACAGGTAAGGGATGTGAATCAATGTCATTGGCTGTTACGAATTGAGAACGGTTTGAAAGAAAGCAGATCAGCCATGCAAGTACATTAGGGTCAATGTTAAGATTACGTAATTTAAGAAATAGCAGCCCATGTGAGACTTTGTCAAACGCTTTTGAAAAGTCTAAATATATGCAGTCTACCTGAGAACCCAGAGTGGGTTGCGCCAAGGTACCCAAGCACCAACCAACCAATCAACCCGTGGAGGGAAGCGGCCAACCTGGCCGCGATTTAGACAGTGGAACGCAGATGAAATGGTTTAAGGCGGGAAACATGCACGATTTGCGCTCCGCGGCAGCGTCAGTCAGTGGTAGCATGAGCAGGTGTAACGCGGTAGCTCACAGGCGAGGTCTGTTCGATAATCTTGTAGGGGCCAATATAATGAGACTCGAGCTTTTCACATAAACCAGGTGTGCGTGCGGGAGTCCACAATAGTACATCGTCAGCCGGTCGGTAGACGACAACACGGTGAGCGGCATCGTAGCGACGTTTGCGGTCGTCTTGACTAGCTTCGGTGTTCATCCGGGGGCGACGGCGGCATTGGGCAAGGCGAAACACAAACTGGTCGCAAATAAATGCTGAAGGGTTGACGGGTCCAGAGAAAAAGAAACAGCAACAAAAATAATCTAGGCACTGATTCGGACTTCGTCTTCATCACGTGTACAAAACCGTCATCAGTCATTGTCCCGTGTGTCTTCTTCGTCGGCGCCATCTTGGCTTCACGGAATAAAGCGTACCTGAACCGTGGCATTTCAAGTGGTGGAGATGCGGGGTAATGCTGGCGAAATTCCGGATGAAACGTCGAAAATATGACGCGAGGCCGAGGAAGCTGCGAGTTCTTTTGCACGAAGTGGGCGTGGAAAGTTCAGTACGGCAGAAATTTTGTCCGGGTCGGGTTGGATGCCGTCTTAGCTAACAAGATGACCCAGAACTTTGATTGTCGTGCTAGTGAAGCGGCACTTCTTCATGTTTATTTGAAGGCCGGCACTGGAAAGGCACGTGAGCACATCGTCCAGGCGTTACAGATGATCAGGGAAGGTCGAGGAAAACACCATGATGTCGTCGAGGTAGCACAGACAAGTTTTTCATTTGAGGCTTCGAAGAACTGTGTCTATCGTCCGTTCAAACGCGGCGGGAGCATTACATAAGCCGAAAGGCATTACGTTAAACTCGTAAAGACTGCCCGGAGTAGAAAAAGCGGTCTTCTCTTTGTACGCTTCGTGCATTGGAATTCGCCAATACCCGGAGCGAAGGTCAAGGCTGGAGACGTATGCGCGCCTTGCAAAGAATCAAGTGCGTCATCTATACGGGGAATAGGATATATGTCCTTGCGGGTGATCTTGTTAAGCCCGCGGTAATCGACACAAAATCGTACGGACCCGTCCTTCTTCTGTACAAATAGAACGGGAGACGACCAAGAACTCGCGGACGGACGTATGATGTTTCGTTGTATAGCATATCGGCGACGTTCTCCTCGATGACTTTGCGTTCTGCCGGAGAGACTCGGTAGGGACGGCGACGAATAATAGTCTGGCCATCGGTGACGATACGATGAGACGCAACAGAGTCTGTCCGAGTGTTGGTGTCGAAGGAGGCCTGATGCTTCGTCAGCAATTTTATCAACGCTTCACGCTGGGGAGCGGTTAAGTGAGGGCTTATGGCGGAAACAAGGGCGGATGAATCAGGAGATTTCCCTTGAGGCCGCGCTTGCGAGGCGTCAAGAGCAACCAGAGAGACTGGTTGGGTATCTACATAACAAGTCAGCGCTGATCCTTGAAGTAGGAGGATTGTCTCGGTGGACGTATTCAATCCAATGATTGCTGCAGAGTTTTCCTGGAAGCGTACTATGCTGGAAGCGAACGCAATTCTACTGCCAAGACAGCGTCCGTAGGGAGTGATGGACACGTCGCCATACAAAATGTTTGTAGAAGACAGTGTGATGAGCTGTTGTTGACCGGGAGGAATTACCGAATTCGCAGCTGTGAAAAAACGCAATCGTTCCTCGTCGATGCGCCTGCTGCAATGATCAGTCTCTCTCATATATAGTACACGCTGGCGGCAGGAGATTAGAGCGGACGCTGACGAGAGGAAGTCCCAACCCAAAATGAGTTCATGAGCGCACGGGAATAAAACTGCGATCGTTATGTGATGAGGGATACTACCAATGAAGACACGCGCTGTGCATTGGGCGGATGGTCGAATGCTTGCTCCGTTAGCTCCAATCATGGACGAACCCATGTAAGGCGTCTTCACTTTTCGCAAACGAGAACATAGGTCCGCACGCATAACAGAAATAGAAGCACCCGTGCCTGCCAAACCCAATAATTGAACACCTTCCATAGACACTAATAACATTTGACGGGCGTTCAGGAGGACTTGAAACATATTGCGGCGATGCAGCTTTCCCTCCAAGAACTGCACTAGTTAGTTTTCCTATCGTTGTACAGGGAGTTGCGACACAGGCCGGAGTGGAGAAACAGAGGGCCGGAGTGGTGATAGGGAGCGGCGTCTCGAGGCACGGCTGTTGGAGAAGTCGGGCGGAGACGGAGATCGGTAAGGTGTAGCATTGTCGACAGAACGGCTGTAAAAGCGAGGTGGTGGCTCATCGCGTTCAAAGGCAGCATAACCACGACGTTCGTCTTGCTGGCGACGACGGCAAAACCGGGAGATGTGGCCTCGAGAGCCACAGTAATAACATATGGGTCACGAGGAACGCCAGGCGGAATAGTAAGGTGGATTCGGTGCTCGGGCGGATAAGGGTTCCAGGTGGTCGCGGACAGGCACAGGAGGTGCACTTGGCGATGGTGCAGGGGGCATTGCAGTAACCTGTGCGTACGAGGCCGGTTGTGCACAAGGAGAGGCGGTAGAATGGAGGGGGCTCTGAAGGGATGACAACTCCTCTTTAATCATGCCGCGCAAGTCGGTATAGACTGGTTGGACCTGAGCCCTGTTGCAAGGTGGCGAGCCGTAGGCTTGCAATTCCTCACGGATTATGGCTCAGATGATGGATCGGAGCTCCATGCTGTTTGCTAAGGGGTTGTCTGAGAAATCCGGCCGCAGGCGAACAGACTGCAGGGCGTCGAGGCGCTGACACACGGAGATGACTTCCGACACCGTCGACGGGTTATGCGCAGCAAGGGCGTTGAAAGCGGTAGGCCCTACGCCTTTAAGGAGATGTCGCACGCGGTCACTTTCGGGCATGGCGCTGTCGACACGGCGGCAAAGCGCAAGAATGTCCTCAATATATGAGGTGTATGACTTACCGTAATGTTGGACGCGCTCGGACAGCCTTTTCTTCACAACCTCTGAGCGAACCGTGGGCGTGCCAAAAATCCGCCGTAGCTGTTCCTTGAAAGAAGGCCAGTCACGAAAGTCGCTCTCGTGATTCAGGAACTAGGTTTTGACTACTTGGGACACGTAGAACGGCACGTTGGTTAGTTTCGACGGCTCGTTCCAGTTCTTGTAAGCGCTAACACGATCAAAGTTGTCTAGGCAGTCTTCGAAATCCTCACCAGGCAGGCCAGAGGAGATTTCCGAATCGCGGTGAAGGTTGTTGGCAGTGCTAGGAGGAGTGGCGGTTGGGGCTTGGGCCGGGCGGGAGGACGCTGCTGGCTCGTCTTGCGACATCGTTGGATGCTGGCGTAAGCGGCGTCCTGAACGTAGCTCCAGGAGAGATGTTGAAAAGGCGAGAGGTCGAAGGGATCTGAAAGCGCTTCCACCACTTGAAATGCCACGGTTCAGGTAACGCTTTATTCCGTGAAGCCAAGATGCCGCCGACGAAGAAGACACACGAGACAGTGACTGACGACGGTTTTGTACAGGTGATGAAGACGAAGCCCGAATCAGTGCCTGCAATATATGTGTTGCTGGCTTTGGCTACCGCGGCTTGCCGCTTTATTTTTCTTTATCAACTACCATAGGAGGTCCCGATTAAGTCTCACTATGCGAGCTCCTTCTGTATACGCAGATTTTGTATTGCATTTATTGCCAAGTATAAAACCACTTCTGGCTTTACTCGGACCTTCTACTAGTTAGCACTGGAACATGCTACCTCGGGAAGTAATCAACAAGTTCAGGCAAATTCAGTAAAGTATTGCCACTTTTGTTAATTTTTCAGTGAACCACCACTACACCATTACTCTAATTCCTAAAAGCTATGTTGATTTAGTTCACTACTTTGAGATATGTGCTTTTCTCTATTTCCGTTTCCGCTAAAATTTATCAGAAAAGTATGCATTTATGCAACTTCGGAGGAATTTCGATTGTAATAAGTTGATTCATTTTGTCTACAAATTCAGGAATTTTTCTTGCACGGGACTCATTAAGTAGTGTTCTTTGGAGATTACATGCCAGTGTAGGCATTACCACGCTTTCAAATGATGAGGGGGATAAAGTTCGGGGTGTAGGTGATGAAAGTAGATCATCCGTCCCGAGAAACTGAGTACGTTCAAAGCAACTACTCCCGTGCAGGGTGAAACTGGTGCCGAAGGCCGTCCAGGTCCAACAGGCAGCCCGGGCCCCCGTGGTGACGCTGGCAAAGAAGGGCCCCCGGGAGCCACCGGACCCCCAGGTCGGCCAGGGGAGACCGGGGAACGAGGATTGCCTGGACCTATGGGCCCTAGAGGCTTCCAGGTGAGAACATGCGACAACAAACGACATAAGTTACCTCCCCATCTATGATAACTGCTTTCTCGTTGCACTTAAAGGAGCGAATGTAGATAAGTGGATATTTTTGGCTAGACACTAGAGTATGGAGGGAAGAGAAAATGAACCAGAAGGAGCATATGGAACATTACACGTTTGCTTTAAATGAGATACACTAATGTTGATATTCTCAAGCAGGAGTGGTGCCACTCAAGACCCTACGAGGCGGAGAAGCGCTTCAGGTGCCCCATCGGGGATGCGTAATTTCACTACATATCCGGAGCAATGCATAGGGACGCGTTCTGCGCCGCCATTGGCCGCACGCGAGCCCCACGTCATGAGAGCTGCCCGCTACGCATTTCCGGTAAGTTTGCTCACACACAGCAGTCGCGCAGTGCCCGCCTCCGACGACGGGTCGTCGTTCCTACGAACGCGGAGTGGGGGGAGGAATCCGGCGGTGCGGTTGGGGGTTGCGTCGCCTTCGATTCTTCGATTGTTTTCCTTTCGCTGGTGGGTTTTCAAACCTGCGCCAGTTAAGGGTAAACGCGGTGCGCAAGAGACGCTGGTTTGACGCTTGCTGTGTGAGTGCTAGGTGGCCGCTCTTTCATCCTTTTTTTGGGCGCTGAGAGCTGTGGGAAAGGAGGAGGGAAAACAAAGAAAGATGTCGGATGCGCATGTGTGTGTTTTTTTGTTTTGGTTTTTTCTCTCTTTCGGGGTGAAGTAGAGAATTTATCAAGGGGCTACGAGGCTCGGCGCCTCTCGGGGGGAACTATTATTACTAACACAACTGCTCCGAAGGAGCCGCTTAATGTTCTTTTAAAAACGCTATCGCGTTGGGTCTCAGCGGCGGGCGCGCCAGCGCCCGTCGCTGACGCGCCTGGCTCTGGCAGTAGTGACACGAGCAAAATAGTGAGAGCGCCGAAGGCGCACCGCGAAGCGGCGACGTATGTCAACGGGCCCTCCACTGACACCGGCGAACCACGGACACGCTTAAAATAGCTATATGGCAGGAAATGCGCCGGCAGCGATAAAATGCCGGCAGCCTTCCCCGTGCCAGGCTACTCTCTCTGCCGGCTGCCGGCGCGTGCGACTGTAAACATTTACCGGAAATGCGTAGGCGGGCTGACGTGGCCTCGCGTGCGGCCGATAGCGGCGTCTGTGCATTGCTCCGGATATGTTAAGGAAATACGCGCCCCCGATCGGTAGGGATCGTCGACCACGTCACAGCGCTGCAAGGATGCTCCTGGCATCTGTTTATGACTGGAATATGTGCCCACCTCGTATCATTTTTTTAAATTCTTCCTTCCCTCCATACACTAGTGTCTAGCCAAAAGAAGCGTCCCTGGATCTCCGCGGCGGCGTCGCATTGGTTACGCTGCTATGGTTATGCGGGCTGTCCGGTCGCCTAGACAACAGTGGATATGCTCCGCACTCACCTACACGACGTGGCCGCCTGCACAGGCACTGGAAGGTTTCATGTGGATGATTCGTTACCAGAGTGTAAGCAGGTTAGCAAGCATAAAAGCTAGGATGCCGCACTCACGCTGGCCAACATGACCCTTTCATTATTAACCGCGAACACGACCTTCTGCGTTGGGAGACCTGCAAGGAAAAGCTAAGCTTCTTCTAGTGCGACCCGCAAAATGCCAATTAGAGGCCAAAAAATACTGCACCTCGCGACCAAATATCCACCGGAACGCTATAGCTCTTCCCATAATTCAGTACCGGGAGATGCTTGCGGCGGATGCTGCCGGACACTTACGATACAATAATTCGATTCGATTACGATTCGTTGGCAGAAGCCTACTTAGTAAAGAACCCGCAGTTAACGTTCTAGATGAAATATCGGACCACAAGTTGATAGCATTGACGCTGAATCTGGGCAATGTGTCTAAAAAGCAAAACGAAGTGCGAGTGGTCCCGGTTTTTGCACGTGCGAATGACGTGGGCATTCTGGATGCAATGGACGACTCGTTCCCAAATTTTCTTTCTCTCTGTCGATCATGTGATTGCAGTATCGATGAGTTGTGGCTATTTTTCAAAAATATTGTTCTTAAGTGTATCACAGACTTTGTACCTATTAAAAGAAACCGTGTAAAAATTTCCAAACCGTGGCTTACTAAGGAAGTTGTTCGCCTCGAACGCAAAGCGAAAAGAATAAGAAAAACGTGCCGACAACGCCGCTCTCCTGCGAATGCATCGAAATTGTGCGCCATACGTTTGGCCCTCAGGGACAGTATCGCTGAAGCTAAAGACTACTACTTCAACGTGACACTGAAAAACTTTCTTCACACGGCTCCGGATAAATTTTGGAGGCATTTTTCCTCAAGGCGAAAATCGCAGTTAAATCTTTCTGTAAACGGTGATAACGTGTCAGATAAAACACTACTAGCATTGACTTTTAACAGCTTTTTCTGCTCCGTATTTGTACGGGATGATGGTAGCGACCCGCATTTCATTCCTGTAGCAGATCCCCCGTCTATAAGTGACATTTTTGTATCGGAAGAAGGTGTGCTGTCACTGTTGTTAAAACTGGACACAGGGAAAACTCCTGGAATTGACGGCATACCCAACACTTTTTTAGTCAGGTATGCAGAATGATGCTCCAAGTACTTGTGTTTAATATTTAACAAATCGCTGTCAGAAGCTCAATTGCCAACAGAATGGAAGTACAGTAAAATTATTCCGATACCAAAAGGTGGCGACTCGCGCCAAGTAACTTTTTGTAGGCCAATCTCCCTAGTGTGTTCTTGTTCGAAGATACTGGAACACATAATTTTCACGCATATATCGTCATTTCTTGAAAAGAACAACTTAATTGATAATAGGCAACATGGTTTTCGCAAAGGCAAATCAACAGTGACGGCACTCCTTGAAACGGTCCATGATTTCGCTGCTGCTATTGATGCTCATTCTCCAATAGACATGATTATCTTGGACTTTCAAAAAGCGTTAGACTGTGTTTCGCATTCAAAACTGTTATTAAAGGTTAGGATAATACTGAAGAATACTGCATTAGTGTCATGGATAGAGGCCTACTTGTACCACAGGCAGCAATGCGTATCGATTGATAATGTTTGCTCAACTCCTGCAGCTGTCGGGTCGGGCGTTCCACAAGGGTCGGTGTTGGAGCCGTTATTTTTCCTAATATTTATAAATGATATAGTTAATGCAGTGTCTGTCAAAATTAAACTATTCGCAGACGAATACATAATTTATCACCGAATTGACAACCTTCACGACCACGTCCAACTGAAAGAAGCTCTTCAACATGTTGAAAAATGGTGCGAAACTTAGCAGATGAAAATTAACGCCCAAAAGACCGTTCTTATGAGGATAACTAGAAAGCATTCACCGCTACAACTTAGCTACTGCTTAAATGAAAACGTCTTGTCAGAAGTAAAATCTTTTAAATATCTAGGTGTCATACTCACATACGATCTTCGGTGGAACGAGGACGTGTCTTACATAAAGAAAAAAGCAATAAGTAAACTAGGATACTTAAGACGAACTTTGCGCCAAGCTCCTGAAGAGATTAAGCTATTAGCTTATAAAACGTTTATCCGACCAATCATCGAATACGCATCAGTAGTATGGGACCCGCACACGAAAACAAACATTGCCCACTTAGAAAGCGTCGAAAGAAAATCGGTACGCTTTATTTTTAATATGTACAGCTGGCACACATCGGCGAGTATGCTAGTGGAAAGGGCTGAACTGGAACCCCTGGAATTCCGGCGTCGCACAGAAAGACTCGTGTACCTATACAAGATTTTTCACAATAAAATAGGAATAGAAAAGGATCATTTCATTCATCCTGTAAATAAGCGAATCACACGCTCTCATCACTCAAAAAAACTACGGGACTATAACTGCCGAGCAGAGGTATTTCAGAACACATTTTTCCCACGAGTGGTAAGGGAATGGAATCGGCTCCCAGCCGATGTCGTGGAACGCACGACCACAGCAGATTTCACTCTGACACTTAAGGCTCATTTGTCGACTGTTTAAATATTTGAATCCACTGATTTCTTCTGTCAATGTGCCCTTCTGTATTTCTATCTGTATGTTTTTTTTTGACGATATATAAATTCACTATCAGTTAGATAGTGAATTACATGCGACAAAATGCGCATATTCTTTCATGTCATGTGCACTATGCGTTAGTAGTATCTCGAATATAATGTTTACACTGCAGTTATGTAGTATTGTGATTATCGATGTAAGTGTATTGCTGTAAAAAGGTACTCAGTGTGTAGAATGCCGCTATCGCTTTCTTGTTCTCTGCGTAGTATGTATGTATTTGTATGTATTCATCTTTGTATCCCCACTCCTGCTTGCAGCCTTCTTAGGCTAGCAGTACTTTAAAAATAAATAAATAAATAAATAAATAAATAAATAAATAAATAAATAAATAAATAAATAAATAAGGACGCGAGGCTGAGGTGATCGGATGGCGAGGAACCGGGCTGGAAAGGCGACTAAGAGTTTCTCGTCGCTCAATTGTAGCCTGCTCCATGGGGCAACAGTGGTTGTCGCGGAAGCCGGAGTTTGTAGTTCGTAACCGATTTACTTGGCCCAGGCAGTTACCTAGTAAAACGTGCACGGCTTGAGGCGACATGCACAGCTGCACTGATGCACCAGCTTGTCGATGCTGTTGAGTTGGGACTGAGCCTGTAGCGTTGGGATTGGCGTTATACGTCGCAGTACAGTGACGGCATGCATAGCTTCGTGGTTAACGGCCTCTTCGAACGAGCTCATTCGGCTTGAGGTGATGAAGTTGGACGCCATAAACGGGTTTTGGTTGCAGTATGAATCGGACGAGGACACGAGCCTGGCGGGCGTCGGGCACCACCAGGTTTATTTGTAATCCGCCGTATGAAGTGTAGTGTCTATGCAGCCTGTAGCTTCACCTTGTTGAGCCAAGGTCCAGCCGGTCCTGAGGCGGCAATATCTAGACCAAGCACACGAAGGGTTGACGCTTGATGAAATGCGTGCTGATCCACAGTTAGCTGTAAAGGTCGGCGCGCGAGCAGACGACACCCATACTTCTTTGTCACCGTTAGGTACGCCGTTTTAAGGGGCGACGCACATAGGGCCGAGCCTTGTCCGCCAGCCCTCGTCGTCGGCGTGAGTGGGTGTTGGCCGATCCTGGAGGCACTGAAGCAGACTGTGTATATGGGGGCTGTGCACCCAGACAGCGTCGTCTGCTGTCTTGAGAGAGAGCGAACGGCGCGCTTTGACTATGGAAATGCACTTTCTGCGATGAATGCTTTACCAGCTCTCAAGGAACGAGAACGCGCCGTCGCCCGCGAGAGACAACGCTGACGCAGGGAGCGTCTACTAGCGAGTTTCTTGATTGAAAGAACAGACTGCTCGCGCTGCTCCACCATTCACTGGCCACACCATATGTATAGGCACTGGATCTTGACCTGCAATGTAGTGCCGGTGGGAGATTTCTCTTGCGAGTAGTTGAAACATGAGGATTCGCAGCGTACGCGTTAAGTAAAGGTAATCCGGAACTCGGCACGTTATACGATGCGGGAGGGCAGTAACCTCATAAAGACCAGCAGCATAAATAACAACGCGTGTGTAAATACACACGCGCGTTGTCACTCATTTAGATACATGAGTGGGCAATGTCACCGGTGATTTACGGTAACCGAACAATCCCCAGTGCTTCGCCCACTTTGTCATGGGAGAAGTGCGTGCTTTTTGCGCTTGGCGTTGCTGCGAAGGCGCCATAGAAGGAGACGCCACAGAGAAACGCGGGTTGAGCACGTGAGACGATGACGAAGAAGATGACAAAGGGTTCCAGAACACGGCTGCAAGGAGAAAACACGGAGAGTGGCGCGTGGAGCGCACACGTGAGGCGCCATTTTGGCGTGATGGAAGGCGGCGTTCCACCAGCGCGGACGTGGCAGGGGAGCTCTCTGCCAGAACCACGGTCGGGCGTAGTCCCGAGTGCCTGGCGTGCGCCAAGCGTCGAGGTGTATGGCTCCGCTTGGCACTGAGCTCCCAACGCTTTGCCCACACAACCCCTGACGAGCCGCCTCTTGCCACCAGCAGCATGGTCGGGCACAGACCCGAGTGCTGGCTTGTTTCTTCGAGCCACGAACGGTAACGCAACGCTTCCCGTGACTCCGGTGCCCGTCGTTCTCCGCGTCCCCCTCCCTGGCCCACACCACAGTAGCATCATACATGACGCTGCACCATTCGTCAGCAAGCGACAGCTACGACCTCCCGTCCGCACTGACGCCTCGCTTGCGTGGACTTCTTTCACGCGTCAGCCGTCCAGCCTGGGTGAGGCGGTTTTGCGATGGCTAAATAGGCGCGTTAGTTTGCATGCTCTTTGTCTCTCTTTCCTGCTCGAGAGTGTCGCAGTTCGCTTATTTATTGTGTTGGTTGTTCTATGTTTGTGTTCGTTTGCGTTTTCATAAAGTCTTCACAGAAAACAGCCTGGCCGTATTATTGAACACGTTGCCATCGTAAGACGCAACGTGCGTTCCTTTCTTCTCTGTCAAAGAATCCCATCACACAGTTGTCATGGTTCACTTCGTGGAGATGCGTGAATTTTTTAAAGAGATTTCAAGCCCTATCTTAGTGGGCCAGTCATGAGTAACTTTGGGGGTCTCTGGATGTGCTTCTTTGAGGTAAATAATATCAGCATGGACTGACCAAACGGTTATCTCTTCTGCATATATAACATATTTTGCGTCGATTATCGTCGCCAACTTCCGAGCTAGTGGCAGGACAGCAACGTCAAAAGAGTGGTGCTAGCAGGGATCATTGTGGAACAACTCGATTTGAGACGAGTTTTGACTGGTTGGCCAGCAAGGCGCCTGGAGAAGGTACGAGTTCTAAGAAATTTTATGACGAATGCACCTTTTCGACCCGCGAATTTGAGCCAGTGGAGAATTTCCACGATAGCGTCGTGGTTCACATGGTCGTAGGCTTTGCATTCGGAATGGCCATAGTCGGAATGGCCCAAATACGCCTGGAGCGGCTTGCAGTAAGAACCATGGAAGACAAGAATGCAAGGCCGTCCTAAGTTTGAAGGTTGCTACGGAATCAGATTTGGCCTGTGTGATACCAAGTGTAGTGCTCCAGCCACCATGAAATCCGTGTCGCGAGCATTAGTTTCGTCAGCTACGATAACGTTCAGGTGAGCGCTATCGGGCGCATGTGAGCGATATTCTCTGGAGGTGTGACAAATTTTGCAATGGCCACCATTTCGGCATACCTCCAAGAATTAGGTATGGCTCCTGTAGGCTACGCTGTGTTTATGGCTTCTAGGAATACATCGAGAGCATTGTCTTTTATGTTATTGTAAAGTTCATAAGATATCCCATCCGATTCTGGTGCCTTGCCTGGGTCGATAATTCTATTGTTGTTAAGAATTCCCCCATGGTGAAGACGGCTTGCATACCTTCAATGTAAGCGAGCGGGGGAGGCGTGCCTGCATACATTGGGATGATGACGATTGTGGCTTGGTTAAGGAAAGTAGGTAAATTTCTGCAGCCCATGAAGGGAGCACGGCTAAGCGTCCGTCGAGGTAGGGGAAAGAGACTGAAAGAGATAGGAAGGAGAGAAAGGCCGTAATGGAGGGCTCCGAAATTTTCGCCTCCTGGGGTTCCTTAGCATGCACTGACAACACACAGTACACGGGCCTCTCGCATTTTCGCCTCCATCGAAAATGCAACCGCCGTGGCCGGGACTAAACCCGCGTTTTTTCGGTGGCAGTTTTCAGCATATAATGGTGACAATGTCATTAAAAACGCAGCAAAGAAAGTATGCGTGACGGGCAAATGCTGCAGGTGACTGGCAATACACTAACACGGCGCGTGATGCGAGGTCTGGAGAGTGCCTACCACGCTTCATTGCCCGGGAGGTACGCCTTATACAGGCATCAGATGCCGAGCGCCCGAGTTAGGAGCACCAGTCCAACAAGCGGCCCCGTTCTAAGCGGCGTTCATGGCGCCGCGCTGCAAGGCCTCCAATAAGATGGGTCCGATAGAGAGCGAGAGAGAGGTTTCTGCGACCTCGCTGTGCGAATCCCACTCTACCACTCGACAAAGCCGGCGAAGGGGGACAGCTCTGCCTGCATGTAAACCAAGGAGAATTGGATGGTGTTTGCTACCCCAGTAAAGTTGACACGACCAAGAGAGACTCGTGTTTCCTAGCCACCAATATAAGTCTGGTGAGTGTGGTGCCGCACGGGGGTGACCACGTCGACGCGTAGGCACTCACACGTGATTCAGAAGCTTAAAGTTTGAGTCAGTAAATGAGCACACACGTGCGCTAGAGTAACGCACGCTAGAATTAGCGTAACCTCATGTAGTATGAGGCGCGTTATTGCGCTAACCAGCCGAGCGACATCTGAGCAGGATGACCGCTGTAGTGATGGGCTAGTACGAGGCAATGATAACGGCGGCTCGTTGAAGACGAAATAATACGGCCACGATTTCCTGCTACAAAGTACACCACCTCTAAAGGTCCACTCGAGTCTCATAAATAGTGGTTCGCACTTAAGCTGCGACTTTTCAAGGAGGGACATCAAACGCACAACTTTGGCTCTTCAACACTGACGGCAAAGAGGCACAAAGCCAGGAATAGTTGGAAGTCCGTTCGACTCTTGGAGCAGAAGAGCCCATGCACCTAACCGCCCCCCCCCCCATATTTGAGACGCTCGTTTAGCTCATCATGGTGAAAGAGCGCGCACAAACAAGGACTGAAGAGAAGGAATAATCCTTGTTTGAGCGCGCTGTTTCACCATGGTAGTGTACCAACTCTCCGAACTTGCTACCTTGCTGGTTTAGCCGCCAACTTTTCTGGCTACACCGCAACAGTTCCATTGTGAAATGCCTTCACTAGAATTCGGCTTCTATGCCATCATGGACCGAGGTTAGCCACTAAAATGGAAGTGAGCTGCTGGGGTTGTTGAGCAACGAAGCGCCAAAGCTCTTGGGTTGAGATAGATTTTGACACGGTTGAAGGACTGTGCTGGTCCTTGTGTTTTTGTGTCTTTGTTTAGTGTGCGCCAATTTTAACAATGAAGGATTTACCATCTGGGTGGATGCTGGCGTCGACGATGAATGTGTTCCGTCAAGGCGGTGCTGCAGCAGAGTACGCCGTTACTTGAGACGCTGGATTTCTTGTTCAAGGGAGGCTTTGTGAATGTTGATGTCAGTCTTCATTTTCTGCGGTAAGTGGCGGGTCTTTTTTCAAATGGGAGGCACGTCGTGGTCGTACAGTTGAGGTTTATACGGCTGCTCTATATGTAGGAGTGGCAGGCTCTTGAGCCCATATCGTGCTTGTTCCATTGGCAATATGATCTTCTAGGGAGGCTATAGCAGCGAAACAATTGTATACAGAGGTTTGTTTCATCGGTGGGCACCCTGAGCGCCGACGCCGAAGTTTGCGGGCTCTCTTTGTAGCCCTTAGATTGGTAGGACACCTAATGGCACTGTGGTTTCAGGTCCCGTAGTATCATCCTCGGTGGAGCAGGAGCATGGAGATTTTATGTATCTTTGTTTGAAGCGGGAATAGCAGAACACAACAGATGGTTTGAATGGCCGAGGGTGCTGTACACACCCGTATATAGGACGCATTCTTGTGGAGATTAAGGACATTGAAGCGTGATAAGGCACGTGCGACCTCGACTCATGAAGCGGGTCGCCACGACAGCCTGCGTGGGATAGTACACTTCACGCAAAAGCTTTTCGGCTGCTTCATCAGGGTCAACGGTCTGAATATAGCCGCGCAAATCAGTACCAGAGGATAGGTAATTAAGCCTGCACCGGAAGGACGCATTCTTCAGTTATCCATATTTGTTGCAGCTCCTGAACCTTCTCATCAAGTACCATAGTAGAAACCCATGCTTGGATGGTATTGGAAGGTTTGTATAGGGCAGAACCGTGAAATCTGGAAGTCTTCAGGCTTGCGTCCCTGACAGCTTGAATGATACGGTTAGGTACGGCTGGCATGTACGTAGAGCGACGCCTGATGATGATCTTATACGATGAGGAACTCGCCTCAATTGAATTCACAGCATGCATCTGACGTGGTCGTTTCGGTGCCATACATAGCGCTGCTTCAGACGCCCCTAGAGACCACACCTCGCGTGCAGGGGTTCCATGGCCTACAGCAGCGTTTGGTCGCTTGGTAGAGACCTCTTGCGGGGCAGACGAGCTGTGTTCCATGCTCCTGGCACTGAACCTTGCGTGTCCAGGGCACCTGCTTGGCCGACGGAAGCGTGTTCTTTCTGCCAAGGAGTGCTTTGCAAATAACGGTACTTCTACGCTGAAGAATGTAGCGCGGTGGTGCAGCGCGGAGGGTAACCCACTTGACTATGCGCTAGTCATAGCGTAGCAGCATAAGGCGACATCGACCGAAGAGCATGAAAGAGAACGAATATCTTGTGAGCGGGCGCCAGAAGTTGAAAGCAGTGCCAGAAGTCTTGTAGTCGAAAACAACGGGCGAAATACCGGAGCGATGCCCCAACACGTCCAATCATATAGATTTCTTCTATACTATGCCAATATATGATATGCTATCAATGCATCCGTGTGTATGTAGTAGTGGGTTGAGGGCATGAGCGCAGCAGAAGAAAGCAGTGTGCACGGATGCGCATTTATTTATAGTTTATTTGCATGTGCGCGGGTCACGACGTTCGGAAGGCTGAAAGAGCTCCGTTCTTGAAAAGCCTTCGAATGGGAAAATGTCTGTAATATAACTTTGCCTGCCCCGCCACAGTGGTCTAGGGGCTATGGTACTCGGCTGCTGAATCGAGGGTCGCGGGTTTGAATCCCGGCTGCGGCGACTGCATTTTGAGGCCCGTGTGCTGTGCGATGTCAGTGCACGTTAAAGAACCCCAGGTGGTCGAAAGCCAGGTGGCTAGTTTTGGGACGTGAAACCCCACAAAACAATAACAACAAACAACAACATACAACTTTGCCAGAACATCATATCGTTTCAGTACCTTTTGCGCAGCACACACAAGGAAAGAGCTAGAATAATGTATAAATAAGGTTAAAGTTGCATAGTGCGCGGCATGCTGAAGTGGAATACGGACAAGCCCACCCATGCCCCGCCACGATGGTCTAGTGCTTATAGCACTCGGCTGCAGATCCGAAGGTCGCGGGATCGAATCCCGGCCGCGGCGGCTGCATTTCGATGGAGGCGAAATGTTGAGGCCTGTGTGATGTCAGTGCATGTTAAAGAACCCCAGGTGGTCGAAATTTTCGGAGACCTCGACTAGGACGTCTCTCATGATCAGAGCTGGTGTTAGGACGTTCAACTCCACAAATCAGTCAATCGGACAAGCCCACCCAATCGCAGTCTCACGTCAGAGTTGTAACTAATATTTAACTTTATTGGTCGAAAAGAACAAATGCCAAGTAACTTGCAAGGTAAAGTCAAATATACATTTATTGTCACGTTAGTTCACAGGCATATACGTAAAATTGAACAAACGCAAATAATTTTGTGCTGCTACTTTTGACTTAATTATTCGCACTTCCGCGTGTTTTCTTTCTGGAGCCATTTCTCTGGCGAAAGACACCATGGGATTCCTGAGCCTGACGGCACATCGCCCCATCCTTCTCCCTTTGGAAAAAAGCGAACTGCGCGGCTTAAGGCCATGCCAGGTTCTCCTTAAATGGAGGCGAATTTCTGGGTTATACGTTATCTGCCAGCTTTAGAACAAGATCTGCGGGCGTTAAACAACCCCTTTTCTATCTGACATTAAATATGCTATCACGAGAGCGAGCGGGTGGAGCGTGTTTCACTGTAGCATAATGTGGTAACGTTTCACGGCCTATTCTATAGTGTACTCACATTTTAACCACATTATAAGCTTTGTTTGTTCACTGTCGTCAAGCATCAATGCCTCTCTGCGGTATCCTCGCCCTTCGTAGAGGCCTCGTGCTGCCGAAGGCCACCCCAGACTCATGCGCGCAGCGCGGCTCTCAACCGGCGGGGTTTAGGAATGTGATTCTGTAGTAGACGACGCGGTCGTCTCCACTCGGAATGAGAGGAGGGCGAGGAGGACATCGAGACGCTCTAGATACTGAAAATATAAAGCGCCTTCTGCGGACATTCCCGTAAGCATCATCTGCCATGTTTTTGACGGCGCCAGAAACCGAAACTTGTATAGCAGCATGAATCGGCAGCTACCTGGTGCTTTTATTGCTGTCGCACCGCGATTTTTCTCACTGCTACCAGGCGCTGCGCACACAGCGTGTATCCGCGACACGCCAGGAATGATATACCACTGTTTTTAAACAAATACCTTGATTATTCGAATGACGAAGGAGGTACAAGATACATACTGTCACCGCTGTGTTGTCTCAAGGATATTTGCAATAATTGCGTGCGTGCGGAACTGGGGTCGACAAGCGTAAAAGCGCCGCATCTTACCGATACTTACCTAGGCGGCAGAAACTTAGAGGCTCACTAAAGGGGTTAAACCGCCGTAGGACACGACTCAATAATAGAACGCAAAATGAACGGCGGAACGTTAAGAGAGAAGAGAGCCAAGAGGGTCAGGGAACAAACGGGGATAACACATATTAGTAGAAATTAAGAAGAGGAAACGGATGCGAGCAGGCTATGTAATGCGAAGGCAACACAACGCTAGTCAATATGAGTAACACAGTGGAACCCTAAATAAAGCAGGCGGGGCAGGGGCCGCCAGAAAGTTAGGTGGGCATATGGGACCAAGAAGTTTGCGGGGGTATTGTGGTCGCAGTTATTGCAGGACCAAGATAACTGGAGATTATGTTTGTGGCGGGAGGAGGCCGAAGGAAACCGTTATTTGAAATGGCGATTCAGATAGCCCTTATCCCCACAGGGCCCGTGGACATCCATAGTCAGGGACGTCATTAGTCAAAGCCGCCGCCCGAGCCCGCTGGACCAGAGTTCGCTGTGCCGCTAATTCCGAGCTATTGAGCAGGGTCGCCTCTCAGTACTATTTGGTGGGTTTGGGGATGGGGGTTAATTTTGTGTTCATTTTGCAGGCCCAGATCATATGGAAAGTGTCGGCCACTTCAGCACAGACCACTTCAGCACTGCACACTTATTTTCGGGTCGTATGTACGGCTGGACAGAGCAGGATGAGAGCTCTTGTTTGGGCTAGTTGGCTGGACAGAGCAGCGTGTTTGTCTGTAGACGCCACAGGACGCGCTCCTCGGTTTTCCAGAGACCCTTCAATGACGCGGGATAAAAGCGGCGTTGTTCAGTGTGGTATTCTCTGATTTCTCGGAACCGTGTTAAAGTTGTTGGAACACGAGCCACTTGGCACTTGTGTTGCGGAGCGCTACGAATTCACGAACGCACGCATGCGAACGCCGCCAAAGACGCACACAACGAGGGGGGCGGGGAGCGCGTGCATTTGCTAGGAGACTAACCGGAAATCAGAGTTCTTCGACTGACCAGAGGAGCACTTACTTTGTTGACATCAGCCTAACTACGTGAGGATTATTTTGGTTGCGTTAGAAAAGTGCGCTAATTTCTGCCGCCCATGTGGAGCATGGCCAAGCTACCGTGAGGGTATGGGAAAGGAAGCGACAGAGATAGAAAGGAGAGAAACTTGTAGTAGAGCGCTCAGGAAATTTAGACCACCTGGGGTTCTTTAACGTCCACTGACAGCGCGCAGTACACGGGCATCTGGCATTTTTGCCCCCATCGAAAATGCGACCGCGGCGGCCAGGATCGAACACGCGTAATTTGGATGGCAGCTGAGCACCGTAACAACTACGCCACTGCGGCGGACCAAAACCACGTCAACGCGGTGGTGGTAGTGACTTGTAGGAAAATGAAATAAGGCGCTAATTTCTGCAGCCCTTAAGGGAGCACCGCTAAGCGCCTTAGGGCGGAGCGGTATGGGGATAAAAGAGCAGAAGAGACGAGTGGGAAGTGTTCAGACGCGGTAGTACAAACACAGGCACGCCGCACTGCTGTTTGTTGCCCGACGACGTAGGCGACCTTTTGCGTACAACTGCGGCAGACCAAAACCACGTCAACGTTCGGAGGAGCGCGCGGCGAAGACGTAACACCGGCCGGCGGGCGGAGCGTTGCCAACGAGAGAGCGATACATGCAGGCGCCGCGTTTTATCAATTGAACGCGTGTGTGGCTTACAGACCTTTTAAGGGATCTTGCTTCGATATCAGTGTTATTGTTGTTTTGATAAGTGTTCACGTGAAAGTCGTGCGCAGACACGTGTACAGGTCAGCAGGTAAAAGAAGTGAACTATTGTTTGAAGTAGCGGCAGTGTGCTTACGCCTCTCCTCTTGTCCGTGTTCCTTCTGCGCGCTCAATTCTCACTAGACTGAGCTGGTCAGCAGTGGTAGACCATTTCTGCAGCCTTATGCCAGCTTTCTTAAGGATGAGGTTCGCTTCTTTATTAAAGCGGAAAGCTTCGTCTGACCAATTCATTATGACGAACGAAGACATCTTTCATGTAGAAATTTTCAGTATAGTGGCAGTGCAGTTAACTTCAGCGCGGTATTCAGGTGTTCGAAATGGTACTGGAGCGTCACTGTCAAAAAGATAGAGCTTGGTGGGGTTCCAGACGTCATTCGGGTCATTCTGCACTCTGGGATTCTGCACTCTAGGCATCACTCCACTTAGCAGCGGCATGCTGTCGAACCACAAGAACCGTAGCGCATCGCGGTCAGGCTCTTGGATGTCTATTTGAGGGAATGCCTCTTGAACGTCGGCAGTAGGCCGTGAAGCCTGAAAGTTACAAGCGTATCAGTGTTGATCTCCGGCATTTTAAAGACGATAGTCTTTCTTGGGATACTTCAACGCAGAAATTTTGGTCTGTCGGTCTGTGTGTGTGTCTGTCCTGCTTTTCTGGCGAAAGTTTAACCCCTTCCTCAACGACCACCCATCTTCAACTGGTAGCTGCGTTTATACTTGTGGACACAGTCGACCAAAAAGCAAATATTACGCATATATGAGGCGCAACATCATTACGTAAGTATTAGATGGTGTGATCCTTTGTTAGAAAATATATATATGGGTAATTCTAAAGAACCTAGTGCTTGTTAGGATGCGCTAAAATGCGACGCTATGAACGAAAAAGCGGAAGTTTCCTACGCTTCGGTAAAACGACACGGTGCTGCTACCTACCAGTAGTTCTGCGTGTATACTATGCAAGCTTCTTGCGTTTCCCGATATCATGGCCAGATGGCGTCCATATCTCACCCAGCGCGGCCTCCATTTCATCAATGGCAGCCACATGCGGCCGATTCAACACCGGCCGCACTGTCTGAGGCAAGGCAAAACATAAATGGCCGTTTGATGATATAGAAAACACTCTACAAGACATGCCCGGACAACACAGGGAAAAGACCGACGAGCAGATTTCAGCGGAGAAGCGCCGGCGTGCCGATGCCCGCCGTCTCAAGCGTGCCCAGGAAACGTCAGAGCAACGAGCCCAGCGGCTAGCGAAAGATCGTGAATCGAGGCGCGCCCGGAGGCAACAGGAAACAGACGAGGTGCGCGACGCGCGCATTGTCACTGACCGAGAGGCTAAGCGAGCGTACCCGGCGGCTGAACAGACGCCCGAAGCTCGTGCCGAACCGCAGATGAACCGGGACTCATGTAGTACGGCTGGTAAAAGACTATCATCTTTCGACGGCATTTGCAGCGAAGCACGGAGCTACTTGGCCAATTTTAGGGGCGAAGCTCCTTAAGGCGTGGGTCGTGCGTCCCCTGTAGTAGGTAGCCACCGGCGCGTGCCTGCCGGGAGGCACGCACGCGCCGAGGGCGAGTGCGTGCCTCTCTCTCTCACTCTTCCATCTGCTGTCTTGTGAGAGAGAGACAGAGAGAGAGAGAGCGAAAGGCGCGCGTTGATGGAAACGCTCTTTCTTAAATGAACGCTGTACCAGCTCGCGAAGAAAGAGAACGCGCCCTCACCCGCGAGAGACAACGTTGGCGCAGGCAGCGTCTCCTAGCGAGTTTCTTGATTGAGAAATACCGACTGCTCGCGTTGGAGAAGCGTTCACCGGCAACCCATATATATATATATATATATATATATATATATATATGCACTGGATCTTGACTTGCAATGAAGTGCCTGTGGCAGGTTTCACTTGTGCATAGTTGAACCGTGACGATTCGTAGCATGCGCGTTAACTAAATTTATCCGGAACTCGGCACGATCTACGATGAACATCCCGAGCTTCGCCCACTCATCGTCATTCACTCCGTGGATATGCTGTGAATTTTTTTTCCAAAAGGTCGTTCAGAGGCGCTAGTCTGCGTGCTTAAGACGCGGCGTCGAAAACCGACAGAAGCCATGTAGTCGAGGGAGATTACCCGACAATGGCATGGTGCGGCAGGCCGCGGACATACGCGGCACTTCCCTGCCGCGTATTTCCTTTTGATATTTTTATCGCGGTTTTCCAGTTCATGCTGACTGCTCTGTCGTGCTGCCCAGGGATCCCTTCATTGTCGCCAAATCACCTCTGTAGATCCTCAGTGGAACTGAAATTCTTCTATTGTCTGCTAGGCTTCACTTTTCATTCCATTTCATTTGCAACGAAAACCAGGAAATAAACAATGTGTCTGATGCCTCCGTCAAAGGAATCGGTCTAACACGAAAGTGAAATGTGTCTTCGCATAAGCAGTTGAATGTTTATAGTTACACTGAGATGAACTTGTCAATTGCTATCGGTGTTTCGCTGGTACGCACCGTTTGACTTGGGTGCACCTACGTTCACTCATCGCCCCCTTAACATCAATATCCTCGGTTACCATTTGTGGTAACTGAAGTAGTTCGCCTAATAACTTGGCATAGTTTACAGTAAATCCGGCGCGAAAAAGGTATCAATCATATTTACTTGCGGCACATTTACCTGTCAACCTCGTTGCCGCGCTCTGACGCCTAACGCATCAGCTTTCTTGTTCCCATCACGCTAGAAGAGCGGTCAGCGGAGAAGCGCTACCCACGAAGAAAGGTGACAGGTGGCCTACCACTGCGCTATCGGCGCATATACGCTCGAAGCTCTACGAACGCGGCTATGCGCGCAGCTCTGCACGCGTTCATCGAGGCGGACTTCGGAACGCGCCTGCAATGGTGCCGCCATCCAGGAAATAGAAGTCAAGCTACAGTGATTCATTTTCCCTCTGTGGATGACGGCACCATTCGAGGCCAAGTGTGCCTGAATGCGCGCGTGCTGAGCTGGAAGAGGCAGGAAGGTACGTTCATAAAGCATCCAGCATGTGCTGCATTAGCGCAGTTCAATAAACAAAAAATAGGGCGTTAGAGCAGTCGTAGCGCACTGGCAACCTTTCGTAATGGCACGGGGGGCTGTGAGTTCGATTCGCAGTTCAACAGAAGTGTTTGTGAGTGTTTCATCAACGTGGTTTATCCACGTCACGCGGTACAGTACCAGCGAAACAACGATATAAATGGCCAAGTTTTCCCCGATGTAGAATAGAGATTCAACTGCTTATGCTGGGATTCATTCCGCTTTCGTGTTTTACGAATTCCGATCAGCCACATTTTTTCCTTCCTTTGTCGTCGTGTTTGGTGGTGCTTCTGAATCAACATGATCTTGTACAAAGTCGCCGAAATTCTTTTTCTTCTTTTTCTTCTAAGTCTCAAACTTCTATGCGGTCTATATCGAAGGAGCGTGGTACGGATTGTGCCATGTTAGCTCCCGTGCAATACCCACGAAGTACACAAATATGGCTGCCGGCTCCTATAAAAATGCGGCCATCACATGGTGCCGACCCTTGAGAAGTCCTGCCCAGCTTAGTTTTACACGCAGCTAGGCCTGTCACTTCATCATGCGTTCAAATGTCATTTAGGACAAGCTTACATATAGGGTCGAGTCTACTGAGAAGTCTAATGGTGACTTCTGTCTTTAGGCCAGGAGGTGATGCAAAGTGCGCAATGAACTTCCTTTCCGTAGCCTGCTTCTGTTCAAATGCCTTTGGCTGTGGAGGTTCCATCAAGTGATCGAAAATAAGAGGGACCTCGGAATCCTTCATTTCGGGGCTCATTACAATGGTCTTAACTAAATTGAGCTTCTTATTTGGCTAAGTGCTCGTGTCACCAAACGCCTTCGATTCCACATCAAACTTCACCTTCTTCAGCATTAGAAGGCTTAGATTTCTTGATACATATTACGTTATGAACCTCCTTCCTTTCTGTCCCCTTGTCAAAAACTCCTCCTATGAAGCAAGAGCTGCAGCCACTTAGAACCCATGCTCGCGACGTCTGCAGTAATACGGCGTCTATAGACGCTTGCGCGGCAGCACGCAAGCTCGGTGTTTGGCCTTTGCTCTTTCGTTCCTGCAAAATATGGGTCACAAACAACTGTTACATGCCTGCCTTTGCATTAAGCGCAACGCACGTTGCATCGACACTCTTTAGAGCAGTGGCCTGATATAGTAAACTTAAATTACCCAACCGATTTGCGAAGACGGCCTTTTTTATGTAGGCTTAAGGTAGAAGTGCACGGAGGAAACGAAGGAAGACCAAGTACCCTTCTTAGATGATCTCTGCAGAATGGAGGCGGTACGCATCGCACTAGGTCTGCTGACACGCCTTACTTGTTGCTTGTAGCGGGCTCCTGTTGCCCGCTTTTCTCACGGGCCTTTTGTCGTAGGCAGCCCAACAAAAGCCGCAGCTCCGTCTCTGAGGACTCGTTCTCGTCGGGCTTATGCAGTACACTCAGTCTCTTGCAGCATCTCACGAAGATGTCATTTGTAAACACTTCGGTTAGAAACTCAATGAGCAACGCCGTGCCTGAAAGCTCCGATTGCCCAAGAGCCTTGAGACCTCTGACATTAATGTTTACAGCATCCAATGGATTCCTTATGGTTGCCACGTCCGTGGAACACTTCACTGGCTTAAGCATCCTGAGATTTTTCAATTTCTTCTGTTCGATGAATCTTCCGTTGCCGAAGCCGCTGGTTAAAATTTCTATGGAATCTGCGTGTAATGCCTCCGCCACTTCAATTCCTTCAATAGCTTTGGCCGCTGGTCCATCCAGAATGGTGTTCAGGTGCTTGGAGTGCTCTACGTTTGTTTAATTATTGTTTCTGTGGTAGCCTGCATGAGCATGTCCCAGAAGTGTTGCTACGGAAGCACTGGTCTATCGAGGAGGAGGAAGGAAGGGGAAAACAGAAAGGCAGGGAGGTTAACCAGAAGGGAGTCCGGTTGGCTACCCTCCACTGGGGGAATGGGAAGGGGGAATAGAAAGATGGGGGAGAGAGGAGGAAGGGGAATAATGAAAAAGACGTTGTAGGACAAGTCCAACTGTCAATGGCCTTCGCGCAAACCAGTCATCTTTAAACACCGCAAAAGTGCTTTTAGTGCCTTGTGGGCCGACGAGCGATGAGGGCGGTTTCGAGTATCATCTGTAAGGAAAGTGGCCGATCGTCAAGGTGGCGTAGCGTCTCAGCAAGGGTTTTCCTTTCCTCGACGAATCGTGGATAGTGGCACAGCAGATGGTCGAGGGTTTCGTCGGTGTCGCACATCTCGCATGTTGCACTGTCGATCGCTCCAATTAATGCGGCGTATGCCTTTGTGAAGGCAACTCCCAGCCAAAGTCGACAAAGAAGCGATGCCTCATGTCGAGGAAGTCCTGATGGAGGGCGGAGATGCAGTGAAGGGTTTAGCTGGTACAGACGCGTTCGTCTGATGTTTGGCGAGTTCCACGCAACCAGTGAGAGACGGCGTGGCAGGTGTCGAAGCTGCATTGCAGCATCTGTCCTTGAGAGTGGAATTGAAACAATGTTCGCTTCTTGATGTGAAGTGCGAGCTGCGCCATCTGCGGACTCGTTGCCGCTGATTCCGCAGTGACTGGGCACCCACTGAAAGTCAATCTCGTGGCCATTTTTTTGGAGGTGGTGGTGAAGCACGATTACATCGTACGTCAGCTGCTCGTGGCATCCACGCCTAAGAGCTGACCGTATGCACTGCAACGCTGTCTTCGAGTCCGAAAACACAGCCCATTTCCTCGGCCTCTCAGTACGGATGAATTCAAGTGCACGACGTAAAGCCGTGAGTTCTGCCGCCGTGGACGTCGTGACATGAGACGTCTTTAGTCGAATCGTTATCCCCTGCGTTGGTACGACCACCGCTCCGCCAGAACTGGACGACGTAGTCGATCCATCGGTGTATACGTGTACGTGGTTACCGTACCGTTTATACAACAGGTGTAAGCTGAGTTGCTTTAGCGCAGATACTGGTAGATCTGTCTTCTTCTGTATCCCAGGAATTGTGAGGTGTACTTGTGGGAGACTCAAACACCACGGCGGGAGCACTCGCTTAGCCGCAGGCGTGTACCCTGGAGTAAACGCCGCACTGTGTGCATTGACATTAGCGCTGAATGACGTGCGTGGCCTTGCAGCAACGAGGCTCGCCAGATGGTGTGAGGGAGTCCTAGCCACATACCTGAGGTGAAGTCGCATGATCTCAACGGCGATGTGCGTCGTGATAGAGTAATCCTGCGCTATGGCAATGGTTTCAGCCTTTGACGCGCTGCGTGGTAAGCCAAGGCATATCTTAAGAGCTTGAGCTTGAATGCTCTGTATCGTGCGCAGGTTAGTCTTGCAGGTGTTGGCGATAGCAGGTAGGCTGTACCGCAGGAATCCGACGAACAGCACCCTGTACAGCTGTAGCATAGCGTGCATGGACAGGCCCCAGTTTTTCCCTGCGAGGAATCTGAATAAGTGGCAGATAGCAGTCAGCCGTTTCTTCACGTAGTTCACGTGCGGAGTCCAAGACAGGTCTCTGTCAATTACCACTCCCAGGAACCTATGACTTCGGCAGTATGGTATTACTTGTCCGTTAATGGAGATGTTATATGCAAACATCGGTTTCCTGGTGAATGCCACCACTGCACACTTTTCGCATGAAATGTCTAGCCCTTGTTTCTGAAGGTAACCTGACGTCGCCGTGACTGCCTTATGAAGCCGAGCACGAAGCTGAAGCCGTGTCACAGCGGACGTCCAAACGCAGATGTCATCGGCATAGATGGAAAGTCGTACGGTGCTGGGCAGATGATTTACTAATCCAATAAGGGTTAGGTTAAAAAGCGTTGGACTTAGCACTCCGCCTTGAGGGACTCCACGGCTAACGTGATGCTTTGATGTCGGGCCGTTCTCTGTGTGAACGTAGAACGTCCTCATCTGTAGGTAGCTGTATACCCATGTATACATCTTGCCTCCAAGTCCTACAGTGTCTAGTGCGCTCAGAATGGCTTCATGGGTGACATTGTCGCAAGCGCCTTTAACGTCCAGGAACGCAGCGGCAGATAGTCGCTTACAGGCTTTCTGGTGTTGGACATATGTGACCAGATCAACAACACTGTCTGTTGATGAACGACCGCGTCTGAAACCGGTCATAGCGTCGGGATAAACGTCGTAGTACTCCAAGTACCATTCTAGGCGCGTTAAAATCATTCTCTCCATCGTTTTGCCGACACAACTGGCAAGCGCGATCGGACGATATGAGGAGATGTCCAAAGGAGATTTGCCGGCCTTAAGAAGTGGAATTAAGCGGCTGCATCTCCATTCCTGCGGTACCGTGCCCGTCTGCCAGTAGCCGTTGTAAAGGATCAGGAGTGCCTTCCGTGCTTGTTCACCCAGGTTGCACAGGGCGCGATAAGTGATGCCGTCCGGTCCTGGCGCTGAAGAACGCCTGCACACAGCCAGTGCAGCTTCTAGTTCTTCCATAGAAAATGGACGTTCCACGCGAGGATCACGTGAGGAGAGAGGGTGGTCGGGCGACCCCACCACCGCTCCATCAGGATTTGCCTCACCAGCAATCCTTTTACTGAAAGACTCGGCGACTTCTATCTCACTGCACTTTAGATGGAGTGCCAGAGATTTAAACGGGTGTCGCTGACCGGGTGTTGTACGAAGGCCATGAACAGTTCTCCATATGAGCGACAAAGGCTTTCGCGGATCCAGAGACTCCCAAAAGGATACCCATCGCCGCGAAGCCAGCTTGTTCATTTGACGCTGTATTTTCTTTTGTGTGCGTCTAGCCAGTCTCAAGTCGTGGATAGACTTCGTGCGTCTATACCTCCTTTCCGCACGACGGCGAATCGCACGAAGTTTTTCCAGTTCGATGTCGAAGTCCGTGCGTACGGAACTCTTCCAGAGTGATTGGGTGGTGGATTCCAGGGCGCCCTTTATCGCTTCCTCTATGTTGTTCGATGAACCGTCGCGACAAGAATCTTCCATGATCATTTTGTATTTAGACCAATCAGTGTTCAAAACAGCTCTGCAGGATTCAGATCTCGTGAAACCGTCAATCCTCAGATAAGTTGGGATGTGGTCGCTGCCTCGCGCTTCCAAATCCGAAAACCAATGTACTTTTCTCGCAAATGAACGTGATACGAAAGTAAGGTCCAGGCAGCTACAGTACGCTGCTCCACGTAGATAAGTGGGGCTTCCGTCATTCAAGAGGCAAAGTTGACCGTCAGAGGCAAAGGAAACCAATTGTTTACCTCTGGAGTTGACTTTCGAGCTTCCCCATAGGTAATGATGAGCGTTAAAATCGCCTGTGATTACCCAAGGCTGTGGAATCGATGCCAAAATTCTTCGTAAGCGCTCGCAATCTAGCCGGCTCGTAGGGGATATGTAGGTTCCCAGAAGTGTGAAGGTTACCTTGTTCTTTTTCACGGTTAGGCAAACATATTGGTTTCCTTCGTCAGCTGGCACTAGGTGATGTACGTAAGTCAAGTCACAGCGTATAAAGACAATGACTTTCCTGCACTCTCCGTGGGTTGAGGACATAAAGCACTCATACCCAGAAAGCCTGATGGGAGCTGACAGGTTGGGTTCGCAGATCACAATAATAGGGAACTGGTTCATGAAGACAAACTGCCTAAAATCCGACATGCGTGACTGAAGCCCTCTGGCGTTCCACTGAAGAACAGACGCATCCCTGACTTCCACTTGAAACGACGGCATTTTGCAGGCCGTGGTTCTTATCCTAGAGCCGCAAGCACCGGACTCAGGGTGTCCAGCACCTTTAGCGCGCTCTGCGCCGACGGAGTTTTCATGTTGCACAGCAGAACACGCATGGTGTCCATAAGCGACTTCAACATCATGATGACTTGGCGATCTTCCGTCGTCGTCGCTTCAGTGGTTGTTGAAGGCGTCGAGGGCACCGAGATCTGTTGTGGCTTCGAGGCAGGTTGTACTTGTGGGAGTGCTGGCCACTCTTGATGAGGTGCAAGCCTTGGCCCTTCCTTCTTGTTCACATTGTCCGTCTTCGCGGAGTTCGCTGTTGGAAGAGAAGCCGCTTTAACGGAAGGTATGGCCTCTGTCGGTAGCAGCGACTTTATTTGACCCTCTTCCGTGACGACGCCGTCTTCGCCTGATAGAAGCAGCAGCCTCTCTGTGTGAGGAGTTGTCCCGCACCATACGTTTCAGCACAGCACGCTCGTCCCGTACCCGTGGGCAATCCTTGGATGAGGCCTCATGAGCACCATGGCAGTTGGTGCATTTTAACACGGTAGCACGGCAGGAATCTTTGGGATGACATTCAGCACATCGCGGGCACACGACATTGTTGTCACAGACACCCTTAACGTGTTCTAACTTGAAGCATTTGTAGCATTGCAGAGGCTTGGGTACGTATGGTCGTACTGGAAGGTCTATCGAAGTGAACCAAGTTCACCTCCGTAAGCCTAGACGCACCGACAGTAGGTCGCGAAGTATCGCCAGTGGCGCAATCTGCTGGGGTTGGACCTCATGTAGAAGTATCGTTGGGTGTCGGTAGGCCTCAGTCCGTGGTAGTTGTAGGCCGAAGCTGTTCGATGCAATGACAGAGAAGGGCCGCATGAAGACGCTGCTGCGTTGTCTTCATACCCCAAGAACGTGATGTGCCAGGAAATGCGAGGAACTTGTACAGCCACGCTGTAAACATCGTCCTCTACTAATGTTCAACAGTCTGAGAGATTGCTGCGGTACTTCAATTACCCATTCCCTCGAATCCGAAAAGATTGCATGGCTTCCTGGGCCTGGTGTCTTACTCTCATCATTTCGTACGCAATATCGCTACCATAGCTTCTCTACTGTAAGTGGGCATTTCGAGAACATAAAGGGACACGTTACTTCGGGACCTGTGCCTCGCCAGTTTCATGGGATGGCGCCCACTGAACTTCATACTAACGCAAGCGCATCGGAGCAGTGCCCCTTCAATGCGCTCCCACATCTACAGAGCTGGTTTTGGCGCATGCCAGCCGTACCCTGTCGCCTGTTGAGCATAACTACGTCATTACAGAACAGGATTGACTACCTGTTGTTGGTCAGTTCAGAATATTCTCCTGTACCTTTACAGTCGCCACTTGTTCATCGTCGGGAACATGTCGGAACGCCTGGGGCGCTGTATACTGCCATCACAAAAATATAACTTCACAGTCACGTAGAAGTCTGGTAAACGTGACTATGATACCGACGCACTGTCCTGAATCGCACTGTCGCCTTCTCTTGGTATTCGCCCCCCGACTGCGCCGCTCTGTCGAAAGAAAACCCAGCCCCACGGCAGCTTTTGCTAACATCACTGTATTATGCTAAGCTTCCCTCGCACTCGTATTTTGTTTCGCTTCTGCAGGCTGGCTTCATTTGTCGCTGTCTCACTCACCAGCTTCACGGCTTCACGTAACGGCCGATCAGCATTTCCGGCGCCAGCTTGGATACTTTAGATTTCAAGATGTTGTGCTACACTGCTATGTTTACCATCCCACGGGAAATAAGTGCGTACCTGCCCTGTCGGAAAAAAACAGATGCTGGGCATGCTGGAAAACACTATAGTGGATTAATGTAGTGGGTGGTGCTGGGTGATGCCGGGTGTGTTGGGCATGATGGGTGGATGGTGGGTGTTGGGCATGTTGGGTGCTGGTGGGTGTAGTGGGAAATCTGGGTGTCGGCGGGCAAGCTGGGTGTAGGTGGGCAAGCTGGGTGGCTGGCCAGCGGTAGAGGCAGGGAGCCACGGGCTTCTTGGATTGACATAATTAGGAATTCCACTTTTGCTCATGCAGGTACATTAGCAAACTTACATTGATGGCTGAAATAAACCACATAAATCAAGCACAAGGAACACATTGTGGCCCACACATTTTGTTCTAAATATGTTAAAAGGCCAAGCAGGCATTTCAGTGCCTTTCTTACAAAAAGCAGCAGATAATTTGGCTAATAAAATTAATTTATTTTGCCTTGAGACATTCTTTTTTTTGAGTCACCCGGACTTTCTTTGCTGTGCAGCTTCGGTGAAAAAGCTCCGTAAGTACCGCCTTATGGCGGCAATGCGGATATCCTTTGGCGGACCTTCACGTGAAGTTCCACATATTTCTCCAGGCAACCTGCAAAATATTAAAAGAGCCACATCAAGCCAAAAAGGAACAGCACTTGAGAAGAAGAATCACTGTACTGTCTGAAGTGATACTATCATTTTTTTCATATTAGTAAACTGACATCCCAACTAAACAGCATGTGCGCTGCAATCAGTATGTGTAGCAATACGCAGATTCTTACTTTTCACCATATCCACCTTTTCTGGTGTTGCTGGAAGGTTTTCAATGCCTGTAGAAAGGCTGCGGCACGCCTGGCCCGTCAAGCTGCGATTGGCAGCTTCAGCAGTGGGCCAGAAGTACCGTGCTTCAAGGCAACGTTTTCCATCGGTGTTGTCCTTCATGCCCAATTTTGACCTGCACGAAAATATTTATGAAAGTATTAACTCTTTTTCAACAATACGGCCACACAGATGCACTCAAAGGTGTGTAGACAAGAATTATAATGCAAACCTTCGCTGCCCATAGGTGTAAAACAATCAGCAGCAAAGTAAAACACAGAAATGCACACACAAAAGTAAATTTCAGGATGATTTTTATGTATGCAAACCAGCTCCTCTGCCATCTGCCATTTATGTAACAGGAATTCATTACACTGCTACATCAGCAGCACTGCCCCAAATTAAAGGACTGCTGTCATCATGTGGCCCCAGGAGACAAATGTTGGCATCAACCCTGATGCAAGCACTTCCATTGATAAACACTACATTTTCGTTACATTTACTACTCCACAGGGATGATAGCGATATTAACTAAATTTTTCACCTATGTAGATATGCGCAAAAAGTACTCCCAACCATTCACAAAAGATTATTTCTACATGTTTCATCAAACTAAAAGAAATGAAAATTAATGGTAGTTATCTCTCAATAACAGAAAAATCTGAGCTTTTCGCATGAAACTATAAGCTCGTTAAGTTGTATGTAATATCACCTGGCCATCAACTACTCTAAAAAGGCCCTCCAGCACTGCAAGGTCAGCTGCAGGTGCTGCCCCTGCTGCCCTACTGCCACTGGCACCTGGTCAACTACAGTCCGTGCGTGGCTTGGGACAGGGTACATCATTGTTTGTTCCTTCATAGCATGTTTGAAGCCACTGACATTGCTGCTTACAGGACCCTACCTATTCAACGCTTTGTAATCACAATCACCGTAAGAGATCAGTCATCTCCATGAATCACAACAGTATTATCTGCAATAAAAACGTGATAGTATACAGAAATGTTCCTGACATTAAGCGAACCATGCTTTCATACAGTAACACGGAAGCTACCAAGAGTTATCAAGCCATCAAATACAGCTATCAATGAGCAACCAGGCAACATCGCACCCACACACAAATCTCACAACTGCACATCTGCACAGTGCACCTAGAAAAACATTTAGTATGCTTTCCTTCAGCAATTGGTCAACACACATATTAAAGCAAGAGACCTGCACAGGAAGAATGGAAAAACACGCTATAGGTTGGGAAGCAATTACAAAGATGACAATATCAATGCTCATATTCCAACAGTGTTTAAGTACACACACCGTATAGACGGCTACCAGACAGCCCAAATTTTTCCCCGTTAGTGAATACTTTCACCTATGCCAAATGGTATGAACTATGAACAAGCAGGCACATGTATCACTTAACAAAAGATACTTCACTTCATGTGTAGAACCACCAGAAATTTAAACAATATTAGGCACTTCACTCTGTTGACAGAATCAGAAATGTACTAGCAGCTCCAATGTAAGTGACACTTCTCAAGTAATTTAACAAACAGCTCACTCCAGGTAGTGCCTAATGCAGGCTACAAACAAAAAAAATGTTAGAAAAAGAGGGCCCAGTTACATCCGCACCTAATTTAAATTGTCAGATGTCTCTGTCAACATTCCATGGCTGTAAAACCTGTCTTCACCGATAAACAGATTAACGAATGCGGATAATTACATACTTTAGCCCAATTTTCCCTTTACACACTTCTCACTGACATGTGCAGATTTTTGTGCATTCATCACATGCTAGCAGCACCCTAAATGGTGTGATATTAGTGCTGCAAACAACTGCGATCCAAACTCATTATGCAAGTATAATTATGTTAGCTACCAATGAAAAAGGGCGAAACAGAGGAAGTTCGAACACATGAGAGTGGTAATAGAAATTAATTGCAGCAGCCGACATATGTGAACCTGGAAACAGCAATAACATATGACTGAAGTTTTTCTTTTTTTTGAAGGGCGTTTTTTATAGCTAGCCAGCTCAAGAGCTATGTATTGTTAAGTGAAGACAGCATTCACTACCCCATACCTCTGTAATTCTTCACATTTGTCACAGATTGGAATGAAATATAATGAATATATGTCAATGAAAGTTTCTCCGAAGTAAATTTGTCCTGTATTAAAGTTGTTTGCTTCATGAAAGGATGACGAATGGAATTATAACAACAGCAAGCCTGAGATAGTCGGCTGAATTCATAATGAAATAAGGCAACGCAAGCAAGCATGCATGCATGAGAGCTAGACAACACAAACACTAAAGAAAAGGACAGCACAAAAATTATCTGCAGATGCCTCACATTAAAAATGCCAGTACTTTGAAAAAACTGCAGTCTACACCTGGCCCTTCCTTAAGTGATCCAAATGCTTCCAAATAGTTTCTGAATGAACCCACTGACTTATCATCCAGAAGCTGTTTGCAAACACTTCACTCCTTCTAGACAGGCCGAGATACATATTGCAGTTTTTCAAAATTCTGGAAAGTAGAATGGAAAGGCATGTGCGGTTAAGTGTTGTGCCATCTTCTTTCATATTTTTTTTCGTCAGCATTTGTGTTGTCTACTTCTCATGGTCAGTGTTCGCCTGCCTTACTTAGTCATGAATTCATACAGACTAGCTCAGCTCTTTGTTGCTATAATTCCATTCGTCTTGCCTTCGTGAAGCAAAGAAATTCTGGGAAGATTTATTTCAGAGAAACTTTCATTGACAGATATTCAATATCTTTCATTCTATCAGTGACAAATATGAAGAATTGCAGAGGTAGGCGGTAGTGAACGCTATCTTCGCAAAGCGATGCATGGCTCCCGAGCTGGCCAGCTATAAAAACTGCCTTAAAAAAAGGTTCGTCATGCTGTTGCTGTTTACAGATTCACATATCATATCAGCTGTTACAATTTATTCCTATTGCTACTGTCATGTGTTCGAACTTCCTCAGTTTTGTCCTTTTTAATAGCAGCTAACACATTTTTATACCTGCATAATGAGTTTGGATCGCAGTTGTTTGCAGCCCTAAAATGGCAGTAAATGCACAAACGCTTGCATACATCACCGATAACCACAGCAATAGGCACGTTTCGCGAGTCATGTAGTTACGCGTATAAAAAGCAAAACGATAATGTTCGTGGCGACAATTTTATGCTCCCTTTCATGGAATGTTCATGTACGATAGCGCGGGCGGACCAGCACTTCGCAATTGTTGCGACTAAGCTCTGCACAGACATCGTGCACACACCAATTTAACGCCACTGGCACCGCACTCTGCACCACGCTACTCGATTTCCTTTGCTGTAGAGAGTGCACACAACAATGATAGGGCACAAAGCGCAGCATTCACAGCCACCTACCTTAGTTAAGAAACGTGCTGATTCCAGTTTGCGTCGTCTGACGGCCTTGAGGCGCTGTGCCGAGCCGCGTCGTTCGTCCGTAGATCGAGGAGCGATGTGCCGACCCCCGATGTGTGCGAACGAGAACGCATTTCCTAGGAACACACATCACGGAACGTAGAAAGCATTCCGGCACTGCTTCTCACTGATCCGCGTACACACTGACAGACGATGTCGCGACGACTCACGTCCCTCGGCGAATGGACGTCAACAAAGGATCTCCGAGGTGTCGACGCTGCCGGCTGCTGCTTTCTCAGTCTATCGCACACTGCACCTCACACTGGCTCAAGAAGGTCCACTGGAGCTAATGAGCACAACGCTAAACATACACCGAGATGCAGCGCAACCAGAAATCGTCCATACGAAAACAAATATCGACCCCACGTTGAACACGACATCCACAGCGCGCCGCCATGTTTGGAAGAAAAAAAACAGCAATAGCGCGATGGTGGCGACACCACGGGTTGCGGTTTCGGTTTCAAAATTTCAGACCAGTTGTGATGTTTTCAGTGTAAGGAAATACAGAAACAAATGCTCTAAGGCTAAAAACTGCAAACACAATGTAGTATTTATTTTACATACCATCCTGCAATTGGAATTTGCCGTAAGCTCTGCAGATTCCGTAACTTATGCGAGCTTGCATTTCGCGACGTTTTCCTCGGCCTCGGTCCAACGTGTTCCGCACGTTGCATGTGTAACGCCAGATTGCATGCGCAACAGTACACAGTTGCCCTGTAGAGCATATTCTGTGCATTATCAGCTGCAGCCACAATGATGTTATTTAGCAATCAATACGGTTGAGGCGTGCGTGTGGTGGTAGTACAAATATTGATTGCTACAAGCAAAAAACAAAAAGAAAAACGAAGAAGAGGACAACGTAGTAGGCATGGGACACAGCGCAGGAAAAAAAGAAAACGAAAAACGAGGAGAGACTTCCTGTGTTTTGTTGTATCTGCCCTCGTTTTTGTATTTTTTTTCCTGCGCTGTGCACCATACCGGTTACCTGTATCACCAACTCGCCCAACCTGCCACTTTATCGATAACGTAGCATTGGACGAAAGCACTATAATAACACTGACATTAATCGCAGTTAGATATTTTCATAAAAGAACAAGAAAGAGTGCTAACAAGAAACTGCGATAAGCATATACGCAATGATTCATGACACACGCAATGATTCATGACGCTGCTTTCAATGTGACGCTTATCACAGCCACCCCAACTTGAGCTCTCCATTACCTCTTAATTGGCAAAATACGGTTCTCTTCAGCATAGCATATTGTCTTCAATGATCTTTCACAGTATACCCACCACATCGCCCACTGCTTTCTAGCGTGACACTAATGGTGGGCAAAAGTTTCCAGGATTGTACACCATGTGCCACCATCGTTTATACTATCATCGTCGCCTGCCCCCTGCTTCCCAGCATTTCCACGATGGTGGAAGCAGCCTCCCAGTTCTTCCCATCATTGCCCGTCATCCTTTCCACTTTACCCGCCTTCCGTACACCATGCCGCCCACCATTTCCCTGCATCGTACACCATAACCACCATCTTTTCCAGCTTGCCCAACATTATTTCCACCATAACCACCATATTTTCCAGCACCCATCATGGTGATTTTTCTGATAGGGTGTCCTACCTCGCTGCCTTTTATCTTCGCGCTCTGCGTGCGTTTGGTGATAGTATTCTCGCCGAACCTTAACGTTTCACAAGACCTACGACAGCATCCGGACTAGAAGCTTCTGGGCCGGCTCATCTACAACGCTGTCTAAATACGTGGCTTCACGAGCGTCTTGGCAGCACCGGAACGCTCAAAATTGTCGCCTGCCTGTCTCCTCTACCCTGCCCCACCGCGCCCTTTGCAGTTGTTGGAATTGAGGTTTAGAGCCCAATGAATTAACGCCATCTTTGCGCCGCTGGATCGGAGCTGCGGACGACCATTTAACAAGATAGGCCACGCCTCATCGATGTGGTACCACTACTGAGATAGCGCACTTTTCCGTGTAAAATATTCTCCACAAGAGTAGCGCACAAAATAAAACATCTGTGTTTTATTTTGTGCGCTACTCTTGTGGAAATGCAGTACCAACATGCCCAAGCATACGCTCTTTCAAAATATTCTCTTACGCCACGAACCTTCTCGCGTTCTTTTTCCCATGTCTTCGAATGAAGTTCTACTGGTGAGTCGCACGAACCATAAAGCCACGTCTATGTATTATAATCAAGCGGATGACCATACTGAACGCTTCCAGCATGTGCTCTCCTACATTATTTCCGTCTACTTACGTCCTGATCACACCAACTGGGCTAATATTTTACCTTTCGTTACTTTTGCTTGCAAAACCGCGACACAACGGGCAACCGGCTACGGGCATGTTCTACTCGTCTACGGTCGAACTGCCTCCTCTGTCTTCGATGCACAATTCTTTTTCGCAGTGTCACCGAATCCCTCCCTTCCAGAAGAATTTGCAGCAAGAGAGTCGAGGGAATTTCAAGTGCCTCGCCCAGCAATACGTGCCCCTCATGTGATGTCAATCGCTTTGCCATCGTTGAGGCAACCCTCATCTATTCAGCCACTTTTGAGACAAAGGCACAGACGCACTCACCAAGCCCCCCCGTAGGGAAGAGTGAAGGCAGCGGACTTCGAGACCCAGGTCATCGGACGCAGGGATTTCAACACCTCTGCGCTTGGACGAAACTTTGCAGATTCACTTGATGCAGCAAGTTCTGCGCGCAGCGAAAGTATCACACACATCACATCCCCGCTCGAGCAAAGTGACAAGGAATCCCTGGCAGCTACATGCGAACATGGTGACCGAGTTTCATTTGGCATAGCTGTGCCGATAGACAGCCATTGGATCAATGCAGCGGTAGAAGCAGGGGCAGGTTCTTAAAGTATTAGTGAAAAGCTGGCAACCATTCTCAGGGAAGTTTTAACGCTGAGCAATTGCAGCGCGTATTTGTACAGCTGGAGATCGCTTTGTTGCACTGCTGCTGAGCTCCAATGCAAGAGCTCCAATGGTCGCTTGCCGCGACGTTGTGGCAGTGGTAGTGATGATGATGATTTGTGGGGTGTAGCGTCCCGAAACCAGTTCTGATTACTAGAGACGGCGTAGTGGAGGTCTCCGCAGATAACGAATGCCTGGGATTCTTTCACATGCACTGACATCGCAGAGCACACGGGCCTCAACATTTCGCCTCCATCGAAATATAGCCGCCGCGGCCGGTATTCCATCCCGCGACCCTCGGATCAGCAGCGGAATACCATAACCACTAGACCACCGTGGCGGGGCGCGGCAGCAGTAGTGGTATGTTTATTTTAAGTGATAATGTTTTTAAGTTCCGCGAATGCATTTTATGTCATTTTTGTCGCGGAAATGGCTTTAGCGAAGACTTGGTGGGCAGGGTGTCGGAACGAAATGTTTTTCGTTCCGGTTTTCGTTTCGTTCCACAGAAAAAAGTACCGTTCCGTTTTCCTTCCGGAACAAAAAAAAGCGTTCCGTAACGGTTCATAACGTTCTTTTTTTTTCAATAAGAAAAATGAAAAAAATACTTAATATTAAAAGTATCTATTAAAAGCAGCAATAGACACTGAACTAATACGTAAAAAATGCAATAATTGTTGGGGTTTTACGTCCCAAAGCCACGATGTGACTATGAGGGAAGTCGCAAAAAGTTCCGAAGCAAGGACACAACAAAAACTTGGTAGTTATTTTTCCTCAAGTTTGAATTCCGAATTTTCGTCAAGCGGGGGCACACGATTTCATAAGCAGCAGGTCATCAAGTGTACTCGCCGATAAGCGAGACCGCTACTCTGACAAAATGAACTTGAGTGCCGAAAATGCCGTCTCAACGCTGACTTGTGTGGCTGGCACACCAAGGGCCACTTGTGCTAACATGTACAGCTCCGGTTGCCGCTCTTCGCGCTCGTCCCAAAATTTCAACAGATTCAACACGTAAGCGACGAAAAAGCCCCCTCCACGACGGCCTGTGTGAGAGGCACGCGAAAGTCCGCGTGAATTTAATACAAACAGCTGTGGTTGACACTTTTTTCGTTTCCTGCATTACTTCAACGCATCTTTCCTTTGAAATACCTGCCCGAGAAGCGAGCTGACGCTGAACCCTGAGTTATGCATTATTGCTCACGTTGCATGACCTCGGTTGTTCCGGATCGCAAAGTTTTCCCGTGAACCGAAAAACGATAAAAAATATTTCGTTTTTGCTCCGGAACGAAATAATAAATAACGTTCCGGTTACGTTTTCGTTCCAGTAAAAAATATCATTTTTTTTCGTTTTCGTTTTTCGTTCCGTTCCGACGCTCTGTTGGTGGGTCCAGGGATAAAACACTTTCTCGTTAAAGGTCATTTTGTCATTAGGTAACAAGGAACGAGAAATGCGCGCCGCATTGGGTACGTGACTACGCGCCTGTGGTATGTGGTATCATTCACACAAAAGAAACAAGAAAGAAGTCTTGCGTGCCCCATGCCTTAATTCGATAACTCGGTATGGTTCACTCGTACAAAATCTAAACTGTACCCCAGTCAAAGAAGCACACTTTACTCAAGCAAAATTGCACACAACGCTTGCGGATAGCATCGCTCAGGAAAGCTAACTGGACAGTGAGCCCGCCCTTGCAAATCCTTTTTGAGCTAGGCAGGGTGAGCTTCACTACATTTGGCAGCATCCCGCAATCATGTTTCATGCCTTTGGCGAATGTTTAAGGGATGTATACCCATTCATGGCGTGTTACATGCAAGTAGTTCTGCACGTGCAGTCGAATGAAGGAAACGTGCAGCAAGAAAAGCATGTGCCCGGTTACTCACACTTCGCATCATTGTGCGCCACCTGCTGGCAGTAGTAGTTGTATACGTCGTGACGACTGACCGAATGAAGGACGCCAGCATGTGCCGAGGGAAGCAACGCACTAATCGGTTTACTGCACAACATTTAAAGCCGCAATGGTCGAGAAGGTTAGTGTGAAAAGGAAGGGTAGAAAGATAGCACGAAATGAAACACTGGCACGTTCGTGCTCAAAACCAACGATAAGCGCGTGCAAACACATGTGATAAATCCCCCTCGTCAAGAAAGGGTTCCCTTGACAGAAACACTTCACAGTCGCTTGTTGATCTGTTGAAAGTTTCCCGTGTAAGCTAAGCGTTCGTGTAGCCTAACCTGCCGCTGCGATCTCAAGATTGGCGAATGCTGGTCCGGTACTCTCGCTTGCGGTGCCACGCTCGCTAGGGCATTTGTGCTGTGCTTCAGGAGATGCACTTGTCTCTTCGTCAGAGCTGTCACACATTTCATCTGATGATGCGTGGTGCCGATAATCTATCATCTTCTGCAAGTGTTGGCGGTATCGCTGTAACACCTTATTGTCTCTCGTCTTTGCAAAATGGGACCTCCGCTCTGCCGGTGCTACCACTCTGGCCTTGCGTGACCATGAACGCCTCCTTTTGCGCACCACATTATCCTTTTGGAGGAGCGGGAGGGATGTACGGTAGACGCTTGTCTGCTTGTGCTCCTTCACCACCACTATTGGCTGTTCTCGAAAATCAGGCAGTGGGGTCCGCAGGCAGCGTCCTTGAAGTAGCTCTCCGCGGGCCGGCCGTCGTCCAGGGGACTTCCTCTGTAAGCCAGAATACCAAGCCAGAAATCCTCGTTAACCTCGGAAGTTTTCGTTAGAATTTGTTTTACGATCTGAACTCCCTTTTCTGCAAGACTGTTTGACCTTCGAAAATGAGGGCATGACATGGTGTCAGAGAAGTCGTATGCTTGCGCGAACTGACAATTCGCGGCAAGAACACTGGGGCCCGCCATACCTGCACACCTCGACGGAGATAACCATGTCTTGCGACAACTGCCCTGAGCCTATCGATCACTGAAGCGGCCGTAGTTCTGTGCAACTCTACTTCGGGATAGTTTGACTCCGCGTCGTGCCTTCCTGCGTACTGGAATATGTCGACTCAAATTTGAACCCACGGGCTAGTCGGTGTTCGACTCATCATCAGGGCGGTTGACTGCAAGCATTGTTTTCTACAAATTGGGCATTTTTCAATCAGAGTTTTACTGTCATTGTTGAGGCCTGCTCAATATATCAGCTATCTTGCCCTTGACTTGCACTTAGTTGTACCGAGATAACCGTCATGCACCCGCTTTAGAATTTCAGGTAAGAATTACTACATTGGCCCCTTTAATAATATGTCATTCATTACCGAGATCTCTGAAGCCACCGGTTTAAGCTAACCTGTGACTGGTTTTCCTTCCATGATCTTCTGGAGGATGGCCTTAAGGGACACGTCCGAGGCAGTCTCACGGGCTATTCGAGCTGCAGTCTTTTAACTCACGAGTGATGTCGCGACGCTGGTGCCGTGAACTTCGACGTCGTCCGCAGCAGTGATGTCACCAATGCCCGGTGCTCTTGACAGCACGTCAGCAAGCTCCATCTGTTTTCGAGGAGCAAACAACAACTTGTAACCGTACTAAGTCCTAAAAAGAAACGTTGCACCATACGTGGCATATTGGCAATTGGTTTCTTGGGGAATATCAATGAGTGGCTTGAGGTCATTTTCAAGTGGCAGCGGACGACCGTATGTATAATGGGAGAACTTTTCGCAAAGACTAGAGTTGAAGCCTGTTTTTCTATTTGCGAGTAGTGTTGTTCTGTATCGATCAGAGCTCTTGACGCGTAAGCTACTGGCCCTCAGCCGTGTTCAAAATTCTGCAGTAGGGCAGAACCAATACCGCACAGGAGGTATCTGAGGATATCTTAGTTTCCTTGCGCGGATCGAAAACGGCCAGTAGTGGCTTTTCGCCTAATGCTTTTCGTATGTCCCCCAAGTCTTCAAGTTTGTGCGTCCATTTAAGCACTGCGTCTTGCTTGATACGAGACCGTAAAGCAGCTGTTTTCTGGGCTAGCGATGGCAAGTATTTACCGAAGTAATTAACCATGCCCAGCAACCTTAGAAGTGCAAGCGTGTCATCGGAATCTAATAAGATGGACTTGCAGGCTGGTTGGTCGAGCATCGTTGGAAACAGCGCGAACACAGGAACGACGACGATGAAACACACAGCACAACACGTACATTTTTTTATTTTTCACAATACTCAGGTCATACATATGCATACAATGCATCATATGAGCGCCTCGTCACAAGCGTTACACACTTGATAAAAACGTACAAAAAGGAGTGAAAAGACATTGTCATTGTCCCCGGATGCTGCGTGCACATTCAACGGAATTTATGGCATGTCAGCCGAAAGGAAGGCAATCTCCGTCTAAGAGGGTGACAGACGAGGTGCCTACACACTTTTAGCAAAGCGATCTTATGTGCCTCTATAATTGCTCGCCTCAATTGGTAGTGGCTTCTCGCTAGAACGTCACATTTTCAAAAAAGGGGACGACATCCACAGTGCTTTCAATGAATGCCGAGGTGGCCTTTAACAGTATTTGGGACGTTATTATGTTCGCGAATCCTCTCATTTAGGAAATTGCCTGCCTGACCTAAGTAACATTTGCCACAAGACAAGGGTATATGGCGAACAACACGCTCAGTGCAAGGCAAAAATAGCGGACCACTTTGCTTGCCACAAGGGAAGACTTGCTTGGGAGGATTGTTGACGCGGTTGCACAAAGTGGAAGGCGACATTGGCACTAACGCGCTGGCCGATTCGCTTGGAGTTGAGATACCTTATGGATGTAGAGTATAACAGTGCACCTACGAAGTGTCTTTTGTCTAGCGTTATCAACGCCCACTCCATCATTAGACATATAGAGAGGCACATTTCCTTGATGATCTTTTGTGAAACTGAAGCCAGCACGTGAAAAGGATAGCCGGCCCTTACAAGTCTAGTTACCTGCGCACGAAAATTGTCACTTTTACAATCAAGGCGGGAGTTTTTGAGCGCGTTGGAAAAGCAAAGCTTAGAGATTCCTCTTTTTGTTAGTTTCGAATGGGCGTAGCGGAAAGACAAGATAGATTTCTAACTGCGTGGTAAAACACCAGTACACCTACACGACATCGGGCCTTGGCATCTGCACGAAATTGGCGACTAGAGCTGGATTTGGGCTGATTCCTTTGTCGCTGATGATATCACCCAGAAATTCCATTTTCTGTTCGTCGAATTTACATTTTTGTGCATTGAACGTCAAGCCTGCTGACTTTTCTCGCTCATAGGGCGATGCGGAGTAATCCTCCACCTTTTCACTTCCCTAAATTAGCACGTCGTCCATATACAGGCGAACACCAGGCGTGCCCTCAAAGACGTCATGTAGTGCCTTCTGAAATACTTCGCTAGCTGATGAGATGGGCAGCTGAAGGAAACGGCAGCGATAAAAGGGTGTTGCAAACGTGCATATTTTTGATGAATGCTGGTCTACGGGAATCTGATGCAAGCCAGCATTGGGGTCCAGACGAGAGAAAAATTTCGCGCCTGCCAGCTCAGCTAAGGTAGACTTCTGGCCTTGTTGGTGCAACATGTCAGAGTTAAGCGCGGGACTTTTTATGCTTGGACTGGACAGGCGAGTAAGGCATTCACGAGAGCCAACTCAGCAATGCTTTATTTGATTCCGGACGATCAATATATAGAATTGTGCACGATCAGGCATGCGCACCAGGGGAGTCCTCAAGGAATAACAGTTCTTTCCTAGATAACGATAATGAAGGTGTGCAGACGAAATCTCCGCCTCTTTCAAGTATGGTGGCAGTTTCAAATAATAAGGTGAGTGATCTCATCATGGTGTTTGCTTATAATGGTTGACTCATGCAGAAGAGAACACCCACACGTGCCACAATTTGAAGACACACAACCATCGCCACGTTTCTTCACTTTAGTTTTGTACTCATTGAGCCTGACATTCAGGCAACACCCAGACTGCCCAACATAGTGCTTAACACACGACAATGAAATCTGGTAAATAACACCTACCTTGCATGGCACTTTCCCCGTTCTGTGATTGGCGCTTTTTGGCGCTGTGATTGGCGCTTTTTGCTTTTAGCTGGGTTGGTGGTCTTCCACATCATTGTTAGCTTATTCGGGGCTGTAAAGACCACGCGTATGTCTGCACGGCCAGCAACCTTTTTGATCTTTTTGGATATCTTGAAGTCTAGGGTCTGACAAAAACTCGTCTGGCGAGGAAAAACCATGGTTGAAGAAAACGTACACTCGCGAAGTAAAATAAAACAACACAGTTGACGTTTCGGCGCCCAGCACGGGTGCCTTGTTCACAATGAACGAATGCATGGTGGTCTTTATTATATATGCGGCGAAAGGCGCAACGCGCTTGCGTGTACCTCAGGGAGTGGACCCCGTGTCCGATTTATCGTGTTAGTAGTAGATTGTATGCAAAAAGATTCGGTGAGCAGGCGGGATGATAACTTCTTCTCTTTTTCGATAATGGAAGCCGATTGCCAATCAAAACAGTGTCCAGTTTTTTCACTATGCTCTGCCAGGGCGTTCGAAATCGTGTGCTTTTTGGCTACATCATTACAGTGCTGCTGCAGTCTTCTTTTAAAATTTCCCGTCTCGCCTATGTAGCTCGCCTGGCAGTCTTGGCACGGAATTTTGTAGACGACGCCAGGGTATCTTTCCTTTTCAAGGCGGTCTTTGACTCGAACGAGTTGTTGTTTCAGCTTGCTTGAGGGGATGTGGCAGACTTTCACTTCGTAATCTTGGAATATTCTTGAAAGGGACTCGCTCACACCTCGTGCATAGGGGAGTGAAGCCCGCTTTTTCGTTGTCGTTGCCCTGGCAGAGGGGTCAGCCGCGCCTTTCTTCAGTTTTTATAAACTGGCTGGGGTAGCCATTGCCGATCAAGTAAGTCCTGCGTCACTCTCTTCAACTCGGCTCTGCGTGCGTCGGAAGTAGAACACTATCGGTATGCGCGGTTAAACAGTGACGTTGCAACAGATCGTTTTTGTCCAATAGGATGTCCCGAATCGAAGTGCAGATATTTTCCTGTATGCGTAGGCTTTCGATAAACGCTTGTTGAAAGGCCGGATGCAGTACGTGCGACGTCAACGTCCATGAAAGCCAAGCGGCCGTTGACTTCTTCTTCAACGGTGAACTCAATTGTGCTCTAGAATGAGTTCAGGTGTTCCAGAAAAGGGACGACGTCTTTACGGCGGATAATGGAAAAACAGTCGTCCACGTACCGCAAGAACAATTTTGGTGCAGGCTGGAACGTAGCGAGGGCTTCTTCTTCAGGAGCTTCCAATGCGATATTGGCACAAGACACTGACACCGACGCTCCCATTGCCGTTCCGAACACTTGCTTTGTAGATCCATTAAACGAAAAATATGTGTTGCGCAGACAGAAATCCAAAAGGCGGCACACATCGTCGGCCTCCAACGGGGTGCGCACAAGCAGCGAGTCGTCGTTCTTCAATGCTGATCTGCAGCAGTCAACTGCATTGTCTACTGGTATGCGTGTGAACATAGACTTGATGTCAAAAGAGACCATGATGTCCTCGCAGTCTAAGCTCACGTTCCGGATCTTGTCAACGAAGTCAGCGGAGTCCTTTACGTACGTCGACGTTCGTCCTACGAGCGGGCGGAGCACACTATGAAGATAATCAGAAAGACTGTGCAACGGGGAGCGCGTGTAGTCTACAATCGGCCGCAGTGGGACATTGGGTTTGTGAATCTTGGGCAGGCCGTATATTGCAGGAGCCGAGCCGGTGTGACACAACAGCCTGTTATACAGATGCTTCTTTTCGGGCAGCACAAATTTGAAGACGTCAGTCAGCAGCTTCTGAAGTTCTGACTCTGTCTTTCTTGTAGGATCCCGGTCGATCTTGGAATACGTAGTCTCGTCCTCGAGATGCTCCGTCATTTTTGAAACGTAGACATTACGGTTCATAACAACCGTCGCATTCCCCTTATCTGCAGGCAAGATAACAATGGCTTTGTTATTCTGTAGTTTTTTCATGGCTTCTTTGTCGAGGAGGCTCATGCTTGAGGTCCTAGCATTGCGAAGCTTTGAAAGAGCCCCAATAGCGCGGGTACGGGCTTCACTTTGTAGAGCAGGCTCCACTTGGCGTACGGCCTCCTCAACTGAACACACCATCTTTCGCATACTCGGCGTGCTACCAGTGTTGAAGTTTAGGCCGCGACTTAGTAGATGAAGCTCGGCAGCATCAAGGTGGTGTGACGACAAGTTGCAAACACCAGCTTGGTTGCCAGGAGGCTGACATTTGTCCAGAAAAGACACAAACTTCTTTTCTTGGCACTTTTCTCGTTCCTGTCGAGTCGCAGCAGCAGTTCCATTGGAGTAGAGTACAATCCCATGGAATTCTGTGGGGGCGACGTGCTCAAGCATGCGTTGGCTAAAGAAAACCTCGTTTTCTAAGCGCTTTATGGTTGCCTTTGTTTCAAGGATACGTGCTTGTAGAAGGAGCTTCTCGCAACGTGACACAGCCTGCTTCCCAAACGGCGTACGGACCAAGATTGGTAGGCGAGGTGACTTCGGGATGATGCTGTGGGCTTTACAACCCAGATTGAACTGTAGGTGGCATTGAAACGATGCCAGCTTTGACTTGAGGGAAACAAACTGCCGTACCTTGGTTACGGTGGACTGTCCATGCTTTTCGCGAAGCGTAATGAAGTCTAGGGTTTGACGAAAACTCGTCTGGCGAGGAAAAACCATGGTTGAAGAAAACGTACACTCGCCAAGTAAAATAAAACAACACAATTGACGTTTCGGCGCCCAGCACGGGTGACTTGTTCACAATGAACGAATGCATGGTGGTCTTTATTATATATGTGGCGAAAGGCGCAACGCGCTTGCGTATACCTCAGGGAGTGGACCCCGTGTCCGATTTATCGTGTTAGTAGTAGATTGTATGCAAATAGGGCATCGCTACAAACCTCCTTCGGCCGTCCACACCAGCTGCTGTGTTCTGCTGGCAGTGTGAAGATGATTGCAGCGATTTATAACTGGGCAAGTTGGTACGCATCCATATTTCAAGTCTTTAGCGCGCACAAGAGAGTTACCACAAGAGAGTCGAGAGTTAGCGCTCGGGTGTCTTTCTTATCCTTGTCTTTTGTGCGCGCTAAAAAGTTGAAATATTGAAACTGGTTTTCTGAGCAGGCCTTCTGCGACTGACACGAGAAAATCATCAGGGTAGCTTGCTTGTGTTCAGCGAGCCTTTTAGTGGTCGAATCTGGTCCGCATTTGATGGCAACGTCTTTTTCGTAGCCCAATGTCAAGGTAGTGTGTGGCGATGCTTCTTTAACTAATTTGGAATGGGCGGATCAGAAAGGCAACAATGGCTTCTTACCCCTGGGTTCGTGAGACAAGCATGTGCGTGTTTCGTGGAAATAGAAGCGTAAATCGAGGAACCTCAAAGAGTAATCCTCTCACAGGAATTCATGAGTGAACTCCAAAGGATTTAAGCAAGCACTGGTAAGTGTTGGAATGTTGAAGGCTGCGGATTCGAAGGAACCTTTCTCCCACTTAATAAAAAACAAGTAGTCATCCACGTATCTCAAACATTTAAAAAACGTTTGTGTCTGTAAGACGTGGCAAGAGTACTCTGTTAAGACTGCCTAAAACAAATCACTAAGTACTGACGCTACGCAGGAGCCGACGCAAATGCCTCGTTTCTGAATAAAAGGTTTACCATCCCACTGGATGTAAGTCCAAGTGCACAGCTAAATGTTGTAAAGAATGCCTGGGACCGATCTTGGAAATCGGTCCAACCAAATTGAACAAGGGCATTTTTGATGCATTCTAGCAAAGCGTCGCGAGTAAGGAGTAATACAAGTATTTCATGTCGATAGACATGGCAATCATACTTTTGTTAGACAAGGGAGTAATGACGTCCAAGAGCTCTTGTAACGATTTCACAAGGAAAGAGTCATTTACCTCCAAAAGGTTAAGCTTTTTTGCAAGAATAATACCAAGCATTTCTGCCACGTTTTTGTCTCGGACACTATGACATGTTGGGGGGTTTCTGGCTTACGAGTCTTAGCACCAAAGAAAACTTCAAGGTTGTCTTTCTTGACATTCCTAATTTTAGTCAGCACGTTATCACGTTTAAGCCTGTCATAAATGTCTTTAGGCCTTTTCTTAATACCAGACATGCGCACATCAACCCGGCACTAGAAAGTAAGGGAAGAGTCCATGGGACATTATTGCAAACCAACCCTCCTTATCCTCTGGAAAGACACAGCACGAAATGCCCTTGAGGAGGGACGCAACGCGTCAGAAGGGAATGTTCGAAGATACTTGCTTACGTCGGTTTAGAACGTCAACACTTTTGGAGATGCAGCGCTGCTCCTCCGAGTAAGTCGCCTGGCGGGAAACACGACGCACGTGTGACAACTGTCCGGCTGCGCACTGTCTTGGTTCTACAGCACACTTCGGTCCTAGAGAGTACGTTCAGGACGTCGCAAGAAATATGTAAGGGTTCCAGCATGTGGATAGCACCACTACCTCTCGGCCACTTGCGTTGCGAAGAATTTGTGCCCGCAGCGCGTACCAAAGACGATTCCAAGTAGACGCGGTCGGCCGCGCGGAGAAGCTTGCGGAGTTGCTGTGTTGCCGCTTCTTTGCGCATGCTGTTGCACAGCACTGATGCTAGCAGTTGTGAATACACTCGCACTTGTCTATAACATTCTGATTTTAGAATTTTGCTGATCCTTTTTCCGTGTCCCATCGACGGACGGAAGTCACAGAACAGTAGCTTGACGTCTGCTTGTAGTAGCGCGTTGCAAACGAATAGGCACGGCCGCTGCACGTAGCAGCAGCGATGAGCGTGATGTTAGGATGCGGAAGCACACATAGAGAGGGGCCATTTGTACTAGAAATGCTAAGGTAGATTTCTGGCCTTCTTGGTGCAACATATCGACGCGTTGTATCCTTTCTCAAGGACAATTCGTTATGAGTCTTGCCGGCGGATAAGGCTGTAATGTCCGATGGACTCTTCCCTTTTACAGCTACTGAAGTGGTTCCGATTGCTTTTCATTGCCGGGCTGATGTACGCATGTCTGCTATTAAGAAATGGGCTAAAGACATTTGTGAGAGGCTTAAGCTTATAACGTGCTAACTAAAATTTACAAGTACAAGAAAGACCACCTTGAAGTGTTCTTTAGTTCTAAGACGCATAAGCCAGAAAGCCTCCTACGTGTAATAGTGTCAGAGGCAGAAACGTGGCAGCAGCCCTTGGCCTTATTCTCGCAAAAAAAGCTTAATCTTCTGGAAGTAAATGACTCTTTCCTTGTGAAATGGCTCAAGAGGTCATGGACGTCATTACTCCCTTGTCTAATAAAAGTATATTTGCCACGTCTACCGACAAAGAAGACTTCTATAACTCCTTACCCCGCGATGCGTTTCTAGAATGCATCAAAAATGCCCTCATTCAATTCGGTTGGATCAATTTCAATAAGGCTTCAAGCATCTCATCCAGGCATTTTTTAGAACTTTTAGCTGTATACATCGATTAGACAGAGATCCAGTGGGATGCTAAACTTTTATTGAGAAACGAGGCATTTCGACGAGTTCATGCATAGCGCGAGTTCTTAGTCATATGCTTTAGGTGACTTGTTTTTAGGTAGTGTTAACAGAGTATTCTTTACACGTGTTACAGACGAAGAGGTTTTTAAATGTTTCAGATACGTGGATGACTATCTATAATCAAAAGAAGAGGCGTGCAGGACACGGACACAAGGAGAGCAGTGAACAACACGAACGCCGACTAACAACTGAAGTACAGCACAGAGGCGAAAAAGAAAGAAGACACACAGCTTATCTGCGCATGCTCGGAAAGGTAGCGCCACCTGTCAATCGGTTACACGTGCCGGTCTTCGCGATAGACAACTCCTAAGGCTTTCCATCTCCTCTCTGTTTAAGCTAATCGACGGCTGACTCACGCATGCACTTCCACTAATACTGATATGCCAGGCCTCAACCAATAAACGCGTATCTTCGTTCTTAATCCTGTACAGGATCTCGGTTTTGTCTAACTCGGGCATGCAGCTACAGACCTGGCAGTGCAAGGATAGATTGGACGGCGTCCCACCTTATAGCGACCTTCTGTGTTCAATTAATCTTTTATTAATACAACGCGCAGTTTGCCCTACATAAAAACGTCCGCAGCTAAAAGGAATCTTATAAACTACACCCATGCGACAGTCGGTGAAATTGTTCTTGGCTAGGTGCTTAACCGGACAGATATCCGTTCGTTCTACCTTCCATCTGCTCATTTCTTCTATGCACTGCAGCACAAACCCTTCCTAACTTATTGGGAGCCGTAAACACAACATTAACCCCATATTTACTTCCCACTTTCTAAGCCTGTGCGAAACTGCGTGGATATACGGAATACTCACGACCTTTTTCTTGTTAATGTACTCTCTGCTACAGCTTTTGTTCCGGTCGAAATCGACTTCTTAAGACGCTCAGCTACTGTGGCTATGGCTAGTCTAGGGTAACCTGATCTAAGAGGCGCTCGACTTGCGCATTAAAGCTAATGGTCAAACGGTGCACGCACGACTTCGATAGGGCTGACTTTAAACAGGACAAGGCTATTCCGTTTTTTACTACTTTCGAATGCTTGGAGTCAAAGTTTAACAACGGCTTAGATGCTCTAGGGGAATACTGCCACACACGTGATTCTGCTCAAATGACAACGAGATATCTAAAAATTGTATTACGTTTCTCTCCGGTAGTTCTTTCGTAAACCTTAGACCATCTCCATTAAGTTTAAATTGATCGCTTACATAGGTGACGACGGATTCAAAATCATCCTTACTACAAAGTACCAAGTAATCGTCCGCATACCGAAATACCCTAATGATGCGGTCCCCTAAGGCCTCTTTTAAACGGCAGTCAAACTTGCTCAAGTATAGATCACTTATAATAGGGGCTACCTTTGAACCTATACAAATCCCTGACTTCTGCACAAACACGCCTTCCCTGTATCCAACTAATGTTGACGTTAAGTACATGGAAAGAATTTCTAGAAAGGTACCTGTGGAAACTCCGCATCTATCTATGAAACCGGACTCCTGCCCTTGTTCTTGAATACATTCTTTCACGCAATTTAGTAAACCTTCATGCGGCAACGAGTAATACAAATCTTCTACATCCATGCTAAACGTTGTGCAGTGGCCAGGATTTTCCTCTGTTAACAACTGAACTAGAGCCTGAGAATTACGTACACGGAAGGGGTCAGAAAAACTTAAGGATGTTAGGCACTTCTGCAAATAGCTAGCAAGTCCCTGACTCTGATACAATCGAGCGAAACGGAATTTCTGGCTTATGGGTTTTCGCCGAGAAAAATAATCCTAAAGTGAGCAGTTTTGCCTTTTTAACACTGGAAGCTACCTTATCTAGATTATGTTTCAACAGGAGATCGACAGCTCGTTGTTTTACTACAGAAGGTTTCAGTTTCACAGGTCTAAAATTCTTCTCAACAGCTGCTGTGGCTTTATCAGAAAAAGTGCTATTCGGCATTATTACAAAACAACCTTCCTTATCAGATAAAACAGGTCGAAGCTTATGTTCCACACAGTAATTTACAACCGGTCGGATAGGGTCAGAGGCCTTAACGAGATCGTTCGAATGCTTGATGCTGGCGAAGCAATCTGAAATACATCGAGACCGTTCAACTTCCGGAATAACCTTAGTTATAGATCGAGGTAAGCTTAAAACGTCAACTTCTTTTAGGTTAGGATGAAAACAGTACTTAGGGCCTAATGCTAGAATTTTCTTGTGGTTCTCGTCCAAAACGGCGTCTCCGAGAATCATTACCTTTTCCGACGGCGAGTTAGTAGAAAAAGAATTCCTCTTACTTTGCAGTAGATCCGGTAGCTTCGTCCTCCACAAAAAATCCGCGTGCTGCTCGGAAACTCTCAACCAATTGGCGCAAGTGCGGTTCCTTTGACGGTCTCCCCGGGTGGCGCAGCTGGCTTCTAAACACTGGCGATAAAATCTTACTTGCCGCCATGCTTCGGCAGAAATAATCGCGCAAATCCTGTTCGCGTGTCCCGTAGAAGGAAGAAGAAAACCGCACAACATCTGAATTTCCATCGGAATGATATTATTGCGTTTGAACCACGACATAGTTCTAGCGCGAAACATATATATAGCAATTAAAGAGGCTAAAGAAGCAGGATTGCGCAGATAAGTAGGAGAACACGGAAAAGGGCTCAGGGTACTAGAAATGAAGCTCAAAAGGACAGAAAGTTGAGCGAGTTGGTAACAGTCCATAATCAAAAGAAGAGGCGAGCAGGACACGGACACAAGGAGAGCAGTGAACAACACGAACGCCGACTAACAACTGAAGTACAGCACAGAGGCGAAAAAGAAAGAAGACACACAGCGTATCTGCGCATGCTCGGAAAGGTAGCGCCACCTGTCAATCGGTTACACTTGCCCGTCTTCGCGATAGACAACTCCTAAGGCTTTCTATCTCCTCTCTGTTTAAGCTAATCGACGGCTGACTCACGCATGCACTTCCACTAATACTGATATGCCAGGCCTCAACCAATAAACGCGTATCGTCGTTCTTATGCCTGTACAGGATCTCGGTTTTGTCTAACTCGGGCATGCAGCTACAGACCTGGCAGTGCAAGGATAGATTGGACGGCGTCCCACCTGATAGCGACCTCCATAGGGTTTGTGCTGCAGTGCATAGAAGAAATGAGCAGATGGAAGGTAAGAAGCGAACGGATATCTGTCCGGTTAAGCACCTAGCCAAGAACAATTTCACCGACTGTCGCATGGGTGTAGTTTATAAGATTCCTTTTAGCTGCGGACGTTTTTATGTAGGGCAAACTGCGCGTTGTATTAATCAAAGATTAATTGAACAAGGAAGGTCGCTGGGACGCCGTCCAATCTATCCTTGCACTGCCAGGTCTGTAGCTGCATGCCCGAGTTAGACAAAACCGAGATCCTGTACAGGCATAAGAACGAAGATACGCGTTTATTGGTTGAGGCCTGGCATATCAGTATTAGTGGAAGTGCATGCGTGAGTCAGCCGTCGATTAGCTTAAACAGAGAGGAGACAGAAAGCCTTAGGAGTTGTCTATCGCGAAGACCGGCACGTGTAACCGATTGAGAGGTGGCGCTACCTTTCCGAGCATGCGCAGGTAAGCTGTGTGTCTTCTTTCTTTTTCGCCTCTGTGCTGTACTTCAGTTGTTAGTCGGCGTTCGTGTTGTTCACTGCTCTCCTTGTGTCCGTGTCCTGCACGCCTCTTCTTTTGATTATGGACTGTTACCAACTCGCTCAACTTTCTGTCCTTTTCATGACTATCTGTTTTTTTATTAAGTGTGAGAACGTTTCTTTGAATCCGAAGCCTCCGACATACTAAAACTTGCGAGTGCTTCCTGAATGTCTGTGGAGGTCACTCATGAAATGCCGAGAGAGGATTACTCTTTGAGGTTCCTCGATTTACGCTTTCATTTCCTCTATACGCGCACATGCTGGTCTTACAAACCCAGGGTAAAAAGCCTTTATGGCCTTTCTCATCCGCCTATTCCTAATTAGTTGAGAGGAGCGCCGCCAGACGCTGCCTTCGGAATGCGCTGCGAAAATGGTGATGCCATCAAGTGCAGAGCAGCTTCGGCCGCCAAAGGGCTCTTATAACGCAAGCAGGCTACCCTGATCAACTTCTCGTGTCAGCTGCAGAAGGCCTGCTTTGAAAATAAGCTTCAAGCTGCCAGCAGAACGCAGCAGCCGGTGTGGACGGCCGAAGGAAGTTCGCAGCGATGCCTTATTTGCTCAAGATATCCCACAATACCAAAAAGCTGGGTGGCCGTGTAAACATAAGCGTGGGCTTTACAGCCCCCAAGAAGCTGGGCATGCTGTGCAAGATCAGCAACCCGGCTAATAGCCAAAAGTGCGGTTGTGATACCTGTCAATGAATGGGTAAAGTGCCATCCAAGGAGGGTGCTGTTGTGTAGCATGAAAGTCATGAATGCATGTCATGGGCGGCATGATTTACATGCCACGGTCTTGGTGCTCTCATGGCCGTTTCGTTAATCGTATGTATACGAAAATTGGTATGACACAACATGACTGTATTATGATCATAAATGACACATCATAACGTAAAAATCGTGACCAGCATGTCGTGAGCTGCATGGTTTACATGCCACAGTCTTCGTGCTCTTGAGGCCGTTTCGTTAACTTCATATGTACCAAAATCGGTGTAGTGAGCCACCAATGCAGATCCATTTTACGTTGCTGTTGCGTGCTTCGCATTTCCTCGATTCCCACTGCACGTGGGATCCGCAGTCTTTTGTGTACTGGGATAGCGGTATTAGCTTCACTTGGGATCCTGTGTCAAGCTTGATGGACAGTTCTTTTTTACTGATCGTCGCTTTGACGAGCCAGTTGTGGTCTGCGCCCACTGCACTGATGAGACGTGAAAAACCTCTTAGTCATCGTTCTGCTGTACTTCCTAGACGGAGTCCTTGATCTGCAACATTCGGCGAAGTAGTTCAGTCTGTTACACGTACGACAAATCTTGCGGAAGGCCGGGCACCGTCGAGGGGCAAGTGATCTTCCACACCTTTATCAGGCGCATCCCTTTGAGGTGGACGCTATGTCCGGCTTGAAGTAGCAGAGTCAACTTGGGCGTCGCTTTCTATTGACCACAACGCACTTTGGAGCGCAGAGGTCTCGGCTGCTTTGCACGTAGCGGTCACTTTCACAAGGGTTAAATTCTTTTCTCTCAGCACCGTTTCCCTCAGCTGTGTTCAGGCGAAATACTTATCTGGTCTTGAATCAGTGAATCCATCCGTGAGGCGTCCGTGCAGTACGTGGCATGCTTTTGTTGATTCCGTAAGAAAACATGGAATGGCTGTAATTCTGTCTGTACACGGGTGCGGAACACATACCTCTCTAGAACCTCGTTCTGCTGCCCGATGGAACATGCTTCCAACTTGGCGACGACTGTATCGAAGTTTTCCTTGTCTTCTCTGTCCGCGAACACAAAGTTATTGAAATCCACGATGGCGTCCTCGCCGGCCACACTTTTGGGAGTTTGCTAGGGCGCCGGCGCGAGCGGATGTGTTTGTCGAGGTCTCCGGAACGACAGTGGCAGATAAGTTTCCTTGCATGCATTGAGCTTGCTTTTCTAGTATGGGTCATTAGCATAAACTATATTTGTGGTTATTAGTTGGTACGGTTTTTTTGGGGGGAGGGGGGTTCAGTAACTTGTTTCTGGTTTTTTTTCTTTCCTTTTTCTTCCTCCACGTTGCTGAGGTGCACGTACACCCACCACGAGTGTTTTGAAGTGTGGGCTATCCATTGAGTTTTTGGGTACGCATTGTCTTAGGGAAGGGTTTGAAGTACCGAGGGAAGTGTTTGTACTTAGGGTTTGTACTTGGGGAGGTCTATGTATTACCGAGGTTATTAGTTCGTACGGTTTTCTGGAGGGGTCAGTAACTTGTTTTTGGGTTTTTTTTTCCTTTTTCTTCCCCCACGTGGCTGAGGTGCACGTGCACCCATAACGAGTGTTTTGAAGTGTGGGCTATCCATTAAGTTTTTGGGTACGCATTGTCTTAGGGAAGTGTTTGTAGTACCGAGGGCCTTTGTTCTTTAGATAGTGTAACTCTTGTGCTACGAGTGGTCATGGTCAAAAAGACCGCAAAGTGTTCAGGGTGCGGGGCAGCTATGAAAATGGAGGTTTGTGGCGAAGAGAAGGCAGAAGAAGCTGACGCAAAATGTAGACAGTGCGAGATCGAGGCAAAAATGGAAAAAATGATGGCTACTCAGAGCGGACTTATGGACAGAATCGCCTGAGCTTGAGAATGCGTTGGCAAGAGATCGTGAGAAAACGCAGGCCATGGGGGCGAGGCTTAGGTTAGCAGAGGAGGAACTAGCCATGGTAGTTAAGGTGAACCAAGAAGCAGGCAACAGGGAGAATAGTGCGGCGCAGATCTCCAGCGCGGGGGGCAGCAAGAACAGGGTGTGAAAAACGCAGGTGCAAAGAGCGTGGGGAACAGCTTTCAGGAAGTAGCTTTGCAGGAGGGACTAGACAATGCAGCAGCTGGGACTCAGGCTAAACACCCAGACAGTAGACAGGTGCAGGTGACTCCAGCTGGAAAACCTCAGCGGGTTATCATAGCTGGCGATTCAAATTTAGTTCGATGCGCCGAGGCACCGAAAGAGAGGGTGAAAGGCGACAAAAGAGTATTGGTAGGGACGTTCCCAGGACATAGGCGGGGTTCAGTCATGAGGCAAGCAAAAGAAAAGCTCAGGTCTGGGGCTCACGGACGCCACCTCGTGATGATTGCGGCAGGGCTAAACGACGTCCTCAACAAAGAATCGTCAGGGTTAGCGACGACCTTGGCAAAAGGCGTCGATGACAAGCGCGCCATCTCCCCGCAGGTGCAGACAGTAGTGCGCACGGTACCGGAAATACCAGTGACGGCAACCTCCAAAGAGCGGTTGTCGAGGCAAACAAAGAGATATGGCGTACGAGTCGAGAGAAGGGTTTTGAAGTAGTGGAAATAAACAGGGAGGTGCATAGGTGAGGGGGTTTCCAAAGAGACAGAATTCACTTCGATAGGAGGCTTGGTCATGAGCTGGGTTGGCGACTTGCAGGACGTGCAGTAGCTTTTTTGGGGGGCACGCGGGCCCTTCGGAGTCCGGGGTAGCAAGGAACAAAGGAAACAACCAGGGGTATTTTCGGGCAGGTAGCACTGAGAAATGCCAGAAAAGAGGTAAAAGGAAGAAAAGAGCGAAGGCACGTGTAGCAATTAGTTACATAAACATGCAGGGTGGCAAAAAAAGGCAAAATGGTTAGAGATTGAGGAACAGTTAAACAAAGAAAAGATAGGCGTTTGTGCGGTTACAGAAACACACCTTAGGCATCTGGAAGAGCCACCACATATTGAAAATTATGTTTGGGAAGGGTGCAACAGGATCGCATCAGAAAGAAAAGGTGGGGGTGTTGGAATGCTTATTCATAGCGGAGCCAAATGGGAGAGAGTAAAACAAACGTGTTCAGAGCACCTCTGGGTTTCGGGCACGGTAGGTGGAAAGAAAACGTGGCTAGGTGTAGCTTACATGTGGACGGGAAATAACTGTAAGGAAAAGAATCTGGAGATAAAGCATTGCATAAACACCGATATTAAAGAATTTGGTCAGGGGGCCGAAATCATCCTCCTAGGGGATATGAATGCCCACATCCACGACCTTGATGGATATACAGACACCAATGGGAGGTTATTGCTCGATCTTTGCGAACACCATAGTCTTGTGATAGTTGACACAGGGCCCAAGTGTGATGGACAGATCACGTGGGAGGTCAGAAACAGACAATCGAACATTGATTATTGTCTTATGACGGAAGGAATCTATGAAAAACTGAGAGAAATGAGAATAGATGAGGACGGGATGAACAGTTTGGGTAGTGATCATAAACGCATAACTTTACAAGTGGGATACAAATCTGAAAATAATAACGTAGAGTCGAAGTTTGGCAGCTCGTATTTAAATGACAAACAAATAAAAAATATAGCCGCAAGAGTAGAGGGAGAAGTAGGAATACGAGGCGAGGACTGGGGGTATAATGAGCTAGTTCATGTAATGACGAAAGAAATAAGTAGAGAGAAGAAAACTGTTTGCTGAAAAGGAAAGAGAACGCCATAAAGATGGTGGAACAGGGAAATCCGGGAAGCGATCGAAAAGCGACGTAAAGCATCAAGGGAGGACAGGCAGGCAAAAAGGGAGAAGCGGCCGCAAGTGGAAGTCACGGAAAGATGGGAAATATATTTAGAGAAAAAATCTATTGTACAGAAATTGGTCGAGGCAAAAATTAAAGGTGAAAGCGAACGCTAGGTGACAGAAATTCATGACAAAAAGAAGGGCGCGCCTAGGATATTTTGGAACCACATAAAAGCGCTAGGTAAAAAGTCTGCCACATTGCAACAGCATATTGTTGATGAGAGAGGAAATCAATTGGAAGGGTACGAAGCATTGGGTTACATCCACAAGGTAACAGCCGGTTCGTTTAAAAAGATCGTCCAAGAGATTCCCCCAGTGGATAAAACCATGACGGTGAGCGAAACTAAGGAAGAGCTAGAACTTGAGTATTTCAACTGGAAAAAGGCCGAAGGAAAAATTCCAAAGCGCACTGCTCTGGGTTTAGATGGGGTCCCCGTTAGCCTCATTAACGAATTAGGACAGAACACTAAAGAAGCACTATTGAAAGCCGTAGAAAAATGCTTACAGAAGAGGAAAATACCGGACAGTTGGCGAAAAAGCAGAATGAACTTAATCTATAAAGGCAAGGGGGAAAAGAATAACATTCGCTCGTATAGACCGCTAACCATTACATCCGTACTATACAGGATGGCTATGCAAGCAGTAAAATTAAATATAGAAGCATGGGCAGAACGTAACAATATTTTGGGAGAACTTCAGAATGGATTTCGAGTAGACAGGCGTTTAGACGATAACCTATTTGTTCTTACTCAGTGTATAGAAATACCTAACTTGAAAGGAGGCCGTTGTATGTGGCTTTTCAAGACATCACTGGAGCGTATGACAATGTTAATCAGGAAATATTGTGGGAAATTTTGCAAGGAATGGGCATAGGCGACGAATGTGTACAGCTTTTGAGGGAAATATATCGAGAAAATACAGTTTGCATAGAATGGGAAGGAATCAGTAGCAGAAAGAACGTTGATATTATCAAGGGGCTGAGACAGGGATGTCCTTTGTCGCCGCTGTTATTCATGCTGTACATGGTTAGAATGGAAAAAGCGCTAGGAGATAGCAACATTGGTTTTAATCTGTCACACAAACAGGGCGGCGTGATGATTGAGCAGATGCTTCCGGGTTTATTTTATGCTGATGATATTGTCTTATTCGCGGACAGTCGAGATGATATACAACGGCTGGTGAATATATGCGGGAAGGAAGGCGAGGCTCTAGGACTAGGATTTGGTGTAACAAAATGCGGACTGATGGTATTCAATGATCCCAACGACCAGGCGGTATCCATACAGGGCCAAGAAATACCGAGAGTAAGCGAATACAAGTACCTTGGCGTATGGGTAAATGAGGATGATAGATACATGAAGGTGCACGAAAAAGCCTTGGCAGCAAAGGGAAAGAGGAACGCAGCAATAATGAAGCACAAAGCGTTATGGGGACACAATAGGTACGACGTGCTTAGGGGTCTGTGGAAAGGGGTAATGATACCGGGGCTTACATTTGGGAACTCAGTGGTGTGCATGAGGCCAGAGATACAATCAGGAATGGATGTGAATCAAAGAACTGTGGGACGCCTCGCGTTGGGTGCCCACGGGAAAACGACAAACGAGGCTGTAAAGGGCGATATGGGATGGGCGAGTTTTGAGGCAAGGGAAGCGCAGAGCAAAATAAGGTTTGAAGAGAGGCTAGGGAAAATGAAAGAGAGTAGGTGGGCAGTGAAGGTGTTCCGCTATTTATATAGAAAGAGCGTTGACACGCAGTGGAGAAAGAGAACTAGGAGGCTCACCAGTAAATATACGGCTCTAAGAGAACTGACAACAAAGAGCGTAAAGGGAAAAGTCAGAGAGGCGAAGATTTACTGGAGGGCAGCGATGGAAAAAAAGCGACTCTGAATAACTACCGAGAGGGCAAAAACGAAATAAAGAGGGAGGCATTTTATGATAATTCAAGAGGAAGCGCTTTATTGTTTGAAGCGAGATCGGGCTGCCTTAGAACGCGTATTTATTAAGCGGAATTCAGTAAAGAAGAAGAAAAATGCACATGCTGTGAGGAAGATAGGGAAACGACGGAGCATGTTCTGATTGAATGCTCAAATATCCACCCAGGTGTACGTTTGGGCACCACCCTACAGGAAGCCTTGGGTTTTAGGGCGAACAAAGGGAAGCTGAACATAGCTGCGATTGAAATAAGTAAGAGACGGTTAGAATACTGGTGGCAGAAAACTAGAGAGAACGGACAAAAATAATTATAAAAAAAATATGGACTTTCTGCCATAAGGGGCAGGGAACTGGGCTATGAATTTCTGTTTTTGCTATAGTATAATCGATTTGATTGAAGTAAATTTAAAAGGCATGAGGAAAATTTAAAGAGAGGAAAAAAAAGTTCTACGAGCCTCGTGGCGCACAAGTCACTGCCCCGTTACAAAGGGGACGCTCATAGCATCCATCCATCCGTCCTTAGGAACAGCGCCGTTTTCGTCGTGTCTCTTCGAGGCTCGTCGGTGCATTCCTTTGCATTCAGGAAGAATCCGAATCACTGTTTAAAAAAAATCGACGCATCTCCACAAGTGCACAATGACGAGTGGGCGAAACACTGGGGTTCGTTCGGTGTTACCGTAAATTAACCCTGACATTGCCGACTTATTCTGTTTAAGAAAACGGCGCAGCACACACAAACGAGATACTAAAGAAGAAGAAAACACGAAGACGAACGCCGGTATCTTTAGTATCTCGTTTGTGCGTGCTACCCCGTTTTCTTAATCATGAATACGTACCAACTCGCCCATTGATCTGTGCTACTCAACTTATTCTGCAATTTTATTCAAGCGCTGAGGAGGAATACGGATATTTTTACTAGAGGCCGCAATGTAACTTTGTAGATCAGGTAGGTCAGGATATTTGCGGCACTGCACAGTGAATAAATGAGGCAAAAGAAAACAAAAGACCGGAAGATGAGAGAGTGTGACTGTAGATGCGTCAGGTCATCATGCCAGTAATTTATTCCAGAAAGGGAGTGCTTATATACACAACGCAAAAGCAATATACGGCTCCTGGCGCCCGAGCAACGTGTGCTTGATTGCTACTACGTTGCATTCCCTGGCTTTCCTTCATTTTACATGTTTGCCATTGTTGGCCACTTTTCCTCTCTCCGTTCTGCCGTAATTTATCGAATACCTAAAGGCAGTGTGCTAGGAAGTCTATTGTTGTTAATTTACACCAAGTACCTACCCAATAACATATCTTTGGTGTGCGATTATGTGTTGACGGCTGCGTTCCATGCCGTGCGATTACTGCTCTGATGACCGCTCCAAAATTATCTTGAACTGATCAGTGATTGGTGGGTTACGTGGCTCATGTCCTTGAATGTTTTAAAGTACAAGGTGACTTCGTTTTCCCGAAAGGCTGCTACCTTTTCTTTTCCTAGGGGTAACGCTAAGGGATAAAAAACGAGCAGAATGGATGAGAGAACAGACAGGAGTAGCCGATATTATCTTATCAATTAAAAGAAAGAAGTGGACCTGGGCAGGACATGTCATGAGGAGAAAAGATAACAGATGGACTGTAAGAGCGACGGAATGGATACCAAGAGAGGGAAAACGCAACAGAGGCAGGCAAAAGGTTAGATGGAGCGATGAAATTAAAAAGTTTGCGGGCATAAAGTGGAACCAACTCGCTGAGGATAGGGTGGAGTGGAAATCGCTGGGAGAGGCCTTCGTCCTGCAGTGGACCTAAACAGGCTGATGATGATGATGATAGATGACCGCACCTAGGAATACAGGTACTTCGGCGTTTTAATCCCTCACATTCTTTCGTCGGCTGGTCATACCACTTCAATATCAGGTAATGCTTTCGGGTCATTAGGTTCTATGGCGGAACTTAAAAGCTGCCATTCAGAGTCAGAATTTGGGGCTTTCTTATACATCTTAACAATCGGCAAAATACAGCGCAAATTGGCATCAGGACGTAGAAGAAGGACACAGACACAGCGCTAATTTCCAGCAACAATTTTTATTCTCAGAAGGTCCGCCACTTTTATAGCCGCTCATTCCTACAGCACGTCCATTTCTGGAGTTTTACGTCCCAAAACCAGCTATGATTATGCGAGACGCCGTACCGGAGGGCTCCGGGAATTTTGACCACCTGGAGTTCTTTAACGTGCACTGACATCGCACGGTACACGGACCTCGACATTTCGCCTCCATCGAAATGCAGCCACCGCGGCCGCGATTCGATCCCGTGACCTCGTATCAGCAGCCGAGTACCATAGCAAATAGACCACTATGGCGAGGTATTTCTATAGCACGTGTGTTTCGACAGCAAATAAGGGGTACCTGCTCGGAGCAAAAAACATAGCCGGAGAATACAGTAAGCTGAATTCATGTTTCACGCATTATCAAAAAATGCATTTCTACATGCGTCCCCAGACCGTTAAATGTGCGCACTTTCAATGATCAGCCGCGTTAATTGACATTTGCTTCTTCCAATAACCACAGTATCCTTTACACACGGCGCACATCTACGCCCGTAAAAACGAATTGCTAGAAATTCATCCTGCTCAGACTTGTCAACCTTACTACAGTGCTCATCCAGCCTTTCGTTTACACACCTGCCGGTTTGGCCTATGTAACTTTTACCACAGGACAAAGAAATTCTGTAAATGACACCAGTCCTGCAATCGACACCATCACTTCTTCTGTGCTTCTTCCTACACATAGCATTTGTAGTACGGTATGGTACCGTTTTTGTACAGAGGCTCATGAGCTTGTTTGGAGCTGAAATCAATACGTCCACATTTCCACGCTTACCAATCTTCTTGAAGTTATGTGACAGACTCTCATCGCACAGCAAGGGTAATTATTACGGACTCGCGTTTCGCCTGTTCCCGATACCAGCATAACACCATAGCTTCGCTGGCCGCCGAGCTTCTCCAGGCGTCCTCGTGGCGCTTTCAACCCCACTCCATCCGCATTGTCTGGTCCCCTGGCCACGCTGGTCTCCCCGGTAATGAAGCGGCCCATGCCGCTGCCTGCGTCTCTCTTTCCCAGGCCGTTTTCCCCTCCGATCCCGCGTCCCCCCAGGTACCTCAGCTATTAAGCAGTACCGCGAAATTCTCGATTATTATCGCACCTCGCGCCGTCTTTACCCAGACCCTCCGCGGGGCCTCTCTAAAGCGGACGAGTGACTCCTGAGACGCTTGCAGACGAACACCTTGTTGTGTCCTGCGGCCGCCCAGCACTTCATGCCGGGTATACACGGCTACTGCGCGCATTGTGGGGTCCTGGCCGACACCTACAACATGATTGCAGCATGCCCTGCCATACCTCGTGGGTAGGGGGAAGGGTGGTGAAAAATTACAGCATATCCACGGAGTTAATGATGATGAGCGGGCGAAGCTCGGGATGTTTATCGTAGATCGTGCCGAGTTACGGATTAATTTAGTTAACGCGCATGCTACGAATCCTCACGGTTCAACTATGCACAATGCACAAGTGAAATCTCCCACCGGCACTTCATTGCAAGTCAAGATCCAGTGCCTATATATATATATATATATATATATATATATATATATATATATATATATATATATATATATATATATATATATATGGGTTGCCGGTGAACGCTTCTCCAACGCGAGAGGTCGGTATTTCTCAATCAAGAAACTCGCTAGGAGACGCTGCCTGCGCCAACGTTGTCTCTCGGGTTTGCCGGGGCAGTGTCGAGTTTGCCGGGGAGCGCGTGGCTCGCGGCGAGGGCGCGAGCCGTCTCGTTTTGCTTTTAGAAAATATCTGGCGTCTTTCGTTGGTTTATTTCATCAATCAACGGCGTTTTGAACAAAATTTTTATTGTTTAGTCACGCACAGGAGAAATCTCACCAGGCACTACCTTGGAGGTAAACAATGGCTGCTAATGGGAATGAGAGACAGAAGAAGTCGGCTTTTAGCTAACACTTACACTTCTACTTCTACTAACGTTTCCTACTGGAACATGCCAATGGCTGCTAATGGGGAATGAGAGACAGAAGAATTCGGCTTTTAGTTAACGCGCACGCTGCGAATTTTTATTGTTCAACAACGCACAGGAGAAATCTCCCACCGGCACCACCTTGGAGGTCAAGATCTGGTACTAGCGTTAAGACTGGTTACACACTACTACGACGGGGGACGAACGGGTGCCGCTATAAGGAGCTTCGCCCCTAAAATCACCACCCTTCCCCCTACCCACAAGAGAGGCTTGGGAGGAGTTCCTGCTCGGCTGCTCTACCCGGGACGCCCAGCGCTCCTTGGTGGCGCGCGCCCGAGCGGCGATCATCTCCAGTGGACTTCCGGAATAGGGAGACCACCCAAGTGCATCTTTAGTGCAACTCTCTGTACTTTCCTGAATAGACGTTTTTCCAACACCACCACGATGAATATATAGGATGAGCGCGAAATGTTTCTGACTGTCATGTGCGCGCGAAAGTGTGTGCCTCGTGTGCTCCACGACGTGGTGCGCTCAGTGCCCGGGAGGAACACGAGGATGACGACGAAGTGAACGCACGTGCAAACGTGCGCGAGCCCGAGAGCGTTGCGGGAGAAGAGAGAAGACAGGGGGAAAGATTACAACGTGCGACGCAGTCGGGTGTCCGGGCCCGAGTGTCGAGATTCTTCCTGCGGTCCACCGGTTGGAGCTCCGGCCTCCACGTGGCCGCCTGTATATCCTCCCCGTCTCCTGCTCCAAGGGGGGGGGTGGTTCGTTAGGAAGGGAGACGCTAATTTCTGTCTCCCATACTGTCCAAGGCTGCAGTAGCCGGCCGCATTCTTCAAGGGTCGCTACTTCGCCTCGTCGCTCTCTGGCAGGCTCTTCAGCAGGCAACGCTACCTCGGCTCCGACCAGTCGCCCGCCCCGCCAGACGGTGAGCCTGTGTCGGCAGAGACTGTTAGTAGGGACGCTAAGTTTGTTTTGTTGCCTCGTTAATGTTCAGGGGTTGTGTAAAAGTGTGCGTGTTTTTGGTTGCCCTCTCTGTGTATAAAGTCTCTTCTGGAACGCACCAACAGCCTCGTCACTTCGATGGGAACGCCCGCGTTCCCAGCGTAAATACATCTCTTCTCGAACCTCTTATGACAATGACAGACAACGCTCTCTCAACTGTGCCTCGCGGAGCAATGTTCCCGCAATTAACACAACAAGAAAGGTTGGGTACCCTATCTCTCCTGAGCGCGTTAACTGTTGCCTAAAGAGGCAGGCCTGCGGGAACCGCACGACAGTGACAGCGCAAGCTAGAGGAGCGACCTTGCTAGAGGCCATTTTAAACTCTTGAGGAAACTAGTGCAAGTAGAGGTGGTAGGTATCCCCTGCGCCATAACTCTTATCATGTCGCCAGGTAGGGAAGTACCCACTAGGGTATAATTACAGCGGTATTGTAACGTGTAAATCTGTATAACTGCAGATCTTAGAGAGTCTCTTGGCGTCGTTTTCCCAAGAACTAACTGAAGTCTCGGCCCGGCGTCGACGGCGAGCTGCGGTTTGGGCTTCTCTCTGCACAGCTGTCTGTTGCGGCCGACGTTGCCTTGCTGCAGTCACTCGCTTATTCAGCAGCGGTCCGTACCTTGCGAGCAGGCATCATCAGGAATATCGAAGAGTCAAGTCAGGTTGCTGTCGGGGCTGCGCACGTCGCCTGTTGTGTAACTCATGGCACGATACAAAACTGCTTCACGGGGCAGCGCTTCGTAATAATGATGACGGAAATGTTGAAGACGATAATGATGATGTTGATGATGCCTCTGTAATGGGTTGAGTGCTACAAACCACCCAGCCGTGTCTTCACTCAAATGATTCCTCGGACTCGTTATGCAACCCACTTTCCACGACGTGTAGTGGCGTATTATTATTCTGCTACATAACATTACGCTTGTTAATGCGAGTCCTCGGCAGACGTCATACCTGTTTAGGTTTTTAGGGGCGAAGCTCCTTAAGGCGTGGGTCGTTCGTAGCCTGTATGTATGTATGCAGTAACCACCCGCGTGCCGGGAGGCACGCGCTCGCCCTCGGCGCGTGCTTCCCGGCGCGTGCCTTTCTCTCTCCCGGCGCGTGCCTCTGCTGTCTTGTGAGAGAGAGAGAGAGAGCGAAAGGCACGCGTTGGCTATGGAAACGCTTGTCCGCCGTGGTGGTGTAGTGGTTACGTTACTCGGCTGCCACCCAAAATACGCGGGTTCGATCCTGGCCGCGGCGGTCGCATTTTCGATGGAGGCGAAAATGCCAGAGGCCCGTGTACTGTGCGTTGTCAGTGCACGTTAAAGAACCCCAGCTGGTCTGAATTTCCGGAGCCCTCCATTACGGCCTTTCTCTCCTCTCTCCCAGCTAGCACACAAAGGATTTAAGACGTCTTCGAGAAGACGCATATCCGAGACGTTAACGACGTCGCAAAGACGGCTTCCGCGCGCCGCTTTGGTCTAGAATACGTCGTATATCTCGTCTAATGTCCGTCTTGTTGCACATATACGAGACGTCTCACAAACGTCTTCTAAACGTTATCAAAAAGCTGGTCTTTTACACGGTTCGGGGGAGACTCCAATAATCCCATTTGCCGGGATTTCTGAATCCGTTTAAGGACTTAGTGAAGACGTCATCAAAAAGCTGGTCTTCTAGACGTTTCGCAGGAGACTCCAATAATCCCATTTACCCGGATTTCTGAATCCGTTTAAGGACTTACCAAAGACGTCAACAAAAAGCTGTTCCTGAAACGTCAGCCGTAATCTGAAAAAGGAGCAGGAATCGTGCTTCGGAACGGGGCGCGCCCACCAAAATTTTGATCTGGTGAACACCCTCAGAATGTAAGCTAACGCCTTAGGGGTACAAATAACCGCAAGACATTTTTTGCACCCCTAAGGCATTAACTCCCCAGTCGAAAAATCCACCAGACCGGGTCTGGTGTGTTTTACCCGTTCACACCAGAGCGGAAATTCAGACACGGGTTCTGCGTGTCTGGTGTACCCGGCCGGTTTGGTATGATCTGGCGTATCCGGTCGGTTTGGCATGGTTTGGTGTTATCTGGCGTATCCGGCCGGTTTGGCGTGGTCTGGTGTGATCTGGTGTATCCGGCCGGTTTGGCGTGTTTTGGTGTGATCTGGTGTGCCCGGCCGGTTTGGCGTGTTTTGGTGTGATCTGGTGTGCCCGGCCGGTTTGGCGTGTTTTGGTGTGATCTGGTGTGCCCGGCCGGTTTGGCGTGTTTTGGTGTGATCTGGTGTACCCGGCCGGTTTGGCATGGTTTGGTGTATCTGGCTAGTTTTGTGTAATCTGGCACCAACCGATCAGTGCCACATACTATAACTTCGCACGGTTACAGTGTTGCCAAAACAGCGGATGTTACTAATCTTAGTACCATTGTGCCATGATTAAAATGTACTGTGGATCAAAATGTCCACACTTTTTTTATGCCCGAGAAATAATGGCAGGCTGCAAGCCACAGTAGTTTTGATATCAAAAAATGTCCGACTTGTTTATTTCATCCTCGGTCCTCTCAGCTTGCTAGTTTTCTGCAACAGCCATTCAAACCTTTTGTGGCCTTCTTTGACTCTTCTTCAGAGTGGCCTCGGACAGCAGTGTGGCACCTGAAAAAGACAAAAACAGTGTGTTATAGGAGTTCCCTCATTTATAGGGACACTACGGGCACATATTAGGTTGAGCAAGACTGAAAGAATGGGTTTGTGTTATAACCACTTTGCTATTCCTGGTGAGAATGGAGAAGTTGTAAGAAAACGACACAACTAAAAAATTGGAGTTTGTTTTTTTAAATGTGGAAACATGGGAATGTAGGCTACGTGAGAGCCGGCTATCCCATAAAAACTGAAGGATCCACTCCGAAAATTGGAGTGGTGCCTTCCTATTCCACTGCGTTTATATCTGTCTGATGTCAGCTCACCTATTTTGAGTGCTCGACTAACTGCTCCAGGTTTTAAATAATGCATTGGATAAAATCCGACAATAACTAAACGTACAGTAGCGACACTTATTGCTCAATATTAAGGCCATGGAGCTCACTGCGTCGTAGCATTGCCAGCCAAGATCATGACGTCAGGTCCACTTTCTGGCGTGGGTGATTGAAACTGAGCTGCAATGTCGGAGATTGTCAGTGCATGTTTAGGGATGTCAAACCCCAGAAATCAATCAACCATGTCACCTGATAACAGCTCATTAAAGTAACATTAGCAGTGAGTATACCATTGTGCAGAATATGCGACATGCTTCCCATACAGCCCGATACTGTGAAAGGAAATTTCAGCTCTTCAAAATATTTGAAGTTTTTTTTTACTCCTGATGAAGCCAAGAAAGGCATAGGGGAAATTGTAGTTTTTTTATGTACTGTAGTAATTATGGACTAGATGGAAAGGAATTAAGTAGTCAAACACACACACCCACCTCTGGTAAAGACCAAACCTACAACTTTCGGATAACGTGTCCAATGCTCTACCGAATGAGCTGCAAAGGCAGTCCCGTCCACATTATTGGGTACTCGTGAGTGTACAATCCCAGGAGTGCTAGACAGCACCACTCATTGCCATGGCGATGAGTATGGAATACTTTGTGCCAGATGACTGCTCGTAGAACATATTTTTTGTAAGATGGCTGCTGCCCAACTTGCCCTATGCTTTCCTTGGCATCATTAGGTTGTTTCTAACAAAGAAATGTGCCCTGCCACTGTGGTCTAGTGGATATGGCACTCATGTGTGGATACGAAGGTAGCGGGATCGAATCCTGGCAGCTATCGCTGCACTGCAATGGAGGCGAAAAGATGAAGCCCATGTACTGTGCGATATCACTGCACGTCAAAGAATCCCAGGTGGTCAAAATTCTGCCCACCAGAATCCCAGGTGGCGGCTTATATACGCTGACAGCAGCGGCGTATTAGCTAGATTTTCCTCTGTGCTCTGTTAACCTTTCCTTTCAGTCTTACTTTATTCCTGCAAAGTTCAAGTCTGCACAAGAACCAAGAACTTCGTTTTTTTACATTGCAGCTGTTGCAGTTACTTAAACTGGTGGTGGCAGTGACCAGACACCATCGTAATGAGCCCGTAATAGCCGAGTGTAAAACACATCAGCACATTGCTGTTGTCATGTGAAAACAAACCGCTTCATGTGATAGTGCTGTAGTGCACAGAACGCAACTTGGACAAAATGCACAGAGATGTCCATGACTTTCAAAGTGGCGTGATGGACAAGGAAAAAAAACGGGGGTCTTGTTTTTGTTTACTACTACGAACGTTCACATGCATTCACAGAAGCTAGGCAGGTGTTGGATGATATTTACAGATGTTTACGACCTGTTGTCAGAACCTTATGATCTTTCTGAATGTTTCTGTCCGTTTCAAAGATCCGCGAGAAAAGGCTGCGATCACCTTCTGACTGGTTTGTTTTATTATATCTTGCTTACGACATTCCGGAACACCAAATACTGCCGCCTACTCCCTTTAGCAAAAAGCACACATGAGTAATTGGATAAAGCATTACATGACTGCATTTGTGTTCTTCAGCATAGGGAGCATAGGAACGGATAAGTGGCTGCTCACTTTGGCCGCCTGCATCGGTCAGCTGTTTGCTATGCGCAGATATCTAAGCCTTCACCGCTTCGAAAGCAGTGGGCGGTTCATTACTAAAAGACGCCAACACCCATAACATTCTAAGTTTTGTTACCGTTGTTGCCACTGTACCTTCTGCTCATAATTATGTGAAAGGTTGAAGGGAACAGCAAAATACTGGGAGCACCGCTAGCTACGACGTAGGTATATGCGGATGAGCTTTCACTACGCACCGTGCGCTGTGCATGCACTGTGCTTGGTTTTTATCACAGGTTCATAATAGAAACTAGAAGAGCCACAGTCCTGACGAAGACAAGTCCACTTGTCGAAACGTTGGCTCCTGCGACATTCCCTGTTCTATATTTTTTTAGCGATCTGTTCATAGGCTCGCAATGGGCGATTTGCAGTCGTCACTGATTTTTTTATGCGGTCAGTTTAAGCATCACTGCGCTTTGTTGGCCAATACTTTCCTTAAAGAAAAGGGGAAAAAAACAAGCGTTGTCCAGTCTGCCACCTTGAGTGGCAGTCGTATTGAGCTCGCTTTGTAGAGCATCACAGTTCCTTAACGGCTTGCCGATCATGCAACCACTCTGTTTTGACACAATCGCAGACTGCTAAAGTGCCATACATTAAACACACGGAACTCGCTAACTTCCACAAGTGTGCTGTACATGATGCTATGTCCAATTCTGCCAATTGTCCTACCAATTCCGGTCAAAGCATGATATCCTTAGGAAAGAGGAGAAACACTGAGGTCATTTTGCTGCAAGTTGTTGTGGAATGTCGACACATAGCCCAACCATCCAGCTTCATTCAAATAAAGCCACTAAAGCTCATAAACACAGCGTGCCAATGCAGTAGCTATGCAGCTGAACGAACCGAGTACTCCAAGTACCGGCGTGCACTGCGGCAGCGGCGGCGTAGTGGAACTCACGGTGAGATCAGTCTATTGCTAACTGTTCTTTACATCTTTATGATAGGCACTAAACAAACAAGGCTTGCACCATGTGCGCAGCTAGGCATGGCAAAGTGACACTGGTAAGAAACCATACATAAAAGTTTAGATGGGCATTAATCACAAAGCAGCAACAATGCAGGCAGCCAGCAAACACACAGAAATTGCATAAGGTAAGCAGCACAATGCTCACAGCCAGGGTGTCGGAACGAAATGTTTTTCGTTCCGGTTTTCGTTTCGTTCCGCAGAAAAATGTTCCGTTCCGTTTTCGTTCCGGAACGAAAAATAAACGTTCCGTAACGGTTCATAACGTTATTTTTTTTTCAATAAGAACTAACAAAATACTTAATATTAAAAGTACCGTTTATAAGCAGCAAAAGATACTGAACTAATACATAAAAATGCGATAATAATTGTTGGGGCTTTACGTCCCAAAGCCACGGTGTGACTATGAGGGAAGTCGCAAAAAGTTTCGAAGCAAGGACACAACAAAAACTTGGTATTCATTTTTCCTCAAGTTTGAATCCCGAATTTTCGTCAAAGGGGGCACACGATTTCAGAAGCAGCAGGTCATCAAGTGTACTCGCCGATAAGCGAGACAGCTGCTCTGACAAAACGAAAGTGAGTGCCGAAAATGCCCTCTCAACGCTGACTTGTGTGGCTGGCATACCAAAGGCCACTTGCGCTAACATGTACAGCTCCGGTTGCCGCTCTTTGCGCTGGTCTCAAAATTTCAACCCATAAGCGACGACAACGCCCTCTCCGCGACGGCCTGAGTGAGAGGCACGCGAAACTTCGCTTGAATTTAATACAAACAGCTATGGTTGCCACTTTCTTGGTTTCCCGCATTATTTCAACGCATCTTTCCTTTGAAATACCTGCCTGAGATGCGTGCTGACGTTGAACCCTGAGTTATGCATCATTGCTCACGTTGCATGACCTCGGTTGTTCCGGATCGTAAAGTCTTCCCGCGAACCGAAAAACGATAAAAAATATTTCGTTTTTGCTCCGGAACGAAATAATAAATAACGTTCCGGTTACGTTTTCGTACCGGTCAAAAATATCGTTTTTTTCGTTTTTCGTTTTCGTTTTTCGTTCCGTTCCGACACTCTGCTCACAGCTTCCACATTATAAAAAAAAGGCACCACCAAGTAGTTCTTATGTGGCAGATACTAGAACAAGAACACTCAACGAGAGTGTAACAAGTCATGTGAGGCATAACAGGGAGCACTGCAACAAAGCAGGCAAGCTTTGCGAAGGCTTATTCTAGCCGAGAGTCCAGTACTATACTGGACAGTAATTTAGGCTTAATGTTCCAATAACTGCTGTGGGCAGTGAAGGACATAGTGGCAGATGTGTGGCATTGTTGCTATATTTAACCCTTGGTATGCACACACACTCGTATAGGCAAAAATTTCAGCATTTCAGAGTTGCACCAGGTTACTGTGGTTTATGAGTGAGCTAACCCAGGCAGCACGCCAACACAGGACTTATGTAGGCGTGAAGTCGGCCAAAGTCGGCAGCGATATCGGGCCTAAGTCGGCAAATCGCGCTCGCGCTACTTTCACCCACATGTGCCCGATGACGGCCAGCCAGAATGGCGCCACTGTGGCGAAGCCACCATGGGTGGAACTTGGCCAGCCAGAGTGGGCGAAATTTGGCCAGCCAGAGTGGCCGAAATTTGGCCAGCCAGCGTGGGCGAAATTTGGCCAGCCAGAATGGGTCAAATTTGGCCAGCCAGAATGGGTCGGATTTGGCTAGGTAGCATTGGCCGATGTTGCGGGCATTCAGGCTTTTTTGGCGTGTTGTCGGCCCCGCCGACATCGGGAAACCCCTTGCGCGACCGTTCACAGCCACTATGGTGTTTGTAGTTTACCCCACGTGTGTCGCGCCGTTTGGATTGCGATAATTTTATTTTTTGCTTTCACATTTTCGAAGGACCAACAGTAGTTTGTGTAAATGTGCCTCTCATGCATACGCGAAAGCTTTATTAACACAGTAATAAGTGGGGCTAAGTGGATCCTCTGTAGTTTCTATTAATGCGTTCTCACCAAAACAAATAACACAACAAGAGAGGTTTATAGGGAAAAGCACTATTTCATTTATTTTGTGAACTCTGCATTGATAATATGCTATTCTCGTGTTGCACCGTCGTAGTGGAAAAGCTTCGGCAAGGGTGGAACCTGCGGGAAAAGGCGTGAAAATTAGCACAGCTGTGGAGCACATCAGCACTATACTATAATTCCATGCAACTTATGTACGACTCATGAACAAACGCGGAAATACAAGAAATGTCAGAAACATTCATAATCGGGCACTACTTTAGAAAATAACAAAACAAAGTCGTCCTTTTAAATATAATGAATCTATGTTCAATATCCAACCCCGAGATCTTGGTGTCGTGTCGCTTTAGATACCCAAGGGGGAAAAAAACGTGAGTAAAGGATCTGTTGCAAAGCAACTTTAAAAGCGGCACATTACTTGAAATAGGTGCATCTTGCATTATGATAAATTTTATATTTTTGGCATACATCGTAAAGGAAAACATGTAGACGTGAGCTAACACGACACACCCCAGGGATGGGGTCGTTAGGCAAAAAATGTTCTTAAATGATAGGTGTAAGGTGCATTATAAGCAGATATTAGAGAAGGAACCTCTTTTCAAGGCTACTTTAAAAATGCCATCGCGTGCCGAACTGCCGCACATGTCCTGCACCAAGGAGCGCGTGTTCGGTATCACATTACCTTTAAAAATACGGGCAAGAAAAGAAAATGTTACGAGACGAGAACTGCAAGTCACCACACAAAGGGTGTTTGATACAAGCACAGGATTAACTACATGAAGTAAAACTGCTTTGGGACAATGTACGTAGGCTCTTTATTCGAAAATAAAGAGCCTACGCACCTTACGACACAAATAATATATAAAGTGGAACCGGTGCTTCCACATGACAACAATATGTGCCACATCCCATTTTGAAAACTGGCCAGCAACTTACCGAATTTTGGCATCCGCTCTGCACTCTTCAGCTGTGAGTCCGCAATACAAATTCGGCGACGACACTGTAGTCTCACCAAAAGGCACAGGCTTGTGTTCATATACAACCGATGTCACAGTTGGGATGGGCATTGTCTTGGGAGGTACACTCGCCAAGGAATCGCGCAATCACCTTGAATGATCGATAAATGCGGTACATGATAAACGATAAACGCGTGGACAGACTGCGTGCAGCCGCTGAAACTCGTTCTTACACCTTGCACGTTGGTAGCGATGCAGCCGCGACGAGAGAGCGCGGAGAGAGTTCCTCGTGGTTTCCCCCTTGGAAGGCAGGGAACGCCAGCAAAAGCAGGTTCAGAACCACATTCTTTGCAAACTGCAGATGAGCACAATGGATGTTCACGGAGGGGGCCGTGACAAAGGTGGCCAGTTCGGGAGGGGACGCGCGCCCCCCTCCCCACACACTTTTTTTTATGTTTAGTTGCTGCTGGCTTAGCACGTGCTAGGTTGCTTCTCGGCAGAGCACGCTCGTTTTTCTTGCTTTCTTTTTTTTTTGTAGCTGTCTCAAAACGTGAAAGACAGCATGTCTGTGGGGCAAACATTTTTGCACAATGGCGGGGACGCCCGCCGGGACTGCATTTGTTAAGTGCAGCTCAGTGCAGCCTGTGGCGTATGCTGGCACGCATGTGTTCTCTTGCCAGCTACTTGTAACACAGGATTTCGCAGAGACTGAACCACCCACTCTAGCTAAAAACGCGAGCGAAATGCTGCACTGCACGCAACAAACGTAGCGAGGACGCACGGCGCCGCCATTCTGTTTGAATTCCTGCCATTTTCTTCAGCGCACGAGAGACATGCACGTTCTGCCTTTCCGCACGACAAGAAATACTGCGATGACTCTGTCTCTACGCGCCCTTCTTTTGCCCTTATTGGTTATAAATAAATGAGTTGTTAAATATCAGAACACGCACATGTGCGCTTATATCAACGCCATAGTCTCATACGAACGCCAGTGATAAATCCGACACACTGCACAGAGCATGCACTCAAGCTCGATATATTCTGCTCTCTAACTACTACAACGTAACCGCGATGGCCGATGTGTAAACGAATTCGATATGTATGGAAAGAACGCAAAAACGGACGTTACACGAAAAAGCAAAAAAAGCATGAATTATACGCAATGGCATGGACATATTAAGGAATTATTAGCCTATTGTATCTGCGTGGTAGTAGAGAGCATGGAGGTGCATTGTCTACCCGACCAGTAGACAATTATTTTCTTTTGCTGAGCTTATGCGAGCTGCGATACATGCGTTGCGCTGTACAGGAGCTGTTTTTGAAAGGATTGCACTAGTTTCGTGAACGCACTGATGAAATGTAGTGGAGGGCCACGTGGTCAACAACAGCTTGACTTAGGACGGCTGGTTTATGCTGTAACCCTGCTCAAACGTATGAAGAAACCAGGGAACAGAAGAGAGCTTTGATTTCCAACTGATTTTTTTTTCAGTGCATGCTTGCTGTTTTTATATAACATAAGACACGCAAAATCGCCTGCACAAGAACACTCTGTGATCAGATACACTCTAGTAGAACTCACCAGAAAAGCTCTCTCTATATCAATTATAGGTGTGTGCATTTGTTTGCCACCTTTGAGATGAAAAATGCTTGCCATATCACTGCTTGGTATTTTTCGTTTTTGCTTTTTTCGCAAATGTCGTGGTCTTGACAAGAGCACTTCATTTGAATTTGCAATACAAATGGATCTATGTATTTCATAGCACTAGATCAGTATTGTCTCCTCGCTGTCGCAATGTTAGCTCTGTATACCGTTCTTTTGCATAAGTTGCTAAATGTCAGTAGTATAACGCCGGTGGCGAGTTTATCTCCGCTTCAGCGCACCATAAAGTCGGCGCTAGACCTTTTTTTGTCCACACGCTGTTACCTCCACATGCCTTTTCCTTCCACAGGTTGCTAAATGTCAGTAGTATAGCGCCGCTTGCAACTGTTTATCTTTGTTTGAACATATGAGTGCTGGTTATGCCCATCGATGTATGCACGAACTAGTTCAATTTCTATGAATTTAAATTTTCTGACATGCGCGCTGTCAGATAATTTTCCACCATGCTTGTCGATCCTTCTGGCTAATGTTATCTGTTGCGCCAGCCTGTTTCGCTAAGTTCCCGCAAAACAGCCTATAGATGTATATGAATAGTTTATATGCATGTTTTTTGTGTGCCCTGCTTATTAAAAACAATGCGCGCGAACATAATGTCATATATGCTGCTCAAAACGCACGTGCGCTATGTTCCGGCACTGAAACGCGTATACATGAATATATGAAGCTCAACATCTTATTCTTACGTCGAATCTCTCAAGTGAATTTCGGTCATCCTTGTGTCGATCGGATCTCTATTGTTATATACAGCAGGCTTCCAAAGAGGCCCGGCCGATATCAACCATGAAAGGCTGCGGCGTAGTCGACGTTGCCTCCAGGACAACAGAAATGACTCAATGTCTCCTGTGAAATAATCTTCCTGGGCAAATATCGCGCCAAAGTCGCCATTCCTCAGGTGATTCTGATGAGCGGCAAAATCGGCGCCACATTTGCCGGAGAAAGTTATCGGCTAGCCGACGGGGGCTTTAAGGTGGCATACTTGGCACAGTGTTGCCGATAAATGGCGTCGGCCAGCCCATATTGTCTGTAGAAAGGCAAAATCGGCGCCATAGTTGCCGTTGAAAGCCATCGCCTCAGCCGATGTCGGCAGTAACGCGGCATAAGCGGCCCCATGTTGCCGATTACAGTAGACGGCCTGCCGATATCGGCGGGGCAGCGGCTATAGTAGCCCGACGTTGCCAGTCATTGACGGCGGCGTGGCCGATACTGGCTCGCTGTCGGCAACATTAGGCCGTGGATGGGCCGAACTTTGCCGCCATAAAACCAATATCGGCCCTACGTTGCGTGCTGCCTGGGAACTGGTCTTAGTAGCAGCCAGGGGCCAATAGTCAGTAAATTTGTAACAGGAAATAAGTAAACAATATCTATGACAGGTGGCTGACAGGCTTATAAATACGTGCTGAAACCATGCAGACTGACCTCTAAGCACTTCCACTTCATGAGGTGATAATGGCTGTTGCACCAGCTTCTTGCCACCTGCCATAAAGGAGTTCGGCAGTGTAGACCCTGTAGACCGTCATCGTGCAAGTGCATCTGTGAACCAGATGACTGCTGCAGACCTTTCCACAATGTGGGAGTCCTTGTGCACCCACATCAGGTGGTAGTATGAGGGCTTCAGTACAAAAACCCCATTTGCCATACGAACCTGGAGACAAATGAGAAATTGTTACATGAAACACCAATCAACCCATCCCAATGACAAAAATGAACGCATGGGAGTGCACAACCAAAAGCTTTTCCACTTGTTAAAGTACCAAGAAAAGCGTTGTTTTGCGTCCTACATGGCCAGTGGCAAGAAAAGAATGGTACTTCTGTATGAATATCGCAAGCTTCAATTAATAGAAATTTTATCCCCACCTACTCAGAACAGAGGTGAGAAAATAATTTCGGGGACCTGGCATGCCAATGTCACCGTCAGTTCAAATGCACAGAAAGACAGCTATGCCCTTTTGTGCAAGACGTGGCAGCTAAGGTATTTTGCATCTGCATACCTATCGTAGCTTTAATTGATGAAAAGAACAGAAAATGTCGCTGGAGTCATTTCACCAAGTGGACTTGTTTTCGTCAGGATGGCAACCGCATTCTCGAGTGTTTGTTTCTGTATGCTTTGCACATTCTCCCCCGTCCACAGAAGAAGACGTCACATGCAAACAAACAAAAAATAGAGAGAGAAGAAAAATTAGAGGGGGAAGTGGAAAGTTGAGTGACATGTGTTAGCGTCACTAATAGAAATGGAAAGAGCAAAAAAGAAGGATCCGCTCCTGGGCGTGGGCTACTCTTGGAAATGCACTGTATGTGCACTGTAAAAAACCAGGATGAAGAAAGGAACAAATACGCAAAGTACAGGTGCTGCACTTGCCGCATGTTCCCCTCTTCCCGCACTGCACACACGGTGCGTTTCCAATGAAAGCTTTTTGCTAAAAACGTGGCTACACTGTTTAACACCATTGTTCTCATTGAACTAGGCGGGGGATGAGAACCTAAAAAGAGACTTTTGGGAAGAAACATTGTTTAGCCTGTACAGGTGAAATACCCTAACGTTTTATTGTCTTTGCTAACTCTCCACCATATCTAATGGACTCAAAGGTTCTCTTACGTTTATGCCTGTAGGCTGGACGGTACTGAACTCGAAAATGAGATACGATTCCCTATATTTTCTGTCCCCCGACGAGCGGAAATTTGCCTGACAGAAAACATCCGCTTTTATAGCTGCACCTAATAAAGGAATTGATATTTAGGAATTCGCAGTCTTGCCTCAAGAGCAGCCAAGCTGAGGTTCACATTATTTTGATTGGTCTCAAGTTAGCTGATATTTGCAATTTGTTTCTGTACTCTTACCAAGAAAAACTCATGATTGCAAGCCGAGTACTACTATTGGTTGGTGTCCCCCCTTTTTTTCACCTTTAACTTCATCCCAACAAGACAGATCTCTGTCAAATGTTCACCTTTAAAACGAGTACTACTATGCACTGTGTCAGACTAAGTTCAATGAAACCACAATCCTGCAACAGCTTTTCTGGTCACAAAATTGTCACGTCAAATTGATACAAAGCGCGCATCCACCGCTAAAGGCCCAACTGTTCATAAGAGGGCATGTGAGCGCTGGTGCCACTGTGGGTGTCTTTGCAGTGGCAGCGGTTTTCTTGCGTTATACACTTCTCCCCTTGTCGCTTTAGTTCTGCGTAAGTACTTTTAACATTGAATGTACATGAATAAGTGCTTAACAATATGTTCTGCCATAAAATGAGCGCACTTGCCTAAAGTGAAACAGCTGCTTATTTCAGACCATTCACCATGGTCTCAGTTAAAGAAAACAAAAAAGGACACTACATTACATTTTTACGTACCAGAACCACCTCATGATTATAATGGGGGCCGTGGTTGAGAATTTGAATTATTTTCATTACATATGATACTTTCATAAATCCAAGTGCAAGACTGTTTTTGCATTCTGCCCTCAAATGTGACTACCATGATTGGATAATGCATCATTCGTCTCTGTGTCTGTGCTTCAACTCATGCTCGGTTAATTTCAGAAGTTTAGGTTTCTCCATCAGCCAGTCACGTTTTCACTGCTCACTTGCGATGGGCTACAACTATACGCACTCGACAGAAGCAATGAACTTTGGGAGGGCAGTGACAGCAGCTGCAATGATTCCCACTTGGACCTCTCGACCAGTGATTATGACCAGACTGTACATGACCGGATCTGGGTAGTTGAAGTACGCGTTAGTTCTGCCGAACAAAAGAAGTACGGTTCATATTATGCAAGCAAATATGGTAGTTCAGCTTGTTGAAACACTGACACTGAATGCATGCGTTTGCATGAGAATTGATCTGTTTACGAGTGGGACCAAGGTTTGCGATTCTGATATATGCTTGACTGCTCACAGATATTCTTGGGCAGCATCAGACTTTAGTGTCGGCTAGACACATTCAAGGGACACGCATTGAAATTGTAGACAGTGATGTCCAAGGCATTTAAAGTGTTTCATGGATACATGCATTATGCTACAATTCAAACCTGAAATCGCCATCTTCCTGCCGTGACACAGCTGGCTCCGAGTCCTTGCACTGTTTTTAGTTACTCAGTAAACCACATCGAACATGAGTCTGGTGCTGGGCCTGTTGGTACTGTACATACCTGAAGAAAACAAAGATCCAGCGTTTATAGACATGTTCACAAGAGACTATAGGTGTATAGATGTCGGTACTTGCAACAGTTTAACGGGGGAAAAAACGTGCAGAATTCAAAGAGAAACTGATGCATGTATGTGCCACACAAAAAAAGTGAGAAAGACAAGAAACAAAAAGAAAGAAAAACAGGTACTCATGGATAAGCTGGCTTACTCAGAAAAGTGTTATTACTACAACGTGTCTGTCTCTGCCTTATTTATATTGATTCAGTTTTTGTATGATGCATGCGTGCATAGCCTTCCCTTCAAATTCAGAGCTTTTTTCACTAAACGTTTGCATATTGTTGTGCATTCGCCTAAATTCTCTTCTCGCATATGCATCTAAAAAAGCTGTGTTCAAAAAGGGGTTGTGCAAATGCAGCCAGAGCCACGCACAAATTGGAATGCAAGAGAGTGCAAGGTGCCACTGCTGCAACCGCCGTGTAAGCATCAAGCAACTATACTGTCACGAGAACACTTAATATGTGCTTCCACTTCCTAGAGCAGGCTGCTTTCTCCGGTTTCCTCTTAGATACCTTTTCAGGATAAACATGCTTTGCCTTTTTTTTTTTCAAGTCATCTTCTTGGGAACAAAAGACGACACAATGGCACACGCTTGGCTGCAGTGTATAAGGATTAAAAGAAATCTGTCATGCATGCCCAGTGATCACGGCCACACCGTGCAGATCAATGCCAGTCTGACCACGAACTCAAAGCAGTGGTCCACCTTGTATCTCACATTTTTCGTAGCTCAAGTAAAAGTAAACAAGCCACGTGTGCTAATAGTTCTCTTGCTCTCAGGCTGCATTATACTTGGTGGTTTAACACATGAATGTCAGCACAGCATTTGGACGAATGCATAGCATTTGGATGAATGGATCTCAAGAGTGGATGAACCTCCGGCACGTCCACCTTTGAGCTCCATTTGGTCGATAGTTTTAAAATTATGCAGAAAAAGAGTGAAACAGTGGTTATTCACCTTGAACGTTCAAAAAGCCAAATTTTCGAGCCAGGTTGGGTGGGAATGTCAAGAGAAATCCAATCATTCAGTATCAAAGTGAAATTGGGTTATAGGTTTCGTACAGTCTGTTGACAACAAAATTCCTTACGTAAATGACAATGTGCACCATGTCAAGACTGCAAGTGGTGGTAAATCAAGTTGATACCAGTGGTGAAAAAAAAAGCTATGCATTATGAAAGCACCTAGTATGAAGTGCACTGTTGTTGTGTACTGATTACATTGTTGTGCATCATTGCTAATCCAGAAATGTTGAGAACAGTAAGATAATAAAATGCTTCGTCTAAAATCAAAACAGTGAATTCATCAGAGGCAGCATAAAGATTATAAGTGCTGCACTTTCTCATTTTTGAGATATTGCACTCCCTTTGAGAATTGATGGCCTTCACTCATAGCAAAAACTTCCATCCATATGAAAGCACTTTGTAAGTGCCCAACAAATGAAGGTGACATAATGCAGAAGGCTTTTCCTCCCAATGAAGCTTAATGAGAAGAGTGGAGTGTGGTCTACTTAAAGATCAAGGCCGCCCATATGGAACACACAAGCGCAGCACAAAGGCACCCACAGTGTGTATTGCCAAACCAACTTGGGACAGGGACCACGTACGGGCATAAGGCCCACATTAGCAAGCGACATCACCTTCTCTAGGTGTGCAAAGAAACATTAAAAGCCTTGTTTATTGAATAAGTTTACAGTCATTACATTCTTCTTTCTCCTTTCCTTTCTCTTGAAGTATCTGCTCCTAATTCACGTACAATTTTTCAAAAATATGTTTGCTCACAAGTTTCTTGAATGCAGTACTCCGAGAATTATATAGCAAGGGTAGTCCTTATTTCAGGCTATTGGAAGGCCTTGGTCATTAGCACAGAGATTCCGCGCTTTCTGATGTCAATTTTAACACGATATCTCATAAGTATATTCGGAAACAGTCTTGTCGGCCATACGTACAAATTCCCATTTGCAGTGAACTCGGTGTTAGAGTTCAGCTGCCCGATCTGCGCAACGTTTAAAAAACACGCACACAACGCACACACACGCGCGCGCACACGCGTTTCTGAGCAGAGGAATGTATCACGTAAATAAATAAAGGTCAAAGGAAAGCATAGGGCCGATCGCAGGGACGATGCGCTGCCGGCAGATCACGCACTGCAGCTATATGGAACCGTTTTGTTCCGAAACGATAACTGATATTTTAGAGGGTTTGGGTCCAGTACTGACGAAATTTCGGTTCGGATCCGCTTTGGCGCCATAGGAAACAGCAAGCACGGCAAATTGAACTTTAAAGCAACCGACAAGGCGCGGTTGATTGCGCACAACTATTAGGCGGCATCCGTGGCAAGCAGTTTCGCCTTCACACGGACGCAAGAAAAAGGGGAGAGGATAGAAAGCCATTACGGCAGATCCCACTGCGGAGAAACATCAATTACAGCAAAATAGTGGCTCATCGCATAAGGGGCCCCACTAGCGCAGCTTACGTGGAAGGCGAAGCCGCAACTCGACTCAAACCAGCCGCTTGACCGCACAGGCCATCGAAAGAGAGCCGCGGGGCTACGCGACAGTGCTACGATACCTTCGCGTTCGCAGTGCCCAAACGGCGCATACAAGCATGCTTGCCACACAAACAAAAGTTTATTATCGCGCTTTAGAAAGCAACTTTTCTAGCGCACGATGAGTACGCAGGAGTTCTGCTACCCCTTCCGTTGTTTTTGTGGAGCCTTTCTTATCGCGACTCACGATCGCACGTGGGACAAAGGTTCAAATGACCGACTGTGATACGTACCTGTTTCCGCTCGATGGTTGCTCCCCGGCACGAAACAGTAGGTCTTCGTAATCTGTTGCGCCGGTAAAACACAAGAGACGTGCGCACAGAGCAGAAAAATGCTTGAAACGAGAAAAAAAATGCGACTTGGCCGAGACGTGACCGGCGCGAACAGCTTGTTGACATTCCAGACGCACACAGTTGCCACACTGCATGGCCCCGTATGGCCGCACTCGCTATACACACTTTACGTGCAAAGTTGTTTCGCAAACCTAAATCAAAATGCTCCGTCACCAATTTGCATAACACACGAAACAAAACAAACGCGATGTATGCACAAATATAATGTTAACGAAGGTTTTTTTTAAAACCAGAAATGACAATGTTCACTCATGATAGGCACGAATCGATGAGCGCGAAATTCAAAACGTCCTGCATGCAACAATACAGGATCGAGGCGTTCTTTCTATGAACGGATTCTTAAACAAATGAACAATCATGAAAGTATTATTAGTCATTCTAAAATAGATTGAACGTTAGTAATTTAATAATTTAATGCAATTAATATTCTCAATAATAATAATATAGTTTAATGTAGGCAGCTTTTACAGGCAAGCTAGCTTTCGGTATAATTAACAATGTTGCCCATATGTCAAAACAAACAGATGCAAAATATATTGGCGGTATTCCAGAGAACGCCTTTTATAACACGGGCTTTTTAACACATTTATAACAACTGAGGACGCTTTACATAAAATGGGTAACATGGAATTAGCTTTAAAACAGATCAGAACAATATTTTCCAGGAACTAAGAATAACTTGGTGTGTTTCATGTCCACTCGGATATTTTATTCACCTGACTTTTTATGCAACAACATAACCATGCCCAACTTGTGTTTCGTACTCACAGAATAGCGAACGCGCTAAAATACACACCACGCCGCAGGTTGGTGTGTACGCCACAGCCAATCACACCAGGGCGCCGAATACGCCAGAACACACCACGCCACGAGGCTTGTACACCAGAACACACCACACCAGACTGGTGTGTTTTCCAAACACATCGCTCGAGGCTGGCGTGTACGCCAGAAATTCACCACACCAGTCTGGTGGGTATGCCACAACGTATCACACCAGGCTGGTGTGTACGCCAGAACACACCACACCAGTCTGGTGGGTATGCCACAACATATCACACCAGGCTGGTGTGTACGCCAGAACACACCACCCCATGCTGGCGTGTACGCCAGAACACACCACCCCATGCTGGCGTGTACGCCAGAACACACCACACCAGTCTGGTGGGTATGCCACAACATATCACACCAGGCTGGTGTTTACGCCAGAACACACCACCCCATTCTGGCGTGTACAACAGAACACACCAGTGTATTCTGGTGTTAACACCAAAACACACCACAACACACCAGACCCACTCTGGTGGGATTTTCAACTGGGTCTGTGGTTCTGAAGGTGTCAAAGGGATCATAATTTTGAGGGGCACCCCCATCCGCGGACGCCGTCCCTGCCTTTGTGGTAGGAGCTGCGACCTGATGTTACCAGCTGCACCATAATCTTTTCGGTGCTGCAGAGTGGGGGGTAGTGCCAGCCGAATACTTTCGCAGTTACGTCCTAGGAAGCAGTCCTGGCTTCGCACTTGCCTCGAACTCTTTTTTTTCTCGTGGTTAAAGGCATCAGCACTGAGTGCAACAGAGGAAAATAGTGCAACAAAGGCTTCATCAGTCTTAGCATTTAAGTCAAAATTGGTTGTCATGAATACAAAAATCAATCTAGCATGTAATTTGTAGAGTATGAAGCAAATCTACCAAAAATAATAATGATATATTTTTCTACAGTGAAGGATAGACAGTTTCATGGCAAGCGGCCTAACAAGGAGGCCTCTGTGCCAATGATCACGAAGTCGAAACACTTCTACATCAACATTTTATTGAGAAACTAACTTGTGCAAGTATAAAAAATAGAAGAAAATGAGAAATGCGAGAAAAACAAAACCACAAATATTCAAAAGGAACTGCGGAAGAAACACTTTAAATATATTTCGACCTTATTAACCGCTAGAGGCTTACAAAAGAGCACTAGTAGTCACACAATAATCAACAGCCAAACGACTATGCGCTTTTCACCATGAGAGCAGCGCATCCGGTTATATGAGCAGAGACAGAACAGTGGATGACTGTGTGATAGCCGCTTTCAATCACGTTATGCAGTATCTTCACCGCATAAAATCAAGGAATATAATAAACAAAAGAACTCAAATATGACTCAGACATGAAAGTGAAAATTTGTCTAGGACATCAGCTGATGTAATGAGGAAAACTTTAAAAGACAACCAAAAACATCAATCAAGTGTCAATGAGTATTGACCAAAGTGACCTTCAAAGAAAGTAGCGCATGAAATATTAACAAAATCGGTATAATGAGCAACGTCGGAATGCAGTGCACAACCTCTCACAGCGAGCAACGTTACATCGAAGCAACCTCCGTTTCATAATGAAGCTACATACGTGCTCGAAGTCGAATATAGCGGAGACAGTGTTGAGGCGACGAAAAAGAAAAAAAGAAGCAATATTCTCAATTACATATACAAAATACAGATGTGGCTCTCTACAAAGCACTGTATTACGCACATATATGCAAATCTGACATGAACGGCGATCAGACTGGCAAGCATCAGTTGGAAGCCAAAAAAGAAAAAAAAGATTTTGGCACCCAGCACATGAAGCTATTCCTAAAAGGGACTTCAAATAACCATCAGGTCTACATGTGCAGGATTAAGCTGAGAGTCTCCGAATTTAGCCCTTTTTCACATTAAAAAAAAACACTGTTACCTTATACCTAGTCATTAAACAAAACACTTCGAACAGCCAACTCCTTTGAGAACGCAACCTCCACCAAACGCGCAATCAGTTCACGTTCACACTCATCAAAAACTAGTTGTAGTGTCCAGGCTTAGTGTAGCTGCTGAATCCGATGCTATTGGCATCGTATGACACGCTGTAACCGCCGTCGCGGAAATGCTTTCAATGTAGAACCGCGGTGGGGCCGTGGTAGAACGCAGTTGGTGCCCTATCAGGTTATCCATAGAACCGCCGATTAAACCGCATGTATCCCTGCAAATGAAAAAAAATGGGGCCGTTGTTTTCTATAAAGCTGTTCTACAACTGTGCTTTGATGAACGAAATTTGAAATGCAAGTCTGTCATAGACTGCGCCCTTTACAGGAAGTGTTCATAATATCCTGCAACTTGCAATAGATAAACACTCAAAATGAATTTTCCTCGAGTGCCTGGTTCTTCTGCACTGCTGCCTCCACCATATATATATATATATATATATATATATATATATATATATATATAATTTAACGAAGCAACAAACTATGAAGCCTATGAAAGCATAGGAGAAGTTATTGGGGTTCTTAATTGTAGTATTATACTTGTGGAGTAAGTATAAAGGAACTTAAGTGGACGAAAAGACAAACCTGCCTTCTGTGGGAACCGAACCCAAGACCCTCGGATAAGGCGTCCGATGCTCTACCGCTGAGCTACGAAGGCGGTCGTCCCCCCCGTCCCTTCTATCGGGTATATGTGCACATACAATCTAACACTCCCAGGATTGCATGTAGTACATATACCTATGTACAATATACGAAGCTCAGCGAGCTCCGCCGAAGCTTGGACGCTCGTGCTAGATGCCCAGCGATGAAAACGAACAGAAGAAGGAAGTCAGGATACAACAGGCGGCCTGCGGCAAAGGCGCTGTGTCCATGTCTCTCTCATTTACAATATACAGTGGTGTTCGGGCCGTCTCCGCAGGAAACTTGATGCATCTGCTGATGCTACCACCGCCGAATAGAATGTCACTCGTGAACGTTAAACTGCACATTACTAATTCGTAGTTTATTTTGGACGCATTCCCATACGCAGCATGTAGAAATCGAGTGACACACATGCTTCACACTTAGACGGTGAGAATATTCTTCGAGGCGCGCTTACGTGCTCACTGCGCACTGGGTATGAAAGGGTCCCTGCAACACTTTCTGAACACACTGAGCAAACGGTGCCAATCAGTCGTTGAGGCTTCTGTGAACGTGTGAGCCAAATGTTATTGTGCTGCAAGCAGCAGTGGATTTTCAGTTTCATTTTAAATACCGACCCACGACTTGCCTGCTCTTCTTTCAACAAGTAACGTCACTGGCGCCAACGACTAGGTCCTTTCGCTCACCTCGGTGTTTTTAAAAACAGGCACTCAGATTCCCTTTCTTTTTTAAATGCGAAGCATTTCTTAGCGAACTTCGGCGACCTTGAGCGTATCTATCTATCTAACTATCTATCTATCTATCTATCTATCTATCTATCTATCCATCCATCTATCTAGCCGCCTACGATTTTGTGCTCTCCTGGCCGTTTCGCTTGTGGGATGTTTACGAAAATTGGTATGCCACAACATGACTACATGGCGAACATAAATGACAGGTCATAACATGAAAATCATGACATTCATGTCATGAGCGGCATGATTTACATGCCACGGTCTTGGTGATCTCCTGGCCGTGTCGCTAATGGGATATATACGAAAATTGGTATGGCACAACATGACTGCCTGACGAACGCAAATGGCAGGTCACAACGTGAAAATCATGATATGCATATCATGAGTGGCATGATTTACGTGCCACGGTCTTGGTGCGCTCCTGGCCGTTTCGCTAATGGGATGTATGCGAAAATTGGCATGGCCCAACATGACTGCCTGACGAACATAAACGGCAGGTCATAACATGAAAATCACGATATGCATATCATGATTGGCACGATTTACATGCCGCGGTCTTGGTGCTCTCCTGGCCGTTTCGCTAATGGGATGTATGCGAAAATTGGTATGGCACAACATGACTGCCTGACGAACATGAATGGCAGGTCATAACATGAAATCATGATATGCATGCCACGGGCGACATGATTTACATGCCAGGCGTTTCATTAATGGGACGTATACGGAAATTGGCATGCCACAACATGACTGCATCACTTTCATAAATGACATGCATGTCATGAGCGACATGATTTACATGTCACGGTCCTGGCGCTATACTGTTGTCTCGTTAATGGGATGCATAAGAAAATTGGTATGGCACAACATGACTGCATGACGATCATAAATGACAGGTCATAATGTGAAAATCGTGACATGCATATCATGAGCGGCATGATTTACGTGACACGCGTTTCGTTAATGGGATGTACAGAAAAATAGCTATGGCACAACACGACTGCATGACGAACGTAAATGACAGGCCATAACATCAGAATCATGATATGCGTGTATGACCGGCATTGTTTACATGCCACAGTCTTGAAGCTCTTGCGGCCGTTTCGTTAATTTCATACGTACGAAACTCGGTATAGCGAGAAAACAATGCAAATCCATTTTACGTTCCTGGTGCGTGCTTCGCATTTCCTTGATTTCCACTGCACGTGGGATCTGCCAATTTTTTAATGCAAAATGAACAAATATATAATTCCAGACTACCTTTCCGTGACCGTAAGGTCAGCCAGTGATATATCTGCCTCGAGCAAAGTAGTCGGCGGCCTAGTGACATTTGTTGGAACGAAGAGCAATGTGAATTACAGCTGTGTTTGAAACCAAATAGAAAATTCCCTGGTGCACGCAGCTCAATAATATTTGGCTCACACGTTCACAATAACCTCCACGACTGTTAGGCATCGTTTGCCATCGAGATTCCAAATGCTGCAGGGCTCCTTTAGTAAATGGGACCTTCAAGGTCGCGCGATCGGCGGGCACAGTGACTGCGCACCACAACTGTGCATATCATCAACAAATTTTCGCTGTGGCTTCGATTTCACCTGCACAAAACTGTCTTCCCTGGCCAGGTAATAGTGAAGTTAGTACAATGCAACGAAATATGGCTCGTTTGGGGTAGCGAGTATGTCGCGGGGTAGGAGGAAAATGTCAAACGTACAGCAGAAAACTGTTGAATGGCACCGTGGCTTTGATTTGACGATATAGGTATAGGCATGAACCGCTAGATCCCGGCACCAGACAAGCTGGCGGCGCCCGTAATATATCATAAAAATAAACAAAATACGTCCAAACGTTCATGTATAGGTCGTCGTAACACGCCGCTCACCCATAGCCCGACGTACTAATTTAGTTCGTTGTTCGTCCCCTTATCATCTCTGTCCTGCGCTATCAGCCCAGCAACCTGGTTCAAGTCTTCACTCCCCAGCCCGTACCACGTGAAACACTGGACAGCTTATGGCATACCAAAAATCTACTGTGCACAACAGCGTCCCTGTGACAATACTGTGGAACCAGATAACAGGTCGTGTAATTGTTTTGGTATTTGCGGTCTGCAAGATTGACGAAACCAAAATGCAGAAAACCGCAACAGAATGGACAATGAGAAATAATATTAACGAACATTCGCAAACGAGTCACATACCTCTGACAAAGTTTAAATATGACCGAGAACGAGCACAACGACACTCCTGCTCATATGAATGCTGAGCTGCGAGAAGTCATTCCACCACCATAAGACGTCAGGATTGCCTGCGGCAGTTCTGCTGACATGCCACAACAAACAATGCGCGATTTTCACATCCACATCACATGCACGTAAATTTCGCAGCCCTGAACTGAAATCTCACGACTGCAATGCCACAGTGAAAGAACGCGCGGCAACGGTTGCCCTACAACGCGCGATATCACATGCATGTATTCGTCTGTGTAAGACACGAGTAAATTACTACTATCCCACATTGTTGCACCGGCGCTGCACTCGCTACCCGTAACGACCAAATGACAGGATGGTGGGAACGAATCCAATGCACTCCTTACTCACTAAACAGGCTCAACACGCACATAGAGCTAAGAAAGTTTCAGAATGCATTCATACACGGTGATCTGAATAATAAAACAACAGTTGCGTTGCTTTGCGTTTAATGCGTCAACTATCTCAGAGCTTACATAGCATTAATGCTCCTTGTATCTGTCACAGACCGATTTGCCCTATCCGCGGAACACATGAGTGATCTCACAGGCATCATGCTAAGCCATTCAAATGTGGTACTTACATTTATTTTCGGCGAGACGTAGTTATTGGTGTTACGGGATCCAGTCACAGAAGCACCGGGATTGAACCAGGGTTAACGTAAGGAGGAAAGTAGAAAGAACATAATGCCACCACACAAACACACGCAGCAGTTGCAGCACGGTAACGGAATTTTCGCCAGAAACGAAGGAAGAGCCGGCCGCCAACAACTTGACTACACTGACTCCACCGCCAACCACGCAAACGAAATTCGCTGCCTTTCCTTCGCGTCTCCGCGTGTTTGCGCCAGCCTGCGCCCTCTCGCCTCATCTCCCCGGCGACCGGCGAGAAGGAGCCGGACATTCTGGCGCCTCCCTCCCGGCCCCATTGCAGCTGGCGACATCTCGGCGCCCCGTGCATTGTGCGACGCCCGCCGACGCTTTGAGCCATGCCCTGCGTTTTAAGTGCGAATGCACTTTTAAGCGACCCCGAAAAATCCGCCGGCATCCGCGCTCCTCCTCCTCTCCCCTAGTAACGGCGCGAGGAGCGGAGAGGAGCGTCTGTAGCAACGACGTCACGCCCCACGTGACTGCGCGCGCTCCGCCCTCCGCTCTGTGGCTGCGCGCGCCCCGCGCCGGCTCCGCACCGCTCTCCGCGCCGTGACGTCACGGCGCGTTGTGCAGCTGGCGCCTCCGCGCCGTGGCTGCGCGCGCCGCGCCGGCTCCTCGCACCCTCTCCGCGCAGCTGGTGTGCCTCTCCCCCCGTTAGGTTTGCACTCACCCTACTTCATATATAAATGTGTGTGTGTGTGTACAAATGCATCATGACAACAACACTTTAAATCATTAATTACACTTAATCATCATCATCAGTAAAAGTGCTTTGCACTTAAAAACGGCCAGACCTCCGTGGGTCGGCTGGCGCGTGCTCTCTCGCTGCCGTCTCCTTCGCTCTGCTCTGCAGTTTAGTCGCGCGCGCCCCCTCATAGCATCACCCCGTGCTTCGCACTTCCTCATACTCCCCTTCGGGGAAATGCGGGTATTTTTTATCTCCGGTGGGGAGGGAGGGGGGGTGGGCTGTATTCTCCCGCGTCTGCTTACCGTCTTGCGTAGGACGTTTCGAAGACGGATTCATTGCCCCTTTGATATCGCTCCCGCTTAGTTCGCGTGGCTGACGTCTTTGAGACGTCAGCCACGCGAACCAAGACGTTAATCCCCCAATAAGACGTCTTTTTGGACTTGTGTGCTAGCTGGGCTATCTCTTTCACTCCCTTTCTCCCACCCCCACGGACGCTTAGCCGTGCTCCCTACATGGGCTGCAGAAATTAGCGTCCTTTCCTAACCGAACCTCAATCACAATCAAACGCTCTTTCTTAGAGGGACGCTGTACCAGCTCTCAAAGAAGGAGAACGCACCCTCACCCGCGAGAGACAACGTTGGCGCAGGCAGCGTCTCCTAGCGAGTTTCTTGATTGAGAAATACCGACTGCTCGTGTTGGAGAAGCGTTCACCAGCAACCCATATATATATATACATATAGGCACTGGATCTTGACTTGCAATGAAGTACCAGTGGGAGATTTCACTTGTGCATAGTTGAACCATGAGGATTCGTAGCGTGCGCGTTAACTAAATTAATCCGGAACTCGGAACGATCTACGATGATCCTCCCGAGCTTCGCCCACTCATCATTCACTCCGTGGATATGCTGTAATTTGTTTAGCGAGGATTTTCGAAGCACAGGCGTGGCTCAGTGGTAAAATTGCTCGACTGACAAGCAGAGGGTATGGGTTCGAATGCACACAGGGGAAGTGCTTCGAATCCTCTTGGGTGCTGGTTTTGTTTTTTTCAGAAATTTGCGCGATAGTGGTTACGGACACCGACGACGGTGGACACTACGGCGCAAAAACGGCCCTTCTTGTGATCTCATAAGAGCTTACGCTGTAAAATTGGTCGGCATTCGATGGGCGTAGTATTTCCTCAGTGCATTGCTCAAACACTGTTTGACTGTGCCCCTTTTTATCAATTTTGAATGAGGAGAACTGTATCATAAAAGGGGCTTATTGACACGTTGTTAGTAATACCAACAGGTGCTGTCGTCGTTAAGCCCGGCAGGCACTTCAAACGTCACATCGACAGGGCTAAGAGAAAGAAGAAACGTTCTTTAAATACGTTCACGCACTATTTGAAGATTCTGGTGTGGGCAGTGGACAAACACTAAAATCTAATAGACATGTTGATATGTTCTGTAAACAGCTGTTCCACTGAGGCTTTCCGTTAAAACCCGGTCCAACTTTGTCTAATGCATTACGTTGTCTGATACCCCTTTCTATGTACTACCGCATTTTTGCTTTTATAACCGTGCGCATCCTCCCTTACCCAATGCCTTCCCGAAGGCCCGTACTGTGTTGTAGATACACATAAACAAATAAATAAATAAATATATAAATAATCTTTTTACAACCCTGGCGCCGCTATTGTCGCGGTGGTTGACGCTTGCGTTGGCTCTGCGAGGTTCCGTAGGTTGCGGCAGGGCACGATGCATGAACAATTCATTGCAGAAAGCGAATGCTTTCATACAAAACACAAAAGGAGGGCAGCTATCGGCCAGCAGTCGCGTGTACGTGATTGCGCACTAGGTCACACGGACAATCTACGTAATTACAGAGGCGGATTATGTGTCTCACGAGAATTAATTTGAGAAATGGCCTCCCTGAGGGACCATGACAAACGGGCCGCGCACTGGCACTTGAACAGATCAAAGAAAAGTACATGGTAACCTTGAGGTTGTCCCTCTTCAGGGCCTGCCCGGCCTCCCCGGGAACCCCGGTCCAGATGGCAAGGAAGGCCAGCCGGGTGCTGTCGGACCACCAGGACAACAGGGTCCCCATGGCGAACGTGGGGAGAGAGGATTCCCTGGTGAAAGAGGACGAGCCGGCCTACCAGGCCCACAGGGAATCCGCGGCGAGTCTGGGCCACCGGGACATGCTGGCGCAAGGGTGAGTTTCTAGTTAACTCTCTAAGTTAAATGTTTGCTGCTTTAGCCAAAGCCACTCAAATATAATTTCACCTATTCCAAATAGTTGCGACTAACTTGTTATTGAAGACAACTACAGATTCTTCGGACTTACTTTATTGTTTGCTTTTTTTTTCTTTTTTGGCAGGATTGGTGTGTTGGTATCTGAAGATTTTCTTAATACTGTCTTGACTTAAGGAATATCCCAACCCACGCAGTGTTAGGGGCAATAAAGCATCTCTACTTTCTCAAGTAAGAAATTGGCCATTGTTCGTTCTTTCAAAAAATATCATTTTACCTCCGAGGCTCCGATATCAAATATATGGACACGTTAAACGGGTTTTTGCTGTCGCCGTTGGGCCGCCGTCGCCGTCAATACCCGCATAAATTCCAAATTGATAACAACCACCGCGCGTATCGCACGTTCTACCAGCAGGTGAAAACACTCGAGGGGGGCGACGAACGCTGAAACAGAGATGAAACGAGGCGGGCCCATCTCCGTGGCTCGTAGGGCGCATGAGATAACGTCACCCCGATCCGGACGTCTTCCGTCGAAGCAGAGAGCAGCTAGGAAACACCCTGCCCGTCTTTAACGAGCATGAAAAGACGCGAGGGGGAGGGGGCTGTAGCTCGAGCAGAAACTTTGGACTTTGCGCGGTCTCGATCGCTGTAGAGCGCGCAGGCATCAGCGGGCGGTTCGCAAACCCATCTACGTGCTGCGCTTTCAACACAAAGAGACTGCGAAAAGAGTCCGTGGAACAGCCGTATTATCTTATACCAGCGTTCTGTACAGTTACGTGAGATCATATCCAAAAGAGTTAGCTACCTTCCTCACTTTGTATATCATTACAATTTCTTGCTGTCGCATTGACTGCTTCGCACTTTCGTCGAAACGGAGATTTTATTTTCTTTTCGCGGGCTTATTTTTGGCAAAGAATTCCGACTCGGAGGTGTGACTACGTTATTTGGGGTGAGCTAGGACGCTTTTCCGTTGAAGAGAGGCCATAATCTTTCGCGGAAGCATGTAGTCGCAGCGTAATATTCGTGTATTTCTTTGGAAGAGAAGATGTGTGAGCAGGCAGAGAAGGTTGTGGCCTCCCAGCGGTGTTCCGTTTGGTCGGTGTGCAAAAGCACACCGACCGAGCCACTGTATTTGGAACGAATAGGCAAGTGCAACGACCGGGCTCTTGTTTGTTTACGAGACCTCGAAAGCCCTCTCCAGCAGATCTTATCAACGCCTCTTCGTGCCCCACTACATCTTCGAGGTATTCATTCCAGTGCTCGCCGCTGTGGGTGGAGGCTGGTATTCACTGTCAACGGATACCAGTCGGTAAAATATGTGCACTTCCGGCAAGGCGCACGGAATAATGCAGTTCGTAGCAGGAAGAACACCCACTTCTGTGGTAAACAGATTGTACGTCTCCGGCAGGCATTCAGATGACGTGCGTTGTTTCAGTGCACGTCTGAATGTGTTAGTTATTATAAGAAGACATTGAAGTTTTCTACACTATAGCAAATTTTTAATAAGTTAGTTGATCTGAGAATGTGTCAACCCCTTTTAAAAATTTTATTTCTTAAAATAAGAACGTGACGCTGGCGCACAAAATATGGCACTGTCATAGAGCCGGCAAGAACGGCACCTGTCTAATCTTTTGAGCAGTTTCCGATGGTGTTTGTTGGACGTACCGACGACACAGTGCACCGTTTTAGTGCGCACACCTTCAAGAAACTGCTATCAGGTGTACCACGTCACCCGAAAAGCATGCCGAGAAGAATAAGCAATTTCCCTCTTCAAGCACTGTCTCGAATAACACATAAAATTGACTTTGGACCACAGCAAGATCGTGCAAAGGAAGCTCCGTGTTCCCTGCTGTCTCCCTGCAGACGACAACGCTTTTTGCAGCGCTGGGAGGCATGGGCATGGCCGAGGAACGCGGCTGCGATTTCCCCTTCGTTCGCGTGCCGGACACCTACTGTTGCGGTGACAGTTGCAGGAAAGAATCGGGCCTCTGTGAAAGTGGGCACGCGCGTGCCGTTAACACAATTTAGGACAAACCAGTCCGCATATAATTGTCAGGTGCATCCCGCCGACCACCGTGAAAAAGTCCAGTTGCGAAGTGGAGCTCGTGCGAAGTAGCCGCCTTGTATTTCCTTCTTTTTTTTAAATTGCACCGTTGCCACATTGCCGTCTCTGTACCTTAATAATAAACACACATAATTTGAGCAGAGTGGTAATTCAAACAATGAAGCAAACAATACGTGATGCTGGCGTGCGTTATGTAGCGATCTTGATAGCACTGATTACATACGTGACATAATCGCATAATAATTGACATAAAAGTCACCTTATGAAGCGCAACTGAGAGATTGTTAATGAACCTGCGTACACTCCTCATGGATATCGCCAAACTTGCCAGCGGATAAAACCATTTAGCGCCGCGTTCGTCGAACTACCCTACCTGCTGCAGCCGTCAAACTTGCAATTTTCTGAGCGACCTTCTTGAAAGCGCACAAAGCTGCGTGAGAATTTTTGTGTTTTGGATGCTGAGTAAAGAGAAGGCGCATGATATATTGAAAAGCGGCGAAGGGTTGGTCAAGTTAATTGGGAGCGACAGAAAGGCTGGGGCTCGCTATATCGTCAAGATGTATGTAGAAACATGTAAACACTAAACAGCTACTGAATTTCTTCGTCACTTTACGGAGATTTCGTCATATATGCGTCTTCTGTGGGCCTGCAGTGCACCACATTGTTTTAGAGCTTTATGTGCCTATGCAAGTATTGCCATTATCATGGTGGTTTGCGGTCCAGCATCTTCCGATTATTCCGTATATGAAATGCTCAGCACGAACCAAAGCTATATTTAGTCTTGTGTTGGTTTCAAACTTTCTTCATGCTCTTTCGTCCGTGTGTTCTGCGTGCTTCTACTTTTCAAGATGGTGTATGAACATGCCCGAACTGCTACTGTTGTAACATAATTTTTTTTCTTCTAGTAACAGTGGTGGGGCACACGCATACCGAGCACACATCAGTTTCTTGTCTTATTAGAGCTGGTGTAACTCGTAAAATAGGGCAAGACTTCTGTGTGAGCACTTTAAACGTACAAGCAGGCTTTTGTTTACACTCCTCCCCCTTAAAACTTAGCCAGGTGGGTAGCCCCCCTCCATTTTCGTTAACGCCATGGGTAACACCCCTCCCACCCTGCGAAATCAAAATTCTGGTTAAACGCCTACGTACAGGAAGAGGTCGTGTTTGGATGGCTTTTGTTATTCGACATCCCTTGAAGCTTCGGCCACCCCACACATGCAAAGAAAGTTGCTTATTTCGCTGCGACAACGCGAACTAAACGGCGAACGCGAACAAAGTCGTAGGAAGCTACGGCGCACATAGAAGCAGTCTGCGGGTGATGAGTAATAGAGAAAGCTGGAGTGATGATGTCGTGTTGTGGAAAATGCTCTAGTACACGGGTAGCTTTGAACGGGTGGCTTTAACAGGACCATAAGCAAGCCACTGTAAGAAAGATATGTTCACGCGTCGCCTTTAAGTTAAATATATCGTTGACGAGGTTCTGTCTGAATATCGGGGACATTATTTAGCCCCCCCCCCCCCAAAAAAAAAGAACTAAATTATACAAATACTTCTCTTTCGTGGCAACCTGCAGTCTCTTCAGAAAGGCACGTCAGCTTTTATGTGCTAAGCACCTGTGAGCTCGGCTTGTCGGAATCTCCTGTTGGCCTGCCCTGTTGATGTGGTCACGGTAAAGCAAAATGCGTAACAAAAATCAGCACACGGTTGACAAGGAAGCTGGCATTCTGGGATTCGAGCCCATAACTACCGGGGATGTGACGATCGAGCTGGACTACACCACCGACCCATACGTGATAAAATGAACAGACGGGCTTTATATCTTAACTACGCCGCTCTACCATTTACGTCTCAGTGATGTCTGGTTACAGCAAATGTGTTAAAGCGAAGCTTTGTACCTCTACCAGCCAAGGGTTCTGTCGTGTCCGTCGTTGTAATCAAAAAACGATCCCGACGAACCGTTCGCGCTCGCGCTCGCGAGGTAGCGCTCGCGCTCGACGCGTGCCTCCCGCGCGCTACCTCTCTCACTCTTCCATCTGCTGTCTTGTGAGAGAGAGAGAGACAGAGAGAGAGCGAAAGGGGCGCGTTGCCTATGGAAACGCTCTTTCTTCGATTAACGCTCGACCAGCTCGCAAAGAAGGAGAACGCGCCCTTACCCGCGAGAGACGAGCTTGAGGCAGGCAGCGTCTTCTAGCGAGCTTCAAAACAAGCTTCAAAGTGATGAGCCAACATGATGGATGATAAAGGCTGCGGGCAAACAACGGAAACAGGCTCGGCGCGGTCCGTAAGATTAGATTGCAGCTGTTGCAAAGCTTATGCAGCTGCTTGAAAGAGGCTTGACGTCATTCGAAACCCTTCCTGCCTAGTAACCGCTTCGGTTCATTTCTCGACTACCCCACTATGGGTAGACCACGGAAAGACGGCAGAAGAAGAGCGTGATGAAAAGGCTCGGCGGAAAGAACAAAATCGTCTCGCTCAACAGCGTCGTGGGCAAAACCCAGCAGCTCTCGCCGTCACCGTGAGGGTGGCGTAAAAAGCTTCGCTTTCCGGGCAATTTTTTTAGGAAGCAAACTGACATTAACATCCCTTCCCCTCCACTCTTCTTCGTTCGCAGCTGTGGGCACGATTGAGCGGACCAGTCCTAATGCGCGCCTGCGCTTCGGTCTCAGCGCATCGATCGCAGCGGCGTGGTGGCGCGCTTCTAAACATAACCACTGCAGTGGGTGGCTAGCTGTGTTGAGCCGCGCTCTGCTAAAGCGCTGCAGCGGAGTGTTCACAAAACAATCTGCTAATACTCGGCTTCGCTTGCAAGATATTGCCGATCGGTTGTGAATTCCCCATTAGCGGTGCATCACTGCATGGTTCGCAGCTCCCCAGGTTTCGCGTTAGTAAGTTATAACGCATGCTTCGATTCCTTCTGACCCTCTTATCAATGATATTTTCAGTGATATACCCGTTTACATAAAACTGTATGCGGACGACTGCGTCAATAACTCTTCATAGAAAACTTCATTAACTCTTCATAGAAAACGCCGCATTCCAAAAAGTTAAACCTCGACGTGACCATGAAACCTGGGGAGGTGCCAATCATGAAATGATGCATCGCTAATGACAGACGCCCATAAACTGTGAAACAAACTGTATGCGCGTTTCACACAAAAAGAAGTCCCTTTCTTCTTCCAATATCCTTCTAACAATACATAACTCCCTAACTGCAGTAGTACAAGTATCTATGGGTCTGCATTACTAACTGACTTGGAATAAATATATCCATTACACTGCAGTGTTTGCCAACTCTCGGCTTGCTCTCAAGCGTTCCACTCCTACCGTTCACTTGATGGCGCACAAATTCAAAGTACTTCCTCTATTAGATCATACAGTCATTATATGGGGTTATTTTACTATACCTAATATAAAAAGCACATTAAAGCTTAAAAAGAAAGGCAGCACGTTTTATATGCAACAGTTATGGTCGTACAGTGTAATGCTGGCAAGAGCTAATCTTCAACCTATGACTTAAAGAAACGGAATTCCCAATTGAAAAAGTCCCTTTCTGTATTCCAATAATGCAATATTTTCCATACCAAGTCCACAAGTTTTCCACACACTTGCCGTATATTTTCCATATTTTTCCATATCAGTCTTACGGAAACATATGGAATTTTTGGAACGACCATACGGAACGTTTCAGTAGGGTTTCTCGTCTAAAGATTTTATATGAGTCAATTAACAAGATTATCAGACAGACATTAGCAAATTATTACCTTTCTCCTCTGGGTATTCGTCAAGGCGGCGCTAAAATCTCGCTATTAGGCCCTTTCAATCATGTTTCATGTAAGTTCGTTTCTTCCGGCGAATGTAACCAACGACGACATTCTCCAATTGTTTTAGACGAGTTTAACTGCGTAAGTTCGTGGTTTTCAGGTAGTTCAAAATTAACTCCGATATTTTCTAAAACCTGTATACATGACTGCTTTTTCGGGATATATATTATCCTGTATATCATGGATTGTATTTGGCGTCCATGGTAGATTATGTATTTTTGTTTTTCTTTATCAGCCTATTTTAAAATTTCTAGAACTGTACCTTGATTCCATATTCATATTTTTATTTATATTCACGCTTCCTTTAAAATTTTCTTGAGTTCTCAGAGTTGTATTTTACCTACATATTTAGTTTGTGTTTTCATTTATATTTTCCTTACAACGCTCATGATTGTAATTCCCGCCCTGCGTATGCCCGCGCTTCGTATAGCAGTGTCTATATATAAATAAATAAATGAATTAATAAATACTCACTCAAATATGTTTTTTTCCGTAGTGTTTACTCGTATTCAGACTCCCCAGAGCTCTGCACAACCGTGATGACTCGCACTCTGATTCACATATGGACACGTGCGATTTTGATGGTTTGTTTAAAGGGAGTGCCGTTACCACTTCACTGTTAAACGCGGGCATGTTTGCGGGGAGTGCCGTTATCATGTTCCGTTACGTGCAGCGCAGGCCGCGTTTATATTGCATTTTGCTTCTGGAACCGTGATGATCGTTATTGAAACTTTTTATGCCTGACCCGTATTTTTGATCACCTTCTAGAATTTCAGAGATAATGCAAGAACGCGCATGACGTACGTATAAAAGCCGACGCATTTCGCTGCTTCTCCATCTTTCCCTAGACCGCAGACGGACAATATGGAAGGCTGCAGCTTCCATACTTCACCCTGGTCATGCATGTTGGACACGTGCAATTCGCGGCAAGCGGCGCGCGCTCTTCCATCAATAAGAATCAGTAACGAAAACAAAGTTTTTCAATCAGGCAACTGTTAGCAAAAGGACAGAAAGTTGAGCGAGTTGGTAACAGTCCATAATCAAAAGAAGAGGCGTGCAGGACACGGACACAAGGAGAGCAGTGAACAACACGAACGCCGACTAACAACTGATGCACAGCACAGAGGCGAAAAAGAAAGAAGACACACAGCTTATCTGCGCATGCTCGGAAAGGTAGCGCCACCTGTCAATCGGTTACACGTGCCGGTCTTCGCGATAGACAACTCCTAAGGCTTTCCATCTCCTCTCTGTTTAAGCTAATCGACGGCTGACTCACGCATGCACTTCCACTAATACTGATGTGCCAGGCCTCAATCAATAAACGCGTATCTTCGTTCTTATGCCTGTACAGGATCTCGGTTTTGTCTAACTCGGGCCTGCAGCTACAGACCTGGCAGTGCAAGGATAGATTGGACGGCGTCCCACCTGATAGCGACCTTCTGTGTTCAATTAATCTTTGATTAATACAACGCGCAGTTTGCCCTACATAAAAAAGTCCGCAGCTAAAAGGAATCTTATAAACTACACCCATGCGACAGTCGGTGAAATTGTTCTTGGCTAGGTGCTTAACCGGACAGATATCTGTTCGCTTCTTACCTTCCATCTGCTCATATCTTCTATGCACTGCAGCACAAACCCTTCCTAACTTATTGGGAGCCGTAAACACAACATTAACCCTATATTTACTTCCAACTTTCTTAAGCCTGTGCGAAACTGCGTGGATATACGGAATACTCACGACCTTTTTCTTGTTAATGTTACTCTCTGCTACAGCTTTTGTTCCGGTCGAAATCGACTTCTTAACACGCTCAGCTACTGTGCCTATGGCTAGTCTAGGGTAACCTGCATCTAAGAGGCGCTCGACCTGCGCATTAAAGCTAATGGTCAAACGGTGCACGCACGACTTCGATAGGGCTGACTTTAAACAGGACAAGGCTATTCCGTTTTTTACTACTTTCGAATGCTTGGAATCAAGCATTCGTTAGCAAACGCCGCTTGCGTCACTGTTGTGTCTCGCGGGCGAGGGCGCGTTCTCGTTCCTTGCCAGCTGGTACAGCGTTCACCGCAGAAAGAGCGTTTCCAAAGTCAACGCGCGCTCTTCACTGTCTCTCACAACAGCAGGCGATGCGGTGCCGTACGTACGGACAGACAACGTGGACGCACAAACCCCGAGCCTAAAGTGCTTCACCCCTAAAAAAAATTCGCAGCATATCCGCAGCATAGTCAATCGCAGCATAGTCAATGATGATGAGTGGGCGAAGCTCCGGAAGTTCATCGTAGATAGTGCCGACGGCCTGATTAATTTAGTTAACGCGCACGCTACCAATCCTTATTGTTCAACTACGCACAAGTGAAATCTGCCACCGGTACTTCATTGCAAGTCAAGATCCAGTGCCTATATATACCTATATATATATGCCTATATATATATATATATATATATAAGCAGTGAAGAAACGGACGAACGTGCAAGAACTTTTTACTTTCAACGTTTCGGCCGGTGGTCCGGCCTTCATCAGGAAAGTGTATATATATATATATATATATATATATATATATATATATATATATATATATATATATATATAGTAGCGAATATGGTGAACGCCTGTCAATAAAACAAGGCGTTTATTGAGAGCAACCTGTGCTCACTACTCGAAGTCACTGCCTCACAAAGACAGACGCGTTCTAAAGCTCGCGTCGTACCGCTGTCTTCTTCCCTCTGTCGTCTCGTGCCAGAGGCGCGCGCAAGCCGGAATGAGCGTCGCCTGTGGTTGATGAAATGCACTTTGCCACAGCGCGTGAACTTCCTAGGAGCGATGGCGGGCTACTTGAATGCAGCCAAGTTGTCACGGCATTATCCCCCTCCTGAGACGCATCGTCCCGATGCGCGGAACAAGGCCAGAGTTCTTGTTTTGTCTGTTGTGTTCACGTCCTTTCATAGTAGCGTTTCATGCGAACGACATGTACAACCTCCGTAGGTTTTCGGTGTCTTGGGCTTTGATTACCAGCGGGTTTGACTTCGTAATTGACGTCACTTATACGGCGGAGTACTTCGTAAGGGCCGAAGTATCGGCAAAGGAGCTTCTCAGACAGTCCATGACGTCGCACCGGGGTCCAAATTCATACTTTGTCACGGGGCTGGTAATTTGGTTCACTACGACGCTGGTTGTACCGGCTAGAGTCGACAAGTTTTTGACGGCGTATTCAATACCTTGCCATCTCTCGTGCTTCCTCAGCTCGTTGCAGGAAATCTTCCAGGTCGGATGGATGGTCGTTTTCTACGTCTAGGGGCAGCATAGCATCTTCGGCCGAATAGAAGTTGAAACGGTGGAACTCGGGTTGTTTCTTGAACAGCGGTGTTGTAAGCAGAGGTGATGTAGGGCAATATTTCATCCCACAGCCTATGTTCAACACCCACATACGTAGAAAGCATATCAGCCAGCGTTCTGTTGAGGCGTTCAGTCAAACCGTTTGATTGGGGGTGGTACGCCGTTGTTCTTCTATGATCGGTGTGCGTCATTCGCATTAAGCATTGCATTAATTCAGCAGTAAACGCTGCACCTCGATCAATAATAACGACCGAAGGAGCTCCGTGCCTTAACACTATGTTGTTTACAAAAAACCTTGCTACTTCGGCAGCTGTCGCACTGTGCACAGAATCGGTTTCTGCGTAACGGGTGAGATAGTCCGTTTCCACAACTATCCATTTTTGCCTGAACATGACGTTGGGTCCGAGGACGTCCATGCCGACTTGCTGGAAAGGAGCCTTTGGCGGATCTCTTGGCTAGAGAAGGCCTGCCGGTTTGTCAGATGGTGCCTTCCGTCTTTGACACTCGCGACAAGTCTTGACGTAATGTTGCTAGCAGCTTAGGCCAGTAGTATTTCTGGTGGATTCTGGCGAATGTACGGCTCACGCCCATATGTCCGGATGTTGGCTCATCATGACACGCGTGCAGAATTTCTTGTCGCATAGCTGTAGGCACGACAAGTAAAAACTTCTCTTCGTTGTTCTGGAAGTTTCTGTTGTAGAGGATACTGCCGTGCAGACAAAAAGTGGAGAACACCCTGGCGAAAGTACGCCGAACTTTAACCTCACTCAAGTCCCTCTAGACGCTGTATAAGTGGCAGCAGCTCCGGGTCATTTCGTTGTTTTTCCGCGATTTCTGAAGCATCAACAATGCCTAGGAACGGGAAGTCTTCGTCTTGCGACACAGCTGTCTCTACTGGTGCGCGTGACAAGCAGTCGGCATCAGTGTGTTATCTTCCGGACCTATATACAACACTAATATCATATTCCTGGAGCCGAAGGCTCCATCTTGTAGTCGTCCTGATGGGTCCTTTAGATTTGCCAGCCAGCAGAGCGAATGGTGATCACTGACTGCTTTGAATGGCCTACCATAAGGGACCATAAGGGAAGGGCGAAATTTGCTTATGGTCGATATGACCGCAAGACATTCTTTTTCAGTTGCGGAGTAGTTTGTCTCTGGTCTTGAGAGTTTGCAGCTGGCATAATCTATCACTTTCTCTTGACCGTTTTGCCACTGAACGAGTACGGCACCTAGGCCAACATTGCTCGCATCAGTGTGAACTTCGGTGTCTGCTGTCTCGTCAAAACGTGCAAGGATTGGAAAAGCCTACAGGCATTTTCTTAACTCATCAAATGCATCTTGTTGTTCGTCTTTCCACTCGAAGGGTACATCATCTCTTGTCAGTTTTGTGAGGGGTTCAGCAATCTTTGAAAAGTTTTCTACGAATCGTCTATAGTACGCACATAAGCCCAAGAATCGTCGCACCGGCTTTCAAATGCGAACCATTTCTTGGCGAACTTCGGCGAGTTTGAGCGTGTCTATCTATCTATCTATCTATCTATCTATCTATCTATCTATCTATCTATCTATCTATCTATCTATCTATCTATCTATCTATCTATCTAGCCGCCTACGATTTTGTGCTCGCCTGGCCGTTTCGCCAATCGGATGTTTACGAAAATTGGTATGCCAAATCATGACTACGTGACGAACATAAATGGCAGGTCATAACATGAAAATCATGATATGCTTGTAATGAGCCGCATGATTTACATGTCACAGTCTTGGTGCTCTCCTGGTCGTCTCGTTAATGGGATGTATACAAAAATTTGTGTGCCACAATATGACTGCATGGCCAACATAAATGACAGGTCATAACATGAAAATCATGACATGCATGTCATGAATGACATGATTGACATGCCACGCGTTTTGTTACTGGGTCGTATATGCATATTGCCATGCCACAACATGACTGCATCACAAACATAAATGACAGGTCCTAACACGAAAATCATGACATGCATGTCATGAGTGGCATGATTTACATGCGACGGTCTTGGTGCTCTCCTGGCCGTTTCGTTAATGGGATGTGCACGAAAATTGGTATGCCACGCCATGACTGCATGGTGAACATGGCTGACAGGTCGCAACATGAAAATCATGATATGGATTTCATGGGCGACATGATTTACATGCCACGCGTTTCGATAACGGGCTGTACACGAAAATTAGCATGCCATAGGATGACTGCATCATGAACTTAAATGACAGGTCATAACAGGAAAATCATGACATGCATGTCATGAGCTACATGATTTACATGCCACGGTCTTGGTGCTCTCTTGGCCGTTTCGTTAGTGGGATGTGTAGGAAAATTGGTATGCAACAACATGACTGCATGACGAACATAAATGACAGGTCATAACATGAAAAGCATAACATGCATGTCATGGGCGGCATGATTTACATGCCAGGCGTTTCGTTAATGGGATGCATACCAAAATTGCTATGGCACAACACGACAGCATGACGAACGTAAATGACAGGTCATAACATTGGAATCGTGACACGCGTGTTATGACCGGCATGATTTACATGCCATGGTCCTGGCGCTATACTGCCGTTTCGTTAATGGGATGTGTGGGCTCCGTCTACTGACCAGAGGGCGCTATGTAGCTCTCGTCGGACGGCTCAATCGCGCGCGGTGGAAATCGAGGCGACAGCGACGCGCGCGTTTCTTCGCTGCTTTCCGGGCGTGCTGCGAACCACACGAACGCTCGCGGCGTCGCCCTTTGGAACAGTTTGCCGCAGGTTTGGAGCGCGCGTCTCAAAGGAAATAAAACGAAAGAAGGCGGGACGGGCGGTCGCTGCTGCTATAGAGTTGGAGACGCGCATCGCGTTCGCGTATTTCCGTGTCACAGTCTGCCGAATTTTGCTTCTTCTCGCCGCCAGGCAGTGCATTCCGGCGCTGATGTCGCACATGGAAAACTCGACTGCACGGTGCCTATACTAAAATTGGTTTGGCGCAACATGACTGCATGACGATCATAAATGAATCGTGACATGCATGTCATTAGCGGCATGATCTACATGCCACTCGTTTCCTTAAAGGGATGTATACCAAAATTGCTATGGCACAACACGACTGCATGACGAACATAAATGACAAGTCATGGCGTTATAATCATGACATGCGCGTATGAACGGCATGGTTTGCATGCCACAGTCTTGGTGCTCTTGTGGCCGTTTCGTTAACTTCATATGTACCAAACTCGGTATAGAGAGACAACAATACAAATCCTTTTTACGTTCCTTATGCGTGCTTCACATTTCCTTGATTCCCACTGCACGTGGGATCTGCCAATTTTTTTGTCTATGGGTGTTGAGAATTTCGCAACAGCGGCTGCCTTTTCGGGGTTTGGCCGATCGCCTTCTGCGCTGATGACATGGCCGAGAAATCGTAGTTCTTCGAAACCAAACTGGCATTTTTGTTGCTTAATTGTCAAGTCTGCTGAGCGAATAGCTTCCAATAGCAGCCGTAGACGTTCTAGATGTTGGTCAAATGTAGAGGAAAATACAACCACATCATCCAAGTACACTAAGCAGGGCTGCCATTTGAATTCAGCGAGAACAGTGTCCATAATTCGTTGGAACGTTCCAAAGGGAAGCTCCTTAAATTCGTAGAGGCCGTCTGGGGTGACGAATGCGGTATTTCACGATCACGCTCATCGATCTCTATTTGCCAATATCCGTTCTTGAGATCTAGAGAGGAGAAAAACCTTGCATACCGCAGCCTGTCCAAAGTTTCGTGAATACGGGGGAGAGGGTACACATCCCGTTTAGTTACAGCGTTCAATTTCCGATAGTCGACGCAGAACCGTAGCGTATTATCTTTCTTTTTAACGAGCACTGCGGGAGAGGCACATTGACTGTTGGAAGGTTGGATGATGTCATCTGAAAGCATCTCCTCTACTTGGTTCTTGATTATCTGTCTTTCCTTTGATGAAACTCGATATGGGTGCTGGCATACGGGTCTCGTGGTTTCCTCGGTTATAATTCTGTGTTTTGTGCGACGACGCACTCTCGACGATGTGGAGAAACAGTCAGAAAAATTATTAATAAGAGCATATAGCTGCTGCTTTTGTGCTTCGGGTAGTTGTGGATTAATGGTAACCGAGGCGTCGACATTGCTGCAAGTTTTTGGCAAGGCAGTTCGCATTGTCGTGAGGCTGCATATTTCGGTCGACGCTTGGAATTCGTGGAAATAGGCAATAGCTGTTCCTTGTGCGATGTGCTGGAATCCATTTCCAAAATTCGTAAGCATCACATCTGCACGGCCATTGCTTAAATGAACAAGACCTCGAGCCACGCAAATGCCTTTGCTCAAAAACAGTCCTACGTTTGCGTCCGCTATACCTTCCCGGTCGTGAAATCTTTCGTTCTCCACGATGACCATTATACTGCAGCGTGGCGGTAGAGTTACATCATCCTCGACAACACGCAATGCTGTAAGACGCCGCTCTTCCGACTACTCTATAGGTAGAGCTTGTTCTGTTGAGAATGATACACTCGACCTACGTAGGTTAATTATGGCGCCGTTGGCTTTCAAAAAATCCATACCAAATATAAGTTCTCTTGAACATTGTGGCAGTACGATGAAGTCAGAAACGTAAGTAAATCCCCTTATTTCAAGCCTTGCGGTGCATCTACCAATGGGCGTAATGAGGTGGCCGCCTGCGGTGCGTATCTGCGGACCTGTCCGCTCCGTCACAACTTTTGTTTCACTTTCCTCGCCATGGCGCAACTTATTACGGAATAATCAGCTCCCGTATCAACTAAAGCATTCAGCTCAAGGCCGTCTACTACCACTCGCAAGTCTGAGGTAATCTTTTCGCTAGTGCACCCGTCTACCGGAAATACTTCATCGTACTGAAGCGGCAATGGAGGATCTTCGTTACAGCGATTATCAGCGGCCTCACCTCCACAGGTCGCTTGCTTCAGTTTTCCAGCTTGGTGACCGTCTTGGCAGCCTTGAAGCTACACGGGGGCTGAGCGATCGCATAGGTGATGGTGACCGTGGCTGACGCTGGCGGGGAGTGATGGGGCTTTGACGTGTCGACAGGTATTCCTCAATCTCCGCGGGTCGTTCGCCGTGTCGGGGACATGGCGCATTCATGGGAAAACCTCTCAATCCAGCTTGGCGGTACGGGCAGAACCTACACAGGTGACCGGCTTCTCCGCAATGAAAACAAAGAGGCCTGCTCTCGTGCTCACGCCAGACATCACTTTTCCTGGGCCTCTGCTCCACAAAACGGGGCATGCTACGTGCTGGGGGCCGGAAAGCAACCGTCGGTTGGAACACACGAGGTGCACTGCGTGCTGTCGGCGGGTTGTCTGAGCACGTCGGAGTACGTTGGCACGTGCCGAGCCGGTTCCGGCTGAGGCTCTGGATCCCGTATGACCTGTCGCAGTTCGTCCCGAACAACGTCGACGAGAGATAACGCAGGTGCGGCCTGAGGTATGTGTAGCTTGCTTAACTCTTCTCTGATCACTGATCGGATGAGCTCCAGCAGGGTGTCAAGTCGTTCCGCATGCCTCCAAAAACGACGTGTGCAGGAGCGCAGCTTACCTCGCGGTTGTATTGCCGAGGCCGCTGCTCCAGCGTCTTCTCGATGGCTGTTGCTTCCGACCTGAATTCGGTGACTGTGCGGGGCGGGTTACGGGCGAGAAGAGCGAAAAGCTCTTGTTTTACGCCTCGCATGAGATGTCGCAGCGTTTTGTCTTTAGTCATGTTGGGATCAGCACGCCGAAATAGACGCGACATGTCCTCGATATACATCGCCACATTTTCGTTAGTCAGCTGGCTTCTTGCTTGAAGTGCTATTTCTGCCTTTTCTTTGCGATCTGTATTACTTGCCTTCGGAATTCTTCCCAAGACGTCAAACAGGGCTCGTGGTTTTCATACCACGTCTTTGCGAAATCTTCCAAGGCGAAATAGACGTGGCGGAGCTTGTGTCTCTCATCCCATCCATTAACACTCGCCACTGAAAAAGCTCCAACCAGTCGTCGACATCTTCAAGTGAGGCACCGTGGAACGTCGGCGGATTGCGTGGTTGGTTCACGACCATTTCTGGCTGTGGCACCTGGCTAGTCATCCTGGCGGCGTCCGTTGTCCGAGTTTTCCTTGGTGTGAAGAAAAGAGGCCCGAATTCCGGTGAGTCACCTCGAAGACGGCGGCTGGAACGCTGGTGCACAGGTGTGAGTTCCACTGGATTGGCTCGCTGGTGATCGGGACTACGCTGACTGGCGTTGATAGGGCTTCGGTTCATTACCCAGCACCTGCACCAGTAATGTAGCGAATATGGTGAACGCAGGTCAATAAAACAAGGCGTTTATTGAGAGCGAACCTGTGCTCACTACTGGAAGTCACTGCCTCACAAAGACAGACGCGTTCTAAAGCTCGCGTCGTACCGTCGTCTTGTTCCCTCTGTCGTCTCGTGCCAGAGGCGCGCGCAAGCATGAATGAGCGTTGCCTGTGGTTGCTGAAATGCACTTTGTCACAGCGCGTGAACTTCCTACGAGCGATGTCGGGCTACTTGAATGCAGCCAAGTTGTCAGGGCAATATATATATATATATATATATATATATATATATATATATATATATCCCTAACTTCTCCAAGAAAGAGCAGGAAGCACTTTTAAACTTAAGGAATCGCGAGGACATTGTTATTAAGCCAGCCGATAAGGGAGGTGGCATAGTCATCCTTGACAAAGAAGACTACATCAATGAAGGCATGCGGCAGTTGCTGGACAGGAAATTTTATAAGCCCCTTGATTGGGATCCCACAAAACAACACAAAGAATTAATCACTACGGCCCTCCAGGACCTCGCAAAACAGGGTGCAATAGATGCCAAACTTTGTAGATCGCTTATTCCCAGCCATGCTACACCGGGGCGGTTCTACATGTTACCAAAAATACACAAGAAAGATCACTCTGGACGACCCATCATATGAGGAACCGGAACACTTACCGAAACAATATCTCGTTACATTGATTTCTTAATTAAGGACATACCTCCTACACATCCATCCTATCTACTTGACACGAATCACTTCTTGCGAGAAATTGAAAATATTCAAATAACAGATGGCGCGTTCCTTGTCACGATGTCACTTCGATATACACAAACATAAAACACGGTGATGGAATTAGAGCACTTGTGAGGTCCTACACGGAAAATAAATCAGCTTCTTCTCCACCTCCAATTGTCATTGAAACTCTTGCTAGAATTGTTCTCGAAATAAATAGCTTCGAATTCGACAACCAATATTTCCTCCAAACAAATGGCACGACGATGGGTACCCGGATGGCACCAAACTATGCAGATATATTTATGCATGAGATCGAATCAAGTTTTCTAGCAACATATCCCACGCGCCCTGACACCTTTCTCATCTGGACAAACACAGAGGAACAACTACTTAATTTTGTTGACTCATTTAACCAGGCACATGAGACCATATCCTTCACTCATACCTATTCGAAAACTGAAATTAACTTCCTCGATGTGAACGTCAGGGTCGATAAGGGTAAGCTGATAACCAAGGTGTACAGGAAGCCCACAGACACGCAACTATACCTCCACTTTAAAAGCTGCCATCCGCGGCACTGCAACAACCAGCATACCATACTCCCAGGCACACCGATTTAGGAGAATCTGCTCAGAAACAAGACTTTAAAGATAACACAGAACACCTGCGTAACGTACTCATCAAACAGCAATACCCGCCGCCCATCACTGACGACGCAATACAAAAAGCAGCTAACCTGAACCGCCACCAAATCCTACACAATCAGAAGAAAGAAAGCCAGCAAGAACAGCGCAACCTAATTCTGACATTCACAAGTCACGCGCCAAATGTTAACAAAATTCTCAAAAAACACTTTAATATCCTTGAGCAAAGCGACCGTCTTAAGAAGCTCTTCACTACTCCCCCTAGAGTGGTGCATAGGCGCCCAAAAAACATCAGGGACTATGTTATACACTCTAAAACAAACAGAGCTGCACAAGCCGGTTGCCGACCCTGCGGAAAGAACAGATGCATGGTGTGCAAACACATGCAAACTAGCGCAATAGCCAAAAGCACACATTGCAATTTTGCACATTCATTCCGCGGCGACCTTAATTGCGACTCACCAAACGTGGTCTACCTGTTGGAGTGTGGGGTCTGCTCTAAGCAGTACATCGGACAAACCGCTACGCCTTTCCGAATCAGGTTCAACAACCACCGATCACACGTGAAAACACAATCAAACCTTCCTCTCTCCAGGCATGTTGGATCGGAAGGTCACAGTTTTGATTCAATTCGGGTAACACTGCTGCAAGGGAACATCCGCTCTCCCAGGGAGCGCGAGCAGCGCGAATCATATCTAATTCATAAACTCGGCACATTGGAAAATGGAATAAATGAATGTCCGGGCGCTCTTCCTGTTGTGCGTACATTAAAGCGTGAATAACACCAAGTGATACCTAAAAGATTTTGGAAAACTTTGAAACCTGAAAACCAGTCACACAACATCACGCTCGTCTTCCCTGACGGCACTGACGTACCACTTCCTCGGCGAGCTAACGTGATGAATTCGTAGTTCTCCTCTGTCTTCACCGTCGAGGCCGTCCAGAACGTGCCAGTACTACCTCGTCAAAGTTTCAGCAGTATGGTACCGATTCTTATCTCAGCTCAGGGTATTTCTAAACTCATCGACAACCTCAAAAGTTCAAGTGCTCCCGGACCTGACGACATACCGTCCAAATTTCTAAAAAGTACAAAACTAGTCTCGAGCCATATTTTGCAAGTTATTTACACTCAGTCCCTCTTGGAAGGTCAAATTCCCGATGACTGGAAGATGGCGAAAGTTACACCAGTCTTCAAAACAGGTAACCGGTCGGGTCCGTCCAATTACCGCCCCATATCGCTGACATGCGTGTGTTGCAAAATATTAGAACACGTCATCTCGCACATTGCCCGTCATCTCGAAAATAACTCTTTCTTTTATCTCAAGCACCACGGTTTCCGCCCCGGCTTATCATGTGAAACGCAGCTGGCTGAATTTACTACTGATCTGCACTTAAACCTTGATTCCTCCTATCAGACTGACGTCATCTTCATCGACTTTTCTAAAGCCTTCGACCGCGTAGCCCATCGTCGTCTCATAACGAAGCTTTGCACGCTAAATCTCGACCCACTTACACTATCATGCTTAATATGTTTTTTGACAGGTCACTCACATTTCACTTCCATTGGTGGAGAGTCGTCTACTATAACAGATGTGCTTTCCGGGGTTCCTCAAGGATCGGTCATTGGCCCTCTTTTGTTCCTCATATTCATCAACGACTTGCCCTCCGGAATCACATCGTCCATCCGTCTTTTCGCAGAGTACTGTGTTGTGTATCGCAGAATCACCAACAGTACGGATCAAACATTACTGCAGCAAGACCTTAGCATCATCGACGCATGGTGCTCGCGCTGGCTCATGGAACCAAATGTTTCTAAATGCAAACACATGGTCATCTCTCGTAAAAAATCCAACCTTGTTTTTCAGTATTCATTAAACTCCGCTGAAATATCTCCAGCGGATTCCTACCGCTACCTGGGTGTCTTCATAAACAGCACCTTGACCTGGTCAGACCACATTATCAAACTCGTAGCAGACTCCTCCAGGACACTTGGATTCTTAAAAAGATCTCTTCGGCCCTCCCCTACCGCTGTCAGGAAACTTGCATTCAAAACGTTCGTCAGATCTAAACTAGAATTTGCTTCCGCCATTTGGAGCCCCCGTCAGGATTATCTCATCAGCTCCCTCAAGGCGGTGCAAAATCGTGCAGCCCGGTTCATATCATCTCAGTACAGTAAACATGCAAGCGTCACTCTCATCAAAGCATCTCTTGAGCTAACCCCTCTAACTGTTCGCAGAAAATCCGCACAGATCAGCCTGTTCCACAAATTGCATCACAACTTTTCCCACCTGCATGGCACTCTGCTCATCCCTCCAACTCGCACCTCCCGTCGACTGTTCAACTCCAAAAGCGTACAACGTCTTCATGGCTCAACTCGCTCATTTAACAAATCGTTCTTGCCATCAGCCGTTGAACAGTGGAACAGTCTACGTGAATATGTTGTTCAGGAGCGTGACCCAGTCAAATTCAGAGCGTTGCTGTCTACTCTTTTTAGCTGAGCCTCACACATACCAGTTCTTCAAAAAACCTTCGTCTTTCCAATAAAGTTTTTTTTTGAAAGTGTATTAGTTCTTACACTTTCATAATTTGCTTTATCTTTATGTTCAATGTTGTACAGTGTATATCTGCTTCTCTGTTATACTTTAAGCACTGCATTTGTGTCATGACATGTCCTTTGATATCTATTTGCTCGCCCCCCCCCCTTATGTAATGCCTTGTATAAGGTCTTTAAGGGTTTAATAAATGATGATGATGATGATGAACATCAAATTAATCAATAACCGACATGAAAACAGTGCTGCTTTATGCCAGAGCCGGCGCTTTCGGTCCTCGTACCTGTTGTCCATGTCAACTTGAAATATGTGGCGCTTTGCATAACTTCTTCCGTCTTTCTCGCTCACTTTTAAGCTACTGCATTTTCCTTATAATCGCTTATTCAAATATTTTTCTACTTCACTCACATATCGCCCCCTTTTATTGATAACGCCATTCATATGACAAAACATCAGGCCCCTACCGCACGTACTCCGAAAGATACGTATGGATTCTGTACTGGTCTCACTCCATGTTTTTCTTTTTCTCTTTTTTTCTTTCTTGTGGCGCACCTTACCGACTCCGCCGGCACTTCCCCCCCCCCCCCCCCTTCCTCTTCTGGCGGCCGCTTTCAACCGCGGCGGCATGTTCGTCGCTGGACGTGTCGTTAGGCTGACAATGGCTTTCCCAGGATCGTCTCGATGCAGTAGGCCGAACGGCACTCCTTGTTTTTATTTTATTTATTTATTTTTTTCAGTGCCACCGTGGAGCCGACCACGTGCCTATCACCTCTGCCCTTTCCGCCAGTTCTTCAAAATTGCCGCCGTACGCGCATTGGGAGAAAACATGTTGGTGCCCCTCTGCCCTCTCCCATCTTTTCCCACTCACTCAGTAAATAGTTTCCGCCCTTTCTGCTATGGCTATATAAACTAACGAGAGAAAACGAAATGTTGTCTTGAGAAAGGTCAGGCTCTGACCGAAACGTCGACAAATAAATGAACCATTACTGAAGTGCTACGTCTCATATTTATATTCATGCGGCAGCCGGACTTATCTACTTCGCCGTCCGCCGCGGTGGTGTAGTGGTTACGGTACTCGGCTGCCACCCAAAATACGCGGGTTCGATCCCGGCCGCGGCGGTCGCATTTTCGATGGAGGCGAAAATGCCAGAGGCCCGTGTACTGTGCGTTGTCAGTGCACGTTAAAGAACCCCAGGTGGTCTAAATTTCCGGAGCCCTCCACTACGGCCTTTCTCTCCTCTCTATCTCTTTCACTCCCTTTCCCCCACCCCCACGGACGCTTAGCCGTGCTCCCTACATGGGCTGCAGAAATTAGTGTCCTTTCCTAACCGAAACACAATCAATCAATCAATCAATCAATCTTCGCCAAACTATATATATATATATATATATATATATATATATATATATATATATATATATATATATATGGGTGGCCGGTGAACGGTTCTCCAGCGCGAGCAGTCGGTATTTTTCAATCAAGAAACTCGATAGAAGACGCTGCCTGCGTCAAGCTTGTCTCTCACGGGTGAGGGCGCGTTCTCCTTCTTTGTGACCTGGTACCGCGTTCATCGAAGAAAGAGCGTTTCCATAGTCAACGCGCGCCTTTCGCTCTCTCTGTCTCTCTCTCTCTCACGAGACAGCAGATGGAGAGTGAGAGAGCTGGCGCGCCGGGAGGCACGCGCCTGGAGAGAGAGAGAGGCACGCGCCGAGGCAACCGAGGGCGAGCGCGTGCCTCCCGGCACGCGGGTTACGCCTGACGCCTGACTAGGGACAAGGTTAGACTAAGAGGAGCTTCGCCCCTAAAACAAAAAAAATGTGGCTCCAGGACACCATTCGGAAGCTGCTCTGATTCAGCCGACACATAACACGCAAAGAGGAATGACGGGACCCTTCCGCACACCTGTTGTAATCTGCATATGCATCGTACACACGTCCGCGGTTTCATTGTGAGCAGTGCTCCCGTCAGGAGAGTCGAAGCGTCTTCCTTTTTTATGGGAGTTATTCCTTTTACTTCTTACCATTAGACTTTCTGAAGAATGTACGCTGGGGCGCGTTAGTGTAACATAACAACAAAGTAACAGCGCAAAAGACAAGAGGGGAAAGAAGAGAGTACAAAGAGCGCCGCACGCCCGTCACCAGAAGTTTCGAAACTGATGGCTTACGGCGACTCGGGACATCGACACCGTCGGCCATATAATGTTCTTACGCTTGTTCAGTATACGCAGAGACCTGCCTGATGGCAGCCTTGGGGGCAACGCTTCAGCTCAGCCGCGAACTTTAGTGCCAGAGAGAGGACGTTCGGCAAGTTCAGTTATTCCCAATTATAGACTTGGCACTTCGCCTGTTGCTGTCTCGTAGGCATTAATTGCGAACTGAAGCAAATGAGTCTTGCAGACGAGCTTGGTTGACGTTGAAATACGCCACCGAAGCTCACGGACCTTTTTCGCAACTTTGTCAATGCGACGGGTGACTCGTATATGAGCGCATACATATTCCTTGTACAACCGGACTTGCCTGAGCAGCTCCGCCTTGAAGATTGTGCAGACCTTAGTCCGTGTCCTTGCGTAGGCATAAAACAATCGAAGAGCTCCTGGACTTCCTCGGGAAGCACTTTTTCTTGACGCAAAAGGACAGCGTGCGCGCCCGGCGAGTGGTAACTGCGGTCGTGCTAATGACAGAAGGGCGGGACGGAATTTAGATAGGGCGCCTTGTATTAGAAATGAAACTCGGGTTCGGAAAACTGTACTGTTGAGGGTGTTGGTAAAAGCGCAAGACCAGAGGGCGCTACGTAGCTGTCGTCGGATGGCCCTGTGTCGCTATTGGCCGCTTGGGATGGACCGATACAGTTTCTTACTATAAAACTAGAGAGTCATCTGGCGCTGCGATCATTCAACTACCATGGAACCAATGGGAAATACGGGCTTCCGATTGGTTCGCATTGGCTTGCGAACTATGCACAGGCCATTTACTTCTGCAGTTTTGGTTTTGTTTCCCGCGTATCCTGCCGCGAGGTTGTTAGAGGCGTGCAACGCACTCAGGCGAAACAAAAGCTAGAAAGATAACCAGCCTTGAGCACCGCCAAAACTAGTACAACGCGAAAAACGAGCGTCGCGTTGCCACATGACGTGATTCCGCCAGCCTGTTTTGCTATGTCGCTGCCCAGTATTTTTTCCTTAGTGGTCTGTTGTACTCCCGATAAAAAGCCTGCGCGAAAAGCGAGCTTTATAACGTGGGTGTTCAAGCCGCATTCATGTACATTCTTGCCGTGGTGGGGCGGTGTATTGGAAACGGCGGTAAGAGCATACAGACGCTTGCCTAGGCTAATTAGATCCCCTCTCGAGTGACAAGATTTCGTTTAATTGTAAATGCACACTTACTTGTGGGTCTAGTGGTTATGGTACTCGGCAGCAGATCCGAAGGTCGCGGGATTGAATCCCGGCCGCGGCGGTTGCATTCCGATGGAGGCGAAATGTTGAGGCCCGTGTGCTGTGCGATGTCAGTGCACGTTAAAGAACCTCAGGAGAACGAAATTTCTGGAGACCTCCACTACGGCGCCTCTCATAATCCGAGCTGGTTTTGGGGACGTTAAACCCCGCAAATCAATCAACACTTACTTGTGATATTAGCACGTGCGGTTGTTTTCATGAACGCCGGTATCACCTTCCTGTGAATCGCGCGCTTGCTTTGATAGTTTGCGGCGAGCTGTTATGCCCAACGAGGCTGTTATGAGGCTGTTATGCCCAACGCAAGCCGCGTTTACCTTGCCTATCACTTCGGGAACCTTGTAGATCATTCCTGAAACTTTGCATGCTGACGGTCTCATTTGAGTAACTTCCGGTATTCCAGAGACAATGCGAGAACGCTTTATGACGCGTGCATAAAAGCCGATACATTGCACCGCTTGTCAGTCTTTTCGTCGACCGACGACTCTTCACGCTGCCATTCCTGTGCATTGACATTGGCCTTGTTTTTCTAGTCACATGTTCGCTCAAAAAGCACTTCGCTTGACATCACCTGAGTTCTGCGTGCTTCGCCTTGAGTGCTGCGTCCGTGACGACCACGTGACATCTGGTGGAGGTGCTTCTCGGTCCATGTACCGGTGCGCCTTACTCCAGCCGTGAGCCAAGCCGAGGCCTCAAAAAGGACGACTCCAACCCGGTGCTTCGAGCTAGCCGCTGGCAACAAGGACTCCCGCCAGAATACCTGCCGCTACCAGACTAGGACAAGAAGACAAGGGCTGCAACGAAACCAGCATCCACGATGACGGAAGCATGGTCTCCGGCAACCGTGATGGTGCAGCAGCCCAAAGAGCCGCCTACCTTCAGCGGATCGTCATACGAGGACCCGGAAAGCTGGCTGGATGGACATCTACGATCGCGCCACAGCCCTTAAAAAATGGGCACCGACTATAAGCTGCGCCATATATATTTCTATTGAAAGAACGTCGCAAGGACTTGGTTCGAGAACCGCGAGTCAGTGCTTCGAAACTGGAACGATTTCCGCGCTGCTTTCCTGTCAACCTTTGCAAGCGTCGTGCTGGAGGAAAGAGCCTCATGACTGCTAAGACTCGTGTGCAGCTCCCCAAAGAAAACGTAACGATCTTTCCGGAGGAGATGACGCGACTTTTCCGCCACGCGCCGACGCCGACATGTCCGAGGAGAAGAAGGTTCACCTCCTCATGCGAGGAGCTAAGCAGGAGCTTTTCGACGCGATAATACAAAACCCCCCGAAGATGGTACAGTAGTTCCTCTCCGAGGCGACGACCATTGACAAGACTTTTGAAATGCGCTCCCGCCATTACAATCGGCGCATGTGCATGACGTCGCAGAAGTCCGAGGACTCGGCCCCGACGACCTAGGCGAGATTATGAGGGCTATTGTTCTTGAAAAACTGCGCCGATTGTTTGCTCGTCACAGCCACAGGTCGCCTCCCTCGAAGACATCGTTCGCGAGGGAGTACAGCGCTCGCTCAATGTTCCCGAACCACCACAGCCCCAACCTCAGGCCTACGCCGCTGCTGCACGCCGAGCTGCCACCGGTCCTCACCCACGCCAGGACCCAACGCCTCCGCAGTTTCATTGCCAGCCCCCGCCGCCACCTCCCACGCCATTCCGCTCGGCAGTAATCCAGCGCGCACCGAGGAAAGCTGAGAGTTTAAGTGGCACCACGTGTACAACTTCAGGTCAGGCGCGCCGCCGCTAGGGTGTAGTTAAGACATCGGGCACGACCTCATAGTCCAGTTCTCCACGACGTCGTACTACCTTGTAGGGTCCAAAGTAGCGCCGCAAGAGCTTCTCACACAATCCCCGTCGTCGTATCGGCGTCCAGACCCAGACAAGGTCGCCGGGTTGGTATTCGGTGTGGCGTCGACGAAGGTTGTAGTGGTGCCTGTCGACCATCTGCTGGCTCTTGATACGCAGGCGGGCTAGCTGTCGAGCTTCTTCGGCGCAATCAAGGTAGCTGGCGACGTAGAGGCCTTCTTCGTCGGTGCCGACCGGTAGCATGGCGTCAAGCGTCGTTGTTGGGCTCCATCCGCAGACAAGCTTGTATGGAGCAAGCTGCGTCGTTTCTTGCACGGACGTGTTGTACGCGAACGCCACATATGGAAGTATGGCGTCCCACGTCTAGTGTTAGATGTCGACATACATGTCCAGCATGTCGGCGATGGTCTTATTTAGATGCTCGGTGAGGCTATTCGTCTGCGGGTGGTAGGCGGTCGTTCGGCGATGGTTCGTGTGACTGTATTTCAAGACCGCCGGAGCTAGGTCAGCCGTAAAGGCCGTACCTTTGTCGGTGATGAGGACCTCCGGGTCTCCGTGACGCAGGACAATGTTCTTGATGAAGAACTTGACGACCTCGGCTGCAGTGCCCTTGGGCAAGGCCTTTGTTTCAGCATAGCGGGTGAGGTAGTCAGTCGCCACGACGATCCATTTATTGGCGGAATTGGACGTCGGGAATGGCCCCAGTAAGTCCATGCCGATTTGCTGGAACTGCCGTCGAGGTGGTTAGATGGGTTGCAGAAGTCTGGCTGGACTAGTTGTCGGCGTCTTGCGTCGCTAACAGTCTTTGCATGTCTTTACGTAATGGGCGACGTCGGCAGTGAGGCGAGGCCAATAGTACTTCTCTTGTATTCTTGATTGTGTGCGGGAAAAACCAAGATGTCCGGCTGTCGGGTCGTCGTGTTGTGATTCCAGAACCTCTGGACGTAATGCTGAAGGCACCACGAGGAGGTGGTCGGCGCGGAGCAGGGAGACGTTCTTCTTCAGGAGAACGTTGTTGCGCAGGAAAAACGAAGCCAGTCCTCGTCGGAATACTTTCGGCACGACGGCGGTCTTGCCCTCCAGGTGGTTTATGAGGCCCATCAGCTCTGGGTCAGCTCGTTGACGTTCTGCGAAGTCGTGGGTACTTATTGGTCCCAAGAAAGAGTCGTCGTCCTGGTCACCGTGCGGCAGGTCGACGGGGGCACGAGACAAGCAGTCCGCGTCGGAGTGCTTTCGTCCGCTCTTGTAGACGACGGTAATGTCAAATTCTTGCAGTCTGAGTCTCCACCGTGCGAGGCGCCCTGATGGATCTTTCATGTTAGCTAGCCAACACAAAGCGTGGTGGTCACTCACGACTTCGAAAGGCCTACCGTACAGGTAGGGGCGGAACTTTGATGTAGCCCAGGTGATGGCAAGGCATTCCATTTCTGTGGTGGAATAATTCGCTTCTGCCTTCGAAATTGACCGCCTAGCGTAACTGATGACCCTTTTAAGTCCGTCGGTCCTCTGCACGAGCACGGCGCCGAGCCCTGTGCTGCTTGCGTCCGTGTGAATTTCGGTGTCGGCTTTTTCGTCGAAGTGTGCGAGTATTGGCGGAATTTGCAGGCGTCACTTTAGTTATTGAAATGCCTCGACTTGCGGCATTTCCCATTTTAAGCCGACGTCGTCCTTCGTGACGTGCGTCAGCGGCTCGGCACTCCGCGAAAAGTTCTTGACGAAGCGCCTGTAATAAGCGCAGAGGCCAAGAAATCGGCGTACTGCTTTCTTGTCGGTGGGCAGAGGAAAGTCGGCGATCGCAGCTGTTTTCTGTGGATCAGGGCAAACTCCTGACTTGCTATAACGTGGCCAAGGAACAACAGCTCCTCGTAGGCGAAGCGGCACTTTTCTGGCTTCAGGGTAAGTCCGGAGGCTTTGATTACCCGAAGAACAGCTTCAAGGCGCCGGAGGTGTTCGTCGAAGCTGGAAGCAAATACGACTACGTCGTCCAAGTAGACGAGGCAAGTCTGCCACTTCAAGCCTACGAGCACTGTGTCCATAACCCGTTAGAACGTCGCAGGCGCCGAACAAAGACCAAAGGGGATGACCTTGAACTCGATAATGATGATGAGGATTGTGGTTCAGTTAGGAAAGGACGCTAATTTCTGCAGCCCATGTAGGGAGCACGGCTAAGCGTCCGAGGGGGTGGGGGAAAGGGAGTGAAAGAGATAGAGAGGAGAGAAAGGCCGTAGTGGAGGGCTCCGGAAATTTAGACCACCTGGGGTTCTTTAACGTGCACAGACAACGCACAGTACACGGGCCTCTGGCATTTTCGCCTCCATCGAAAATGCGACCGCCGCGGCCGGGATCGAACCCGCGTATTTTGGGTGGCAGCCGAGTACCGTAACCACTACACCACCGCGGCGGACAGGCCGTGTGGTGTTATGAAGGCAGTCTTTCCTCGGTCTCTCTCGTCTACTTCCATTTGCCAGTAGCCGGTTTTGAGGTCCATCGACGAAAAATACTTTGCGTTGTGGAGTCGATCCGAAGCATCGTCTATCCGTGGGAGAGGATACACGTCTTTCTTCGCGATCTCGTTCAGGCGATGATAATCGATGCAAAAACCTAGGGTTCTGTCCTTCTTCTTCACTAACACCACGGGTGACGCCCGCGGACTCGTAGACGGCTGAATGATGTCGTCACGCAGCATCTCGTCGACTTGTTGCTTGATGGCCTCGCGTTCCCGTGCCGAAACTCGGTAGGGGCTCTGACGGAGAGGACGGGCATATTCGTCGGTTATGATGCGATGTTTTGCGAGAGGGGTCTGACGAAGCCTCGATGACGACGAGAAGCAGTCCTTGTATTACTGTAGTAAGGCCTTGAGCTCCTTTTGTTGCTGCCTGGAAAAGCCGTGATTGACGTCAAGGGCGGGCGCTGACACTGCGGTAGTCGTTGCGGGTCCGAGAAAATCGGTGAGGGCGAAGGCATTGCTTACTTCCACAAAATAACTTAGGTGCGCTACTGTCGTACCCCTATTCAGGTGCCTGTATTCGCTGCTGAAGTTCGTCACCATTACCTTAGCTTCGCTGTTATGAGCTTGGCTGTGCCTCTTGCGACGCACATCTGACGGCTTAGGAGCAAGTGCTGGTCGCCTTCAATGACGCCTTGTAAGTTGGTAGGGGCTTTGGTGGCGACGGAAATGATTACGCTGGACAGTGGCGGGACGGTTACCTGCTCTTCTGTCACGTTCAACGCATGATAGGCGACGTTGCAGTCTGACGGCGTTGCATTATCCGTGGACAGCGTGATTGACCTGGATCTTAGGTCAATGACTGCGCCGTGCTGGTCCAGGAAATCCATGCCTAAAATAACGTCTCGCGAGCATTGCTGCAGGACCACCAAACTAACCGAATACGTCCGGCTGTGAATAGTCACTCTTCCTGTGCAGGTCCCAGTCGGTGTTGTAAGGTGGCCCCCTGCTGTTCGGATATCTGGTCCTTGCCAGGCAGTCTTAACCTTCCTGAGCTTGGCGGCGAAGGGACCGCTGATGACAGAGTAGTCGGCGCCGGTTTCGACTATAGCGGTGACGCTGTGGCCCTCGATAATCACGTTGAGGTCGGTGGTTCGTCGTCTGGCGTTCCGGTTAGGTCGGGGCGTCGGATCACGGCTGCATCGGCTTGGTCCGGCTGGTCCGGCGCTGCTATGTCGCGTCGGCGACGAGGCTTTGTCGTGAAGACTCTGGACAGGCGGCGTGCTGCGACTACGTCGGGAGGGTGCGTGCGTCGTGGTCGTCGTCATTGGCGGCGGCGGAGGATCTTCGGCATTGCCTCGTGCAGCAACCGCACCTCCATCTGTTGCTGCTATAGTGAAGAGGAATGCCTGGCAAGTTCCCGAGGCAAGAACTGCGTCACCCACGAAAAGACCAAGGCCTCTGTTTTCTCCGTCAAATGTTATTGATGTGTACGTGGACGGCGTTGCTGCACTCGCCCTCATTGACACTGGTGCCGCAGTTTCTGTTATTAGTGAAAAACTGTGCCGTTTGCTTAGGAAAGTTACGACGCCGCTGACGCACATATCACTCTGTACTGCCAGCGCTGACCGCATCACCCCTACCGCCGCATGTACAGCTCGAGTCTTGATTGATGGCCTCCTCTACATTGTCGAATTTTTGGTGCTGCTTTCTTGTTCTCACGACCTCATTCTGGGCTGGGACTTCGTGTCCGCTAACAAGGCCGTTATTGACTGTTCACGCGCCCAAGTAGAACTAGACGCGTTCTGCGACGCCCCGTCCTTTGACACTTGCGATGCTGCCGACAAGTTGTTTGTTGCGCAAGACCTTGAAAAACCCCCGAACTCTTCTGCCCTTGCCACCGTGTCGTGCAATAATGTTACCGATGGCAGCGCACTTTTCACGCCATGAGGAATCTTCATGCGTCCCAAGTGTTCGCTGCTCCCTTTTGCCGTTTTGGATGTTCGTGACAGCTTCAGCACTCTGCTAGTCTTAAACCAGCTGCCGTGTGCCCTCATTCTTCTTCGCGGAGAGTGCGTTGGTCGTGCCCAGCGTGTCGACCCCTCTACAATCATCGACATGGCAACTGATCCCATCGCAACTCACGACATCGCCGGAGTGACGTGTCACCCCGCGCAAGTCTACATCGCCCGACGCACTAAAACTCAATCGCCGACACACTCACAGCTTCACAACGAGCCCAGGTTCTACGCCTCTTGAAGAAGTTCCGTTCCTCTTTTGACGGCCAGAATCTTCCGTTAGGCCGCACGTCAACTATTTGCCACCGCATCGACACTGGATCCAGCGCGCCACTGCGGCAAACACCATATCGTGTGCCCGCGACAGAACGGCGTGTTATCGACGACCAAGTAGCCGACATGCTCAATCGTGGTGTGATCCAGCCTTCCAATAGTCCCTGGGCATCCCCAGTCGTTCTGGTGAAAAAGAAAGACGGCTCCATTCGATTCTGCGTCGATTATCGTCGTCTTAACAAAATAACTCGTAAGGACGTTTACCCCTTACCGAGAATTGACGATGCCCTTGACTGCCTCCAAGGCGCCGAGTTCTTCTCTTCGATCGATTTACGAAGCGGCTATTGGCATATGCCTATGCAACCAGACGATCAAGCTAAAACAGCCTTTGTCACGCCGGATGGCCTGTACGAATTTCGCGTCATGCCTTTCGACCTTTGCAACGCCCCCGCAACTTTCGAGCGGATGATGGACAACCTTTTGCGCGGCCTGAAATGGAAAACATGCCTCTGCTACCTAGACGACGTGGTCATTTTCGCGCCCGATTTTCCCACCCATCTTGTTAGGCTCGAGGAAGTGTTACCGTGCCTTACTGACGCCGGCCTCCAGCTCAACCTGAAAAAATGCCGGTTTGGTGCAAGTCAGCTCGCAATCCTTGGCCACGTGGTATCCAAAGGCGGCATTCTACCTGACGCCGCCAAGCTGCGTGCGGTCGCCGATTTTCCGAAGCCCTCCTCCCTAAAAGAACTTCGTAGCTTCCTCGGCCTCTGCTCGTACTTTCGCCGTTTCATTCGCGATTTTGCGTCGATCACAGCCCCCTTGAATCAACTTCTACGAAGCGACTCCAAGAATTACGCCTGCTCGTCCACCTGTGATCATGCTTTCCGCAAACTCCGTCGTCTGCTCACTACGCCACCGATACTGCGTCACTTCGACCCTACTGCTCCGACCGAAGTACATACCGACGCTAGCGGTGTTGGACTCGGCGCTGTGCTGACGCAGCGGAAGTCAGGATTCGACGAGTATGTCGTTGCGTACGCCAGCCGCACCCTTACCAAAGCGGAAATGAACTATTCTTTTACAGAAAAAGAATGTTTGGCCATAATCTGGGCGCTTGGCAAATTTCGACCATACCTATATGGCCGCCCCTTCGACGTCGTGACAGACCATCCCGCACTTTGTTGGCTCTCCACACTTAAAGACCCATCCGGTCGCCTAGCTCGCTGGGCCTTTGCCTACAAGACTTCGACATGCGCGTTGTGTACCGATTTGGCCGCCGGCACACTGATGCCGACGCCCTTTCACGTTCGCCTGTGTCGACCACCAATTCTGCTTGCCTATCTGCCATGGATGACGTCATTTTCTTCCCACAAGGCTGTGACATAGCTACGGAGGAGAGAAAGGACGCCTGGATTACTACTATAATCCAATTCCTTTCCAACCCGTCGCCTCCTCATATCTCGTCACGACCTTTGCGCCGTCAAGCTTCGCACTTTGAGCTGCGTAATGGCGTCCTCTATCGACGAAGCTATTTCAATGAAGGTCGCAAGTGGCTCCTCGTCATTCCTCGGCATCTTCGCGGAGCCATCTGTGCCGCCTTCCACACTGATCCACAGTGTGCACATGCCGGCGTCTTCAAGATATACACGCGTCTTCGCTCAAGGTTTTACTGGCGTGGCATGTATTCTTTCGTGAGCAAGTACATTCGATCGTGTCCTCAGTGCCAACGCCGTAAACTTCCTGCTCCGCGTGTCTCTGGCCCACTTCAGCCCATCCCGTGCCCCGCCAGGCCCTTCGACCGCATTGGCATTGACCTGTATGGGCCACTTCCAAGCACCGCCGCTGGAAACCTCTGGGTTGTCGTTGCCATTGATCACTTGACACGATACGCCGAAGCAGCCGCTATGCCTTCTGCCACAGCCCGTGATATAGCGACATTACTACTACACAACTTTATCCTCCGTCACGGCGCACCTCGCGAAGTTTTAAGTGATAGAGGACGTGTGTTTCTCTCCGAGGTTGTCCACGCACTCCTCGCGGAATGTCGCATAGTTCATCGCACCACCACCGCCTACCATCCTCAAACTAATGGGCTGACGGAAAGATTCAACCGCACTCTTGGAGATATGCTCTCGAAATACGTCGCCTCCGATCATACCGACTGGGACCGTATTTTACCGTTCATAACGTACGCATACAACACCGCACCGCAGGCGACCACGGGATTCTCGCCATTCTTTCTCTTGTATGGTCGCGAACCGTCGACCACATTCGACACGGTTCTTCCGTACCAGCCCGACTCATCAGAATGTACGACTATCTCCGAAGCTGCCCGCCGCGCCGAGGAAGGTCGTCAGCTCGCTCGCTCCTTCACAACTGCCGACCAATGGCAGCAAAAATCTCGACGTGACGCGGACCACCAGCATTATCAATTTCTTCCCGACTCGCTCGTGTGGCTGTGGGTTCCGGCTGTCCCAAGTGGCCTTTCGTCAAAGCTTGTCTCGAAGTATCATGGACCCTACCGCGTCGTCGCTCAGACATCGCCTGTCAACTACATCGTCGAGCCTGTCACACCACGTACGGACCAACGCTGTCGGGGCCGTGAAACCGTCCACGTCGAACGCTTGAAGGCTTGTTACGACCCACTCGTACTATGTTCACCTTGAGCCGCCAGGATGGCTCCATTTCCGACGGGGGAAGACTGTAGTGAAGAGGAATGCCTGGCGCTGCAGCCATATCGCCAACGCTGCGCGAGACCCGACCTCGAGACTTGTGCCCAGCTCTTGTCGAGACGCTGCCAGCCATTCTTGGGTGCCGCCCTATATCTCGCCTTATAATGCCTTTAGTTTCCCGGATAGGGGCTTGGAGATCGGCCCCCATTGGAGCCGGTGTACTGGCGGCGATCGGGGGAGACGTAGCGGCCAGGCGAAGGTGAACGGGACAGTCGTCGTCGTTGCCACTGCGATCCGGCGATGTAGTCGGCGATGTCCCGAGGTCGCCAACCTTGGCGCGGACGCGGCGCGTTCACGTGGAAGCCACGCAGTTCCATCTTGCGGTACTGGCAGTAGCGGTAGGTGTGCCCGGCTTCGCCACAGTGGTAGCATAGTGGGCGGTGGTTCGGGGTGCGCCAAACGTCAGTTTTCCTCGGCGCACGCTGGACTACTGGCGAGCGGGATGGCGTCGGAGGTGGCGGCGGTGGCTGGCGGCGAAGCTGCGGAGGCGTGGGGTCCTGGCGTGGACGAGGAGCGGCGGCAGGTCTGCGTGCAGCAGCGGCGTAGGTCGTTGCCTCTAGTTGGGGTGTCGGTGGTTCGGGAACACTCAGCGAGCGTTGTACCTCCTCGCGAACTATGTCTTCGAGGGAGGCGACTTGGGGCTGAGACGACGAGAACATACGGCGGAGTTCCTCGCGAACAATAGCACTTAGGGTCTCGCGTAGGTCATCGCGGCCGAGTCCTTGGACTTCAGTGATGTCTGAGCACATGGGGCGATTCCATTGCCGGGTGCACATCTCGAGGGTCTTTTCAATGGTGGTAGCCTCGGAGAGGAACCCTTGAACCGTCTTTGGCGGGTTCCTGATAAGTCCGGCTAAGAGCTCTTGCTTCACCCCTCGCATAAGCAGACGAACCTTCTTGTCCTCAGGCATGTCGGCGTCGGCGTTGTGGAAAAGTCGCGTCATCTCCTCCGTAAAGATTGTTACATTTTCGTTGGGGATCGAGCTCTTTCTGTCCTTGTCTCTTCTTCTGTAGTTACGTCGTAACTACTCGTAGTCTTGCGCTGTGCAAATATGTTGATTCCCAATCACCAACTAGCCCAAGCATCTGTCTTTTCGTTGGGGAGCTGTACCCGAGTCCCAAATAGTCATGCGGCTCTTTCCTTCCGCAGGACGCTTGCAAACGGGGGCAGGAAAGCAGCGCGGAATTCTTCCCAGGTTCGAATCGCTGACTCATGGTTCTCGAACCAAGTCCTTGCGGCGTCTTCCAAGTAGAAATACACATGGCGCAGCTTATCGTCGGAGTCCCACTTGTTAAGGGCTGCGACGCGGTCGTAGATGTCCAGTGAGCTTTCCGGGTCCTCGTATGACGATCCGAGGGAGGTAGGCGGCTCTCTGGACTGGTTGACGACCACGGTTGCCGGTGGATGCCGGTTTCGTTGCCGGATGCGTGGATGCCGGTTTCGTTGCAGCCCTTGTTTTCTTGTCCTTGTCGGGGAGCGGCACGTATTCTGGCGGGAGTCCTTGTTGTCTGCGGCTAGCTCGAAGGACCGGGTTGGAGTCGTCCTCTTGGCGGCTTGAGCTTGGCTCACGGCTGGACGGGGGCGTACGGTACATGGACCGAGAAGCACCTTCACCTGATGTCACGTGGTAGTGACGCATACAGCACTCAAGGCGAAGCACGCAGGACTCAAGTGATGTTAGGCGACCTGTTTATTGGGCGAAATTGTGACACGTGCGGTTGTTTTGGTTTACGTGGAAAGCCATTATCATCTCCCACTGACACGCGCACTCGTTTTGATTGTTTGCGGGGAGCACTTTTATCACTTTCTGACGTGTCAATATCATGGCACGTGTCAATATGATGATTTTCATGTTGGGACCTGTCAGTCGTGTTCGTCATGCAGTCATGTTGCGGAATAGCGATTTTCGTATACTTCCCACTAACGAAATGGCCAGGAGAGCACCAATATCATCGCATGTAAATCATGTCACTCATAACATGCATGTCATGATTTTCGTGTTATTACCTGTCATTTATGGTTGTCATGCAGTCATGTTGGGGCATGTCAATTTCTGCATACGTCCCATTAACGAAGCGCGTGGCATGTAAATCATGTCGCTCATGACATGCATGTCACGATTTTCATGTTATGACCTGTCATTTGTGTTCGCCATGCAGTCATGCTGTGCCATGCCAATTTTCGCATACATCCCATTAGCGAAACTGCCAGGAGAGCACGAAGACCGTGGCATGTAAATCACGCCACTCATGACATGCATATCATGATTTTCCTGTCAGTTGTGTTCGTCAGGCAGTCATGTTTTGCCATACTAATTTGCGCATACATCCCATTAGTGAAACGGCCAGGAGAGCACCAAGACCGTGGCATATAAATCATGCCGCTCATGATATGCTGTCATGATTTTCATGTTATGACCTGTCATTTATGTTCGTCATGTAGTCATGTTGTGGCATACCGATTCTCGTAAACATCCGATTAGCGAAACAGCCAGGAGAGCAAAAAATCGTAGGCAGCTAGATAGATAGATAGATAGATAGATAGATAGATAGATAGATAGATAGATAGATAGATAGATAGATAGATAGATAGATAGATAGATAGATACGCTCAAACTCGCCGAAGTTTGCCAAGAAATGTTGGCATTTAAAACCACACGCACGCTCGCGTCGCAGTCTGGAGCAGTTTGCTGCGGGGTTAGAGCGCGTGTCTCAAAGGAAACTAAACAAAAGAAAGTGGGACGCGCGGTGTAGACCGGCTTCTATAAAGCTGGAGGCGTGCGTCGCGTTTGCGTTTTATCCGGCCACAGTCTGGCCAATTTGGCTTCTCCTCTACGCCAGGCTGCGCATTCTCGCGCTGATGTCGCACATGTAAAACTCAAAAGGACTCGACTGCACAGAACCCGACTGCACAGAGTACAAAGCGCGCTATACGCGTTTCAATTGGGGATTGGACACGGATGGCTTACGACTCAAGACATCAACACCGTCGGTTATAGAACGCCTTTGCTCTCGTTCAGGAGCACGGCGAAAGAGAGCCTCGCTCGACCAGCCCAAATTTGTACGCTTGTCGGTATAGCCAGAAAGTTTTGAGCTGTGTAGTGAAGAAGCGCGCCCTCGCGAGCTCCGCAGCGGGATCCATTCTACGCTAGTGGGGCGCGAGCTGAATGTGGTTGCCGTATCTTCCAGTCGACTCCGACCTCGTCATGCACAACCGCGTTGGGCTGCCTTGTCACAATTGGTGGAGGATTGCTGGGTTTCATTTCATCCTGGAACTGCGCAGCCGAACTCTCAACATGGGTACCGACAGAAATTCGAGCTCGTCACCAGCTTCTCCCTAGACCAACGTCTGCCCTCGAGCGATGCGTCAGCGGGACCCTCCAATATTCTGCTGCGCCGATGACCACGACGTCGATGACTGGCTCTCCTCTAGGAACGCGTGAGTGTCCACAACAAATGGGACGACCTCGCCAAACTGGTTACCGTATCTTTCTGCTTGACCGGGATTGCCCATTTGTGGTTCGCAAACCATGAAAAACACGTCCCCACCTGGAGTGCGTTCAAAAACAAGGTTCAGCGAAGTATTCGAACGTCCTCCAGTTCGAAAGCTTCGCGCGGAGCAACGCCTTAAGTCCCGATCTCAGTAGCTCATTGAGAATTTTACCAGCTACCTGAAGATGTCATCGACTTATGCAGACGTGTCGATGCAACAATGACCGAGACATAAAATGAAGCACTTACTGAAAGGTGTTGATGACGATTTTTTTCAAATGCTGATTTCGAAGAGCCCCTCCACTACCACCAAGGTCATTCATATATGTCAAAGCTACGACGAGCTTCGGCGAAAACGCCTTGTGACCTGGCGTCCTATTCCGCATCATTAGTCGCTGACCGGCTTGACAATAAACTTTTGAAGATCGAGCCCTCCTCCGAAACCTTTGGTGCGAAACCTTTCCTCCGAAACCTTTCGTGCGAGAAGTTGGCTGCCAGCTCTCCCTCCTTTCCACCCCGTCTCAGTGAACTTCGTACCTCAGCCCGACCATTCAACAGGTTATACAGGAGCAAGTGTCCGAAGTTCTCCCACAAGGGCGGCCTCCTCAAGTCACCGCCCCGTTAACGTGTACAGTCGCACTATCTCGGCCACGACAGCCGATGGTCCACGCTCCGGCTCTTGTGCCTACCCCTACATTTGTACCAACGCTACCACCATCTCCAGTATATTGAGTCGTGAACCTTGGCACACGGCAGACAATAAGCCCATCTGCTATTCGTGTGGGATACCCGGGCACGTGGCACGCTTCTGCCGCGGTCGTCGCATTACGCGTCGCTCACCTGTGTTTACGACCACTCGTTGCCTTCCGCTTCCGACCGTGAAACAGCACCAGCCGAGCCTTCGACAAGCACCTGGCCGCCGATCCCCTTGTCGCCGCCGTCGTTGCTTTCCTCGGCGCGTCGGCGTCCATCTTCAACCGAACCGGAAAACTAAGTGGCGCAGTTCCCGAGGCAACAACTGCGTCATCGTGGACATTCCCAAGCACTCTTCGCTCGCCGCTGAATGTCATAGATATCGTCTTCGAAGGTGCGTCTGTGTTGGCGCTCATTGACACTGGTGCTTCTATATTCATCATTGCTGAACAATGCCGCTCATTTCGAAAGGTGACAACGCCCTTATTTGGTCCATTACTTGGCACAGTCACAGCAGAGCACGTCAAGCCGGTGGCTGCGTGTACCGGAAGAGCTTTAATTCAAGGAAACCTCTACAACGTCCAGTTCATCTTATTGCCGCACTGTTCGCACGACATCATCTTAGGATGGGAATGCCTTTCACGTCACCGGGCCAATATTGATTGTTTCCGAGCAAAAGTCGCCTTTTCTTCACATGGCGATACGATGTCTAACGACGTTCTGCTCTCTCGAGCCAAGTTCATTATCGCAGATGACGTCCCGACCCCTCCGTACTCGTCTGCCATGGCACCTGTAGCTGTTCCGCTGCTTCCGACGCCAATGTACTCTTCACACCCTCCGCTGCTTTCATCAGTCGCAACCTCGTACCACTCCCAACCGCTCTGCTTTCCTTGAAGCGTGTGCGACAAACCTTCTATTTTCTAACCGATTCCCGTTCCCGATTACATTACATTGCTTCGCGGTGAATCTGTCGGTAGAATGGAGCCTTGCGAACCTACTGCTACATTAGATGCCACAGATGGTTCGGCGGAGATGAACATGCTCTCCCACAGGTCAGCAACTGCGCCATATCCTCAAGAGCTTCTCCGCCCTGTAAACGGCGACTGCTAACCCAAACGCAACGAGAAACTCCTCGGCCTCCTTGACAAGCTTCGTCATGCTTTCGGCAGCGACAGCAGTACTCTTGGCCGAACGTCGACTGGCTCACCGCATCGATACAGCGGCTCACCCACCGCTGCGGCACCGGCCACACGGCGTATCATCGATGGAACGCCGCGTCATTGATGACATAACTGAAGCGCGGTGTCATTCAGCCATCCATGGGCATCGCCAGTTGTTCTAGTTAAAAAGAAAGATATGTCGATTCGCTTTTGCATAATTACCGCCGCTTAAACCAGATAGCCAGAAAAGGCGTTTACCCATTGGCGTGAGTCGACGATGACCTGGACTGTTTGCAAGGTGCTGAGTTCTTCACCTTTCTTGATTTACGATCCGGTTATTGGCATGTACCTATGGCCTCAGACGAGATGTCGAAAACTGCCTTTATTACGCAGATGGCCTATACGAATTCAATGTGATGCCGTTTTGCCCTTGCAACGTGCCTGACACATTCGAGCGCATGATGGAAGCGATCCTGCGAGGCCTCAAATGGTACACGTGCTTATGCTACTGGGATGATGTAGTTGTATTTGCGTCTGATTTTCCTACTCATCTTCATCGCTTGGAGCAGGTTTTACGCTGCCTCACCGCCACTGGTCTACAGCTAAACTTACAGAAATGTGTCTATGGTGCACGAAAGCTGACCATTCTCGGGCTCGTCTTGTCGAAGGACGGCATTCCTCCTGGTTTTGCAAAGCTGCGGCTGTTCAAGAATTCCCAAGGCCAAGGAACCTAAGACTTGCGGAGTTTCATTGGCCTCTGCTCATACTTTCGGCGCTTCGTTCGAAATTTCGCTTCGATTATGGCCGCACTCAAGGAGCTCGTTCAGGGAGACGCCAACCTTTCTGCAGGCTTCCCGGCGTGCGATCGTGACTTTGTGACGCTCCAGCAACTCCTCACAATGCCTCCGATACCGCGCCATTTTGACCCTACTTTTGCCACAGAAATCCACACAGATGCCAGTGGTGTCTGTCTCGACGCTGTCCTCGCTCGAACACCGAAAGCCCGGATGCGAAGACTATTTTGTTGGCTACACAAGCAGCACTCTCACAAAGTCTGAAGCGAATTACTCAGTCGCTGAGAAGGAATGTCTGGCGATCATTTGGGCAATTACGAAATTTCGGCCATACCAGCACGGCCGACCTTTCGATGTCGTTATACTGACCAACACGCAGTTTGCTGGTTGGTTGTCGACCCTCAAAGATCCGTCTGATCGTCTCGCTCCTCCAGAAGTACGTCATCCTTGTTGTCTATCGATCAGGAAAGAATCACGCCGATGCCGAGGCTCTTTGTCATTCGCCATTCGACACCGACATTGCCAGTGTCTCCAGCATTCGGCGTACGTGTTGTTCGCTTCTTCCCCTTGTGTCCGTGTCTTGCACGTCTTTTCTTCTGACTATGGACCCTCCCCAACTTGCTCAAATTTCCTTTTCTTCTGACTATGGACCCTCACCAACTTGCTCAACTTTCTGTCCTTTTGACCTCTGCCATTGATGGCTCATTTTCGCCATCAGCTTCCATCCACATGTTTTAGAGCAGTGCCAGCATCCTTGGACTCATTATTTCATCCGTTACCTGTCTGATCGATCACAAGCCCGCCATCCCGAGCTCTCCGCCGCCAAGCTTCCCATTTCGCCATTAGGGATGCAATTTTTACAGCGTAAGCTGTTATGAGATCACAACAAGGGTCGTTTTTGCGCCGTAGTTGTCCGCCACCGCCGGTGTCCGCAACCACTATCACTGCAAATTTGAAAAAATAACCAGGACCGAGGACTATTCCAACTTGTCCTCTGCGTGGACTCGAACCCACACTCTCTGCGTGGTAGTCGAGCATTCTACCACTGAGCTACGCCTGTGGCTGGAAAATCATCGCTACACAAATGTAATGTTACGTGGCAGAACAATAAAACGCCACTATACGTCGCGGAAAGTGGATTGCATAACAAGTTCGAGGAATCATTTCAAAGAACACAGGGCTGCATGGTTGCAGGTGGGCTGCAGGCCTCATAAATATCATCACTATGAAACAATCTTCTTCAACTTTACCTTCATCATTATTACGAACCGCTGCGCTTTATCGTGTCGGATCGGGCCATGAGGCAGGCAACATGCGCATCCACGACAGCAACTTGACTTGGCTCTTCGTTATAGCTGATGGCTCCTCCTCGTAAGGTGCGGACCGCTGCTGAAGAAGCGAATCGCAGAGTAGCGCGCGCGGCTGCAGCGAGGCGACGTCGGGCGCAACAGACAGCTGCGCAGAGAGAAGCCCAAACCGCAGCTCGCCGTCGACGCCGGGCGAGAGTTCGGTTCGTTCTCGGAAAAACGATGCCAAGAGTCTCTAACATGTTCAGTTATGCAGATTTGCACGTTACAATGCCGCAGTAATTATGGCGTAGTGGGTACTTCCCTACTTGGCGAAATGATGAGTGTTATGGCACAGGGGATACCTACCACCTCTAGTTGCAGTAGTTTCCCCAAGCGTTTAAAATGTCATCTAAGAACATCGGTCCTCCAGCTTACGCTGGCACTGTCCTGCGGTTCCGCGCAGGCCTCGCTCCTTTTTATCGTCACAATTGCCAATCAGACTACCGCAAAAGGCTGCTGGTCACTCCGAGACGGCTACGCGCAACCATATGCACCACTTTGCACTCTGGCTCTCAGTACGCACATGCTGGTCTGTTCAAAGCCTATGCCAGACTGGGCCTTCGATTTTATTGGCGCGGCATGTACAGCTTTGTGCAAAATTACATTTGATCTTGCACAGAGTGCCAGCGCCTCAAGGCTGGTCTTTGATGCTATTCTGCTCCAATGCAGCCGTTGCCGTGCCCATCGCGCCCATTCGACCGGATTGGGTAGACCTATACGGACCCTTGCTATACAATGCTGCCGCAAATCGCTGTGTTATTGTGCCAATCGACTACCTCACGAGGTATGCGGAAACTGCTGCCCTTCCATCTGCGACAGGTGGTGACATTTCGTTCCTTCTCCCCCGGTTCGTCCTCCGTCACGGGGCTCCGCGCGAACTCCTAAGCGACTGAGGCCGTGTCTTTCTCATGGATTTTGTTGAAAAGCTCCTTGGTGAATGCCGCATCATTCACCGCTAGACCACCGCCTATCAGCCGAAACAAACGGTTTGACCGAGCGCTTTAACCAAACCCTTGGCGACATGGTTTCGATGTGTGTCGCCTGGAACCACACCGACTGGGACGTCATTCTTTCATATGTACAGTACTCCTTAAATACGGTGCCTCAGGCGACAACCCGCTTTTCCCCTTTCTTCTTGCTTTATGGCCGAGAACCATCATAACCAATCGACACTATTCTGCCTTACCGTCCCGACTCATCTGAGGGCACACCGGTTTCCGAAGTCGCTCGATATGCAGAAGAATGTCGCCAGCTAGCTCGCTCGCTTACCACCCAACAACAAACCCTGCAGAAATTACCAGGTCCTGCCTCGAAGTATCACAGACCTTACTAGGTCCTCCGGCAAACTCCACCCGGGAACTACCTCGTCGTACACCGCAGACCCACTTCGGACTTGCGCCGCCGCGCTTGCGAGACTGAACACAGATCGTCTGAAATCATATCATGAACTCCTTGCTCTCACGACGCCTTAGCCTGCAGGAGTGGCTCCATGGAGGGGGAAGATTTAGTGAAAAAGCGCGACCCACTAGCGTAGCATTGGCGATCCGACTCCGCGGTTGTGGACGACGAGGTCGGCACCCACCTCGTCGTCCCCACCCGCGTTGGGCTTCCTTGGCACAGGTGGAACGTTTCCACTCCACCGCGAACTTTGGTCCAGAAGGAATCACGTCCATGACGTGCTGGGCCAAGTCCACACTTTCTCGATTATACACCGTGCCCTTCAACAGTGTTCGTTTTGCACATTCGGCTGCTAAAGATTCGCAACTTCGTCCCAACGAGCCAGTAACCGCTGAAATATGCAGATTGCACAACATGCGGTCACCATATGACTGCTTTGGATTGTAGCACAGCCCGCTATGGCCGAGAAAGAGGAAATAAGTGTGATATAGACAGAAAAAAAACGCCACCCAAATACTCCGTACAGATTGTGAACCATGCAGCGAAGCTGAAACTTGCCGCCCCGGTGCTTAGCAGTGGGTTAATCCCGACGGTGTAGTGAAGCCTATCTCAATAATTGATTGCATGTTTGCGTCAATGAGGTTGCACATACGTATGGCTTCGGTATACCACAGTGTTTATTTTACATGCCACAGACTATGCCATTCATGATTCCTGTCTTGGAGGAGCGCAAAGAGGGGTACATTGCATTTAACTCCCTCCGAAAGCGGGCGCCGGCCCTGGAGAACGCGGTCCCGCCGTTGCCACTTTCACGCTGCTTAGCCAGTAACGGCGCTTGCTCGGCTTGTCGGCATCGCTGGCGTTCGATCTCTCGAATTAGCTCAGTGCCGTGGTTAGCAGCATCCGCCCACCATTGGCGCTTGTGTTCCGTTTCCCGATTTAGCGCCGCTTCGAAGGATACCGGACCTTCACTACGCAGTTGCCGCTTGCGCTTGGCCACCTGGGCATATTGTGGCCGGTTGCAGCGTCGACCCTGCGAACACGATTTCTCTCAACGATGTCGGTAATGCTCTTCGAAAGCTCGTAGGATCCGTCACCTACCCATGTGGATGTTGTAAGTAGAAACTGCAGCGCGCGTCGGCAGCAGCTGTACTTGTTTCAGTACGCATTTCAGCAGCTGTGCGCGTCGGCAGCAGCTCTACCTCACTTCTGCTATGCTTCGCGGCACTATACTGATGCCGGAGCTAAGAGCGCGCGCTTGCGTACGACGCAGATAAACGCATCCCTGGACGGCACAGTCAATGGAGAAGTATCTGCGCACAGGAGATGAACACATTTTTTTTTCGCCTAGACGTATACAGCTTCCGCTGTAAAAAATGACAAATACCAGTTTCACCGACAGAGCGAAGCAGTGAATGCGATAGCAAGAAATTGTAATCTCATACGAAGTGAGACTGGCAGTAATTCTTTTGGATGCGATCTCGCGTAACTCTACAATACGCTGGTGTAAGAGAATACGGCTGATCTAGTGACACTTTTCGTCGTCTCCGCATTGATAGAGTAGCAGGTAGGAAGGTTGACGAGCGGCCTGCTGATAGCTGCCAAGATAGCACACGCGCCAGCGATGGCAACCGTGCGAAGTCTACAGTTACCCCTTGGCCCTCCTCCTTTCGCATCTTTTCATGCTCGTTACAGACAGGCGGGCCGTTTCCTTTTCGCTTCGACAGCAGACGGGTTGACGTTCACGCATGCGCCTTCGGAGCTACGGAAATGGGCTGGGCTTGTTTCATCTCGGCTTCAGCCGTGTTCGTCGGCCCCACTCGCGCGCTTCTACCCGCATGTAGAACGTACGATGCGCGGGGAGGAGGTGGGTTGTCTCCAATTTGGACTCCATACGGGACATGAGGCGACTGCAAAACCCCATTGAGACGGTCGATATAAATGCGCTATCGCAATAATAGAAGAGGAAGAGAGTGATTGAAAGAGCGACACAGGGATAGAGGAAACACCAAATAGAGAGACAGGTAGAGAGAGAAGACAGGATCAGCTTTCTTCCTTAGGTGGCGTTTCAAACCGATAGCTCACGGTGCGAAGGCGAGCGTCATCACTACAAACCCAAGCTTGCGCATTTCCGCTGCTTCATCAGATTCCAAAAGCGTGGGCTGCCACCACGACAACTGTGGCACGGTAGTGATTGGTGGGAAGCTGCGTGGTGCTCCGAGTATGTCAAATTTATCAGCAGAAATAATGGCATTCCAAAAAGTGCGACTCTCACAGCAGCGTCCATTTAGTGGCGTGATGTGCAGCAGTAAACGAATTCCTCCTCATCGTACGCGAAAATCGATCCCTTGCGCATAGCCAAAACAACCTCCTCCAGGCAACGCTGCTACGCCTTTCGACTATAGTGCCCTCTTATAACAGCAAAGCTGCTCTAGCTCGAGGTCAGAAAACGGCACACCCGTTATGCGCCACATGGGTACTAAAACAGTGGTTAAACTGAAACAATTCTTTCTCGCACCTAGCTAACCTTCAACGCAACCATATTAGAACGCTCCACCTGCAACGTATTTTACGATGCCTTCTACTACTTGATCTGGCATGGCTCCACCTCTATTAAATGCGAAGCATTTCTTAGCGAAATTCCGCGACATTGAGCGTATCTATCTATCTATCTATCTATCTATCTATCTATCTATCTATCTATCTATCTATCTATCTATCTATCTATCTATCTATCTATCTATCTATCTATCCTCTTACGACTTTGCGCTCTTCTGGCCGTTTCGTTTATGGGAGTTATAGAAAAGTTGGTACGCCACAACATGGCTGCATGGCGAACATAAATGACAGGTCATAACATGAAAACCATTACCTGCATGTAATTAGCGGCATGATTTACATGCCACGGTCTTGTGCTGTTCTGGCCGTTTCGTTGATGGGATGTATACGAAAATTGGTATGTCACAACATGGCTGGATGACGAACATAAATGACTGGTCATAACATGAAAATAATGACCCGCATGTCATGATTGGCATGATTTAAATGCCGATGTGTATGGCACAACATGACGATCATAAATAACAGGTCATAACATGAAAACCATTGCATGCATGTCTTGAGCGGCATGGTTTACATGCCACTGTCTTGGTGCTCTTGCGGCAGTTTCGTTAAATTCCTGTCTACGAAAGTCGGTATAGCAAGAGAACAACGCAGATCCATCTTACGGTCCTGATGCGCGCTTCGCATTTCCTTGATTGCCGCTGCATGTGGGATCTGCCGTCTATTTTCTACGTGCGATGCATTCTTAAGCGACCCAGAAATCCGCCGCATCCGCGCTCCATTTCCTTGTTGCACGGCGCGAGGATCTGCCGAGCTTTTTCTGTTTAAGCGAAGCGCGCGACTTACTTGAGCGACGCCCGAAAATTCCGCTGGCATCCGCGCTGCTCTCCCTCCCCTGCAACGCCGCGAGGAGCGAGAGGAGCGTCTCGTAGCAAGGCGCAGCGACTCGGCACGCCAAGGTTCGTAACTGCGCGTTGGGCAGTGGGCGCCTGCGCGCCGTGGCGCGAGCGCCGCGGCCGGCTCCTCGCACCTCTCCGCGCAGCTGGTGCTCTCCCCCGTTAGGTGTTGCACTCACCTCGGCAGCGAAAGGTGCTGATCTGAGGACGGGTAGTTGTGTATGTGTGGTGTGGTGCGCACTCGCGAGGTGCATTAAGCATATACGAAAAAGCGTGAAGTGTAAAATAATAAATAATACTTCATATATAAAGTGTGTGTGTGTTGTACAAATGCATCATGACAACAACACTTTAATCATTAAGTACACTTAATCATCATCATCATCAGTAAAAGTGCTTTGCACTTAAAAACGGCCAGACCTCCGTGGGTCGGCTGGCGCGTGCTCTCTCGCTGCCGTCTCCTTCGCTCGGCTCTGCAGTTTAGTCGCGCGCGCCCCCTCATAGCATCACCCCGTGCTTCGCACTTCCTCATACTCCCCTTCGGGGAAATGCGGGTATTTTTTCGAAGAAGTAGAGGAGGCGCTGGCTGGCATCACAAGGGGTTCGAGCGGTTACCGAAACCAGGCGGTCTGCATGGCCGGCAGGTGTTCTATTACAGACCCACGCCAGCGGCTGACGGTGCTTCGGATAAAAGCCCTTATGCATCCTGAATAATAGCAAAGGTGGTGGTTATGGTGGTTTGATTTTAAAAGAAAGCATATCCATGTATACTGTGATGCAGCAAGGAGACGGGAAAGGGAAGTGAGGCTGAGCAGGAATGGAAGTTGAAGGAAAGATAGGAAAGCATATTATATGCAGTATAGTATAGCAAGGGGGTGCGGTGAGAGAAAGGGGGTGGGGGAGAGATAGCAAGGGGGTGAGGGTGAGGAAGAGGGAAATGACGATGGGGGAGGATAAAGTGTAAAATGTTCGCATAAAGACCCTTTCACTGTTTGTAAACAAGCGCGTCCCCCGCATACCCCACGCGACTTTCGGCGAAGGGTACGTGCTTCTTTCTTTTTTTTTTACACCCGTTAGGTTTGAGGAAAACAATAACAGAACGCATATGGCGTCCTTTTGTGTTTTTCTTCTACTGTGCATGTTTGTAGCGCAGTCAAGCTTTCCCGTGATGAAACCTAACCTGATGAACCCTGACCAACTCGGAGAACTGCAGCAATAGAACACAGGGTCGCGGCGCTTGCGACCCCATCTATCAGAAACAACCTAGGGGCGCGAACCGGTTTGCAGCTCGTCGGCAACCCCCCGTAAAAGGGTATTTCAAATTTGACGAGAGCGCTCCATGTTGCCAAGCTGGAGGAGCCGTCCATGATCTGGCAAAATACCGGTTTTTGCGCGAAGAACGCTCAGTTCTGCTGTTGCCCCCGATCTTTTCCGTTTTGGCGCATTCAATTTTGTATGATTTGAAGCATGCTATACGAGAAATGAGTTTCTCGTATATAAATGGATATGTTTAAGTATTGAATGCTCAAAGATACGTCTCCTCGAACAGGTTCCCAAATGATCGATGCCACATATTTCCGGCACCGTATCTCTTTTACGAAAACGCGTAAACTTGCAGCTATCGCTAGAGCTGATAACGGACGCCCGCTATCCGACCCGAGTAGGCACGTCGGTGGCACCGGACACGACGCCTGACCTGAGCTTCGTGAAAAACGTGCGAGGGGCCGAGTGGCGCAACCTGCACGAGAATCTCGGAAGCGACCACTACGTACTGGCGGTGATGATCCCCATCAGAGCGGCACCGCCGAGAGAATGTAAGGTCACTGCGTGGGATGCCTTCCGCAAAATAAGGAGACAAGACCCCAGTGAATACGAGGACCTGGACAGTCTCTTTAAAAGGCTCAAAGAGGACGTTAGCGCCGCGACGAGGGTCGTCCAAACCGAACTGAACGTGGACAGGATGGACGCGAGTTTGGCACACCTATTAGAGGCAAAGACTTCCATCACGACAAGGTGGAAAACGCAAAGATTAAATCGCCGACTGCGAAAGAAAATAGCGGAACTAAACAGGGAAATTGAAGCGCACTCGATCGAGCTGTCGAAGCAACAGTGGAACGAGGTATGCGCGTCGGTAGACGGACATTTGAGAGCCGGAGGCAAGTGGAACCTCTTAAAGAAACTGTTAGACGACACGCAATCCAAAGGCAATCAAAGATTGGCAATCGATAGGATTATACACAAGCAAAAGGAGCAGGGCAAAACGGAGTACGAACTCCTGAAGGAGCTAGCGGAGAGGTATCTGCCGCTGGGCCCGTCGGGTGACGGCGACTATCCGCGATATCACGGCGCAGAGGTAGAAGAACTAGACGCGCTCTTCACGGAATCGGAAATATGGGAGGCTTTACAGGGCCTCAACGGACGCTCGGCGACGGGTCCGGACGGGGTCTCGAACAAACTGCTGAGAAACCTGGACGGAAAGTCGGTCGAGAAGCTCACCGAAGAAATCAACAGAGTGTGGGAAACGGGACGAGTACCCGAGGCTTGGAAAGAGGCTTCGGTCATACTAATACCAAAACCCGGCAAACCACTCACGCCGGAGAACATGCGGCCAATATCGCTAACCTCGTGCGTGGGCAAGGTGGCGGAACACGCCATACACAACCGAGTATCGCGGTACATAGAGAGAGAGGGGCTGTTCCCACACAACATCGTGGGCTTCAGACCGGGCCTCTCCACTCAGGACGTTATGCTCCTCCTTAAAAAGCACATAATCGACGGCATCACCAGAGACACCAGAGGCATATTGGCCCTAGACCTAGCGAAAGCGTTCGACACTGTCAAACACAGATTTCTGCTGGAAAGGATCTCGGTGATGGGGCTCGGCCGAAAATTCCACTAATATATAGGCTCCTTTCTCAGGGATAGGAAGGCCACGGTGAAAATAGGACAGGCCAAGTCGGACAAGTATACGCTCGGCGCGAAGGGCACCCCATAAGGGGCGGTGCTCTCTCCGCTCTTATTCAATTTGGCAAAGGCCGCGCTCTCCGACCGACTGAGGAGAGTGACCAACGTCCATCACGCCCTGTACGCAGACGACATAACGGTGTGGTGCACGGGAGGGTCCGACGCGGAGGTCGAGTGGGCGCTGCAAGAGGCGTTGGACACGACGGAGGAATACCTCAAGGACACGGGACTCCACCTGTCACCGAGTAAATCGGAACTGTTGCTCTACAGGCCCTCGAAACAAGGCATGAGGAATTTGACCCCAACTGATCAGATTCCTTTCAAATTATACGCGAGCGACGGCCAGCCGATCCCCAGAGTGGACACTATAAGAATCCCAGGGCTGCTAATTGAGGCCAAAGGCGGTAACACGAAAACCCTAGTGAAACTGACGTACAAAACTGAGAACATGCTACGATTGATCCTAAGATTGACCAACCGCAGGGGAGGGCTGAGCGAGAGTAATCTCATGAGACTTTACCACGCCTTTCTCATGAGTCACGTATATTACGTAGCCTCGGCGCTGAAATGGACCAAGAGAGATGCGGCCAAGATAGAGACGCTCATGCGCAAGAGCATTAAACGGGTGCTAGGTCTCCCTATCACGACGAGTACGGAAAAGCTTGAACAATTAGGGGTCCACAACTCGTTATCGGAAATCATCGAAGCACAGGCCAAGGCACAAATCCTGAGACTGTCCACCACCAGCGCCGGCAGACGCATCCTTGAAGAAGCTGGCATATATGCAGAGACAGAGTGCAACGCACGCCAGGTCGCGCTCAGCGCAGCGGTCAGGGGCATTTTCAAAGTAGAACCGCTGCCGCGCAACGTCCACCCGCAATTCAATGAGGGGCGCCGCAAGGCGAGGGCACGAACATTCTTGAAAGCGACCGCCAGCAGCCCCGGACTGGCGGCATTTGTTGACGCGGCCCAGTACGGACGCAGCGACCGGTACGCGGCCGTCTCGGTAGGCTGGGACGGGACGGTCATTAATGCGGCATCAGTCAAGGGAGTAACGGCTGAAGTGGCCGAACAGGTGGCAATAGCCTTGGCGATGAGGGACCCCGAACATCCTTATGTTTACACGGATTCGCGATCGGCGGCCAGAGCATTCGCCTCGGGCTCTATATCGCGGGAAGCGGCGGCCGTCCTCGCCAACGAGGGAGCCGCCGGTCATCACACCATCAAGTGGTTTCCGGCCCACATGGGGCCCGACGTGCACCCAGACTTTCCCAACGCCAACGAGCTGGCGCACGAGCGCGCGCGAGGACTCACACACCAGGGCGACCGTGGCGAGCAAAGTGGCGGGGAGGGAGGGGAGCACCGAGACCCGCTGCTTACCTTCAACGAAATAACGACGCACTACCAGCTGTCAAGGAGGGCCTACCCACTCCCCCACGCTAAACTGAATAGACCACAGTCGTCGATATTGCGAATGCTCCAGACAGGGTCGTTCCCTTCGAGAGGCAGACTGAGCCTTTACTCACCAGACATAGAGCCACACTGTCCGGATTGCGGTGAATCGTACTGCTCGCTATCGCACATGCTTTAGCAATCCTCCGCGTTAAGCGGCACCGAGTTGAGCACAGAAGACCGGGAAGACGCGCTGCGAAGCGGCGACCACCAGACACAACTCCGGGCCGTCCAGAGGGCTCACGAAAGGGCGGAGGCTCACGGGCTTCCCGTCCCAACGTGGGTGCGGCCCGCGACTCCTGCCGACCACTAAACCAAAAGTGGGTGGGGAGGGGTTCCTCCGGACTTAATAAAGTTATGTCCTTCCCTCCTTGCAGCAATTTTTTGCCGAGCTAGTGCACTTTTCTAGCGATTTTTAGAGCTGTAATTTGTCGGGGTTTTTTTACATTAATGATATATATGAGTGTTTGCACGATCGAGCGAAGACTAGGAGAACGAAGCAGCGTCACCGAGGTCGGACTGCAGAGCCAGGTCGGCAGCGTTTGACGATGCAATAAACGGCACTTTATAACAACTTTCTTTGCGCTTTCGCATCGGCCGCTGGTTATCCTGTGGTGCGTAGGAAAGGTTCGTGCTGTTTCGCCGACGGTTTCTGTTTGTCAATCTCAAAGTGATGCTTTTGTGGTTTCTAAACAAGGAGTCGCCGCTTGTTGCTCGATCGCTTATTGCTAGCTCGTTCGTTACTTTTCTTACGTTTCTGCGTAGGCGAGAACTGATACGCGTAAAATGATGCGAATGCTAACGTACCTTCACGCGTGTGTAACTTGCGATATTCGATTGGTAGTGGGCGGCGATAAGAAGAGTGCTGGAGTTTCTGCTGCCGGTCAGCGAGGTAGCGTAACCAATGTTACGCCGTGTCCGCCCCTGACTCGGAGGCGTGGTATTGATAACCGCCTGTACACAATGTGATATCATCGCAAAAGTCTCCTTCTAGCCCGGGAAGCCAAGCTGCAAATTGCCAATTCGAGACCACGAAACACTGTAAGATCGCGTTTTTCGTTTTGTTTATCTCGACGGCCATGAACTATGCTGTGATTCTCAGGGAACACGGTGGTATAAAGCTCGATTAGGCAGTAACAATTTATTGCAGAGCTCACAAAGCTATGAAAAATTGTTTGTTTAATGTGCGGCCTTCATATCGCCGATCATATAGGACACACTCAACTGTTTCACGGGAATGGTAGCCAGATAAGGTTACCACTCATCCTTATCAAGCAGTTCCCATTGGATTTTCGGTTTTCGGCTTTCAGGACCGGTGCGGAGCAAGAATTTTACATACCGCGCCGGTTATCCTTGCTTACAAGTGAGGGGTTTGTCATTTGTGTGAATACCGCTTTCTCAACGCCACCGATCGAGCTGCGAGCTACGTTAGAAACCCATCGACATACGCATACTATTAAATGTAACATTATGGGGAACCGAAAACAATGGGGTAATTAGCATACGAATCCATGTTCACGAGTGGCGCTACGATGTTTCCCACTTTTCCGGGCAGTACCGTATTGTAACGCTAATATTCGTGTTAGCGCATATCTGGCCGAACCCGATTCCATTTGAATACATGCAGTGACGGCTTTTTTTGGAAATTTGACGGCACTTGCAGGTTTGTACCCTGTAACTGCCTGTAACGTAACAACAATCAACGAGGACAGCTTGGTCGACAACCTGCGCGCGTCCGGTCACTCGCGTCGCGCACTTCCTGCGACAACTCTAATTTTGCTGCCCCGCCACGGTGGTCTAGTGGTTATGGCACTCGACTGCAGATCCGAAGGTCGCGGGATCGAATCCCGGCCGCGGCGGCTGCATTTCGATGGAGGCGAAATGTTGAGGCCCGTGTGCTGTGCGATGTCAGTGCACGTTAAAGAACCCCAGGTGGTCGAAATTTCCGAAGACCTCCACTACGGCGTCTCTCATAATCAGAGCTGGTTTTGGGACGTTAAACCCCACAAATCAATCAATCAATCTAATTTTGCTGCTGTTGTAAATACAAAAAGAAAAAACAGCACTGCGGTTTTCCGTTATCCTTCTGCTAGTGATAGAAGAGACAAAACCAGGCATAAATTGTTCGACATCACCACACATCCCAGCATCCGCGCACGCAGTCCAAGTTATCTTGCGCACGCCATGAGACACACCATGAGCGGAAGAAAGCACGTGTGCTTGGGTTGCCAGACTGGTCCCCCTCGTCCCTTGATAACGGCCTATAGACCGTTTTCTCATGGGCGATGTCATGTTGCCTAGCGGGCGGAGCCGTCTCCGATCTGGCAACCCACAGACTTGTGGTTGCCAGATTGTGGTTGCAATTTTGCCTAAATTGGTGCTGTATACATAGGAAACGAGTCAGTGCAACGTACCTAACAAATTTGGGTCTGTGATAGCAGTGGCGTAGACAGGAATTTTGTTCGGAGGTGTTGGGGGGGGGGGGGGGGGGCGCTCACATTGCAGCGTGACCTCCTCATTGAATTTTTAGGAAGACTAAATATGTGAATAACATGTATTACCTCTTCACTTCAACGTCCTCTTCTTTCCCCCCTAGGATGTTGCACCCCCTCTTCTCATAGCGGAAGGCTAATACCGCTTAACTCTTCCGGGTTTCTTTTGCTATCCCCTCCTGGGGTAATACTTGAAAACATTTGCAATTGAAGCACATTCAACTGATCCGCGCTCGCCGATATACGAAACCATCTTCAGTATTCCTTGCTGAGAGGCTGTCTTTGTCACAGAATAAGGACCGTAAAATTTTGCGTTGGCATCTTTCACTCCCTTCCTAACTAGAACGAGGTCGGTGACCTGGATGTCTGGAATTTCCGAGTTATGTCTCTTGTCAAAATTTCGGTTCATTCGTGTACTGTACCTTTTCTAGGAGTCCCAACTCACGATCCGCCTGCAAAATAGGGGCTTCTCCTGATGAGGTGAACTGTGGACTACATCCCAAGCCACTGGTGTAGGAGCGGTTACGATGCTTAACGGCCGCTTCTAAAGAGCATTTCCACCAGGGAAGTTTTCGTACATCCTCGTGAACTGCTTTACATCCCGTATCGCGCGCTCTGCAAGTCCGTTCGCCGCGGGGTGGTATGGCGCGCAGAACTTGATCGATACATTATGTTCTCGAGCCCATCCTGCTAATATTTCGCTCCTGAATGCTGGACCGTTGTCACACACGATCGTCCTGGTTGTCCTAAACATATCTCTTTCGAGGAGAGCGCTGACGCTATTTGCGTCTTCTCTTCCTGCGCGTGCTGCTACCATCCGTGTGCATTCATCTATGGCCAGAAGAAACGCTTGCGTTTTTCTGACTCCTTCTCGTTTCTCTTTTAGTTCGGCAAAGTCCAGGTGAACGACTTCAAAAGGCACATTCGAGTGGCAAGGAAGTATCATGGCATCCGTAGACTGCTTATATTTGACCTTATTCACTTGACAAATGTGGCATGAACGAACGTACTGACTGACATCTTCCTTCATGCGGGGCTACTTAAAGCGCTTGACTAGTATATTGTAAGTGCGCCAAAATCCATCGTGTCCTCCTGACTCTGGGCTGTCGTGGTACAAATAAAGAACCTTAGGAACCAGCGTTGGCGGAACTTGGTAACGACCTTCAATAAAAGTCAGAGGTTCGGTGCCTTGCCACAATTTCACTTCATTAATTTCGTCCGGTTGTTCATTGCTGGATTGTATCATTAATCGCGACAAAGCATCTGCATCAGTTAAAAGAGATTCAGGTCGGTGGGAGATGGTGAAGTCAAACTGCTGCAAGTAGTTCACCCATCTTGCAATACGTCCTTTTGGTTGGGTCATATTCAAGAGATGAGTGAGAGCCTGGTATCCGTGAACAAAGTGAACTTCGTGCCTACGAGGTAAGTGCGGAAGTACTGAATTGTTTAAGGACTGCGAGTGCCTCCTTTTCAGTAGTGAGGTAGTTGACTTCAGGTGGATTCAGGGTAGAGCTGTAGTACCCCACGACATGTCTCTTTTTACGGCCAGGTGAGTCACGACACTTCTGGTACAAAACCGCACCTGTCCCGTAGTGTGAAGCGTCGGTATTCAGCTCAACGGGTAAACTGAAGTCAGGTATACGTAGAACAGGGTCAGCAGAAATTTTGTGTACCAAATCGCGGTAAACTTCCTCACATTCATTGTTCCACTTAAAGGGAACTTCCCTTTGTGTAAGGCGTGTGAGGCATCTTGTTGTTATGGCAAAGTCCTTTATGAAAGTTCTGAAATGTCCTGCTAATCCCAGAAACACACGCAATGAGTGTACGGCGTATGGTTTAACCAGTTGGGAGATCCTCTCGACAGACTCTTGTTTAGTGCTTTTGGTTGTTCCATCAAAGACTCCTCCAAGGAAAACAACCTTTTTCTTAAAGAAGGCGCTTTTCTTAAAAGTGACTTTCAGGTGCGCCGTGCTCAAGGCAGTTAGTACCTCTGACAAGTGATCTTGATGCTCAGCCTGCGTTTTTGAGAAAACGATAATATCGTCTATGTACACATTGCAAAATACACCTAGGAAAGGCTTCAGCACTTCTGGAACCATGCCGGCGAGTTCTTCCAGCCGAATGGAAGCCTGTTATACTCGTACAGGTCAAAAGGCGTTATAAAAGCAGTGTACATTTTTGTTTCTTCTGTTAGCGGAATCTGCCAGAAGCCTTTGCATAAGTCAGTACGAGAAAAATGTCGGCAGCTACCTGTCTCATCTATAATCGTGCCTATGTTTGTCATGGGGAATGGTATAAGGTCGGTTTGACGATTGAGAGCCCTGTAGTCTGTGCAGAGTCTGAAAGTTCCATCTTCCTTTGGCGTTATTTTTGTAGGAGATGCGAAGAGTGACACAGACAGTCGAATTATATCAGCGTCCAGCATCTCCTCTACTTCTTTCTTCAACCACATCTTCCGCTCTCTTGACATGTTGTAAGGTGATTTGCGGATGACGGTCTTGTTAGTTAGTTCAAAAGGAACCTTGTGTGACGTCATCGCTGGTGGGTAGATTCCTACACATACGAGTTCAGGGTATGCCTTTTCAATATCTGTTGCACATTTTACAACTCGCAGGTCATCTTGTTTAACCTCCTGTGTCTCGTTCCTTGGTAATCTTTCAACTAAAACAGCATCATCCCAGTATACATCAATTTTGAGTTTCTTTATATCTTGCCTGGAGAGAAGAAAGTCGTATGTCACGCCCTCAATCACCAGTACTTCACTATCTATCTTGTGGCCTTGAAAGTCGATGGTTACTGAAGCCCACTGATTGTGCAATGCCACCTTTCCGTCATAACCTTGCACTCGTAGCACTCTTCCGCTATGAATATGACTCAGATCCGCTAGCTTGGCATTTAATATCGACACAGAAGCACCGCTGTCTACCAGGACCATCATGTGTCTGTTGCCGACTTTTACAGGAATGTGAAGTAGGCTAGAGCGAGCTCAATAAACAGTCTCAGTTGTGGTCATCGGGTCGGACTGATCACCCTCGTTTATTAGTTTTTTGTCATCGAAGGACCCTCGGCGTCGGTATCGATGTTATATACTCGACCTGTGGGGGCACGCCAACCTGACTTCCCATCGCTGCTCACAATACGGCTCGGTTTTCGTTCATTACAGTTTGAACAGCCCGCGACTGACCACCTGAAATGACTGCAAGTGGTGGCAGGGTGTTTTTCATATGAAGTAGATTGGACGTCCTGAAGGCACTCCAAAAGTCCGTCTACAGTTTTAGGGGATCGTACTAAAGCTTGCTTCAGAACTTCGGCGTGCAGTCCATGCATTATTAGGGCTATCACAGCAAAGGGTGGCAGCAAAGCCTCGGCCAGTTTTAAAACGCGGCGTTTCTCAAAAAAATACTCGAGAAGGGAGCCCTGCGTGAATTTGATTTTAAGTGCAGTGTCCCTATCTTTGTACTGGATTGGTCCGCAATGTTGTCAAGAATGATTCCTTCCAGTCATTCCAAGGGTGGTTAGCGTCTCGTACCACTTGCGTGCAACGCCTCTCAAGTAAGTGCGCATGTTATAAATCTTGTCATCGTCAGAGTACCACTTGTTCTTCACGGCGGCACAATCGTAGAATTTCATCCAACTGTCTGGGCTTGAAGACGAGCCGTCAAATGCGTCGGGCTCAACAAGTTTAGTCACGGGCTTTTCAGCGTTTAGGGAACTGATCAGCGATGTTACGAGTTGGTTCTGTTGTACAACCTGCTCTTGCTGTAGCTGAAGAGCTTTCAAAATGAGGCTCACCTCATCCGTCGAAGACCGTGATCCAGAGTGCTTTCGACGCATCGGCTGAAGGACTAGCTCTTCAAAAGTCTGGAGAAGCAAGTTCACTTTCACAGCACCTCTTCGACGTATTTCATCTGTGTCTATGGAAGATTTCTCTAAGACCACATTTACAAGTTCAGCAGAGTTGAATTCCCGAGGTAGTTCCACCGGTGGTTCATCTTGAGCTTGGTATTTTTTTATTATTTAGAAATACTGTCAACCCTCTCTTGAGGGTGATTACAGGGAGGTACAACACTGTGTATAAATAAGTAGGCACATAATTATATAGCTTACAAGAATTGTAATCCGAGAAATATACCTTTATACAGTGTAATAAATGCTCTCTTACGAACAACAAAACACATTTCACAGTAAATAACAATCAGGATAATCTTTATGGCCAATTACAAAAATGTACATCAAGTGAGTGCATAAATTTTTTAACATCATTAGTATTTACTACGTCACTCGGTAACACATTCCACGCCTCAGTCACTTCAGGAAAGAAAGAATGCTGGTACACCGGCCGTTACCTTCAATACGATTCGTTTCATCCCGCCAGCCACAAGGCCTCGGTTGTGACCGCTCTTCTTCAGAGGACCAAAAACGTATGCTCCAGTGACACCGAACGCAGCAAAGAAGAGGCTTACGTGATTGCGGACCTCAGGAAAAACAGATACCCGAAAAACTTCATTCGGTCCGTCACCCGCCGCGCAGAGCAAAAGAGATTACGCAAATCCCAATCAGCATCAGCTGCCAGCTCTCAAAAACGCGTACCAGTTCCATATGTTCAAGGAGCCAGCGAGGCGTTGGCGCGGATTTTCGGAAAAGAGGGGGTGCGCATCGCGCACGTGCCTTCGTGCACGCTGGGCGGCCTCCTCCCCCGCCCTAAAGACCGGCCAACAATAGACAGAGCCCCCGGGGTCGTCTACCAAATCCCTTGCGCCGACTGCCCGTGTTCATACATCGGCGAGACAAAAAACTTCCCGGAACGGCTCAAACAACATGTAAACGATGTCCGAAAGCTGATCAAAGAGCGGAGTGCCGTCGCCGAACATTCCGAGACGCGTGACCACCGAATTGACTACGACAAAGCGACCATCCTGGAAACAGAGACAAACTGGAAGAAACGAGTTCTGCTTGAATCGTGGCATATACAGAGAACGGCTCAAAACATGAATCGTTCTCTCGGTGCCCTCCCCCCTGTGTATGTGCATGGACTGCGTTCCGCGGAAGGACGTGTTGTCAACCGCTTGAGTGCCTCCAAGACGACGCTACAATGTAGCCCCAGTCACCCCTGAGGAAGCAGCCGAATCGGCCGCGAAACGTCGGGTTTTTTCTTTTCCTTTTCTTGAGTGTGGTTGGAGTTCTTTAGAAGTTTTCTCAGTTTAATTACCCAACCAGACAGACTTCTGTCGAATGTTTACCTTCAAATCAATCAGCCAACACTTCGGCCACGATACCATACAGCTAGTGAAGCGCTACATACGCATCAAGGAAGGCATCGCAGTCTTCAAAACTCACCTCGACTTCAGCCGCACCTGCAAAGATAGGAAAGTTGTTCCTCGAAGCCTGCGCCTGAAACGACCTTTTTCGGCTCCCGAAGGTGTGGGAATAGTTATGAAAGCAGAACAACGTCTGGCCAGCGCCCTCCTTCATGAAATCAATGCCTCGCTCCGGAAAAAGGAATTGGGCCTGTTCTTTACCAAGCGCCAACTTCAGCACCGCATCCCTGAATTGATGCCACCGGTCGACGCATTCGCGGACTCCGTTGCGGCGTCGACGGCGAACAGGCACCGGACCACGCAGGAGGGGAAACTCTCTTATCTGTTGGACCGGGGTTCCCCTCAAGACACCCCAAATCCCAGGTTTGTCACCAATCTCTCGTCTAGACCGCTCACTCTTCGGGAAACTTCCGTTCTGGCAAAGGGACACGGCTGCAACGTATCTACGACGCCCCGTCTGCCGAAACTCGTCGCAGCTGTAGAAGAAGCCGTCCAGAGCGTGAGGCCAAGCGCCAGAGAAGAAATTAGACTAAACTCGATTGGGATACTTTCGAAATTACCGTTAAAAAGGGAAAAGAACTTGACCGCAGAGGAGAGCCAGGCACTTCGAGACCTCCGACAAGATCGAAGCATCGTCATCCTCCCCGCCGACAAAGGTAACTCAACGGTGGTGTTGCACAGCCGGGACTATGACCGGAAGATTTCGGCTCTTTGGAGGGGGAAACATATACGCAGCTAAGAAAGGATCCAACGAATCAAACTCAAACACAGCTAAACAAGCTGCTCGCCGAAATTTTCAAGAACCACCCAGATCTAAAACCACCTTACCTACGGCTAATCTGCCGTAACGGCTCCGCACCGAGTTTCTACGGACTCCCCAAAATTCACAAACCTGACGTCCCTCTCCGACTGATTGTAGACGTCACTTCCTCTCCATGCCGAGCACTTTCAAATTTCCTACACCGAATCTTCGCCCCTCTCACCCGGAAAACCCCAACTCATGTCCGTGACTTCAGCCACTTCGTGCAGCTAGCGTCTGAGGTGAGCATCGTTGAAGACGAGAGCATGGTCTCGTTCGACGTTGTCTCTTTGTTCACCAATGTCCCAGTACCCTTAGCGGTATCCTGTGCCCGTGCTGCCCTCGAGGATGACGCAAGCTTGAGTGAAAGAACTCCCCTCACTGTTGACGAGCTCTGCAGCTTACTGAAATTCTGCCTGTCGAGTACGTACTTCTCCTACAAGGGAACCATCTTCAGGCAAAACAGTGGAACCGCAATGGGAGCCTCCATCTCCGTCACAATGGCAAATCTGACCATGGAGCATATAGAAGAGAGAGCACTCAGCTCCTTCTTGCAGCGACCCAAGCTCTTTCTCCGCTACATGGACGATTGTTTTTGTGTCATGAAGAGCTCCGAAATCGAAAACTTCAGACAGCACCTAAATTCCGTTCACCCAGCCATACAGTTCACGGCCGAGTGTGAACGCGACTGCACCCTTCCCTTTCTCGACGTCCAGGTGGCAAGAAAAGAGAATGGCTTGGAGTTCTCCGTTTACAGGAAGCCGACTCACACCGGCCGTTGCCTTCAATACGATTCGTTTCATCCCGCCAGCCACAAGGCCTCGGTTGTGACCGCTCTTCTTCAGAGGACCAAAAACGTATGCTCCAGTGACACCGAACGCAGCAAAGAAGAGGCTTACGTGATTGCGGACCTCAGGAAAAACGGATAACCGAAAAACTTCATTCGGTCCGTCACCCGCCGCGCAGAGCAAAAGAGATTACGCAAATCCCAATCAGCATCAGCTGCCAGCTCTCAAAAACGCGTACCAGTTCCACATTTTCAAGGAGCCAGCGAGGCGTTGGCGCGGATTTACGGAAAAGAGGGGGTGCGCATCGCGCACGTGCCTTAATTCGTACACGCTGGGCCACCTCCTCCCCCGCCCTAAAGACCGGCCAGCAATAGACAGAGCCCCCGGGGTCGTCTACCAAATCCCTTGCGCCGACTGCCCGTGTTCATACATCGGCGAGACAAAAAACTTCCCGGAACGGCTCAAACAACATGTAAACGATGTCCGAAAGCTGAACAAAGAGCGGAGTGCCGTCGCCGAACATTCCGAGACGCGTGACCACCGAATTGACTTCGACAAAGCGACCATCCTGGAAACAGAGACAAACTGGAAGAAACGAGTTCTGCTTGAATCGTGGCATATACAGAGAACGGCTCAAAACATCAGTCGTTCTCTGGGTGCCCTCCCCCCTGTGTATGTGCATGGACGGCGTTCCGCGGAAGGACGTGTTGTCAACCGCGTGAGTGCCTCCAAGACGACGCTGCAATGTAGCCCCAGTCACCCCTGAGGAAGCAGTCGAGTCGGCCGCGAAACGTCGGGTTTTTTCTTTTCCTTTTCTTGAGTGTGGTTTGAGTTCTTTAGAAGTTTTCTTGGTACATCTTCGTGCGCGAAAAGATGATATCCTCCGCGGAGGCCTCATCAAGGAAGAAGGTCACCCACATCTTGTAGTCGATTGTCGGCTGCGCCAAAATAACGTAGCGTTCCTATTTACAAGGACACAATAGAATACACGGCTATGGAACAGGCGCCCATCTGTAATGCCTCCACCTTCACTTCAACGTCCTCTTCTTTCCCCCCTACGATGGTGCGCCCCCTCTTCGCCTAGCGGAATCCTAATACCGCTTCATTAGATGCAGGCAAGCACTTCTTGAATGCTGCACACTGTCATGAACGAGCAAGAAATGTGTTTTTTTTTCATAAAAATATTATGTTGGCCTGCCCGCAGAATCTTTCCAGGAATAACAGTCTTTAATGTTTTCAAATTTCACATTCTTTTTCTGTAAGAGGTACGGCAAATATCACGTAAACTTTCGAACTGCATCAGTTTTCAACTGAAGAAGCGTCTGATAACAAAAAATGAAGTCCACTAAATAACCAGGACGAGATCAAATATTTTAATCCAGATTGTTTACGAAAAATGTCCGTCTTTTTGCACAAATGACGCGGCCAGGGAAAAACAAGAATGGGAAAGCACACCTCGAATACGAGAAAGCATAAAATCACAGAAACTCATACGTCCTTGGGCCAAGCTGCTGTCTGGGACGCACCATGTGGACAGAACTATAAAGGAAGAGCGCAGAAGTAAAGAAAGAAACTATTACAAAACTGCTTTAAAAGTGCGAATCACTATTGTGCACTCGTTACAAAAAGGAGGGTTGTCGCTTCTAGTTCAAAAAGCAGTGAAAAAAACGACAAATGAAAGTAACAAGCAATGCCACTAGTGCGGCTTCCCTATAGCTCAATTTGTTTGGTAACGCCGCGTGTACCGACCTCTCAGTGAACAAGGTGAAGCTGTCGACTCGCCGTTAGTATCCACCTGATGCCCGTATTCGTATGTTTATATTAGGTCACGGTGTTAACTGCTAAAAGGTACAAAATCTTCACGGCTTTAAAAGGTGGTGAACAATAATATTGCGTCAGGATTATGACCTGAACTCTGGAACAGCAGTGTCTCTTCCTATTGTTTGCGCTGATTTTTGTCCTGCTCGGTCAAAGTTGACCCGGCGAGGAAGCTTAGCGAAGCGGTCAATGACTTCCGACACGCTGAAGTTGATATTTCTGTGGGCGTACAGAAGTGCCAGGCCAACCATGCGTTCCTCAGACATCGTGGAGGAACGCATGGTGGATTCAAAGGTGGTGACATCAATAACTTCTCCAATTATAGGGAATTATTCCCGTCTTCTCTAAATGCATTGAAAAATTGATATACAAGCGATATACAAGTGTCACGCCCAGGTGCTCGCACCATCAGGTTTTCCTCTTCGTTTTTCCCACGAGCAGCATTAGATTGGAATGGCCTTTCCCACAACATTGCAGCCATTACTATTCCATCAATCTTCTTGGACAATGATAACCAATTTTCTTTCCAAATGAATTTCACCTGGCTCTACTGTAAACCCACCCCTTATATAATACCCCCTTGAGGGGTCTTTAAGGAAATAAAGTGATGTGATGTGATGCATGTCCAGCTTCTCAACGAAACATAACATTATTACGCCTTACCAGTTTGGTTTCCGAAAGGGATGTTCAACTGACACCAAGAGCTCAGAAGACGTGCGTTTTCTACAGGAGGAGATTCGGTTTGACTATATGTTCTTCGTTGATGTTGAAGATTTATTTTATTCAGTACCTCATGGACAGTTATTTATAGCGGTACGTGAGTGCATCGAAGCCGGTGGGGTCATTGACTTTCAAAAGAGCGCTGGTTTGTCGGTGAATGACTTCATGTCGTTACTTGAATTTTATCTTCGTTCTACATTTGTTACCCATGAGAACCGGTTTTATCTACAGCGTCAAGGGATTTGTATTGGGTCCTGTGTGGCGCCTACTTTGTGTAATATATTTTTATCAGACGTGGATCGTGCTCTGTCTAGCATCCTAGAGGTAACCAATGTTATTAAAGTTTTTAGATATGTAGACGATTCTTTTAAAGAAACCCACTGATTTTTACCTTGACAAGTCTGTTCTTTGTATCCTTGACGCGTTTCAGCAGTGCGGAAAGGGTTTGACTTTTACCCATGAAATCCCTTGCAATAACTCCCTGCAATTTTTAGATTTACGGCTTCGTTTAGGCACTCACGTTTGCTGGTCTTACAGCCCACGAGGAAGGACTGCTGCAATATGATTCAGCACAGTTGAAATTAGTCAAGCGGGTGACAGTGAAGCTTTGTCTAGGGTCTGCGCTTGAGAAATCATGCCTACATGCTATGCAGGACAGTTTTAACAATCAAGTAAGGCGAGTGTTGGAAGCCGGATACCCACGCACGCTCGTTACGGCAGTCGCCGAGGTCCTCCTGCGGGAGACAAAAGCACCCCGGCCCGGTAAGACACCCGGGCCGAAATCCAGGAGCCGCCCGGTAGTGATGCCCTACATGCACCGCACTTCTCACAATCTGAAGAAGGTTGCAGGCAGGCACGATGTGCCGATGGTTTTTTCAGCCCCGCGCAAGCTGGCAAAGCTCTGCCCGAAAATATCTTCGGCTAAGAATACTCCAGTAGGGTGTGGCAAGAAGCACGAAATGCCTTATGGAGCCTGCGCTGTAGGCGTCGTCTATGAGATTCCACTTTCACGTGGCAGGTCTTATGTCGGTCAAACCGGAAGGTGTGTCAACGTTCGTGCAAGGGAACACGAATTAACCATAATTAATAAAGAGAACGCGCATTTACCTGCGCATGTCCGGCATTGCATGTGCGTACCAAATTTCCGTGCGATCCGAGTTTTGGGCCGTAGCCATGATAGCACGGAACGGGAACTGTTGAAAGCCTCTTATATATCAACTAGAGGTGACGCGTGTGTTAGCCAGTCTTCGGTTTCCTTATTGCATGGTGAAAAGAGATTCTTGCGAGCGCTGTTGTGATTTGACAGTGACAACTGCGATTAGCGTTGTGACCACGTGATGTATGGCCTACATATTGACACGACGAAAAATAACGTTAGCTGGAAGTTTGCGCTCGTCTGTGTCTCCTGAGTCCGTGTTTTTGTGTGTGCGCTTCCATAGTTTATCTTCCAAGTATGAACCAACTCGCCCAGCAGCAAGTTTTATTGAGACGGCTCTTCTGAGCCAAAAGCAGCTTATCTTGCATAATTTCGAAGATCATCTCACTAGGCATATTCATTGACTACTCAAAAGCATTTGATTCAATTAACCACTGTTCCTTGTTCGAGAAAGTGCAGCATTATGGCTTTAGAGGTACTTTCTTAAACCTTATAATTTCTTACTTCAGCCATCGCTGCCAGCAAGTCACTATTAGTCGTTTTGTATCCGAATTCAAACCAGTTATTGCTGGCGTGCCTCAGGGTAGCATTTTGGGCCCATTGCTGTTTAATATATACGTGAATGATATAGTAAATATTTGTGCTAATACTAAGTTTATCATTTACGCAGACGATACAAGTATTTTTATTACAGGACGTGACCCTTCAAACCTCATAGAAAAAGGCAACGTAGTCCTAAGTAAAATTCTCAATTGGAGTATCGCCAACTCCTTGAACTTAAACGCGGCAATAACGAAGGCTGTTTTATTTCGGCCTCAGAACAAAGCACTGCATATCACAAACAGTCTAAAGTTAGGTACGTCAACTATAGAATTATCGCGCGTTACTAGAAGCCTGGGAGTCATTTTTGAAGAACATATGTCGTGGACAGATCAATTGAATGCCACCTTAAATAAACTTTCAAAAATTGTAGGAATATTATGCAAATTTTTTTACGTCCTTGCCACAAAACATAAAGTTGTTAATTTACCAGTCATTGTTTTTGTCTAACTTATGCTATTGTTACTTAGTCTGGGGCACGACTACCAAAACCAACATCCAGAAATTACACTAACTTCAAAAGAAAGCCATTCGAAACATCGTTAGTGCTGCATACGACGCACACACGGAACCAATTTCCAAGGCTCTGAACTTATTTCCAGTGAATGAACTCTGTCGCACAATCTTAAACGAACGCTACACATCGGCTACGAAAAATAACGATGTATTTTTCACAGAATTGTCTGGGCTAAGTCGCGCTGAACATGTGCGCACTTTAAGGGTCCGTGAAGGCTGGAGTTGCCCAGGACGCGAACAAATTACGGAACTCAGATGTTAAAATACCAGTTACCGTTACTACTTAATAATTCTGAGTAACATACGTAAAACTTTCGCGTACTTAATTCGCATCTATATAGTGATAAAAGTATGTGTATTGAGTGCATCTCAATCTTCTGTTACAATGCCTCTTTTTCTTTTATTGTGTACATATTTTGGTCAAAAGGTAAAAGCAAGACGCCGACCAAATAAGTCTTTTAAAAATAACACGACGTTTCGGCTCCCGTACGGGGGCCGAAACGTCGTGTTATTTTTAAAAGTTTTATCTGGTCCGCGTCTTGCTTTTACCTTTTGACCATGATTATTCCCGACCAGACGAGCTTTCGTCGAACTTTTGACTTCGTGTACATATTTTCTTTCATTCCCTGCTGTGTACAGGCCTACGACATTGCCTCTTTTATTGCGATAGCAATTATATGGACAGTCTCGGCTGGTTTTTGACGTCCCCGTCGCCGCCGTCATGTACCTATAAGGATGTATATATATATATATATATATATATATATATACATACATACATATAAATGTCCCAAAGAAAAATAATTTGGATAAATGCTTCCGACGCGCGGAATCGAACCAGGAACCCCTCACTCCGCAGCGCGTGGCGCTAACCACTACGCCACAAAGAGCAGACGGCTCAAAGAGCTAACGGCGAGCCTTATATACACACACCCTTCACCGCAGGCAGGACTCAGAGACGGCAGGCGCTTATAGCGTTCCTTCACTACCAGCGAGATGGCGCGAGGAGCGCGACGGGCGGCCGCCTTTGCAACAAGAACGCTGTTCAAACTGATAGTATCCATTGTGACAGCTTATTCGCGCTCATTCGGTGTATATCCGCGTGGTCGTTTCATGCGTGATTCACTTGATAGTTCACGCTTATGTTCTGTTTGTTCATTTAGCGACCTCCCCTAGCTTTGTATCTGTAGCTTTGTGACACACAAGGTATAAAGCACTTCGTACAAGCACGCGCTACCCACGGGAGGCGCTCACTTAGCAAGTGCATGTTTGCTACAATTAATATTGCTCCTGAAGCTGCGAGCCTCACTTCGTATAGCGTTACAGTTTCTTGCTATCGCATTCACTGCTTCGCCCTCGCGGCGAAACTGTGACTTTTAGGGGCGAAGCTCCTTAAAGCGGCACCCGTTCGTCCCTCGTCGTAGTCGTAGTAGTGCGTAACCAGTCTTACGCTTTGACCTCCAAGGTGGTGCCGGTGGGAGATTTCTCCTGTGCGTTGTTGAACAATAAAAAAAATTCGCAGCGTGCGCGTTAACTAAAAGCCGAATTCTTCTGTCTCTCATTCCCCATTAGCAGCCATTGGCATGTTCCAGTAGGAAACGTTAGTAGAAGTAGAAGTGTTAAAAGCCGACTTCTTCTGTCTCTCATTCCCAGTAGCAGCCATTGTTTACCTCCAAGGTAGTGCCTGGTGAGATTTCTCCTGTGCGTGATTAAACAATAAAAATTTTGTTCAGAACGCCGTTGATTGATTAAATAAACCAACGAAAGACGCCAGATGTTATCTAAAAGCAAAACGAAAAGACGCCAGATGTTTCTAAAGCAAAACGAAAAGACGCCAGCTGCTTAACGAAAGACGCCAGATGTTTCTAAAGCAAAACGAAAAGACGCCAGCTGCTTAAGAAAGACGCCAGGTAAAGCAATGGTTTTCATCTGCAACCAGTGCAAGAACCACTTAGCTTACATTTCACCGACCACAAAGCGGTCATAATGAAAGGACAACGGAAACCAGCAATAAAAGTTTGATAAAACATTTAATAAATCGTTTCACGTCATTTTTATCGGACGAATTAACGGAAGAAATTTCACGGTTTAACCGATGATTACTTCGAGGAGCTTCGCCCAATCTCATCATCATTCACCTCGTGGATCTGCCGTCAATTTTTTTCTTTCAGTTACCAGTTTATTTATGATATTCCAGTGAAAAAAAGAACTCGCATGTGCGCGTTGTACACTCTGTATGCCATGTTTGCCAAGCCCGGGAGTACGGACCCTGTCTAGCCTAATCTACGGCTTGTTTGTCTGTACTCACCAAGCTTCATTGAGTGTTTTTGAAGCTAAAATAAATCCTGATTGATTGATTGATTGATTGATTGATTGATTGATTGATGCGTGACATCCACGTGGAATAAGCCAAGCATGGCATGGTTCTTCCATACGTGCATGTCTGCAGCCATGATAATAGAGCCCTTCTAATCATGTAAAATACAACCTAAGAACCACACTTCCACAAACCTACCCTCCAAAAGCTCGCACTCTCTCACTCCCTCGATATACCTTCACAAATAGCAGATAGCAAAAAGGACACACACTCGGCAAAAACGCACCCTCTTGAAGCTCATCCATTCACGTATGCGTGGATGATCTTGGGGTGCTAGGTGCTTTTAGGTTTCGCCGCGCCCATGAAGACGGGAGCTGGTCTCGACGCGACATTGGACATTTATTAAACATTTGAGAGCGAATTTACTGAAAGAAAGAAATTTTATATGTATATAGAACAATAAAACATTTCATTGTCTCACTTTTGTATTTAGTTGTAGCATTGACAGCGAAAGCACTGAGGCACGGAATGCTAAATATTTTTTGGCGTGTCCTTTTCCGCGCGATTTTTGTAACCATGGAAAACAACATGCGAAAAAATAGTATTCGCGCCTTGCCCTAAATAAATGTGAAAAATTATTCCAGGGAATTAACAGCTCATCTTAACTGCGGATAAAAAGATCATTCGCATGGAGTGCGTGAGCGGACCGACTATTCGTCTGGTGAGGTGATCTGTGAGGACTAAAAGTTGTCTTGTAGAAGAAACTACATCGAGATTAACTGTTAGACCCGAGGACGCTAGTCCTTAACATATTAATGTACTTAAACGTGCGTCGCCTTGTAGACATTCTCGATTAGGTAGAACACAATGGCAGACGCCGGCTGCGTGAAAGTAAGGTAAAAAAGGAATAAACTGACCAGTGCCAATCCTTTTTATTGTTGAAAAATAAAAATAGTGATACCCTGTGTAACAAACTTCATGGTGGAAAAAAAATATAGCAGAAAAGCCACCTTCCAGAACCTTTCAGGGGTCCATGCCATTGTCGTGCTCGTAAAAGAAACATTTTAGACGACATCCTGGGTGGTTTTCGATGAAGGTTATTTCCGACGGCCTGTGTATAATAGAACGAAAAAAAGAAAAAAAAATTTCAAGGGTGGGTGTCGTGGAGGCTGAAGCACCCCCTGGGAGATTCCCCTGGTCGGTGGCGCATGAGACCTCCCCCCCCCCCGGCTACGCCCCTGTGTGATACCCATTGATTTTAGCAGAGGACGCCGCGAAAGTACCGCAGTGCCGTATATTTACGGGGAGCTCTTTCTGTTTGCAAAACGCGCACACGTTTTCACGCTTTCTGGCCAAGCAGGAGCACCCTTTGGGGATACAATGACCTTGCTTTCCTTAGTTGTATTTTTGCAAGGGTGGGGGGGAGGCGGGAGTGATGCTGATGATGATTGTGGTTCGGTTAGGAAAGGACGCTAATTCTTCAGCCCATGTAAGGAGCACGGCTAAGCGTCCGTGGGGTAGGGGGAAAGGGAGTGAAAAGAGATAGAGAGGAGAGAAAAGGCCGTAGTGGAGGGCTCCGGAAATTTAGACCACCTGGCGTTCTTTAACGTGCACTGACAACGCACAGTACACGGGCCTCTGGCATTTTCGCCTCCATCGAAAATGCGACCGCCGCGGCCGGGATCGAACCCGCGTTTTTCGGGTGGCAGCCAAGGAGGATAAAAAAAATGCTGGAGTGGCAACGCCTGCTGAACCTTACCGCAATGGGTGAAGCCGGCGTATGCCTCTGGTTCAGCCCTAAAAGCTTGCCGAAGTGTCCAGAAACCAGTATCAGTTCAAGCGTTCTTGATCTGCTAATATATTTTATAGAGTACTTGTAATATAAAAGCGTGTTGTTTTGGATTAATAAACTACCACTGACCGAGCATCAATGCCACGATGTGGCACACAACTTTTTGCGAAGTTCAAGTTTCACCCAAAAACGAGTACCACAAACAGGCACATCAAGCATTGTCTGTCTAGCAAAGATGACTACTTTAAAGGTGCTAAGAAGCGTGAGGAAAGCGCTTTTTCTTTTGTGCTATCTGGATGCTGTTAATCGATGCCTCTGGTAAGATGGCGGCCGCCGGCTTCACATTTAGGAAAACATCTCCACTCCAGCATTTTTTTTTTATCCTCCTTGGTGGCAGCCGAGTACCGTAACCACTACACCACAATGCGGTCGTGCGTAGGCGCGTGGTAGCTGGTTTCAGACACATCCCTCGTGCGGTTTCTTCTTTTCATTTTGTCCCTTTCTTTTTAGGGGCGAAGCTCCTTAACGCTTGGGTCTGTCCGTCCGTTGTAGTAGCGCCTTACCTACTAGGAACGCGATACTAGGAGGGCGCGTGCCTCCCGGCGCGCGAGCTCTCTCACTCTTCCATCTGCTGTCTTGGTAGAGAGAGAGAGACAGAGAGAGCGAAAGGCGCACGTTGACTATGGAAACGCTCTTTCTTCGATGAACGCGCTACCAGCTCGCAAAGGAGAACGCGCCCTCACCCACAGGAGACAAGCTTGACGCAGGCAGCGTCTTCTAGCGAGTTTCTTGATTGAAAAATACCGACTGATCGCGCAATACCAGGAGAACCGTTTACCGGCCACCCATATATATATATATATATATATATATATATATATATATATATATATATATATATATATATATATACAGGCACTGGATCTTGACTTGCAACGAAGTGCCGGTGGGACATTTCACTTGTGCGTAGTTGAACCATGAACCATAAGGATTCGTACCGTGCGCGTTAACTAAATTAATCCGGAACTCGGCACGATCTACGACGACCCTCCGGAGCTTCGCCCACTCATCATCATTCACTCCGTGGATATGCGTGAATTTTTTTCAAAATCTCGTGACGCGGTCGTGTCCGGCTATGTTTTACGTGAAGTGCCTGCGCGCATGCTGCTTCTCCCTCTCTCATTCTATTGCGACAGCACTTATAGTCTGGACGTGTTTTTGCCGTCGCCGTTGCCCTCGCCGTCATGTCCCTCAAAAAGTCCAAATTTATAACAAATCCCATTGCGTCGTACCTCCTACCCGCTGGCGAGCGGGGTGGGGGGGGGGGGAACGAACCATTCAGGTTGCCCTTAAAGATGCTGCTCTTGTTTCGTATATTATATCTTGCACTGTTATCTTATTTAGTCGTTCGCCCTTTTGTCGAAACTGTGTTCTTTTTTCGTATCTGCGCTCATCCAAGCCGCACGCACGCGCCTCTGCCTTGTTGCTTGTAGCGCTAGATGCCCAAAATGACAAGAAAAGTCTTGAACGCGTATACGTCGATCCTGTTAGCAGCGTCGATACAATTGCACCATGTTGGTGCCGTACACATTTGACTCGTCGCATGGAAGGTATATATCAGTTAAACGTGAAAGAAGTCAGTGCCTGGCGACGTGTGTGCGTGTGCGAGAGAAGTGGGTGTTCATAATGCCATGTGTATTGGTGCCAGCCTGAGGCTAGGGGTTACGCTGGTATTGTCCAGCGTTTACTGCTGCTATAGAGTTTTGCACATAACAAACGCAACAGGTGTTTGTTCCTTTGTGACATCAATTCAAAATAATGTTATCGTAGTCCATGAATGCGTAAGCCAGGAGGAGAGGGACCTGGAGCGGTGTCTGAGAAACAGAAACCATAACGCTAAACACTGATCTGACAGTGCCTTTATCATGTGCGTGAAAAATATACTACACGGCACGCATTTATGTGGCCGCGTGGCGCGTTCACAAGCAGCATGCGGAATACTCAGAAAGCAGAAATGATTTCGGCAGCTTGTTCTTTTGGAAAACAGCAATCTTTACCAATTTTTCAATATTTCCGTGCTATACGTGCAATCGCAATTTTTTTACGTCACTTGGCGCGGCGGTGGGTTTTGTATGCGCGCAACCACAATGCGGCGCGACTTTATGGCTGTGCGTGACAACCTTCCGCCTGCAGAACATAGAAATTTGGCTCAGCGCTTTTCTTGTATTCAACATTACCCTCAGCATGCAGTTTCGCATATTGTTACATGTCTATAAAGATGCAGCGCTGCGCGACTTGAAGGCCGTGCGTGAGCGATGACGGGCACACGCCGAACATCGTCGATATCGATCCACCGGGCATGGCTGCCTGATTTAAATGCCGTGTGGAAGCAGGCTAAAACACTACTTGCCCGTGTGGGATATGGCGGCTGCACGCAGCGGGAGCGATTCCGCTGATGACCTGTGTCGATGACCGTAGGAACATTTTCCTACGGAATTAATCGCCAAGAACACGGTCCAAGTCACTGCCCTTCACCTCGTGGCCCCTCCCCGTTTGAGATATGTTTGCGAAAATCACATGTAAGAAGGCCTCTATTTGTGAGCGGTCTTCCAATGTTCAGCCATTTTGCCATGACATAACTTTGCTATTCAGTAACGCTGCAGCAGCTGCAGTTTACGTTGTCCCAAAACGTTCTAGGTAGACCTCTTCACGAACTGATGCTTTTAGTACTACAATCTTGCATTCATTAGGCACGGCAAAATAAGTGCATTTGAGGGAACCATCTCCCATGCACGTACTACTTCAAATGATTGCCTTGATTGTGCTGAGGAATAACTGGTCCCCTTGTTTCTTATTTCAGGGACTTCCTGGTGAGAAAGGATCCAAGGGACATGCTGGACAACCGGGACTTGTGGTACGTAGTGCTATGGCAGTTTCCCATGGCCGTACAAGCTGCGTGTTCATGTCAAGCACAGCAGCAAGGGTAATGAATCAAGGGCTGATGCCTTTCTTTAATAGGACATGTTATCACCAACACAAAACAAAGCTAAGAAAAGCATCTTGACGTTGTTTGTAGTTTCAACTGTACCGTAGTAATTATATCACAAATGGAAAAGGAAATGAGCAGACGAACAGACGCCTGCGTTCTCTAGCGGCCAAACTTGCGACCTTCGGATATCGTGTGCGACGCTCTGCCGACGCCGGTGATCGTTACTCCGTCCACTGTCTCTATGTTTCTGTCTGTGTGTGATGCTGGGAGTGCTAGCGAGGAACTCTGTTGTCGCAGTAACAGAAACAAGCACAGCACAGAGGAAATGTGGACAAGTGCTCTGTTTGCTTCGTAATGGTGGACATAGTGTAAACCACAACGAAGCGTCAGAGTGGATTAATGTAGTGGGAGATCGCTGGGCAGAGGGCTAAGTGGGTACTACGCGCATTAGGCAAGATGGGCAGACACCGGGAATTAGCATGGTGGGTGGGTGGACATTGGGCGATGTGGGTAGATGTGGGCAGCGTGGAAGATTGGTGGATGCTGGGAGGCTCCTACAAAGGGTTCAGGCACCGCACATAGTTCCAATATCGTTAGTTCGGGCTGGGTGCCCACATGCTTGCATTAAGTGTTTTGACTTCCGGTTTCAAAGAGGCCGCAAAAGAACGTAAATCGCGTGTTTTCTCTAAAATGCGTCTACAAGCCAAATAAGCACCATCCATGTCTTCACAAAGCAGTCAGTTGCCTGACTCAGAAAATTAATTTATTGAACCTTCGACATATTTATGTGCATCTTTGCTCGGCAGATTATGTAAAAAAACCAGCACAGGTACAGTCTCATTGTTACATGTGCTGATTCTGTGGTTATCTCTAAGCAGTGCGAAAAATATGCAAATTGAGATTTGAATTCAAACAGGAAAATAAACTGCAAAGATAAAACAATGTTTTGTTTAATTAAGGAACATATCGGTTTGTTGTTTTTAAGCTCAACACAAATATTTAGCAAGCACCTGCTGCGAGCGAGTGGCACTTATTTGTTAAATTGCGCAAAAAGACGAGGACAGGCGGAAGCAAACCTTCCGCCTGTCCTCGTCATTTTGCACTTTTTAAGACGCTATAAGGTATGGAGCAACAAGCCCGCAGAATGCCCTACTAGAGCCGCACCTACGTTTATATTTCACAAGAATGTATCAGACAATTTCTTGTCCCCATAATCTTTTTCGTAGGACACTTGGGAATAGTTTTGAATGTTAGCTAACTGTGAATTCCAACATAGGTGTTGTGAGATTGCAAGCAACTTACTATTGTTCATATACGCTTGGCTAGCTCAGACTGCTATTTAAAGTGAGCTGAAGTAAGGACTTAATGTTAGTTAACCAGGTTTTAAAGTGTAGTTTTAAACCCGAACTGTTCCAATGTAATTTTCAAAACATGTCAGTGAGTGCTTAAATAACTTCCATAATAGCAAGGGCTGATATGGAGGGACACCAGTGCCCTCAAAGACGCCAAGACCAAACATTTGGTGACGCAGTGCTCAACAAAACAAAAGAGGACATGAGAGGCTGGCCAGACCTTTTCATTAAAAAAACTGTATTTGCATACGTTCCTCAAATGCACGCGTTCTCAGCTATCTTTACCTCGCCATGCATGAGAGTAAATAGCACATTCCCTTTCAAGGCAGCACTGTGACTCGAGTATTTACGTTTGTGGATCGTTATCTGGTTCTTCTAGAATGTAAAAACGAGGCCCTTTCTTCTGAAGCATCCCCTGTTATTCATCTTTTTTTAAACATTCTGCATCCCTTGATTGTCACACATGAACTGCCATCGAAAAGTGTCGTACGGTTTTTAGAATTAGGTTTATATTTTGACTGCAAACATATGTGCTGGGCATTTGAATCTCGAGCCAACAAACCCATCCTCTCTTTTGGCTCTGCCCACTCAGAGTTGGTTCAGTGCAGCATTGTTAATTCCGGTTTCATCATTGTTGTCAGCAAATCATAGAATCATAGCCTAGAAACCAGCTTTTTTAAATTGGACTCGCCGCCAAGTGCAGGCTGGCTAACCGCAGAAGCTGTTAATCTCTGTAGCGGAGGCTACAATAGACAGCACTGAAAATATTGTAGAAGTGTTGAAATCTGGGTTAGTTAGTACATAGGGTTGAACGTGCAAACCAGCTCCAAAGCACGACGGACGGAAGAGGGAGCCATGTGTCTTTCACTTCTCTCTTCCGCCCGTCGTCCTTTGGGCTGATTTGCACGTTCACCTAAAAATATTGCTGTTATTCCCTACGCACACGGCATCTCGCGCAGTTTGAGAAAAATAGAAAAAGAGAGGGTGTCCACGTTGTTTTCTCGGCAACGGTGTAATGGGGTGAAGTGGCCGTGCGGGACAAAGTGTAATGTGTTTGTAGTGCGCGCCACCGATCCCATCAACATAGAAGACGACGAGGCAGTGCGTCATTGCGCGTGGTGGCGCGAGGCCATTCGGCCAATGAGGAGGCGACACGACGAGGAGAAGGGACTGCCGAGGCTTCCGGAGCAGAGCCAGGGAGACGTGGCTGAGACGTGGTGGAAGAAGGAAGCCTACCAGGGCGCGGGAGTGGCGGCCAAGTTCCTGTGGCAAGGCCGCTGCAGGCTCCCACCTGGGCGTGTACCCGAGCGGTACAGCACCTGGCGTTGGCCAGGCTTTCCAGCATCTGGCGTTGGCCAGCCTTTCTACCGGCTTCCCATCGTCTGGCGTTGGCCAGGCATTCCACCGGCTTTCCATCGTCTGGCGTTGGCGAGGCATAACCGCGTCTCCGGTTCGTTGTCCGAGCGTCGGCTGAAGAACGCCGAGAGGTTGCTGACGCCGACTCGCCCGACGCCACCTGTGTTTAGAAAAATTTATTGTGTCACAGACAATTAACACCGATAACATTACAACACAACGTCATAACATTAAAACACAACGTTTTCATGCAAAACTAAGACATCAAATTACGTGCATCACAAGACAGAATTGCGTCACATCTGCGCAACAAAGGAATGCAGCGTGTATAACGGGGCGTTCTACATATCCACACACACACATATGCAAACGAGTAGCTACAAAGACAGCACCAATCAGGTGCGAGTATGTACACATTATAAACACACGTGACACTGCCGTCAACAGCAAACGATGCATTAGCCTACCAAAACCAGGCAGGCCGAAAGACAAGCTTCACGCGTTTATCAGAGACCGACACAAAGGGGCAAGACCAATGCCGAAGGAATTCTTCCTCACCGAGAAAGAATAGTTCATCCGACAGAACAGACAGAAGCTCTGAATAAAGTCGCTCTAGGATGGGAAAAAGAGCGCGATGGCGACGGCCTGCTGCAACCGCTGCGCAGCGGTTGCGCCATAGGCAGAAGGCACCTGCAACAATAAGAAGGCGAGCAAAACGACCTCGCGAACAATGCCCAGAAGAGACGAAGCGATTTACACCGAGCCCACGAAATCCGGCGTTCACGGCCCTCCAGAAAATTCGGGCAACTACACATTGCCTCACAACATGCTGATTAGATTCCTGAAGTCGGCAGTTCGGACTGCACCATTCTCCATCGCTCCAGGCGGTCGAGTGTGGGGAGCACACCCCACTCTAGCCGCCACATAAAGTCGCGGAGGTGGCCAGGTAGGAAAGACTCCGTTAGCGCCTCCCACGACACACGTCTAGAGCGAGCATGGCGATCCGGAGAAACTAACGGGAGCAACAGGGCCGCTGTTGTGTCAACGATGGAATCTTTGAGCACGTCTACTTCTGTACACGTCGACTGGATATGACGAAAAAAGGCGACGGCTGTTGCATAGAATGCAGGGAGTGTTAAAGACTGCGGTTGTCTATTAAGAAGCACGTCAGGCATCAAAAGCCTGAGGTGAATGCCGAGGAAGTAAGGTGCAAGAGTTCGTGCAGGTGACTCCTCACCTTGCAGAAGCCGTAACAGGAAGCGCAGCGCCAAAAGGCGACATCGTATTGATACAGAAGGGAAGGCAAAGCCTCCATTGGAACGCTGCTGTGCTATTACCGCACGAGAAACCAGTTCAGTGCCACCTGACCAAAAGAACGAGCACAAAGCCGCGCAATGCGCAACGGAGGTTGCACCACATGACTAATTATGATGATATTATACGCAGGTTCTTTGTATTACAGATTTCTTTTCGGACGACTCTCTCAGGTGAAACCTCCGAGAGTCTAATCGAGGACAAAGCCGTTTTTCACACAAGACACACACACACAAGCTTTTACTACAAACTAATAACAAAAGAGAAGGAAACTAAATGACAAACACTTGCGAGAGAAACGAAAGCATAACAGAATTGAGTGGAGTTCTAATAAGTCTCTATGGGCGCTACGGGGAAAAGTCCTGGCGATTTACTCTCTAATAAAGGTTCGACGGTGATGAGTGAAGTCGACGCAGGAGAAGCGCATGGCTCACCGAATCGTCGATGAGCTTCATGAAGAACAAGTTGGCGAAGTGCAGACGGCTCGGAACGATGACGGATGTCTCGTTGCGACGGAGGACGTGGGCGGCTAGGCGGCTCGATGAGGTGGTACCGGCATCTTGGCCAGGCATCTGAATGTGGAACTCGGACCCGCAGCCCGACTGTTCCGGCTATGCCTACGGGCACAAGATCAAGTCCTCGCCTAGAACTTGCGAGCCGCTGGGGTTCCGATGGCTGGGATCAGGTCAGCAGGAGGCCCCGGTCGGGTGAAGCCCTTGTGGCTCGGGTCCGGAACCCGACTGCCGTCTTCAACGCCCGGCCCGGTAGACGATCCGCTGCCTTCCTCGAACTCTCCTGCCCGGAACTCTCCCGGAACTCTCTTTCGTCGAACCCCCGAAGAATCCGATAGCGCTCGCTTTTCTTTCGCCTTTGCTTATTTGTTACTCTTTGATTGGCCACCGCTGTGTTCCCGTGTTCATCAGCTATTGGCCATCGGGAACACCGTGGATCTTCGTGGTTGGCTGCTTCGTTTTCTTATTTAATTTTGCAACGCCCCTCCTTTTGTTCTTCGTCGTCTTCGCTTTCATTCATGACTGTTTATCCGGTCAGCTAGGTCTTCGGTCGTCTTCCATGCACTGCTCTTATCTGGTTCACGAGCGTCTTCTCTCGTCTTCTTTTTTCTTTGCGTCACTCACGTTTGTTTTTCACGCGCACTTTTCAAACCGCGCACATCACACATCACACTAATATACCAAATACGGCCACAAAATATGGTCTGCGCGAGGTATCTGCGCTCGAGGAAGGGGAAGTCAAAATCTTGTGCGTCCTGGATTTTTTTCCTTATTTCTTCAAGAGCTGTTAACCACACCGAGTCAGAAATGCCGTAGTGATTGTACATAATGCCTAAAATGCGAAGAGATGCGGATGACCGTATGGGAAACGTCGAACTAAGCCTGGAGTTTGGAGAGCCGATAAAGAAATAACGGGATTTACTGAAATTGAGCGCTGCGCCTGAAATGCCACCATACTCAAAGAATAAACGCAGGCTTTGCGATAGGCTGTCCTCGTCAGAAAGCTACAGGGTAATGTCATCGGCAAATGCTGTGACCTTTACTACATTGCTACCAGGTAGTGGAAAACCGCGAATGCGTGGATGTGCATCGAGAGCGCGTAAGAATGGCTCAAGGCTAAGGATGAATAACACAGGAGATAATGGGCATCTCTGACGAACACCGCGCATAATGGGAAATGGAGCGCTTTCCCAGCCATCGAGAATCAATGTGCTTTTATTTTCCATGTAAACATTTTTGAGTAACTCGACAAATGAATCTGAAAAGCCAAACGCGGTGAGTACGCTAAAGATATACACGTGCTCCAATCGGTCAAATGCTTTCTCCTGGTCCAGCGACACAATTATACCAGATGCAGACCGCGACAGCGTATAAGCCATAATGTCCCGAGTGGTGAAAGGCAAACTACGTATTTCTCTTCCTGGCACCGATGAAGCTTGATAATGACCAATTAGAGTGCTCATTAGAGCCCTCAGCCGTCGAACTATAATGGTAGCAAAGATTTTGTAATCAACGTTAAGAAGCGTTATAGGTCTCCAATCTTCGGGACACACGGAGGACGCGTCATGCTTCGGAATGAGCACAATGCGGCATGTCGAAAGCTGGATGGAAAGACGGAGTCCTCAAAGCACCTGAGGATAACCATGGTCAAGATAGGACCAATATCATCCCAAAATGTCAGGTAAAACTCAACTGGCAAACCATCTGGCCCAGGGGCTGACCCACGCTTCATGGACTGCAGCGCCGTCTTTACCTCTTCAACCGACGGAGGAGCGCACAGGGAATCAGCGGCCTCTCGAGGAACACGCGGTAAGCCGTTGAGCATGGGCGGTGAAGGGTCGTAGTTTCCTTGCATGGTCGCACGTGACATTGTTTCAAAATGTGCCAAGAAAGCAGATCTGTCGCGCGTGGTATACGGCTGCGGAGATGGTATCCGTGCTGTCACAGAGTTAGATGGCTGTGACTGGCCAAAAAAGGAATGCCTTGAGTAGCGCAGCACCTCAGGATGCGCACAGGGGTTCCGCCTACATCGCCATGCCGCGAGAGAGGAGGCAGCAATTAAGCGCTGAAAGCGATCACGTAACTCACGCAGCCAAGCTCGCATCAATGGAGACGGCCCAACGGCGCGCAAAGCGATGCGTAGTTTTGTCGATGTATCGGCCAGCTCCTCAGAAACGCGACGACGCAGCGAACGTCCTTCAACTGAGCAGTGTAGACGCCACTGCATTTTGAGCGCGTCCCAATCGGTTGGACCAGATCCAGCAAGCGACGCACGTATCGCGCGGGACAAAGCAGACCGCGAGCGTTCGTCCTGCAGAATGCGAACATCAAGACGCCACGGCTTTTCGAAAGAAGAAAACGGAATGTTTAGCTGTAAGCCAATAGGAAGGTGGTCAGAAATATACACGGGAGAATTCGGCAAACGCAAAGTACTTAAATTATCGACAAATGGTACTAAAGCAGGTGGCACGTAGGCACGGTCGAGTCTGCTAGACGACGGACCGCGTCGCCACGTCCAAGCAAAGCGATTCCCATGCACAACATTGTGAGCGTCCACTAAAGCGAAGTGATGAACGAGGCGGCGCAGCTCACGTGAATTCCAGTCAGATCTACCCCAGCCAGGGCCTTGCACATCACTTCGTGTGTCTAACACACAGTTGAAGTCGCCAATTAGAATAACGTGACGACCGTCGAGAAAATAAACATCCAGGTCTCTAAAGAAATCGTTGGTTGGACTGCGTGGCCTGCGCAGGCCCATAGATGCACAGTAATCGCAATCTGAAAGAATAGTGAACGCAGTCGAAAGCCAATATCCTTCCTGCTCAATCACAAAATACATGATGATCTCTCAACAGGACCCGATTAAATATAATATTGCCTACTCCTGTAAAACGAGATGTAGCAAAAGAGAAATAACAATCTAGATTGAACCTTCGTTTGAAGGCCAGTACATCAGATAATGAAAAGAAATTGGTTTCTTGCAGGCACAAAACATCACAATTTGAAGCACGTGCAATGCTAATCACTTCAGCCTGCTTTACCACACTGCGAAAACCTTGAACATTGAAAGAAATAATGTTCAGTGTATCAACCATTTTGAAGGATAAAGACTGACCTGGACGCGTAGTTCTAGACGGTGCCCCGGAATGTGTCCAGGGGACACAACTGTGAACATATTAAGGTGCGCACTTCGACCTTCCTGAAGAAGGTCGAGGTTTTTTCGGCCGCTGCGTCTCAGCACGGCCGTCACTGGCTTCGTCCGAGCAAGCGCTCGAGGTGTGACCTCGTTTGATTTCTCGGAGAGTCCCCATTGCAATGTCCGATTCGACGACGCTGGAAAGTCCCAAACTGAAGCTGTCTTCCGAAGACGTGTCGGAACTAGGCAGTCGGAGCCGCCGGTAAGCTTGGGTGAACGTCTTCAAAACCAACTCGTTCTGTTTTGCCGGCAGGCGAGTCTTCACGAACCGATGCAAGTGCTTTCTGTGCCGTCGTCTTCCTGAGAACACGACGTGGCGTCGACGTGGCAGGGGCCACAGCCCGCGAAGTGGCTGCGGTAGCGTCCTGGGAATCCGGTGAAGGCTCAGAGCTTGCATCCTCGTGGTCGCCCTGCGAAGCAGTTGCCGCTGGAACGACTGCAGCAGCAGGAGCAGCAGAAGCAGCAGCAGCCTGAGAACTGGGCACATTTGTGGAACGCGCGTCAGGCGAAACGCTAGTAGCGTTAACAGGGGAGAGCTCGGCGTTGTCCGAAACAAGGGCCTATTGCGCCGGCGGGGAAGCCGACGCGCACGGCGTCGCATCGTGAACCGAGCCATCGCCTTGCGTTTCATTCTCGGCGACTTGAAGAGGCGATGCGAGCACGGCATCCTTCACCACGGCAACGTCCTCAGAAGCTGCCGCCGCCGTAGACGTCGGTTTGAGAGGGGGGAAAGCCCCAGTGGCGGCGTCCGAGTAAGAACGACGAACAGGGCAAACAACAGTGGGGTGACCATCCCCACAGCGCCTGCACGGTCGGTCGCATCCGTCGCTTGCGTGACCATGTACGCCGCAACGACCACAAAACGGTGCCGTGCACTGTGCTCGTAGGTGGCCGCTTGAACCACATTTTCGGCACACTCGCTGGAGGCCACGATAGTCGAATGTGGCGCGATGACCAGATATGCGCAGGTAGTTGGGCACAGGATTGGCAGCGTTCATTTCCATTCTAATGAAGCGCGTTCTGTGAGCACTCCTCGCCGCGCACTCATCAAACCACTGGTCACGGTGAGCACTTTGCCGTAAGGAGACGAGGGATTCGTTGGAGACGAAGGACGGCAGGAACAGGCAGGTAACGTTGGTCACTTGTGGGCCAACGGGGACGACTTGGACACGCTCGCCACCAATTACCAGGTAGCCAGCGTCGACGATGAGAGACATGGCGCCCATACTCTTAACTGTAACTTGGAAGTTCTGCGCTCCCTGATGTTGCACGCAGTACACCTCTGAGAGGCCAACGATTGAGGCTGTCGCGTCAACGACGGTCTCGGGACTAGTCCCCGTCCACTAGACCTCGCCATCTACTCTGGTGTGCCCACCTTAACGGTGACAGTCTTTCCTGTTCAACTTACGCTATGCACTGTTAACCATTCTTCTTCACGGTCATAGTTCTGTTAACTTTTTGTCTCCTTTGCATGCTTCACCTTGTTTTTATCCTTTCCTCTCTTTAATCCGTTTCAGTAAATACAGCGAGTGTTATTTGTTTTTCTTCCCTGCACAAACGGTCTCGATCCTTTCTCGATGACGGTCAAGCCATCGAGTCTTCAACGCACGAACCTACACGAGGGCACGTTAATCGGATAGCCCCGTGACAAACGGATAGATTGTCTAGTCTGTGCAAACGCGGAAATCGAATGGACAGAACTCACTTGGAATGTTCCACAAACCATAGATACCATTTTGTGCCTCGAGCTGAATGCATGGTTTATTTGATTCCGCTTTCTTGTGGTCGCACTTACGTAGGGCGAACCTGTAGATGCCTTAACAAAAGACTCATAGAACACAATTATAATGTCACAAGTGGGATCTCTGGTCATCTGTCATGCATTTCCGAGATTGTGAGTGTACTCCTGAATGGACCTTTCCTAAAATCGCAGCACCGCGCCTTCCCCTGGTGGGCGCGCGCAAGGCACTATGGGAAAAAAGAGCGCAGGCGGGTGGCGAGCCCCTCGCCCCGACGTCTCCGTCGTATCCGTTGCCCGGTTTGTCGGCTTGCTGGCTGATGTGCTGTGTTGCTGGATCCGATAAGAACACAAAAAAGCATACGCACATCTTGCAATACTTTCCCAAGATCGAGAATGCGAAGATGGGGTGGGTACGGTCCGATTGTGAGTCCACGGTCCGGTTTTTAGTCCATTCCGACGTCCGGCGACGCGATGCGGCCGTCGTATCGGGGGTTCTTTGCAGGAACCGCGTTGAAAATATTAATTATGATTTGTTTCTGACATGAAATAAACTATTGAGTAATGTTATGCTTACAGTGGGCCAATCTTCAAAGCAGCCCCCGCTTGCAGAGCACTCGAGAGATCGTAATCGGCCGCGGTTGGACGGTAACCATCGGTGGGAGTCGTTTCAGCGAAGCGCCTCGCTTCGTTTCTGACATACCGCTTTACATCGAGGCTTCGCGAAAAATAATCGCGTGTGTTAATGCACAACATATGAGCAGGGATATTAATCGTCTTGCCAAAAATGAGCACTTTGTGGCGAGCGCGCGACTGATTGCGAACGACGACGGCCGTGGCGTCGGCCTGCGGCTGGGCCTACCCTCGGTGTCGTCGCTTATATTTAGCTGTTGTGATGTGTTTGTCACTCGCGAAGGCAGTATTTTATGGACGATGTTATTTAGTGCGGTTACATAACAAAGCAGGATTTGCAAAACTGTTTACTTTGTACTTAATGATGGGGGCATGATGTCTTACGAGCGTGTAACCGACGCGCTGGATGCGTGCAGATCGCTCGTCTCCCCATGTGTGTGTGGAACCGGCGTGTGTCGCACGCCTGAGCGCACGGCATCGGACGTAGTATTGGTCGCAAAATCGTACCATACGTGTGCTTAGCGCTTAAACCGACAAGGACAGTAAGGGCGGTTTTCGCGTCGGCAGTCCGCTGCACGTAAGACAAGAGGGGCCCACTTCAACCCAAGCGGCCGCAAAGGCTACATCGACTGCTTACCAACAATATTCCCTCACCGGGTGTTCGAGGAACGAGCGTTGACGAGATAACACGTGAGTTTACCCAATTCCAACGAGTGCGGGTTCTTCCTAGGCGCCTAAAAACGGCAACCGCAATGCGTGTTCACTGGCATACTGCCGAGGACGTTGTCATGCTTGATGTTTACTCCATAACCTACGACAAACCGCACAGTGCAAGAAGAAATGAAAACCGCGTGGTGCTTTCCAAGTGGAGCGCGTAAATCGACGAGCCTCGTCTGCCCCAACGAGCCCGCAAATACTATCCTGCGAGCGTGGCGCTCTTTTTTCCCGTGATGGCGCGGTGGCTCACGGTATTTTTAGCAAAGGTCCATTGCGTAAAACGAGTGTGTTACGTCGATGCAGCGACAAAACGACACGCGAGATAATTGAAGCTGAAAAAATCGCGCATCTAAAAGATAGCTGTGTCAGCGCTCCTTCATAGCCCTGCTGGATAAGAAGTTGTTTCTTATCGGGTCTCAGTAATCTCGCCAACAGTGCGCTTCAGGCCTTGTTTTTATATATTGTTTTGAGACTTGATGTATATATATCAAGGTGTCAGAACAATAAAACTTGAGTTTCTAGTCAGCGGATATGTGTCGTCAGGTCCCTCTTGGCCTTGTCTGAGCGCGCTGTTATTACCCATGATGAACCAACTAGCTCGAAATGTGTTTTGCAAGTTGACACATTCTGCCCTTTCTTGCATTTGTTCTGTGTGCACCGTCGTTCGTACATTCGTAGCATGTTCGAGTTCACTGCTTACCAGAACCCAGCCGTTCAAAGACTTGTAATCACTAGCACCATGCTGCCATAAGAGATCGGTCATTTCACGAGCCACAACACCATTCTCTGTAATGAAAATGTGATTTGAACATAAAGAAATGTTACTGACATTAGGCAAACCACGCGTCGAACAGGTAACACTTGCCCACCTTACAAAGTTAAGCAATTCAGAGCCTTTAACAGTGAGCAATAAGCAAACAGATTAATCACTGCAGTTGAAATTCTACACTGCCTCAATATTACAAAACAAACATATGTAGAAGATCTTACACTGGCCTCTACGATTGCGTAAAATTACTTACCAAATCTTGATGTCGCCCCTTCACGGTGGTCTACTGGTTATGGCACTCGGCTGCTGACACGAACGGGATCGAATTCGGGCCTCGGTGGCTGCATTTCGATGTAGGCAAAATGTTGAGACCCGCATGCCGTGCGAAGTCGGTGCACGTTAAAACCTCACATGCCTCTCAGTACCCCAGGTGGTAGAAACTTACGGAGACCTCCACTACGGCGTCTTTCATAACCAGAGCTGGATTCGGGACTTTAAGCCCCACAAAATAATCAAATCACATGTGGCTCTAAAGGCGAGCACACTATTTTGCTAGGTGAACAGGGTATAGAGTATCAGAGCACTGTGCATGAAAAGCTACAATTCAAGGTGATAAGATAACACGTAAATAGATGTGCATGTCATGCACTGCCAAAGCAACCAGAAAAGCCACTATGCATATTCACACGTGAGGTTGTTTTCGTTTGTTTAAAAGAGAACACCGTTATCACCTTCCCATGAATGGCGCGCTTGCTGTGATTGTTTGTGGGGAGGGACGTTATCACTTGTCTTACACGCAACGCAGGCCGCGTTTATCTTGCGTGTCACTTCGGGAATCGTGTCGATCATTCTTGAAGCTTCGCATGCCTGACCCCTACACCAGGGCTAGGTCAGCTAGTATACCCCCAGGTAAACGATAATAGCGCCACTAGCGCCAGTTTGTCCCCTGGCGTTTGGTAGGCCAAACTGTGAAACCAAAAAAACAATAAAAAATTGCTGATGCTGCTATGGCAACGCTTTTGTTGATGAGAGAGGGGGAAGCGCCGAGATGCTTGTCGTCTGCTATGCGCTCGACTCAGCGCGCGATCGCTTGCAATTTTTTTTCAGGTTGCGTTGCTGCTGTGTATCTTGTTTTCGACAACTTTCGTTTTCTATTTTCTCGAACTTTCAGCCCAGCCACAAAACATTTGTTTGTAAATATTTCTCGTTTGAATGCGCACGAGTCAGCATGCCTTGAAGCGCGACAGTTTTGTATGAGCAAGAAAACAGTGTAGTCAGAAAATGTGGTTTATTCACTCATCTTATTAGCACGCATTTCAAACGATAAAACTCAATAGATGCCACAATAGCACCAGAGCAGTGTATCTCGTACGATAAATACAAATGTTCGCATTCTGTATCGGTTACAAAAGCATAAGGAGAAATCTTCACACAACTCATCGTATACAGAATATCGCTGCAGGGGTCACCACGTTTATTGGCTGTACACACTTCTCCAGAAACGACAGTTCATGGTAACACGTTTGTGAATAATGAACTGATCATGCAGTGCAGATGACCTGCACGTTTAGCCCAACACTACCAGCCCCTTTTTCTATGAAGCTTGCCAGTCGAAATAACCTTCTATAGCAACCTAACTTCCTATATAACTCAGCTTGTTAATGTACCTTTACATACAGGGCAAATTATATTCACGTTATAACACTTGGCTATATTTGTCGATACGTCCCGTAAGCACTCGTTCAAAGCTGTAGCATTGCTAACAGGGCATCATTACAGAATTTTGCACTAGTATATTGCAGTAATTCCTCGCAATTTGTAATGCCCATATATTCTATCACTGTTTAGGCTTGAGTATCCCAATCCTACAACATCAAACAACAAATGACACCCTGCAGACATAGCTTTCTATTCAGAAAAAAAATGCATTATAGGCAAGTGTCGACGGTTAATCATCATTCGACATTGGGCTAGCACAGAGTCATGCGCAAAGGTATTACGGAACGCGCACCTTCGGGACATGGAAAAATGTTCACAAAAGTAGTTCAGATCTACAGCATTTAATGAATCAGCCTGGGCAGATAGCTCAGAACGAGCCTACTCTGACCGGTTTTCAAGACATTCCTCTAATATGCCTGAATCATATAAAGCATTTATTTTATAGAGCTCATAAGCTCAGCTTCGTGCATAATGTTGGAAGCATAGGACAAATCTGAGCTGTACTATTACTTTTGTAATTAGCTGGAGGTAATTTGTCATTTGACTTTCGAAGACGCCTTAACAAACCGGTGAAAGCGCCTCAACTTTGCTGGTACACTTGTGTGTGGAACAGTATGCTTTCTTCACTTACTAAAATATTTGACTTTTCTAGACGGAGCTTCTTCCTCCTCATTTGATATTAAAATGAAAGTATCCGTGGCAAGAATGCCGAGTACTATTAGTACTTGTGCAACTTCACCATATCAAGTACAATATCTCAAAATTCGTGCTCGCAGCAGTGAATTATAGCGCAACAATGTGAGCTATGAATGTCTGCACAAAGACAATACCATGCACGCTGTTTGCGCAGACAGTGAAATGTTTTGTTTTGCAGGGTTCGCGTAGGCACTTTCGGCGAAGTGGTCCGAACAGAGGCAGTAGCCGTCGTACAGTTGCTCCTGTGTGAGTCCCTCGAGGTCTGCCCTTTTGGCGTAATTTCGCCTTACGTCACACCTAGAAATTGAAACAAATGACACCATGGAAATCAATAAACAACACGTAAAAGCGACACTAATATAGAGAGGGCGAAAAACGGAGAAAAGTGTGTCACAGGTTCAAAAGCAAAGCGCAGCTTGGCCTTAGCGCAGGTAACACGAACTTTGCGTTACACGGAATGTAAGCAGTCACTGCTACGTAAATGATTTTGGGGGCTTATTTCTTAAGCATTCAGATGTGGTAGAGCCGCAACACGGAACTGGTCGTCGGAATGATCCAAAGCCGAACCAGTTCGTCGAAGAAGCGCATTCAGCTAACATACTTTGCGCGATTTCTTCTAGAATAAAAAGAAATTAAGAGCCACCGCTAACAAAACCGATACCGAAGTGAAATTTCCGTCTGCGCGCCAGCTGGCATCAAGCCGCTCATGAGAAACTGTCCACACGTAGCTTTACGTGCTTGCTACATTACTGAAAAATGCGCAGTGCCAAACGAAAAAACCCACTGTAAAGCGCCAACACCAGAAATCTTTTGGTTCGCCCTGTAGCTGATTCGATAAGGATAGCCCTCGCTTCTTCGTACCGAACAAAAAGTGTACTTACCTTTCGTCCGCTGGGAAATGGAAAAATTTCGCTGCGCTGTTTTTTCCCGAGTTGTGGCACCAAAAAGCACCGCAGTACGCCTTGTGTCCTTTTCCTAGTTTCGCCGACATTGCGAGCGCGTTCGTACTCACAAACACCGAAATGTTCACCTTCAAGGCCCTTCGAAGCAATTCCACACGTGCACAGCGAAAACGGCTGAAGCAGACGGACGGAATGGCAGAACAAAAGATAAGAGCGAAAGCGCCGCCCGTAGGCGCAACAAATGCAGCGTCTGGATAAATATATAGTGTGTTAAAAAATACCCCAGGACACATTTTATTTCTGCACATAATTGCATAACTTTACTTTATTCATGCGTAGGTTGCCAAGATAAGGCCACACGTGCGAACGTTGCTGAATACTCGCTTCCTATGAAAACAATGGCGGACGCTTTATTTCCAATACCGAAACTAGTCGAAGTGTCCGGCCCCTGCCTACACATCAGTGACTTCTGGAATTCCAGAGACAATGCGAGAACGCGCTATGACGCGTGTATAAAAGCCGACGCATTACGCCGCTTGTCAGTCTTTCCATAGACCGACGACTGTTCAGGCCGCTGTTGCTGTGAGTTGTGATTGGCCTTGTTTTGCTGCGCTCAAGTTCGCCTGATATCACCTTGAGTCCTCGAGCTTCGTCTCGAGTAGTGCGTGTGTCACGACCCGGGGATATCTGGTGGAAGTGCTTCTCGGTCTATGTGCCGTACGCCCCCGTCCAGCCGTGAGCCAAGCCCAAGCCGTCAAGAGGACGACTCCAACTCGGTCTTTCGAGTTAGCCGCGGACAACAAGGACTCCCGCCAGAATACCTGCCGCTTCCAGACAAGGACAAGAAGACAAGGGCTGCAACGAAACCGGCATCCACGATGACGGAAGCAAGATCTCAGGCAACCGTGGCCGTGGCCCAGCCCAAAGAGCCGTCTACCTTCCGCGGATCGTCATACGAGGATCCGGAAAGCTGGCTGGACTTCTACGACCGCGTCGCAGCTCTTAACAAGCGGGATCCCGAGGATAAGCTGCGCCATATATTTGGAGGATACCGCAAGGACTTGGTTCGAGAATCGAGAGTCAACGCTTCGAACCTGGGACGACTTCCGCGCTGCTTTCCTCCCAACCTTTGCAAGCGTCGTCCGCAAAGAAAGAGCCGCATCACTGCTTGATACTCGTGTGCAGCTCCCCAACGAAAACGTAACGATCTTCACGGAGGAGATCGCGCGACTCTTCCGTCACACCGACGCCGATATGTCAGAGGAGAAGAAGGTTCGCCTCCTCAAGCCATGACTTAAGCAAGAGCTTTTCGCCGGGTAAATAAGAAACCCCCCGAAGGCTGTACAGGAGTACCTCTCCAAGTTGACGACCATTGAGAAGACTCTTGAAATGCGCACCCGCAGATACGACCGGCGCATCACCCCAGACGTCGCAGAAGTCCGAGGACTTGGCCCCGACGACCTACGCGAGACTATAAGTGCTATTGTTCGTGAAGAACAGCGCCGGTTGTTTCCGTCGTCTCAGCCCCAGGTCGCTTCCCTCTAAGACATCGTTCGCGAGGAGGTACAGCGCTCACTGAGCGTTCCAGAACGACCGCAGCCACAACAGGAGGCGATGAACTACGCCGCTGCTGCACGCCGACATGCCGCCGATCCTCGCCCACGCCAGGACCCAACGCCTCAGCAGTTTGGTCGCCAGCCACCGCCGCCACCTCCAACGCCATCCCGATTGCCAGTAGTCCAGCGCGCGCCGAGGAAAACACGTTGGTCGCATCCCGAACCACCGCCCACTATGCTACGACTGTGGCGAAGCCGGGCACACTTACCACTACTGCCAGTACAGTGGGATAGAGCTGCGTGGCTTTGATGTGAGCGCGCCGCGTCCGCGCCCATGTGAGCGCCCTCGCGACATCGCCATCTACATCGCCGGATCGCAGTGGCATCGACGACGACCGTCCCTTTCACCTTCGCCTGGGCGCTACGTCTCCCCGGATCGCCGCCAGTACACCAGCCCCTCGCGGGGCCAACCTCCAAGCCCCTATCCGGGAAACTAAAGCCGGCAACCGATGGAGGTGCGGTTGCTGCACGACGCAATCCCGAAGATCCCCCGCCGCCGCCGACGATGACCACGACGCACGAAACCTCCCGACGTAGTGTAAGCACGCCGGCTGACCCGACTCTTCCCGAGAAAGCCTCGCCGCCGAAGCGACATAGCAGCGCCGGAGCAAGACAACGCAGCCGTAAACCGACGCCCCGACCAAACCGGAACGCAAGACGACGAACCACCGATCTCGACGTGATTATCTACGGGCACAGCGTCGCTGTCCTAGTCGATACCGCCGCCGACTACTCTGTCTTCAGTGGGGCCTTCGCCGCCAAGCTGAAGAAGGTAAAGACTGTCTGGAAAGGAACAGATATCCGAACAGCGGGGGCCACCTTATAACACCGACTAGAGCCTGCATGGCAAGAGTGACCATTGACAGCCAGATGTATTCGGCGAGTTTTGTGGTCCTGCAGGGATGCTCGCGAGACGTCATTTTAGGCACGGATTTCGTGGACCAGCACGGCGCAGTCATCGACCTAAGATCCAGATCAATCACGCTGTCCACGGATAATGCAACGCCGTCAGACTGCATCGTCGCTGATCATGCCCTGAATGTTACCGATGAGCCGGTAACCGTCCCGCCACTGGCCAGCGTCATCATTTCCGTAGGTACCAAAGCGCCTACCAACTTACAAGGCGTCATCGAAGGCGGCCAGTACTTCCTCCTAACTGTCACACGTGTGTCGCAAGAGCCATAGCCAAGCTGCCTAATGGCGAAGCCACGGTAATGGTGACGAACTTCTGCAACTAATACAGTCACCTGAATAGGGGTACGACGGTAGCGCATCTAAGTTAATTTGGGGAAGTAAGCAATGCCTTCGCCCTCACCAATTCTCGGGGACCCGCAACGACGACCACAGTGTCCGCGACCGCCTTCGACATCAATCAAGGCCTTTCCAGTCAACAGGAAGAGGAGCTAAACGCCTTACTCCTGCAACACAAGGACTGCTTCTCGTCTTCATTGAGGCTTTGTCAGATCCCTCTCGCGAAAAATCGCATCATAACCGACGAATATGCCCACCTTCTCCGTCAGAGCCCCTACCGAGTTTCGGCACGGGAACGCGAGGCCGTCAAGCAACAAGTCGACGAAATGCTGCGTGACGACATCATTCAACCGTCTACGAGTCCTTGGGCATCACCCGTGGTGTTAGTGAAGAAGAAGATGGAACCCTACATTTTTGCGTCGATTATCGTCTCCTGAACAAGATCACGAAGAAAGACGTGTATGCTCTGCTGCGGATAGACGACGTATTGTATCGACTCTACAACGCAAAGTATTTTGCGTCGATGTACCTCAAAACCGGCTACTGGGAAATAGAGAAAGACCAAGAGCCGACTGCCTTAATAACACCAGACGGCCTGTTCGAGTTCAAAGTCATGCCATTTGATCTTTGATCGGCGCCTGCAATGTTTAAACGGCTTAAGGGCACAATACTGGCAGGCTTGAAATGGCAGACTTGCCTCGTCTACTTGGACGACGTAGCCGTATTTTCTTCCAGCTTCGACTAATACCTCCGGCACCTGGATGCTGTTCTTCGGTTAATCAAAGCCTCGGGACTTTCCATGAACCCACAAAAATGCCGCTTCGCATACGAGTAACTGTTGTTCCTTAGCCCCGTTATTAGTGCAATCAGGGTGCACTCCCGACTTGCGCCCTCATCCGCAGAAAACAGGTAAGATCGCCGACTTTCCTGTGCCCACCGAAGAGAACGCGGTACGCCGATTTCTTGGCCTTTGCGCTTATTAAAGGCGCTTTGTCAACTTCTCGCGGATCGCCGAGCCGCTGACGTACCTCACGAAGGCCGACGTCAACTTCAAATGGGAAACGCCGCAAGTCGAGGCATTTCAAGAGCAGATGCGATGCCTGCAAACGCCGCCAATACTCACGCACTTTGACGAAGAAGCCGACACCGAAATTCACACGGACGCAAGCAGCACAGGGCTCCGCGCTGTGCTTGTGCAGAGGACCGACGGATTTGATCGGATTATCACTCACACTAGCCGGTCACTTTAGAAGGCGGAAGCGAATTACTCACTCACGGAAAAGGAATGCCTTGCCATCATCTGGGCTACATGACATTTCCGCCCCTACCTGTAAGGCAGGCCTTTCAAAGTCGTGAGTGACCACCACGCCTTGTGTTGGCTAGTTAATTTGAAAGATCCATCAGGAGGCCTCGCACGATGGAGTCTTAGGCCGCAAGAATTTGACATCACTGACGTCTACAAGAGCGGACGGAAGCACTCCGACGCCGACTGCTCGTCGATCCGCCGCCCCAGGGTGACCAAGCCGATGACTCTTTTTTGGGACCCATAAGTACCAACCACTTCGAAGAAGGCAAATGAGCGGACCCAGAGCTTAAGAGCCTCATGGACTACCTGGAAGGCAAGACCGCCGCCGTGCCGAAAGAATTCCACCGAGGAGTGGCTTCGTTTTTCCTGCAGAACAACCCTCTTCCGAAGAACTTTTCACCGCTCCGCGCCGACCACCTCCTCGTGGTGCCTTCAGCGTCGTGTCCGTAGGTTCTGGAAGCTTTACACAACGACCCGACAGCCGGAGACCGGTTTTTCTGCACACTATCAAGAATACAAGAGAAGTACTACTGGCCTCGCCTCACTTCCGACATCGCCCAATACGTGAAGACACGCAGAGACTGTCAGCGATGCAGACCGTCGACAACTAGGCAAGCCGGTCTTCTGGAACCCATTGAACTACCCTGACTGCCGTTCCAGCAAGTCGGCACGGACTTACTGGGGCCGTTCCCGACGTCGACTTCTGGGAATAAATGGATCGTCGCAGCGACTCGCTGCCTAACCCACTGTGTCGATAACAGTGCCACTGAGGTCGCCAAGTTCTTCATTGAGAACATCGTCCTGCATCATGGAGCCCCGGAGGTCCTCATCACGGATAGAGGTACGGCCTTTACTGCTGACCTAACGTACGAGATCTTGAGGTAGTCACAGAAACCACCGCAGAACCACCGCCTACCACCCGCACACGAATGGCCTTACCGAGCGTCTAAATAAGACCATCGTCGACATGCTGGCTGTGTAGGTTGACGTCGAACACAAGACGTGGGAAGCCCACACAAGACGTGGGGCGTGTGACGTATCCGCGGATTTCATTTTCTCGGTTGCTTGCTGATCTTCGGAACATAAGATACGGGCAAGATGGGCGGTCTGTCCGTCTGAAGTGAGTTAATGCGGGGCGACGTTCTCACGAAGGAACAGCCAAGCAGACGATGGGCCCAGGTGAGCGCGCTTCATGGGCATGCGCTTACTCTCGCCCTGTTTGCAACTTGGCTCCGTCGTACGGCGCTGATGCACAAAAAAGTCGGCGCTCGCGCGGGATAGCTAAAGATTTGGGCGGCTGTACATGTTCGCCCAATAAACAGTTCGCCTGGTGTCACCTTCATTCCTGCGTGCGTCTCGAGTGCTGCCTGTGTCACGACCCAGTGACAATATTTATGGACTGAAAACGTCAGGCGACTACATACCTGTATCGGACCAGTAATCAGCATGACAGCCAGTGTGGCTGTGATCATCTAGTTGTCAGTTTATTCACAGGGTCACTTTGATAGTCCGCTCTGTGCAGCGTCCCTCAGATGAACTAGCATCAAGAAAGTTGAGCTTATCTTGCGTAGTGCACGAGTAAGGCGCGATGCATCGTCTTTCCTGAGGAAAATGTAAACGGACTGGGCAGCTATTTGCATATGTACTGCTATTTACATATGGCTGAAGGCTGCACTTAACAAATGAGGACATAGAAACAGAGAGAGTTCACAGCATTCGGTGAAAGTCTCGATCGTAGTCCAGTTGTCGTGGTGGTCTTGTCGCTCTCAGTGACCTTCTGGAAGCTAGTGTTGGGCCACTTGGTGCACCTGTAGTAGTTGAGTCAATAGTGAGCGCCCTGTCTTCAGCGTCCCGCGTAGATCTTGAGCTGTTGGGCTCTCTGTTGCTCTCGCCTGGAACGAGGCGAGAGCAACGGAGAGCCCAACAGAACGAGGTCGTTGTAGGAGGCTACTGTGGTAGGTAGCAATAGCTTGCGCTTGCACCTGAGGAAGCTCCCTCCGTGCGTGACAACGTGGTACGACCTTGGATATGTTGACGGCTTCAAATCCCGCTTTTTGGTGGCCCACCATCCGCGCTGGACTCACTCAACGTCGCTTTCATGGAGTGGGGCTTGTGGCTGCACGCACGACTGAGCCTGACGGCTCTTGACTACTCGGTGGGAAGGACCACGCTGGTAGTCGGTGCCCCTACCGCGTCCGTAGTCAGTGCCCCTGGAGAATCTCTGCAGGTGCCAGTCCGCATTGCAGAGGAGAGGTCCTATAGGCCAGAAGAGCCAACCAGAAATCCTTTTTAGCTTATGTGTCCTTCTGAAGAAATCTCTTCTCGACGTGTAGCCCTTTTCGTACAGCCTATTGGAACGTGTGAATCCTGGACTGGACGTAATGTGTTTCAATTCATAAGTGCCCGCAAATGAAGCAAATTCACTGCTTGAAAACTAATGGCCATAGTCCAAGAGCACTTCTATAGGTATACCATAACGTGCAAGAATAGCACGAGTGGCGTCAATGATGGTTCTAGCAGTAATATTGCGGAGGCATTTGACTTCCTGGAATTTTGATAAATGCATCCTAGATACACACGTCTACGATGCATTTGCCGCCATAGCAAAAGATATCGATGCCTTTGCGACACCATGGTTGGTAGGGCAGGGAACGCATCATCAGTGGTTCCTTTGACAGGCCAGAAGACGAGACCTGGCATCACATTTGGCGACGCCTAGGTGCCCTTCCTGAACCCTTTGCAAAGTCTCACACTTCATGCTCCAGGGAATCACGACCTTGGGCCACTTGAACAAGACACCCTTAATCGAAGAGAGCTCGGCTACAAAAGGCCTCAACGGGCCCTCTGTTGGTTCACCCGTGGTAAAGTTCTACAGCACTACTTTCAAAGAGCTGTCTTTGACAGATCCCTCGGGAAAAGGCTTTCATATTGCGTCGCTGATATATGAGGATACCGTACTTACTGCATGCAATTCTGCGTCATCGGTACCGACCTCATGACTGCCTTCGCTGCTGGGCGCTGTCGACAGCATATCAGCGAGCATGAGCTCTTTGCCTGGAACGAAAGGCCTGTCAAAGTTGTATTAAGCAATTGCATAAAAAAGCGTTGCAGCCTGGGTCGCATATCGCCGATCGCTTTCTTTGATATGGCAATCAAATGGCCATGGTCGGTTTTGATGATAACCTTTCTGCCATACAAAATGGTCAAACTTCTTGCAGCCGTATGCGATGTCAAGGGCTTCTTTTTGCATTTGGCAATAGCACATTTCCGCTTCAGTAAGTGCTCTTGATCCGTGCGCTATAGGTTTCCATGCGCCGTAGCAGTGCTGCAGTAGCGCGCCTCCTGCGACACAGCGTGACGGGTAACATGAAACGTTTGTTTACCGTCCTGGATCGAACACCGCCAGCAACGGCTGGCTACTCATTCTGTGGCAATATTGACGCGATTTTTCTTCGTGATTCAGAGTCCATTCGAAGGCTGCACCTTTCTGAATTATGCTGCGCAGCAGCTTCGTCCTCTGAGCTAATGTGAGAATAAACTTGCTGAAGGAATTCACAACGTCTACCATACGTTGTGCTGCTTGCTTATCGCGTGGCTTAGGAATCTGCAGCATTGCCTGAAAGGGTGAAGGATTCGGCTGTGAAAGAGTGAAGGATTCGTATGTCGCCTAGGAAGTTTACCTGAGTGACGCGAACGACGCATTTAGCCCCACTTTCTCTGCTGCTTTCACCATTTGTCTCAGTCGTTCGTCGCCCTCTTGCCTTGATGATCCCAAAGCAAGTATGTCATGGACACACATTTTGTTTCGAGGCAAATCCATAAAATGTCGTTAAGAGTTTTCTGAAAGACTTACGAGGCTGATGATATGACAAAAGGCAATCGGAAAAAATGGTAACGACCGACTGGCGTTACGACAGTGCAGATTCTCGATGTTTCATCATGCAGCGGAATCCCGTAGAATCCTAAATTCGCGTCTAGTCGCGTAAACACCTCGGCTCCAGTGAGCTCCGATTCAATATCTTCTCGCCTTTTGCATTTGGAAGTGTTCCCCCTTTATGGTCTCGTTTATTTTGCGCGGGTCCATTCACACGCGCAGCTTTTCGTCTTCCTTGCGCACTGTGACGACAGGGCTCACCCATTCAGTAGGCACCATGACTTTTGCATTATTGCCTTCACTCTCCATGCGATACTTTCGAAGCGGCTCTTTCAAGGCCATGGGTACTCGACTTGCTGGCTGGACGACTGGGAGTGCTCCTTCGTGCAGGACCATGCGGCAATAGCGTTGAAGACATGTGCCAGAAAAACAATGACGAAACTCCTTCACAACTATTTCTGAACTAGCTTGCGCAATGCTGTCTACATGTCGAGCTACTATTCCGAGGGTAAAATCATGGAGCATGTTATACACTCTCACCTAATGCACTTCCTTGACACCAATTTTCTTCATCCTTCCCGGGCACGGATTTCGTAGATCTTTATCATGTGAAACCCAACTTGGTTTATTTCTTCATGGTCTACATTCTAATCTCGACCATAACCTCCACACCGATGCTATCTTTCTCGACTTCGCTAAAGCATTCAATACAGTTCCACGTAAACACCTATTACTAAAACTTTCCCAGCATAACTTGCACCCGAACATTCTTGCATGGATCACAGAATTTCTGATCAACCACTCCCAGTTTGCCTCACTTAAAAATAACCGTTCCAGCTCCCTCCCAGTAACATCCGGTGTCCCCCAAGGATCTGTACTCGCACCCCTCTTGTTCCTCATATATATTAACGACCTGCCCACACATTTATCCTCCCATATCCATTTATTCGCCGATGACCCTGTCATCTATCGCACAGTTACTAACATTCCTGATCAAACTACACTCCAACAGGACCTGAACCTTGTGCAACAGTGATGTAATTTTTGGTTAATGAAGCTTGATCCCACGAAATGCCAGCTCGTTTCATTTGAACGCCAGCATAATCCTTTATCATTCTCATACCAAATCTCCAGCTCCGCTATCGAACAAGTTCAGTCATACAAATACCTAGGCGTCGCCCTATCCTCTAGCCTTTTCTGGAATGCACACATCAGCAACATTGTCACGAATTACCGCCGGAGAAGATCTCGGAGGGTTGTACTACCGAGCGTGGGAGAGGGAGTGAGAGACGCTTGACGACAGTAGCGTTTTGTCACAGCAAACCAAACTTTTATCACACGGCAAACCGACAAGTGAACAAAATATATATAAGCCAAAAATATAATCAACACAGAGATGCTTACTAATCTAAATTAATGATGGGGTTAAGTCTCAAATTGGCGCATTGCTTAGTCCTGAGTCTGGCCACTGTGGCCTCGCCGACGCCGTCGCGATGAACACACGGAAAGTTCTTACGTTGCGGGCGCGGTCCCCACTCGTCGTCACCAAGTCCGCTGCCGGTGTAGAGACTCGTCGGGAGGAAGTCGTCGCTGTCCTTTACGACGGCTAGAAGAGACCGCTTGCTTCCGAAGCCGTCGCCCCGTCTCCACTGATGACGTGGCCTGACCCAGGGTTAGGCCTAGCCGCCAGGCTAAGTACGAGTACGGTTCCCCGCTCGCAGTGGTGACGCGTCGCGCTGGTGAATTTCTGCTGGCCGACCTTCGAAGGGGGAGTGTTGGCGGCGCGTCCGGAACCCTCGGCTGCAGCACCTCCGCGGAGCCTCGCTCGAATCTTGGCCGAGGTCTACAGCTACGCCCCGGAGTACCAGCGTCTCGGGCTCCCGAGCTGAACGCCCGCCGTTCCCGTCGACAGAGCGAAGCTGCCGATGCGTCCTTCTTCGGCCGTAGCCAAGCAGACAATCCCCTTGCTCAGCGCTGCTGCGCCCTTTTCATGCCTCGTTTCACGCGCCACGAGCGCACGTGCTGCTTCATCGGCGAACGGTCTTCGCCGTCGTCGTCGTCTGCTCTGCGCCGCCTCCCTTTGACTCATGACATGGGCCCATCTTTTCAGGAGTTTTTTCTGAAAAAACTCCCACTACCGATCCTTTGCGGGTAGTGACTGTGACTCTGCTGTGGCATGGGTGCTGCTTGTGTCGACGTAGTATGTACCTCACTTCACTGTCTCACACAATACACTACACACACTACCTCGTTCGCACACTGCGCGCATTGTTCACCACATTTGAGCGTTCACTGAGTTCACACTCTCAGGCCACACGCGCACGTCACCCGCGAATTTCGCAAGTCACGTTGCACCACACACCAATTCACCACCCATAACACTAATACAACGTTTACTTTTACCCCGACTGAATGTTCAGAAAGTTTAAATTGCTGTCCTCTATTGGTCTCTTACACCAACTGAGCATACAATGCTCAAAAGAAGTCAATAACTCCCAAAGCCTCAAAGAATATTCATCACTTTCACTTGCAACTCCTCACACTCCTGCCTCAATGAGTATATCGGCACAAAAGAACTCAATAATCACTCCAAAACCTCAAAGAGTATTTATCACTTTCACATCGTTTTCATCCTATTATCCCAATCACTGAGTGTACAAAATGAGACACGAAATCAGCACTAGTTCAGTAGCATCGGAGCATATTCAACACATTCACTTCCAGATTATACATTAGCATCACCACTATCTTCCCCTTCTCTCAAATCATTGGCTACCAACGGAGCATACACTGCCTTGCTGCAACAATACATTGTGGTATGCCTATTGCCTCATTGCTCTATAGCGCTCTTACTATATTGTCTTTCACCGCTACCTCTATACACAAGATTGACAATAACATTCTTCCCTTTCCATTTACACCTCTAAATCTCTACAGGCTATGTCTGCGTCCTTTCAAAGGCTTCCATGTTCCTTTCCTTTCAACCACCTCTAACACCTCGTGCTTCGTTTTTTCTTTTTTCCTTACTCCTATGTCATTTTTTTGCTGTTCCTCCTTTCTCTTTAGCTGGATCGATGCTTTATCTTATCTCATCTATCTGCGCCCTTTCAAATCTTTCCATGTTCTTTCAAAAACCGGTATCCCTTAAGATCTCCCGCTTTATTTTTTTCTCTTACAGGCCTCTAAAACCGTTCTATTGGTTTTTGTATCATTAAGTGCTCCAGCTCCACTATTGTACATGCTATAAGTTACCTATCTCTCTTCTACCTTTCCAGTCACTTTCCTATTCATTGTCCATTAAATCTCGCCAAGCTCTTTCTCTTCCCTAACAACTAAACAGTACTTGCTATAATTTCTCTGATCTATTTTTCCCGTCCGTATGTCTTTGTCCTTAGTCCTGTCCCTGTTCATTTCCATCAAAGGCTATCCTTTCCTAAACCCGCTTTCTTTTCTTTAGTGGCCAGAGAAAAAACCTCTCCGCATTAACTCTCGGCTTTCTCCCAGTCGACAGCTCGCGCCACTCACTCGCGCGCCTCCTCGCATGTGCTCGTCGCCTCAAACGCTCGCTACGGCGGCGGTGTTTGTTAGCATTGACAACCCTTTTCCGGCGTTTATTTGCTGAATTCCCTCGAGAACGCCTGGTGCGGCCGCTGCATTTGGTATCTTTCCGGGTCAAATGCCTCATCAAACAATTCTCTGTCGCGCGGCTCCTTGCTGCGCACCGTCGCGACCACCTTGTGCGACGCCTGCGTTTGTCCTCTTTCCAACGAAAACGCGCCTTCAAAACGTTCTCTCTCGCGCTTCCACCTCCTGCACGCGGTCGCAAACCATTAGCCAGATATTGCTCACCAACAACCTTGTCGCGAACTCCTTCATACGTCTTGTCTGTCTCAGACAACTCTATCCACCTCTCAAAATAATTAGTGAGGCGACACGCAAACTGCTTGCCTGTTTCGGAATCTTCCGGTTTACATGACCTGAACTTCTCCCGGAAACCTTCGGCGGTCAACCGGAACCTCTGCAATAAAGTTTTCTTGACCTTGTCATAGTCTAATGACTCTTCTGCAGTCATACGTCCGAACACACTCAATGCTTCTCCCACTAAACACAGGCTTAAGGCGCTAGCCCACTCGCTCCTTGCCCAGCCTTGCCCGACCGCTATCCGCTCGAAGCGATGTAAATATGCATCTAAATCGTCCCTCCGCTCATCAAAAGGAGCCATCAATTTCCTGGGGCAAATCTGCTTTGGCCTGGGCGAAGGAGGGCCGGATGACGCCGATCTCGGTGAACTCGAGCCAGTGCGAGAGCCTACGCCTATCTCAGCTAACCTTATCTTTAGCTCTAGAATTTCTTTTTCCCGCTCATGTTGTTCATCGCGTTCCTGCCTAGCGCGTTCAAAGAACGCCATCGCCTCCTCCTTAGACATGTTCAAATCTTTCACTATTGCCGCCAAACGTTCCCAATCCGCCATCTTCGCAACCCCCGACGATCATTCGTGACTGGGCCTGGAGATGTTAAATCCTGGCAAAGGCTCGCCAATTTATTTCACGAATTACCGCCGGAGAAGATCTCGGAGGGTTGTACTACCGAGCGTGGGAGAGGGAGTGAGAGACGCTTGACGACAGTAGCGTTTTGTCACAGCAAACCAAACTTTTATCACACGGCAAACCGACAAGTGAACAAAATATATATAAGCCAAAAATATAATCAACACAGAGATGCTTACTAATCTAAATTAATGATGGGGTTAAGTCTCAAATTGGCGCATTGCTTAGTCCTGAGTCTGGCCACTGTGGCCTCGCCGACGCCGTCGCGATGAACACACGGAAAGTTCTTACGTTGCGGGCGCGGTCCCCACTCGTCGTCACCAAGTCCGCTGCCGGTGTAGAGACTCGTCGGGAGGAAGTCGTCGCTGTCCTTTACGACGGCTAGAAGAGACCGCTTGCTTCCGAAGCCGTCGCCCCGTCTCCACTGATGACGTGGCCTGACCCAGGGTTAGGCCTAGCCGCCAGGCTAAGTACGAGTACGGTTCCCCGCTCGCAGTGGTGACGCGTCGCGCTGGTGAATTTCTGCTGGCCGACCTTCGAAGGGGGAGTGTTGGCGGCGCGTCCGGAACCCTCGGCTGCAGCACCTCCGCGGAGCCTCGCTCGAATCTTGGCCGAGGTCTACAGCTACGCCCCGGAGTACCAGCGTCTCGGGCTCCCGAGCTGAACGCCCGCCGTTCCCGTCGACAGAGCGAAGCTGCCGATGCGTCCTTCTTCGGCCGTAGCCAAGCAGACAATCCCCTTGCTCAGCGCTGCTGCGCCCTTTTCATGCCTCGTTTCACGCGCCACGAGCGCACGTGCTGCTTCATCGGCGAACGGTCTTCGCCGTCGTCGTCGTCTGCTCTGCGCCGCCTCCCTTTGACTCATGACAAACATCATATCATCCGCTAACAAATTCCTCGGTTTCTTGAAGCGTCATTTGCGCCATGCACCATCAGGGATAAAACTTCTTGCGTACAAAACCCTCATCAGATCTAAACTAGAATATGCAGCGCCCATCTGGGACCCCCCCAGGTGTACTTAATAAACGACCTCGAGTCTGCACAAAACTGTGTCACTAGATTCATTCGTTCTTCATATTCAAACGACGTCAGTATACCATCCCTAAAACGTGAATGTAATCTTGCTAATCTTTCTGTGCGTCGCCGTATCGCCAGTCTACGTTTGTTTCACAAATTGTTTCACAGTTCCCTCAACCAAGCACTGTACATCATCCCACCGACGCGCGTACCTCACCGCACGACTCATCCTTATTCAGTTGCACGCGCACATGCTCGCACTACTACTTTTGCGGCCTCATTCTTTCTTCGCACAGCAATGGACTGGAATGGCCTCCCCCGTGACATTGCAGCCATCACATGCTCATCGACTTTTGCGGACAACATATCTGCTTATTGTTCATCATGAAGATAACTCTCTGTAACCCTCATGTGTAAACCCACCCCTCATATAATACCTGTGGTGTCGTCGTTTCGGTTTCGCTTTTCACATTCTCTTCGCCCCAGGGGGCGCGACGCAACCTATATAATTGCTGGCACACAGAATAAAGATGCTCTTCGTCTCAACGTTGAGTGCGGCGTGGTACCGTTCTTCTCCGGCGCCGGCGTTCTATACTGCCGCGGCGCCGATACAACAATACCCCCTAACCGGGGTCCTTAAGCTATTAAAGTGAAGTCTCGCATGCCTGCAGACCGAGAATCGGTTGAGCTCTCTGGCTGACAGTGAAAAAGTCCTGAACGGTAGTACGGTCATATGGCCGGTCATCTTGCCTAATAATTCCGAGATGTTTGATCTCGTTTCCAGCGTAAGATCGTAAGAGTGCACTGCTGGGCTTTAAGTGTGCTTAGGGTTGATTTTTGAGTACAGCGTCTCCGTCAGTAAATTAGCCTTGGACCCAGTGTCCACATTACACGAAATGAGCTTTCCACGAACTTTTCCCGTGACAATCCAGTCTGAACGATTGCTACAATCGCGAGAATTTCAAAATCATCATCACTTCCAGGCATCTCGCCCACTTGCGCCTTTGTTTTGCCGCACGTGGCGAAGTAATTTCTATGACACCCACGGCATGTTTTTCCCAACGCTGGGCATTTGCGTGGTGCGTGTACCCGGATGCACTGCATTTACGACATCTCTGCCGCTTAGCCTGTCAACCACTGCGTTTTTCGTGCAGGGCATCTACTGGCTTGTGCCATCGCGTCCACATTTCTCGGTGTACTGCTGTTATCTCAGCTGCCTCGCGAAATTCCTCGGCCGTTTGCAACGTTAACTTGTTGTAAGACAAAAGCTTTTCCCGAGTTTTATCGTCGTGTGCGCCAAAAACAATTTGGCCTCTTATCATTGAGTCCGCTTGCTCTTTAAGTTCCATGTTGATGCCTTTGCCTTCAAGTCTCGTAAGAACTGTTCAAAAGGCTCACCTGGCTCTTGCTTTCGGGTACGGAACAGGCAACGCTGATGTACCTCATTGACTCGCGAAGCGCGGTAATCATCGAATTTCTTGATTACTACGTCGTAGGCGTCCTTGTCCTGGTCTTCCGTGAAACTAAACGTGTTGTACACTCTAAAAAAATCATAGCATATCCACGAGGTGATTGATGGTGAAGTGGGCAAAGCTCCGGAAGTTATGGGTGTCGGATCGCCGGTGGGGCATGGACGAAGCGGAGCGGCGGGCGCGGAGGGCCACGGCGGCTCGTGCTCGTCCCCAGGATCCCGCGGTGCGAGCCCGAGAAGCGGCGGCGAAGCGAGCGCGGCGCCTGGCGGATCCCGAGACGGTGCGCGCCAATGACGCCACGGCGCAACGTGCACCCGAGCAGCGGACCCCGAAAGGCGAGCCCGAGAAGCGGCGGCGAACCGAGCGCGGCGCCTGGCGGATCCTGAGACGGTGCGGGGTAGCTACGATGCTGCCGCAGCGCCAAATCGGTCTCCGTCGATGGGCCGGGCGGGCGTCGTCTTGGAACGGCGACGATCCAGGAGACTGAAGAGAGGCACTCGTTACCCGCGCACCCAGTTACAGCCCGCGCAGCAGCCAATCGGAGAGTAGCGGCACTTCCACAGCCATCTAGTGGCGATTCACACAAGCGCACTATTGCACACACTTCTATTGGACCAACGCCATCTAGGAAATGAGACGAGAAATTGTGATGACGACACAGATTGTGTACAGCGCCATCTAGAATATCATCACTGAACTGCAGTTTGTATGTACCTCTATGAGACAGCGCCATCTATTATACTGTTCGGGAGATACTGCCGGTTACGCGTGACGCGTGACAAGGTTAGACTAAGAGGAGCCTCGCCCCTAAAACAAAGAGAGTGCTGGGCACTCACTTTGTGGGACTACTTTCCTGTCTAAATAGAGCTCCCTTTTCCAGAGTAGATCAACCCCATTTTATGCGGAGCACAGTAACCCCATGAGGCATGACCTTAGCACTCCACCTGACAGGGTACCGATACTCTCGCCAAAACATAGTAGGACGCCTCCGAAGGGGAGTCGAAAACTCTCAAGAGAGCTCTACTACCCCACCAAGTGGGGTGCTAGTACTCACCACAAGGAATAGCAGAGACAAAAATATGAAAGCAAACACTGCGTTTTCCGAGCACGCTGCAATAAGCAGGCATTTAATTATATCAGACTGAACATAGAATATGCAGCTTGACATGACACACGTACAGATAGAGCCAGTCACACAACTACAGCAAAGCACACAACCCACAGCATACTCGCGATACACAGTTTTACACTGAAGTCCCGTATACTTGACCCGCTATGTAGCGCCAGTGGTAAAATACTGTTCTGCGTAATTAAACAAACAGCTGGCATAGAACAGGTGTGTATTTAGCGTTGGCTCATAGGTAGCCGTTCGCCACGCAGACCTGTTAATCTAAACGCGCGGAACCTACAAATGTCTTTTAGATTAACGCATTCCTACCATGAGCTCGCATTCTGTTTTACGGGCAAAAGCGCGTTCGCAGTGCTTGTTCGCGAAGATGCAAAATGCACCTCCGCAATCAAGCACGAATATATTAGCGGCTGAATTTCATCAACACCAGCGAAGCAAAGCGCCACCCGGGGACTACTCTACCACCCGCTTCATTCCGACGGCGTCCCCTTTCGAGTCCGTCGAGCAGCGACCAACCACTGGTGATCACAAAATATGTACTCCTCGTTCCTCGTTACTCTGCACACAAATGAAGTATAGGTCTCTGCTATCAGAGGTGTCTAGGGTAATATAATGTACTTACCAGACTTGCGGACGGGACGGATCTCAGTCGCGGCGACGCGCTCATTGATCGTCATACGGCTCGATGCCGAAGTCGTAGCGAAGCCCTTTTGTTTACATGTATAAGTTATGTCCAGTGAGTTCTCCGAAACTAGCCGTCGACGATCACAACAGCTTATTGTGTCGCTGAAAGTGTATTCCTCTTCTTTTCGCACATGTAAGCGAATAATCCAAGGGGTGCTCGTTGGCGGGTTTCACTAGCATGGGTACGGCCGTTCGATCGGGGAAAAGCAGGAGAGGCAGGTGGCGATGACTCCCGTCGGTTGAGGCTCGTAGTCGAGGAAGGCACCGTTCATTAAAGGTGCACTGCACGCGTTTGTGGGCGAAAGCTTGTAAGCTTGTACGTTGTAGGAAGGCCGCTGCTAGTTGCATGGGAAAACACTTCACAAAGCGGCTGTTGTCTTCTTTAGTGATCTGCCCCCACCCCAGCCGCCATGTTTGTGGCTGCGAATGCGAGCATCACATGGGTGGAGCAGGAGTGGAATTGCGTTTTACTCTTATGCCGCAAGAGTTACAGACATTTCACTCCATCCGACGTTATCCTAGAGTAGACGGATGCCCTAAAGAGTAGCCCGGTCGTTTCACTCCTGCGAAGTCGGCTCCAGTTTTTAGAGTGTACAGCTCGATGGCTTCTTCTCCAGCGACGCTCAATAGAAACGCAGTTCTTGTCGAAGCGCTTCGTTTCTTCGTAGGCTCTGTGGCCGTCAAGAAGAGCTCTAACCGTCGCTTGAAGAGGCCCCATCGCTTCCCTATGTCGCCTTCATACCGCAGCGGCTCAGGAGGATTCACGAATTCTATTCTAGCATTACTCAGACGGGCGGCTGGGAGCACGGGCTAGATGCTTGAGACACCACGCATTGCGCCAGGAATCAACATGACAGCGTGATCAACTAGTCGATTTATTCAGCCGGTCACATTCATAGTACACTCTGAGCAACGCCCCTCAGATGAAGAAACTGTAGCATGTAGAAGGGGGGGCTACGCCCGTTGAGCTAAATCGTGCGTAGCGCACGAGTAAGGCGCTATACAATACGCCGACATCACAAATCTCAGAACACAGTGCACTGACAGAAAGCATTTGGCATTCTTTCGAGCAGTAATGGGAGAGCATGCATACCAAAGCACACGAAGAATGGGGAATGCATGCCATCGGTTGCCAAGAAACTACGAACAAGACAGTGTCAAGGCTCGCATGCCAAGTGTGTGTGGGTACATGAAGCATATTGACGGCTACCTGACAGTCCAATATTTCCCTGTTATTCAGTCAATACATTCACACGTGCTGCGCGGCATGAACAAGCAGGCACATAGCCTCGTTGCAATACTTTCATTTTGTAGAGTAGAACTACCATATATCTGAAAAAATACTACCAACTTCAGTATGTTAAAGGGGTCCTGAACCACCCTCCGGGCTTGGTGAAAAAACATATTCTACGGTTTGCCTACGCTGTAACGAACATCTCAGCCAAATGCTGTAGTCATCCGCGAAGCGTAGCGTTCACAAGCGGAGCGCAAAGCTTCCACTTCTTCAAGAGCCCTCAACTCAAAAAAGCGGCTTCTCCTCACGCTCCTTGAATCTGCTCTATTTCGTCATAGAGCATTTACAAGGAGCGTCGCTGCTATTGGCCGATGGCAGACAAGCCCGCCTCGGCTGTGTGCGGGCCCTTCGCAGCGCGCCTTTTTTAAAACCGTAAGCGCGTGCGTGCCGTGCGCTCGCTTTCCTTGCGTTGTGAGCACCTATATAGGCAAAATAGTTGCTGGAAATATGTAAAAATATATTTCTTAATGCGCAAGCCTCATAGATGCTGTTGGAAGGCGTCCGTAAACTACCTCGGCGTGGACGTGAACGGTGCGGTGCGAAAGTCACCATAAATATAGTTTTCCAAGAAGCCAACAAATGCATGCCTGCAGCGTGTAATACATCACAAAGTAATCCCAAACTTTAATTCATCAGTGGTTGTAGATGGGTTTATTCCCTATGGTACTCCAATGCGCCACCGTGTAGTGCTCGTACTCAATAACGTGGCTGGAGTCGAACCCAAAATATTTCTTCTACAAGGTAGATTAAAGGACTAGGTCTGATTAGGGTGTACTTGAGTGGATTAGAGCTCATTAAGGCGCATTAGGGTGGATTAAGACAGACTAGGGTGCATTAAGGTGGACTATGGCATATTATAGAGCAGATTACACTAGACTTAGATTAGGGTGAATTAATTATTACATCAGATTAGCATTGACTAAGGTAAATTAGTTTCGAATGAAATCATTACGTCTGTAATGTTTGGCTTAATTTGGCGTAACGTACTAATCTGAGCTTATTGAGACTTGACTTAGTCTTAACTTAATTAGTCAGGAAGTAATTAGCGATACACTAATTAGACTCGGTCTAATTAACTTATACCTGATGATACATTGTATAATACGCTGGTCTTCATTACTCATGATATAATTATGCTTGGGTAATTAGTCATATCTTAATTATACGTGGCCTAATTAGTACAGGCCTAGTTACGCTGTTCTTTGACATATTATCTTAATTAGATATCGCTTGATGAATACTACGTGAAATAGACTTGATTTAATCAGTGTTAGCCTAATTAGTCCTGAAATGTTTAGTCTCAACTTAATGAGGCTTGACCTTGAAGTCTTAGCATAATTTACCTTTCATTAATAAGTGCTAGCTTAGGTTCTACTTAACTAGTAATAACCTAGCTATGTGCGATTTAATTAGTACTAGTTATTTAAACAAGGTATAATTAGAAGCTTTCTTACACTAGATTTGTTCATATCAGCTAAATTAGGCTTCGCATAATCAGACTTACCTTAATTAGACATGGTCTATTAGTATCATGGCTTAATTAATTATAAATCATTAGTATCCGCTTAATTAGGTGTGACTTGCTTGTCATAGCTCAATTCAAGTTGAATCAGTTCAGTTTGGCTTGGTTTGGCTTAGTTGGATTAGTCCTGTCTGAACTAGGCGTCAATTAATTATTCCTAATTTGGCGCCTTTGAATTAGACTTAGCCTTACCTAACTAGTCCTAGGAATCTTAATTAGGCTCCATTGAATTAGACTTAGCCTTACTTAACTAGTCGTAGGAAGCTTTGTCTTTACTACAGCTGGCATTGTTATGCTAGCATTACATAGCTTAGCGGAGTTTTCGGCAGATTTCCCAGTTACACCAATAGCTTAAACAGCTTCACTGTTAAAATTGAACTAGTGTATTCACACATTAAATCAATCCATCCATCTTACCGCATGCCGACGCACCTTATTCCACATTAACCTGTCGGCAAGGGTCCGAGTTGTGAAGGTCTTCCTTTCGAGTCATAGTAGTCACGTTCGAGCCTGGCAGCATGATTATCCCGTCTACAATCAGTAATCAACAATTAACTAACTTGGGGTTATGCAGGACAAGGTGGAGCAGCGTTGGTAGTTGCGCTGTTTGTCCTGACGCCGCGTTATGCGCAATATCGACGACAAGCAGCGCACTGACAAAGTAAACGCGCACACCTGCGGGCCTAAACGTGTGTGACGAACGAAAAGAAAGCTTCGGAGGATCGAAAAAAAATGCGGTGATCGCGGGGGCACGCGACCGAGCCCAGGCGCGAAGCGGGCAGGCGGCCACAAGCGCTCGGCGAAGAAGCAGTCCCCGGTAGTCGCGCGCTTTTCGTCAGCCACTCTGACCAGCGCCTCCTCTGATACGTCCCTAAAGTCTGGTGACGTAAAGCGGTGGGCGGGGCACCTCCTTCGACACCGCCCTAAGGAGCTCTGTACCCTCTATTCCGCAGAGTAGAAACAGGACTGGAAAGGGAAGTTTTCCGGTTGCAATATCTTCGCTCCTAACAAACCGTTTTGAAAAATTCTTTCGGCTGTGAATTTCTGAGAGGCATTCAATACACACCCAGCCGTTTTCAAAATCAAGCCCGAGCGGTGGTTCAGGACCCCTTTAAGAGAATAAAAAATGCACTAACAGCTTAGCAGAAGTGACGCTTAAAAGTCAGTTTAACCACACGTCTTACCTAGTGTAGGCTACAAACAAAAAACGATCCTAAAGAAAGCGGACTCAGTTACATCCGCACCTAATTTAAATTGTGATGCAATGTCTTTCTCAACATTCCAAGGCTGCACTACATCTCTTCCTTGATAAACACACCAACGAGTGCAGATAATTGCACAATTTAGCGCGATTTTCATTTTGCGCACTTAACGCTGACAGGTTAAAGCTTTTCTGCATTCTTGGCACGTTAGGAGCACTCTAAATGGCGGGATTTTAGTGCTGCAAACAACTGCAGTCCAAACTCATTATGTATGTATGAATATGTTTAAGTTGCCATTAAAAAGGACAAAAGTGAGGAATTTCGAACACACGACACTTGTCATAGGAAGCGATGAACAAATCGCAAAGTACGATTTCAAACAGGGAATGTCGCGGGAGCCAACGTATCGACAAGCGGACTTGTCTTCGTCAGGGCGGCAACTGCCTTCTCCAGCGTTCGTTTATGTACGCCTTTGCAGACTCTCCCCTGTCCTGAGAAAGAGAGGAGGAGAAGAGAAGCACGTGCGAACACACACATACAAAAAAAGGAGGTGGGGGGGTTGGGTGCAGGGGTATTTGGGTGACAGGTGTTAGCTTGACTAATATAAATGGCAAGAGCGAAAGCTTCCAAAGAATCCGCTCCTTGTATATATCTTGCAAATGCATTGTGTGCGCAGCATTTCACCGAAAGCTTGTGGCTAAAAAAAGGTAACTGCACTGTTTAACGTCGTTGTTCTCGTCGAACTGGATGGGGGCTCTGCACCTGAAAGTAGACACTTTCTGGGAGAAACACTGTTAGCTTGTGCACACCTCAACCTTTTGTTGTCTTTGTTAACGCTCTACCGTATCTAATGGACTCAAGGGTTCCCTTCGAAAGGTTTATGCCTGTAGGTTGGAGAGTATTGAACCTGTATATGAGATACGATTCCCTGTATTTTCTGTCCCTCGGCGAGCGGAAGTTTCCATGAAGTATGTAGAGTTTCAGTTCATCGAAGTTATGACCTGTCATATTAAAATGCTGCGCCACTGCCTTCGGCAGGTTATTCGCGGTGTCTGCGCGGTGCCCGTTTAATCTAACATTAATTGGTTGACCAGTTTCGCCGATGTACTGCTTGTGACAGAGTGAACATTCCAACATGTAAATAACGTTTGAACTAGTGCAAGTGAAACTTGATTTTACATGATGGACATAGTCACTTCCCGTGCTTTGAACTTTAAGATCATTTTGAATATGCTTGCAAGTCTTACGTCTGGGACGGGAGCAAGTTATTACGCAGGCGGTGCGCTGACGGTTTACTTTGGCATGTACTAGCAGGTCCTTAAAGTCTCTTTTACGGCGGTAGGTGACTTGGTATTTCCGTAAACGCTTTTCTAAGGCGAGCGTTGCTTGTTAGTATTGGATAGTATTTCCGAAGAATATTATTTATGTTTGGAAGCGCATTGGAGTATTTCGCTATGAATGCTAGAGGCTGGTTGGCCTGCGCTTTAGGGGCTCTTTTTTCTAGTGCTGGTGTCCTATCTAGTTTAAGCGCGTCATTGTATGCCTTGTTGAGAGCGTCGTGCGGGTAATTTCGTTCAGCTAAGGTTGCCTTTAAATTGCTTAAGTGGTGAACGTAATCCGCGTCTTTGCTACAAATCCTTCTTATGCGCCTTGCCTGTCCTCTAAATATCCCCTATTTGCAGTGTCGCGGGTGATGGCTACTATAATCTAGATATTGCTGGCTATGCGTTGGCTTTCTGTAAAGTGTCGTCTTTAGCTTTCCTTTTTCGATGGATACTGTCGTGTCGAGAAAATCAATTTTACTAGAAGAGTGGTGCATGGAAAACTTAATGCTGGGATGAAAGTTGTTAAAATGCTCAAAAAATGTGCTTAGTGCACTTACACCATGTTCCCAAATAATAAAGATATCGTCTATGTGATTCTAGTTGCCCCATGAAGATATTGGCGTAGGTCGGCGCGAAAGGAGTTCCCATGCTGGTGCCAAAAATTTGCAGCTAGTTGGTCGAGTCAAATTCAAAGTAATTAAGTGTAAGTACTAATTTTAGTAACGTGATGTAAACTTCAGCGGCGTGTGCACGTTTGCTATTCTGTATTGCCTTTGAGAGCGCTTCGATTCCTTCTGTGATAGGTATATTCGTGTATAGGGAACTGACATCTAGCGTTACCAGAATAGCCTGATCTGAAAGTGTTTGTATTTCGTTAATAGACTGTATAATCCGCAGAAAGTGAGGCGTATCCTGAATAAAGGACGGAAGGTTGGGCGGTTGGGCCCTGTCTCTCCCGGTGCGTGCCTCTCTCTCTCTCACTCTTCCATCTGCTGTCTTGTGAGAGAGAGAGAGAGCGAAAGGCGCGCGTTGACTATGGAAACGCTGTTTCTCAGATGAACGCTCTACCAGCTCGCAAAGAAGGAGAACGCGCCCTCACCCGCGAGAGACAACGTTGGCGCAGGCAGCGTCTCCTAGCGAATTTCTTGATTGAGAAATACCGACTGTTCGCGTTGGAGAACCGTTCACCGGCCACCCATATATATATATATATATATATATATATATATATATATATATATATATATATATATATATATATATATATATATATATGCACTGGATCTTGACTTGCAATGAAGTGCCGGTGGGAGATTTCACTTGTGCATAGTTTAACCATAAGGATTCGTAGCGTGCGCGTTAACTAAATTAATCCGGAACTCGGCACGATCTACGATGAACCTCCCGAGCTTCGCCCACTCATCATCATTCACTCCGTGGATATGCTGTAATTTTTTTAGGGGCGAAGCTCCTTAAAGCGGCACCCGTTCGTCCCTCGTCGTAGTCGTAGTGCGTAACCAGTCTTACGCTTTGACCTCCAAGGTGGTGCCGGTGGGAGATTTCTCCTGTGCGTTGTTGAACAATAAAAAATTCGCAGCGTGTGCGTTAACTAAAAGCCGAATTCTTCTGTCTCTCATTCCCCATTAGCAGCCATTGGCAAGTTCCAGTAGGAAACGTTAGTAGAAGTAGAAGTGTAAGTGTTAGCTAAAAGCCGACTTCTTCTGTCTCTCATTCCCATTAGCAGCCATTGTTTACCTCCAAGGTAGTGTCTGGTGAGATTTCTCCTGTGCGTGATTAAACAATAAAAATTTTGTTCAAAACGCCGTTGATTGATGAAATAAACCAACGAAAGACGCCAGATGTTTTCTAAAAGCAAAACGAAAAGACGCCAGATGTTTCTAAAGCAAAACGAAAAGACGCCAGCTGCTTAACGAAAGACGCCAGGTGTTTTCTAAAGCAATGGTTTTATATTCAAAACCATATCGCGATACAGGTTTGTCAATCGTTTCACGTCAATTTTATCGGGCGAATTAACGGAAGAAATTTCACGGTTTAACCGATGATTACTTCCAGGAGCTTCGCCCAATCTCATCATCATTCACCTCGTGGATCTGCCGTCAATTTTTAACCTTGGCGAGTGTATGCGTATTGGACAAGTATGTTCCCTCGCCAGACGCTTGTTCGTCAGGCGCTTGATTATAGGTAGAAAAATAGAATGCGGGCGAAAGCGTGCCTGGTTGAGGACACGCTGTGGATCGACCAGTGCAGAAACGTGCACATATCCTTATTAGCTTCAATGTATGCTATCTCTTTAATCGCTACCACAGCATAAATGACAAAGCAGGTTAACGTGGACCGCTATTCTGGAGACTGCAGGCATGCAGCACTATGGCCTGGCTAGAGTAGAACAGAGGAGCTAGAATTTCTTGCTACACATGTGCACGAGTTCTAGGCAAAGGCAAATCAATAGCGGAGAAATATCAACATAAGTGACAATTAAGTTTCCATGAAGTTAGAAACAACGTGAAATTAAGACCTAGAGAATCATACAGGCTATACTGTAAACAGAATTACATTAGGATGAACTTATAAAGTCAGAGCAGAGTTGCAATTGCAAAAAAAAAAAAACACAGGTGCCTTGAAGCGCGGCTGCGAAGCTTCCGTGAGTGACAATGAACATATCTCAAATAAAGAGTGGCTATCGTAAAGCATATGAGTTGCTTCATATATAGTTTACGTGTACAGTATGGAAGTTGGTAAGATGGCGGTGAAGAGGCTGGCACACAGCTGCCGAAAGAAAGAAAAGGAAAAAGTTCATTCCCCAGTCACCCGCATGCCATACAAGATTTGCTTTTCACATAGTAGAATGGACGGAAAAAAAACCAAGTGGAAGGGGGTGGGCCAATATAAGTATTAGCCTGCTACCATGTGATGCTTCGAAGAGCTCCATGCTTCGAAGAGCTCCTTTTCCTAGGCCGTGTTGTCAGCAGTCAAGGGGTACGGCCCGACCCCGGGAAGGTAGCTGCCCTTGCAAATTTTCCACAACCATGTGACAAAAAGGCAGTCAGGCGATTTTTAGGACTATGTGCCTACTACCGACGCTTCATTCACAACCTTTCCCGCCTTGCGTCGCCGTTGACACGACTCACCAGAGAAGACGTCCAATTCGAATGGGGCGAGGAACAGCATAAAGCGCTTCACGAGCTGCGGCAACGACTTCAAAAGCCGCCGGTCCTTGCACACTTTGACGACGACGCGCCGACAGCTATACACACTGATGCCAGCAATGTCGGCCTGGGTGCTGTGCTCGTGCAGCGTCAAGACGGTTCCGACCGAGTAAAGGCGCGTGCACACTGGCGGAAAAACGCGCGCGGCGCGTCGCGGGCGGCAAAACGCGAGCCTCCGAGGCTGCCGCGCGGCAGGGATTCTCTTGCCGCGAAGCGATCGGTCTGTGCACGATTTTACGCGGCGTGCCGCGTGCCGCCGGGGAGGAGACCAATCGGAGCGTCCCCGTCCGTGACGTACACTCTCCATCGCGGAGTCATGCGGACCCGCCCGGAGGCTCGTTTCGTACCCGTACGGTGGCTCGCTTGCTTCTCGCGCCCGTTCCCTCGGAGGAGGCGGGATTTCGCGGCATACCGCCGCGGTTCGCCGCGAGCAGTGTGGCCGTGCCGCCGCCGAAGCGTTTTCCCGCCAGTGGGCACGGGCCTTAATTGCTTACGCAAGCAGAACCCTTTCCCGTACCGAAGAAAATTATTCCACCACGGAAAAAGAGTGTCTTGCTATGGTGTAGGTGGTTATGAAATTTCGCCCATATGTGTACGGCCGCCCTTTTCAAGTCGTCAGTGATCATCACTACATTTGTTGGCTGATGAACTTGAAAGATCCCTCAGGACGGTTGGCGCGCTGGAGCCTTAAACTACAAAAATTCGACGTGGTTATTGTCTATAAATCCGGGAAGCGGCACACGGATGCAGATTGCCATTCTCGCGCACCACTGGAATCGGCAAATGAAGAGGACGACGATGATACAGCGTTTGTCGGTGTTGTCAACACGACTACGATCGCACAGCAACAACGCGACAACCCGGAACTGGAGCCAGTTAATAACTCCCTGGAGGGTCGGACCTCTGCCGTTCCGAGACTCTTTGCGAGGGGACTGTCATCATTCTGCATGCGCAACGACGTCCTTTACAAGGTGAACTTCTCTCCAAACGAAAACACCTACTTGCTCGTCGTCCCAACGCCTCTCCGACGTGAAATATTACAGGCCTGCCATGATGAAGCAACGTCCGGTCACACGAATACTATACAGAGTGAAACCGAAATAGTACTGGCCAAGACTCACAGCGACCGTTCAGCAGTACGTCCGCACATGCCTCGAATGCCAGCGGCGGAAAATGCCTGTAGGCAAACCAGTCGGCTACCTCCAACCCCTTGACGTGCCCGAAACTCCATTTGCTCAAATCGGCATGGATCTCCTAGGCCCGTTTCCGACTTCCGCTTCAGGTCGTAAATTAATTATTGTAGCAACGGACTACCTAACCCGCTACGCCGAAACCAAAGCTCTGGAGGGGGGCTCAGCAAGAGAAACTGCCAGATTTTTTGATACTAAGGCACTGCGCCCCAGCAGTCGTAATAAGCGACAGGGGTACTGCATTTACAGCCGAGTTATTAGGAACAGTTTTAAGACTTAGTGGCACATCGCATCGTCGAACTACGGCGTACCGCCCACACACGAATGGTCTGACGGAGCGCCTCAATAAGACACTCGCCGACATGCTTTGCATGTACGTGGATGTGGAACACAAGAACTGGGACGAGACCTTGCCATACGTCACATTCCCTTATAACACGGCCCAACAAGAGACGACACGAATGTCACCTTTCCGTCTTCTCTACGGTCGTGAAGTCACTACAATCCTCGACGCAATGCTGCCACATGAACGTGACATCGACGAAACGGATGCCGACTATATTACCCAGCGTGCTCAAGAAGCCCGGCAACTTGCGCGCATACGCATTCCTCGCCAACAGGAGTACAATTCGAGCCGCTACAATCGTCGTCATCAACTAGTCGTCTACGAGCCGGGAGAGAGAGTTTGGGTCTGGACGCCCATTCCCCGCCGCGGCCTCTCCGAGAAACTGTTGAAGCGATACTTCGGGCCTTATAAAGTTCTTCGACGCCTAACCGATGTTACTTATGAGGTTGTTCCCGACAGTGTTCACCGCACAAGTCATCAACGGCATGCACCGGAGGTTGTGCACGTGGTTCGGCTGAAACCCTACTTATCTGAGTGACTTCGCTACTTCGATCACCGGCGTGTATAGATCGTGTTACCGCTACTACAAAGCATCGGGACGATGCTTTCTGGGAAGGGAGGCTATGTCGCGACTGTACTTTGCAAAATGTACTTTGGTAGTCGAGAAAAACGAAGTAGGAGCACGAGCAAGGACCACCGGTCTTTCGGAAGAAGACAAAGTTTGGCGTCTGCGCTTACTGTGGTTTTCTGATAATACAGTTCCTTGTTCTTTTTGTCCCATCGTGGTCCGGTCTTGTTTTTCCACGTTGTGACAATATGTTCCCTGTCCTAGAATGGCGGAACCATATAGGCTCTGCTGTAGTCGCATGGCCTCCGAGATGGCAGGCGCGCCCGCCGTCTTGGAGGCCATGGTAGTCGAGACATGTTTTTCACAATGTCTCACATATGGCAGCCCATTATCTAATGTTTGCTGTTTGCTTGATATGCTCAATAATGTTTATTCCTCCTACAAATCGCCGAATGAGCCTACAAATCGCCGAATGGGCTTATTTTCCTTGTGACACCTGCCGGACAAAATGCGTTAAGGAGACTCTTCCACTACCTGACATTTATGTGGTGTTTTTTTTTTCCAAGGCAGTTCCAAGTAACGTCGTGGCTTTGTAGTAAGACACTTGCTTGCAACGCAAACGGCCCAGGTTCGATCCTAAGTGGGACCGAAGATTTGTATTGTTTATTTGCATCTTTCTCGATTTTTCGCTCACGGAGAGACGCCGACACCGACGGCGGTATTTCTGCGAAACGAGCTCTCTCACGCTATCGCATTAACAATGCCACCGTGGGACTCAATGCTTAAAAAGAGTGAGCGAAAGCACTTACCTTCGGCAGAAGCGCCGGCCGTAACCATGTGCCCACATTTGAAAAGAATGAGCGAGCGTGCGATAATGTGACCATGTGAGGAGCCCACTAGAAACAAAACTATCGACCAATAGAGGAGGCAGGTAAGGATTCTCCCCTGGTGCACTGATTCAAACGCCGTCAAAACCGTAGGGGCGTGGCGTCTGGCCATTCATGTCCCCTTTGCGAGCGTTTACAGGGCCTCCGTTTGCTGCCTTCTACATAGAACATCCATATGTCTTCGCTCTTTCTCTTATTTGCAGCTTCGTCCCTTTATTTCGCATGTTGCGAAATCTGCGCAAATGACTTTTTTTTAATGTTTCCTGTTTATATCTGTGATGGCAACACAGGCTGCTGATATAGCTAATACAAGTCTACATATTTTATCGAAATTGTTATAATTGTGTCTCCAATATTTTGTGACATGTCTAGGTGTCAAACCGTACTTCCGAGTTGAAGCCTCCGTCAGTCTCTGCGACATTTTGCTTTCTCTTCTATTTTCTCGCAACTGCACAAAAGCAAACCAAGTAAAAACTTGTAAAAATCAGGAAGTTATGAGAACACAGTAAAAGTAAAAGATGCCTCCTCGTAGGTCATAGTGGAACAGCGCGCACAAACAAGGACCGAAGAGAAGTAATAGAAGACACTTGTCTTCGGTCCTTGTTTGTGCGCGCTGTTCCGCCATGACAGTATCCAACTCGCCCAACTTGTTGCCTCATCCCCGTAGGTATTTGCGGTACCGCGCAACATGACAGAAAAGGTTAATGTCAAGGCCGTAACAGAACTATAACTGAAGGCGCTGCTGGAGCGAAAGACGTTCCCAATGTACACGCATTGGCAATTCAGTTTCGCGTGCTGCCAGGCACTAAATTCTTAGAACCTTTCGTTAGTTTATCTGCTGTTCCTCACATTACTGCATGATCACGCGTACAAGCGCTGGTTACGAAATTTAGTTCCGAATCACACCTTGGATCCGTGTTTACGCAAGCGTATTTTGGGCTTGCCCGAACATCATATTTTGTCATTAATATATTTAGTGGGAAGCATTCCTGGCTCTTATAAAGTGAGCGCCGTCAAAGCCATGATCATTAGTTCTGGTCCCCAAGAGTACGCCTGCAATTTGTGCAATGCCCAATGTGCGCTGTTCGGCGCGCTTCTTTGGCGCACATGTCCTGCGCCCGCTACTAAACAGGCCAAACTGAAGCCGGGAGGGGCAAGAGTCCAAGCTGAAGAAAAAGAAGACTTGAGTTGTGGGGTTTAATGCCCGAAAACCAGCTCTGATTATGAGAGAGCTGTAGTGGAGGTCTCCGGAAATTTCGACCACCTGGGGTTCATTAACGTGCACAGACATAGCACAGCACACGGGCCTCAACTTTTCGCGTCCATGGAAACGCAGCCGCCGCGGCCGGGATTCGATCCCGCGACCTTCGGATCAGCAGCTGAGCGCCATAAGCATTACACCGCCGTGGCGGGATGAAGAAAAAGCAGACACAGATAGTGTGCGTCGATTTTCCCAGTGCACAGCGTGGAAATGAAAAATTCCTCCGAATTCTCAAGGTATTCTTTCCTTTAGGGTTGGCTTTACTAGGCTACAGCAACAGGAAGGCCACCTTAACCATATGCGATTTCCTTCGTGAAACAACACTTCATTGGTAATCACCATTCCAATCAAAACTTGGTACTACGAAATTGCTCCCATTAGTTGATTGTACTAGCAATTATTTGATTGTACTTCATTTGTATTACACAGTAGTCTATCATTTTTCAACATGTGTTTCTTCCTTACATAGCCGACATCTCCTTTGTTTTAGTTCGAATAATTTCCTCCCTTATCATAACCGCCTGCTTCATGGCCCGTCCCCTTAGTGGGCAAGTGCCACTTATCAAGGAACAAGCAAGCAAGCGTCTCTCGAAGCTTTGAGTTTGTGCATAGCTGCGCATCACGACAGCGTGCGCCCTCTTATCCCGCGAAGCCCTCTCATGGAGCAGGCTGCAGAAACGCATAGGAAAGGGGTGCGACGGGGTAAAGCTGAGGCCACACGTTCCGCGTCTGCCACGGTCCGCGGTTCGGCGCGAGCGTCTTTATGCTGAGCATTATGCGAAACATTGAGAAGCGTTCTCTGGGTCTCGAGGTGCTTTGCAAGGCATTCCTCGAAGCCTCTGACCACGACGAAATGCGGGTGTGCCAGAGGAAAACCCGGACCAGACCCATCAGCTTGGCTACTTTGCTAGCCTTGCGCCACTAGTGCAAGCGTCACTATTCATTTGTTGTTGTAGGGACACGTTTACTGCCATGGTTACAGCAGCCTTTTCGATTCTAAACAAAGCGACAAGATACGTTTATGTTTCGTAGAATGTGTCATAAAAGTATAGAAGTGTGCATTATATTCACTTTATATCGCTAAGCAGGCGCTCTCAAATGTACAGGGTCTGCCGGGCCGCCGTGGTGACCCTGGCCAACCAGGTTCGAAAGGATCCCGTGGTGAGCAAGGCCCACCAGGTCCGGAAGGTCCACCGGGTCGGGCAGGCGACCAGGGTGTGCAGGGAACTATGGGATCACCCGGACCTCACGGGGAGCCCGGAGAAAAGGCATGTATTGTCTTAGTTTTCTTCTTGGCTTTATTACCGTGTATGCTTACCACGTAGGAGGGAAATGGGGTTGTTGCCGTCTTGAGGCTGTAGCTGTGAATCACGAAACGTGGTCTTGCCGGCAATAATTTTTGTGAGAACCAATACACGAAATTACAAATGTCGTCATATATTTCAAAAGAAGCTTCAGAGCACCGGCACAGCGCAGACTCCCTCGCAAAGAACATTATGCGAGATTGTTAATGAGGGCTGTTTTTGCCCATGTTACCTCAAAAATTTGTAGTATAGAACCAGGAAAATATTGAAAGGCCGAGACGCTACACATTTTAGACCCTTAACGGGCAACTCCGGGTGTTTTTGTACCATATCCTGATATCAATGTTTTCCAATGGCACCGATACTCCTCTAACAACCAGGGTGGTTCAGTTTGCTGAGAAACGCATCAGTGATATTAAATAACCAACTGAAAGTCGTGTTGAAGCCGAAACCGAAACAGGTAGATGCTTCATGCAGCGTATGCGATGACGTCGCAACCTCCCCGCTATCAGAAATATGGAGCTCGAGCCAGCATATATGCCAGTGGAGAGGTCATCCGACGATATATTGAGTTCCGCCAGCTTTTCTGAACTTGACAGGGACGATTTTAGCGCCTAAATATCGACCTTTTGCTTTTGATGGCCCGCTGGCTCAGGTAGGCTGCGTTGAAGGTGATGAAGTCAAAAACACCGGATGGCCCGCGTGGGAATCAGCTAAACATTTTTAAAATTCATTTACAGGAAACCTATATGACTTACAGCCGCCTGAATCGGCATATATTATTGGAGTACTGAGGAGAATATATACCTGAAAGTTTCTTTAAGATCAGTGGACAATGAAAAATCACCGGAGTTGCCCTTAGGAGAGCAAATCGGTTTGTCCATTGGGGATCCACCTAAGGCTGTATTTCTCTACACCGTTATCCTTGGGTATTATTTCGGAATGCTTGAAACACGGTGTGCAGCAAAAAGAAGTCACAGTTTCGCCGCCAGGGCGAAACAATGAATGCGATAGCAAGGAACTGTAATGCTACACGAAGTGAGGCTCGCACCTTCAGGAGCAATATTAATTGTAGCAAACATGAACTTGCTAAGTGAGCGCCTCCCGTGTGCAGTGTGTGCTTGTACTAAGGGCTTTACACGTTGTGTGACACAAAGCTACGCATACAAAGCTAGGGGAGGCCGCTAAATGAACAAACAGATGAGCGCGAACTATCAAGTGAAGCAGGCACGAAACGAACGCACAGATATACACCGAACGGGCGCGAATAAGCTGTCACAGTGGACATTCTCAGTTTGAACAGCACTCCTGTTTGTTTATTTATTTATTTACTCATACTGTTGGCCTGTCGGCTGTTACAGGGTGGGTCTAAAGCAACACTGCTGCAAGTCATACATTACATTAAGAGAAAACAAACACTTGAAAGAACTACATACTGCTTAAGTCAATGTAAGAATTTAACAAAAGATAATAGTACACGTAAGCATCCATCAATCACAATATAGAACATCATTAATGTAAATTAATCAGATATTACGAAACATAGCAAGAAATTACCGTACAAACACAGAAAGTTGTATACATAAGCGAAATATTCCGTACATATATATACCGATCAACTAATACAAACTACCAAGGCAAACGAATGTCAAAGACACGTACAAAATAAAAAAAAAAAACGTATACGTGCGTGCATCCTTAACGTCGTGTGAGGTTGTCTTCAAATTGATCCGCATTGCTTCTTGCTCGCGTTAGTAGCGGTAATCCATTCCATTCTTTAACGGTTCTTGGGATGAAGGAAAACGTATAACAATGTGCATCTTGGCTTCTTCGTAATATTCTGCCTTGCCGAGCCATCAAGTACTGGTCGCTATTTATGTTAAATTTGTTTTTAGTGAGAAGGTAAACGAGAAGGTAAACCTTGCGAGGCGCCTGCGTTCAGCAAGCGTGGGCAAGTTCAGTAAACTAAACATTTCGGAGACAGAATTTCGGAGATAAAGCGGCCGAAGCAGCGTATGAAACTAGCGTGCTTCAAGTGTCGAGCTGTGACACTTGATAGTTCGCGCTCATCTTCTGTTTGTTCGTTTAGCGGGATCCCTTGAGCTCGAGTGACTTTCGAACGCTCCCGTAACATCAGCGCGGACATCACGGTGAAAGCTCGAAGCATACCTCTTCCTCTCACCACGACACAACCGCGCGAGCACACAGCGGAAGGGCAAGGTTCTCCCTGCGCAAATATTAGAAGAAGCTAGCGAGCTGGCCGACGACTTCTAAATGCGCCCGTTGCGCTCCTCGCGCCATCTCGCTGGTAATGAAGAAGCGCTTATAAGCGCCTGCCGTCTCCGGGTTCTGCCAGCGGTAAAGGGTGTGTATATAAGGCTCGCCGTTAGCTCCCTGAACGCTCTGCTCTTTGTGGCGTAGTGTTTAGCGCCACGCGCTGCGGAACGAGAGATTCCTGGTCCGATTCCGCGCTTCGGAAGCATTTATCTCAATTAGTTTTCTTTGGGACTTTTATATATATATATATATATATATATATATATATATACACGTGCTTATACATGGACGGTGCATGACGGCGGCGGCGGCGACGGGGACGGTAAAAACCAGCTGAGACTGTCCATATAATTGCTATCGTAATAAAAGGCGGACTGAGTGTTTTTGCTGGATGTTTTACGCTCACACTGGTGCCCATATTCATGGTTCCGGAGGGCTCCTCCACGTCCGGAAATGGACGTGGAGTAGCCAGCATGAGGACCACGACAATGAAATAGACTTCGTACTATGCGATCACCCTGGCGTCGTTCAGCATGTGATTTGCTCGGAATGGTGAGGTGTGGTAAACTGCATGATGGTAAGATGTAGAATTAGGCTAGAATTGAAGAGGAACGTGATATGCTGGTACGAAAGAAGCCGATATATGAGTTCACAGTAAAGCGGAAAGTTGGAGAATTCAGGATCACACTGAGAAGGGTATTCGGCTTTAACCGAGGAAACAGACCATAGAGTTTAGGAAGTTAGCGATAATCGTATACACACCGTCACGGAGGAGGAGGAGGAAGAGGTAAGGAGGAAAGAGAGGGAGGTTAGCCAGTGCTGAGACTGGTTATATACCCTGTGAAGGGGAAGAGGGTGAGGGGAATGAAAGATAGCAGAAAGAAGACATCCGACAATAAAGAAGAAAAAGAGAAAAACTGAAAAAAGCGCGACGCTGCTTAAAATCTGTCCCGTAGATCGTTCGTCCTTAAAAATCGCAACAACACGTTGAACGCTTTCCGTGCTGACGATGGATCTGGCCAGTGTCCCAAGACTCGTTGCTCGGACAAAGGGCGCCTGTCAAGTCTCTCTAGAGCAGCGGTAAGTTCCCTCCTGAGGCCACTGAAACGGGCAGACTCACACAGAAGATGTGAGAGGGTTTCGTCGTAACCGCAGTTCTCGCACATAGGGTCGCTTGCCATTCCAATAGGAAATGAGTGGGCGTTTGTGAAGGCCAAAGCCAAGCCACAGGCAGCACAGAAGTGTCTCCTCAGCTCGAGGTATTCCTGATGGAAGGCGGAACTGAAGGTCTGGGTGCAAACTATGGACACGAGCGTTGGTGAATTCTGACGAATTCCAATGCGTACGTGTAAGTTCATGTACTAGGGATTTGAGCCTTGCAGATGCATCGGTCCTGGAGAAGGGTATTGCTGTACAGTGGTTATCGTCGTCGGCATCATCGGGTGGATTTATCAGCAAGTCATTCCCGTTGATCCCACGGTATGCCGGTATCCAATGGTTCTTGATGTTGTGTCCCTGCTCGACGTCATGGTAGTGAAGAATTCATATGTCAGCGACCAGTTGCTCGCGAGGTCCACGACGAAATGGCGATCTAAGGCTTTGAAGAGCTGCCTTGGAGTCTGTGAATATGGACCATGCATGGGAAGGTTCTGCAATTGTGACTTCTACAGCAGCATGAATGGCGGCGAGTTTTGCAGCCGTCGCAGCTGTGAAATGGGACGTCTTGAATCGTATGGTGACAGACTTGGCTGGAATAATCACTGCTCCTGTTGCGCTTACAGAAGAAACTAACCCATCTGTCCTAAGGCGAAGGCGTCCGCGGTGTTGCTCATGTAGGAACATTAGGATAGCTTGTTGTAAGGCTGAATTTGACATGTGATCTTTCTTTTTTTTTATTTCGGGAATGATCTGGAGTGCTTCGAGGGGATGAAGGCACCACAATAGTAATGATCGTCTCTCTGGAGGTGGGAAACTCGATGGTAGGACTGCACGATGAGCAGTAATAATGACGCTGAACTCGGAGTCTGGCCTAGAAACGGGAAGAGAGGCTTGGTGGTGCAATGGAATTCGGGCGAGATGCCTTAGGTGTACTCGGAGGGCATCCACACGAAGATATGTTGTGACTGGGCGGTCACGTTCGACGACGACTGTCGCTGCTGTAGCTGCACACTTCGCCAGCCCAAGGCACACTTCGCCGAGCCCAAGCTCAGTGCTTGAGCTTGAAGCGACTGGAGAACACGCACGTTAGTTTTACGTGTTCCGCCCAGCACTGGCAGGATGTAGCACATGAACCTAAGGAATAACACGGTGTAAAGCTGGAGCATCGCTTGTACAGATAAAGTCCACAATTATCCGGCAAGGAACCTGAGCATGTGGGTGATATTTGTCAGCTTCCTTTTCATATAGGACATGTGAGGGCTCCCAGACAGGTTGCGGTCTGTCATTACACTGAGGAATCGGTGAGCCTTCTCATACTAGATAACCTGTCCGTTAATTCTAATTACGTAGCGTCCCATATCCTTGCGTGTGAAAGCGACTAACCAGCACTTCTCAGATGACAGTTCGAGTCCCCTTTCATGAACGTAATTCGAGGCTAGTGTGGCCGCTCTCTGAAGCCGGGCCCGTACGTGGACACGTGTTACCCCTGACAACCAGATGCAAATGTCGTCTGCGTATATAAAAAGATGGACAGACCGTGGAAGTGCATCGAGGAGACCGAGGAGTGCAAGGTTGAAAAGTGTGGGTCTCAGGACCCCACCTTGTGGCAAGCCACGACAGGTGCAAGGGTGCGTTGTGGCACCATCCTCTGTTTGTACGAAGAAAGTTCTGTCTTTCAAATAGCTGCATGCCCATTTGTAGACATGGCCGCCTAGTCCAACATTCCCCAGTGCATCCAGGATGGATCCATTCAATACAGTGTCGTATGCACCTTTCACGTCCAATAATATTGCCGCGGATAATCTCTTCAGGCTCTTTTCCTGTTGGATAGATGATACAAGGTCCACAATGTCATCAATAGAAGACCGTCCACGGCGAAAACCAGCGATAGCATCAGGTATATGTCATAGTGCTTCAGGTACCACGCATTATCATGGAGTGTTCAATAAAAGTAAGAGGTAACAATGCTAGGCAGGATGCAAGTAAACTTTCCCCTGTGACGATTTTGTTAGGAAGAGTAAAGCATAACAGTATCTAACTCAACTGACTTATTAGCGCTAGAGCAGCTTTCTACGTTATCAGTAAGCGCAAGACAGGTCACATACGTCAGTATAATGTGCAGAGGGTGCAGCACGCTGTAAATAAGGGAGGCAGCCTGAAAGTGGTGAAGAGGCGTACAGGCATAGGCAAAACCGGACACATGCTCTTTCCCCGCCACGGTGGTCTAGTGGCTAAGGTACTCGGCTGCTGATCCGAGGGTCACGGGATCGAATCCCGGCCGCGGCGGCTGCATTTCGATGGAGGCGAAATGTTGAGGACCGTGTGCTGTGCGATGTCAGTGCACGTTAAAGAACCCCAGGTGGTCGAAATATCCGGAGCCCTCCTTTACGGCGTCTCTCATAATCAGAACTGGTTTTGGGGCGTAAAACCCCACAAAACAACAACAACAACACATGCTCTTATAGACAGGGGAGGCAATGTCATCCCAAATATGGGTAAATAGTTATAGTATAGCCGACGAGTTCTTCGCAGATCTGTGCTATAACCGTGACATCGATATAATACTCAACGAGGAAGTAGTTCGAAAAGGGTAGTGATCCCAATAGTAAGATAGAGGAAGAGCTCTTTGGGGCAAAGCAGGTGGTGCAGCAGGTGAGAAGGTGGGGAAGTAAGGGGAATTTTCTTGAAGAGTGTTGGGTAGATTGTAGAAGTAACAGGAAAACTTGTATATGCAATGTGCATTGACCGCGGCTGTACTGGAATCTTGGAAGATACGAACATCGTCGTAATTCTGAAAAAGGTGACATGTAGGACATTAACAGTTACAGGCTACTCTGAACATGGTGCCTCGTCCACAAGGTACATACCAAGCTAATTGCGAACAGAAATTGTGCCAGCTTAGATTCTAGTCGGCCTAAAGAATAAGGAGGGATGGTAACAGTTATTGAGCAATGCCCAATATTAATAAGATGAATCAGCTGATAGAGAAATGCGCTGAGAATAACGAACCCATGTTTACAGTCTTCAAAGACTGCGAGACTTAGAACAACGGATTTGGAACAGACACCTGTAAGGATTAAAGGAGAATACCTTAGTAACCTGAGATTTGCTGATGGCTTGCTAAGTAACTCGGGGGAGGACTTGCAAAACACGACTACCGGCAAGGTAGATAGGTGGGTCTGAATATAAGCATGCAGAAAACTCATGTTCACTAGCCTTGGGTGAGCACTGTGGTTCGAGATAGGTGGCGAGAAACAGGAAGTGGTAAGCGAACACATCTACTTAGGCTAGATAGTTACTTCAGATCCGAACTATGAGGCTGACATAATTCTAAGCATATGAACGGAGCCGAGTTCATTCAGCAGGCATTCTGACATAATAAATGGCCACTTTCCCTTGTCCCTCAAGGTGAAAGTGTAAACAGCTGCATGTTACCGGTACTCACCTAGCGGGCATGTACTTAAAGGCTCGCTAAAAGGCTCGACTTAAACTAGGAACTACACAGTGAGCAATGGACCGGAAAATGATAGGTATAGCACTAAGGGAAAAGGAGAGAGCGTAGCGGATCAGGAAACAAACGCATGTTCAGGACAGCATAGTGGGCCTGGGCAGGTCGTGTAATGCTAGGAATGGGCGTGGGCAGGTCGTGTAATGCTAAGGCAAGATAACCGTTGGTCATTAAGGATAGCAGAGGGGAGCCCTAGAGAAGGCGAGCGTGATAGACGGGGACATAATGTTAGGTGGGCAGATGAGATGAGTGCTACATAAGGGGTGGGGTTACAACGGCAATATCACAATTAATAGCCACATATATACACCAATGAAATTAGTCTAAACACTTCAGCGAATGTTGATGGGCAGGCAATTTCAGCGATATAGAGTTGGAATCCGTTCCAATCAGTCGAAGATAGGCAGAAGGAGGATGTGGAGAAGGTCGTAGTGCGGCTGCGCGGACGGGTTACTTGTAAATGATGCCCAGTACAGAGGGAAAAGCGTGGGGCTGGGCTAGGACATATAGTGCCTGATGAAGGGAACTGTCATAGACCTTGTGAAAAAGGATTTATGAAGCAGTACATAGCATGTATGACAGCGAGACCAAACCGGATTGTTATTTTAGCAGTGATGCGGTTGTGCGATAAAAGTACGATGAACGAATAAATATTGCCACGTGATTCTGGACCAGTTTTAGAGCATCGATGAGTTATGTTTGATGTGGTGACCATGTTGGGGACGAGTGCTCAAGTTTCGGGCGTACAAGTGTTTTAAATGCGTGTAGTTTATCATGAGGTAAGTGGCGTTTTAAAATTCCCAAAGTTCGGTTAGGGTGTACTCACACGACGGACTTAACCCGCCTTTTCCGCTGTGGACGGCACATCACGTGACCCCGCGTCGTGGATTCGTGCCGTCAGTGCCGCGTCCGCTAACCTCGCGGACGGGAAGTGCGACGCTCTTTTTTGCATTGGCAATCGCACGGGCTAACATAGTAGATTTAATCGAGTGTGCCATTATAGGTCTGGCAACAAGCTGCTTTTTTTGTCGTTTGGTTTCAACCTGAAACAAACTCTGCGACGAAGACGAAAGCATAAAGACCTCCCATACTTTTGCTAACAATGAATGTTTTCAACTCTCATACTGCTCGCGCCATCTAGAGAGAAAAGAAACAAGCAAACATTTGTACACTATTATGGCCTCTGAAATTCGGTAGCGCTCGGGCTACCGTAGATCACTGAGCTCATCTGCCAATCGAGGCACTCGCTAAGCCTACAGCTTTGAGAAAACGAGTACTGCTCTCGGAAGCGGTGCCAAATCTTCATTAGCACGTTGCCGGCAAAGCCTACGGACACAAACCTGAAGCAAATCCAAGCGTCAGTTTGGGACCATCGGCCCACACAATGCGCAAGGAAGAGGTTAAAGATTCGAATGTCGCTTCAGACAGTGGCGGCACGTTCCTTCTTCTCCGGCGCTTCCGTCTACTGGCTTCATCCGCCGTCTGGATGCGCTTCGCAGCCGGGCAGCCGGCGGAACGATCGTCCGCGGAAGAGATTTCCGCGGAGCCGTCCGTCGTGTGGATACACGCTTAGGTGAACACATGAAAATACCAGTCTAAGTTAAATGAAAGGGTGACGCCAAGCTACCTAAATGAGCTCACCATCTTAATGCCAATTCAGTATAAGACGAGATTCCATTCGATCAATGAGGCTCTTCACGGTGGCATCATGGCGTTGCTCACTGGCCATATCCAAAAGCTGGGGACCTGTGTCGAAAATCTCGGGCGCCTCAGCAGGGCTTATTTATGGATGAGGTAACTTATCGAAGCGATATTTAAATCAGGGAAAATGCGGCAACATGAGCCTCCCTTCGTCCTTGCCTAACATTCTGTTTCGAGCCTTCTGCCCCTGGATACTCGAGCCACTTTTCGTGACAAAAAATATTCGACCCTGAGGTAACAAAAAGCACGAATCTGCTTGCAACGCTAATGCTACGGTGCCGACATCACGAACAACATGTGTCCCCCGTACGCCTGAACACGGCCTGACTCGACTCTCCTCACCTCCGCGTTCCATACGGCCTTTGCAACGCGACGGGAGTCAATGGAATTTTTTCTGACGAGTAGCGTGGTGGCTCGCCGTAAGAGGTCGCTACCACCTCACCGTGTTCGCGGGGGCGAAGGGCGAAGGGTCCGCGCGGGCTTTGTATTGTTGCTGCCACTTTCTTCAGTAGTTGCTGTCAAGTTGTTTCTTTGTTCGGTGCTGCTGTCCCGACTGGTGAGATTGTTGTGCGCACAACGTTCATCAGGCTCGCCCTCTGATGTCCACGGCATGAATGCGGACTTGCTCCCTGCAACCTTGATCTGTTTTTGTGGGCGCAATTACCTCACCACTTCTGTGATTGACGGCGGCGTCTGAAGCAGCACGCCTGTGTCGCCGATCCCTCGTGTGCTACCTACTGTGTGCCAGCTTTTGCAGCTGAATGTGTGAGCTTTCTCCATGGGATCGTTGCAAGCGCGAAAACGTCATTTGTACCTTCTGCCTCGAACGCGATCCCTGTAGCGATGGTGTACGGTTGTGTGCCATTTTTCAAACCACAACAGGGGAAGACGCCGGGTGTTTCCTTTTACCAATTTCCTAGCGATGCGGAACTCTGTTCTAAGTGGCGAAAACACATTTCTCGTGAAAATCTCGTCATCAACGACAAGTCCGCATCAACTGTAGTGTGTAGCAAACACTTCAATGATAGTGATTAAATTTGTTGCGGGAGCTGCACCGACCATCTTCGAATGCCATCCGTCCTACATGGTGCCAGCTGCAAAGAGACCGCGTAAGGACCCTGCATAAGCCACGCAGAAAATATTATAGGATTTAATGTACATAATGTGATGGTTGTTGGCACCAAAATGTACAAGAGTGCACTCTATTGATCAGGAAATAAACAGTTTGTACTTGTAAAATTTTTATCCTTGTGGTAGCGTCCCAGTATCTGTACATTTCTTATGTACCAGTCAGCTGGAAAAGCGCAAATATCCTACTCTTACATAAGAAGGGAGATGTTAAAGACTTGAGAAACTACAGGCCGATCAGTCTACTCTTAACACTCTACAAAATTCTCACAAAGGTTATCTCCAATAGAATAAGGGCCACACTTGAATTCAATCAACCAAGAGTACAAGCAGGGTTCAGGAAAGGATACTCCACCATAGACCACCTTCATGTGATAAATCAAGTAATAGAGAAGTCAGCGGACACAACAAACCCCTCTATATGGCTTTCATGGACTACGAAAAGGCTTTCGACTCGGTAGAGATACCAGCAGTTCTAGAGGCATTACGCCGACAAGGAATATGCGATAGATACGTAGACATAATAGCCAACATCTATAAAGATTCTACAGCCACCCTGCTCCTCCACAAGAAAAGCAGAAAAATCCCCATACAGAAAGGTGTCAGACAAGGAGATACAATTTCTCCAATGCTGTTTACTGCATGTTTGGAAGAAATCTTCAAAAGGCTAGACTGGGACGAAACAGGGCTAAGGATTAACGGCGAATATCTGAGTAACCTAAGATTTGCAGACGACATAGTTCTCTTTAGCAATGATGGCGACGAACTGCAAAAAAATGATTGAATATTTAAGCCGAGAAAGCTCTAAAGTAGGGTTAAGGATGAACATGCAGAAAACAAAGATAATGCTAAGTGGCACGGCGAAGAAACGTGGCTTCACGATCGGAAACCAGACATTAGAAGTCGTAGAAGAATACCTATATCTAGGACAGCTACTGACAAGAGAACCCGCCCATACAAAAGAAATCCACCGTAGAATAAACATGGGATGGCGCGCGTACGGGAGACACTCCCAAGTCATGAAAGGAAATCTACCACTATCACTCAAGCGGACACTATATAACTACTGCATTTTGCCAGTACTGACGTACGGGGCAGAAACTTGGAGAATTACGAAGAATCTCGAGAGGAAGTTAAGAATGGCGCAGCGGGCGATGGAACGAAAAATGATAGCCGTTACATTAAGAGATAGAAAGAGAGCCGAGTGGGTCAGAGAACAGACGGGAGTCGCCGACATAATAACCGACGTTAAGAAGAAAAAATGGACATGGGCAGGCCACGTGATGAGAAGGATAGATAACCGATGGACAGTTAGAACGACGGAATGGATACCAAGAGAGGGCAAACGTAGCCGCGGGCGACAGAGAGTAAGATGGGGGCTCGAAATCAAGAAATTTGCAGGCGTCAAATGGAATCAGCTCGCGCAGGACAGGCAAGAATGGAGAGGATTGGGAGAGGCCTTCGTCCTGCAGTGGACATAAGATAGGCTGATGATGATGATGATGATGATGATGACTGAAATAATCATTTTCCCTAAGGAAGCACATGTTTATTCAATAATTGTGGGTGTTGGCTTAACCTTCCCCTTTAGTCTTTCCAGCGTCGTCTGCTACAAGCTTGCGGCTTCAAGCAGAGGCTGTAAGCCGTTTCATCCACATCGCATGAGGCTTGGATGTTGACTACCGACACTGAAAATAAACATTAGGCTTTAAAATTCGAGATAACTTGCGTCCGACAGCCGATGTTACACAGATATTGCTCGTACGCGGCCTGCCGGGGCGCATATGTGAACGCGCCATGCGGAGGCGGCAGCGGTGAGCTAATAGCGCCACGACAGAGTTGCGGCGCCAGGCGGCGGCATCCATCATTGCAAAGGCCGTAAGGAGCGCGGAGGAGAGGAGAGTCCGGCCGTACTCTGAAATATAAAACCGTCTTTGCAGTTATACGAGCAGAAGGCTCAAAAAGAATTGGTATTCATTTGATAGGAGATTGTTTAATACCACGGCTAACATCGTCCGGTTTGCACGCGTGGTAGCGCTCATGTACTCCGATTCTTCTTTGCCGGCGGTCTCCAAGCGCGCTGTCTACTACACAGTGTTATTTCAGAGCAGCCTATTTCTGCTTAGAGTATTGTCACACACCTCTGGTACTCACCGCCGTCAGCAAGGTAGTCTTTCATAATTCGACCTTAACCAGTACCATGACTCAAGGTTATGCAAGCAGGACTTTTTAAAACAGAGACCACGAGAAAGAAAAGGCGAGAGTAACAAAGGTATAAAACAACAACTAAGTAAATACCACGGTGAAGCATAAAAATTATGCGATCGCGTATAAAATAGCAACCGGGAGCAATTACAGCAACCTTTCAAGATGAGCATTTCGAACAGAGTAAGATCACATAAAGACAAAGGCCATATGAGTGACGAGCTGAAATGTTCAACATGGCGGCTACCAAGAGATTCAACTTCCCTGGGCGATTGTGAAATGGATGGCGTGCAAATTACATGTGATTGAAATGCCTTATAAAAATGCTTCCATCATTTCCCTTGCGGTCTACATTTTCCTTTTTGGTTAATGCACTGTAGAAAAGATTATGGTAATACCTTACTGACAGGAATACCGTTGGTGTGTGATATTGCTATTTGACGAAGTGGTCTGTGATCATAATGTGAAGCGTAGGTGCGAAGCACCTTATGCACTCGACCTGTTGGCGTCTCATGTCGTCATCGCCGCGCTAAAGCAAGCTCTGGTAAAAGAAAGTGAGCACATAGTTGACAAGGAAAAGGGCCACCTCCTCGGATAGGCAACTACAGCTACCAGGGACACTACGATAGAAGCTCGAAGCTCTACCGGTACACCGCCGTCTTTTACAGCGTAGGCAGTGATGAGATCGCAAGGGTCGTTCTTGCGCCGTAGTTGTCCGCCGCCGCCGCTTCCGATGTACGTAACCACTATCGCGCGAACTTCAGAAAAATAACCAGGACCTTGGAGTATTCCAAATTGTCCTCTGCGTGCAAGTCGAGCATTCTACCACTGAGCTACGCCTGTGCTTGAAAAATCGCCGCCAAAAGACTTAAACAGGTATAACGTCTGCCGAGGAATCGCATTAAAAATGTTATGCTACGTGACAGAATAATAATACGCCTCTACACGTCGGAGAAAGTGGATTGCATAAGCAGTTCGAGGAATAATTTCAAAGGACACAGGGGTGTATGCTTCATGGTGATAAGTGCGCAAACTCAGCACAAGGACACAGCAGGGACACACAAACGAGCGCAGACTGAAACAGACGTTTAATGAAACTGTATATAAGTACGCATACATGAGGGCATGCCGAGCATCCTCGCGTGCAAGATGCCGCACTTGGCCGCCAGAAGTTCCGCCAGTCATTCCTGAGTTGTACCGGCAATCATGCAGTGCAAGACCCCACGAACTGCTCCCAGCAGTGGTTTGAAGTATGGTGTATATGAACTGTCCCAGTTGGGTATTTATAATAGAACCAAACCCCAGAGCGGAGTCTTTGTCTCTGGTGCTTCCGATAATGAGCGTCTGTTTCCACTCGGCTTGAATAGTCACATTCGCGCGAAATTCTCTGAAAATGTAACCACATGCCCTTTCGATTCCCCTTGGATATTTTTTCATCCGGCCAGCTGGCAATCTCCATGCAGGTTCTTGGTCGGTATACCACCTTGTATTCACTTTGCAGCAGCAGTGAAACCATATGCAGCATACGTAGTCCGCTGTTTCTTCGAGGTCCTCGACCTCTCTGCTGTTGCTGATGGTTATTGTCCTGCATTCTTGCTCGCACTGTCAAGTGGCTCGTAGTGCTTGGACCTCCAGGCTGGTTGTGGCCGAGTCCACTGTGTTCTGTTCGTGCCTTTTTGCTCGTCTTCGCCTTGATTGCTTGTTGCCATGGACCAGCCTGACTCAGCGCCTTGCCGCTATTCTCGTCAAATGCCGCATTGTGTCCTTCCACCCTCGGGTTCTCACTATCGTTCTCTACTTCCATGTGGTTGCATCTCGTGCCTTCCGTTCCCGTCATTTCCGATGCCCGCGAGGCCTAGCGGGCACGCTCTCAGGGCCTGGGATGCCGCGCTGTCGGAAAATAGCGTTCGAATGGGGAACGGTGTTCATAGTTCGATTTCAGCGCTCAGCAACGTGCACCGGTACAATTTTGTTACACTTTGATTCCGATTGTCTTGATAATTCCGACGACACCAAAAAACGCGAGAATTGGATGAATTGGAAAATCCCGAAAGAAGCAGGAGCCCATGCAAAGCATGTCGATTCCGGTCAACCCCCTGGCGGAGAGTTTTGTTATTTAGCGAAGAATAATTTTAAAGAACGGATGTCCAGCCACGATTATAACGGATCGTGGCACTCAAATGATAGCTCGTTCTACCGAAGCCTATATCAAGCATCGTGGCATCGAACGTGCGGCCACCACTGCATATCACCCTGCGGCAAATGTATACTTTGCGAAAGGGCCAATAAGACTACTAAGCAAATGATTGTCCTGGCTATCGCCGGGTAAAAAGGTGCGTCGATGTTGTCCCATATGCGGTATTTTGCTACAGCACAGGGTACCAATACACGGTCCGCCAAACGCCGTACTTTTTTGTGTACAGTAAGGACCCGGTGCTGCCGCTACATGCTGTTTGCAGCCGCCGCGCACCAGAAGAGCAGAAATAGTCCAGCTATGGCGTGGTTGTTTGGCAACAACTGCAGACAGTTAAAGAGCTCGCATCCGCGAACACCAAAAGAGTGAGTAAGCCCGAGTAGAGAAGGACGTAGAAAAAGAAAACACGCAAGGACAAGCGCTATGTCCTTGTGTGCTTTTCCTTCTACGTCATTGTCTAGTGGCGCTTACCACTGTTCGTGGATGGAAACCAACTAGCCTGCCAAAATGCTTTAGCCGCGTACATCAGACTGGCACAAGTAAAGCTGAAAAATAACCTTGACAAGCACCACAAGGACGTCGTGTTTGATAGAGGGCAATTGGTGCTTCTTAATGCTCCGCCGTCCGGTGTGAAACCAATGTCGCACAACACTGGGGTTCACAAGATAGCTATCAGGTTCCCGTGATCTATGAGACTGAAATGACCAACAATGTGGGAACTGATGTCCATGTAGAAAAATTCAGACCCAAATCTGAGCCCTACTGCCGGGATGGAGCAACCTGACGCATTAGACTGAACTTCAGTTGTGTTCAGTGGAGCGTGAATTAGTGCCTGTGCTCGTGTTTATTTAGTGCGAAAGTGAAAAGACAAAACTTTCCCTCTGTACATAGTTGATCAAGTTGGACTGCTTTCATTTGTCATGCGTTTATCTGTTTTGTGCAAAAGTTGTGAGCCGCTTAACCTTCGCGTTAAGGGTTCATCGCGATAGCGATGCGTGGCCCCATTTTCAGAGCACTTGTAGTGGGAGCTAAAGTCCCTAGATATTGTTTCCGTTTTTTCAAGTAGCGGAAAGCTTTGATGTGCCGCTGGCGCATCTGATTGTTCGGCGTTGCTTTTGGGAGCCATGTTCTTCCTAAAACTGTTACTTGAATGCCGCAGCTAGGGAACGCCAAAGAAAGTTGCGCGTTTCAGCAGGCGTCTCATTACATATGGCACGTCCATTATCATATTTGATAGGAACGCGTATGCTGACGGCCGGACGCTATCTGCGCGCGCGTGCTTCCTTCAATGCGTTTAGGAAGAACATGGCTGCCGACGCGGGATTTGAACGAGAGGGTTCTGGGAGAGGAGGTAGTTGTCGCTACTTAAAAACGGAGAAAAGATCTAGGGACTTTAGTGGGAGCCTGTTTTCGACGAACACAAGAGCCGACACGAAGAAGAAGAAAGCGCGCGTGTGCATGCCGAACGTGAAGCGCGTGGCCTGCAGAACGCCGACGGCTGATCGAGCGTTGCCAACGACCGAGAGCGGCCGTCGACTCAGGAGAACAGACGCACTGAGCTGGTGCGATCAGACCAGCCAGGACCTACCGGGTGTTCCCCTGTGGCGAACAGGTGTCCTGGACCGTGCTGCGAGCGAGCGGGCGCATGTTTGGGTGCAGCTCCGTGGGTGCGGCACAACCATTTGCTGAGGGCGTGGCCACGGTGCCGTGCAGGTTACAGTCCAGCACAACCGCCTGCTGAGAGCGCGGCCACGGTGCCGCGTTGCCGTCTGGCACAATTGTTCCTTTTTGTGCGCCGAAAACAGACGTTCACTACAGCACTCTTTCGCTTGTCATGCTGTTGGGTCGCCTAGCCACGACACCACACTTGACGACACCACACTTGTTAATGTACGTCTTTAGTCTTGTAGTTGAGACTGTGAATTACTGCAATGTAATGGGCAAAGTAGAAAGTGGCGATGCGCCATCAAAAGTCGCTGATGAAGGCGATAATGATGGGTCACTTATGAAGAAGTTCGCCTAGCGCTCGTACACAGCACAGAATCCATCACAAACGTGTCAACATGGCGTGAGTGAACGTCTACACGCTCGCGAGCACAGGCGCAAGGCGTGAATGAACGCCCACACGCTCGCGAGCACAGGCGCAAGCACAGGTGACCACGCCCTTAATCCAAAGTGTGAACCTCCTACTGCGTGCTCCATGCGTGCGGGGTGGCGAAACACGGCGTGTCCACCTATATGCTCCCAACTGGCGCCGTTAGAGATACGCTCTACTCTGTACAGACAACCATTAGCCTCTGCAACGCCATTTCGAATCGCAGCAAGTGCTTGGGCGTCGCTTTCGTGCCCGTTCCCCGTTCTAGACGCAGTGCTCGCCTGTATGGTTCCCGTGCTTCGTTCAAGGTCCAGCCGCACGCCGCAACCAGTTTATGAACGCCAGCGCAGCTGAGTCCCAGGGCTCGTGTGATTCAGTATGGCGGGGGGGGGGGGGCTGTCACCACCCTGTGTCGAGCAGTCGTATCGAGGCGCCCTGGTCGCCGTGGGCCCCTTGCGCCATCTCGTGGGTAACAATCAAGCCTATTTCCCGCTGAAGCACCTCCAAGACGCACCTTCGAGGTGGACACATCACCAATGAGAAATGGTGCACTTAAAAGGCTCGCCGTGAGGGGCTGTAACAATGCTTCCGGCGTGGCCGAGCGTGTAGCGCATCACGCTCTGGAGCGAGAGGTCGCTCGTTCGATGCCGACTCGGTCTGAAGGTTTTTCGTAGCGTGAGCTACCACAGAACACCTGTACTATGACCAACGTAGAGAAGGGAAACTGTACCTTTGACAATGCAACGAAAATAAGGGTAGCGGTGGCGTCGTGGACTAAAGTATACGACCGACAGATGGCGCTGCGCAAGCTATCATCATCACCACGCAATACAATATGGCGGTTGCGTTGCTGCTGCGTGCGGCTGGTCGCGCTGCTCGCTCGCTGGTCCTAGGCGTGCGGTTACTGCTGTCCCGAGGCGTTATTCTCGGGTGCAGTACTCTAATACGAATACAGATATTTCTGCTATGTCGCCAGGTGACCTAGAGGCCTCAACTGGCAATAAACGCACCAAGCAAGTAAGCTTACGTCCTTTATTGGTAGTTCCCCGTCACGGTGGTCTAGTGGCTATGGTACTCGGCTGCAGATCCGAGGGTCGCGGGATCGAATCCCGGCCGCGGCGGCTGCATTTCGATGGAGACGAAATGTTGAGGCCCGTGTGCTGTGCGATGTCAGTGCACGTTAAAGAACCCCAGGTGGTCTAAATTTCCTGAGACCTCCACTACGGCGTCTCTCATAATCAGAGCTGGTTTTGGGACGTTAAACCCCACGAATCAATTTTTATTGGCAATCGTGATGGATGCAGCATACATATAAGCGAGCAATGCTGTCGCTGACAGATTTGAACGTACAGGCAACATAAATATCCGTCTGTTTATTAAATTACAAGCTGAAATTTATCTCATTCTGTTCGTAAGCAGAGCGATGTTTCAGACAACCATGTTTACACTGGGCTGCCCTTGAAACGCAGTACTCGAAGCGCGCGGCTGACGATGCTTTCTGCGTCGTCGATTTGCTCTCAGGCCATCGCGCTGATTCCTTGGTGCACTCAATGAAAACAGTAGGCGTTCTGAAGCATTTTGATTCACTGCAGTTCCTATGTGATTAGCTAGCGCACTCCAATAGCACGTAAAGCGCCGGCCATCGCGCGATTCGAGTATCACGCTTCAATCGCATAGCACTGTATACAGACGGTATTTGCGCACGCTGTCGCCCGTCTCATTCTACACGTGTGTTTATCGACTTTGGCGTTATTAAACAGGCAGCATCAAAATTTCGCCAAAGGTGTAGTGTCTGCAGGTTATCCTGATACACTATTTTGACAACACTTGGCGAGGGGCACATTGCTTTGAAAAAAAATAAAAAAAGTGATAATAAACCACTATTTTTGTGTACATACTCTGTGATCTTGATATTGCGTTCAGTTTCCCTTCTCCTGCATCCCTGTATGAATTGTTTTGTTACAACAAACTGCTACTAACTAGCTAATCTTCCAGTGGTTCTCAACTCGTATACTATATAGCACTTATAAAGCAAAATTTACTTTACGTTATCCCGTTGAAAGATTAATTTGGTTTATGTATTCGAAAGAGGTGAAGGGTTTGCTGTGGTATAAACACTTCAGTGAAGTGACAGTTGGCTAGCAACGAAAGCCTCAGTTCAAAGCAAACATTTCAACTGGCACACATATTTCTCAAGGCCGTTACACAAGACAGTTTCCAAAGATCAAGCTATACCCTTGCTTGTCCATTGTTGATCAACTGATAAGTAAATGAGTCAATCTTTTCTGGTTCTGAGAGTGCATAGTCATCAGAGTCGCTGCTAGATTTACAGTTTTATTCTTCACTACCCTTTAGGTGTGCCTCACTCTTAGCATGGGTGTCACACAAAACCAGAGGTTTCCCCAGGAACTGAAATTAGGAGGTGGGTCTAGACATCAGTGGCAGGTGTGGAGCACCACATATTTTGAACTTGTTACAAACATTTAGAAATTAAGGGGGTTTGGTTAGAAAGACGAGGTGTGAACACCTTCTCTAAGGGGTCTATAGGGAAATCTCTGCTCAAAACGGGCCTTTTTGAGCTGCATAGTAGTTCAAAGAAATAGCACTCAGTACACCTTCAAATATAAAATACAAGGAAATGCTAGCCAAACAGCTCTAACGAGATCTGAGTTACCTCTTCTGTGTACTGTATAAACTTACTTTTTAAAACTTGATGTCTCTTGCCTCCTTTAGGTCTCTTGTCTGGACCTGATTTTATTATTTGCAGTATTCCTGTGACTGAACCTTACACAAAAAACAAGTTGCTTGCACACATGCAACAGTGCTTTGTGGATGGAATGTCTCTCCTCACATAAGCCCTTTAACAGACCAGAAGAATTCACTCACTGCAACTAGGAATGACCTTTGTAAATGCATGACAAATTACACAGCCTGTATAACAAAATACTACCTAAAATTTGATGTGCAGCCTTCCTTCTGCTCTAATAATCAAACTGTACTTGGGAGTAGAATCATGGCGGTTATTCTCCAGGTGACCACTACATGGCATGTCTCTTTTAACAAAGGGTCAAGTGCCTGTACACATTTTTCACTTTCAAAAACTTTCACAATGTAGCTCACGAGAGGCCAGCATTATGCCTTACTGTATCATTCCTTGGCATTGCTGTGCAAAATAATGTTCACATTTGCAACAATCTACACTCAGTGCAATGAAGAAATGCTGCGCTCAGACACACTACTGCTGGCTTGTTTTGCACCATGTTACATGCAATACTCTATACAAATGTGGACACACACTTACAGAAGGATACCATGCGACAGTCACTATCCAAGGAATCCTAAGCCGGCACATTTCCCTTGCGCTGGTTACTTCTTGCTTCAAAAATCACTTGTGCAGCCAATCTTGCACTGGTTCAACATACCACATACTACTGTTGCATTTTGGTGTACAGTTCCCATTCCTTTCACCTGTTGAGCTTGTAAACTGTTTTTGGTGACGGATGGAGTTCAGGAAGTCCTCTCTCCGCTATGGCGACTTTTGAGCTTCTTGTGCCTTGGTAAGGGTAGCCTGAGTCCATTGTCCTGAATAGAAAAAATGAACGAGGTCATGAGGAAGCCATAAAAAAGAAATGATGAGCCAAAACTGGGTCTAATAAATAAGCGAAGCATAACCATAAATTAAATGTCCACAAACATACCGTGTGAGGATTTTCGGTCCCTGAGGTTACTTCCATTGGCAACACAATCTCTGCTGACTTGAGGTAGGTTCGGAGATTACAGCAGCTAAGTGTGTGCAGATATGCGCAGCTTCTTGAAGGCTGTGGTTGATAAACAAAAAAGGAAAGAGCCACTGTTACTATGGTAGAAGCATGGATAACATTGTAATTCATGTCTAACAATGCATACAACAATGCTGCAAACATGAATAGCATGCATGTAAGATTTATTTGAGTATCTATTTCAGTGATGTGCTTAGCCAAGCCTCACTCAAGGGACATTTGTTTCTTTAGTGAGCAATTAAATTGTCCCACTGCATAAACATGCACTATTAACACTTATGAACTTATTTTGTACATTGAAATATAGAATTGCTTCTCCATACTCTTATGTACATTTGCCTCTAACATACCATGGATGTATGTGCATTTCCGGCTGCAACCACTTGGCAGAGGGAGGCAAAGCTTATGCTGCGATCCGTAACAGATGTTTCACGGTAAAGATATTTATACATTTGTGAGATACTTAAATAAACATTCTTATATCATTGGTATGCAGAAGCCGTGCTTCTGATTAACTGCACAAATAATAACACTACATGAAATGTGTTCTTTAGCCGTTTTGCAAGCAATAGCGTTGTTACACGGGCACTTTTGATCGCGATCAGGACTGATCTGGATCGAGTTTGGCACTGACATCAGCCAAATCGTGATATGGCTTCCAGATCGCGATCATCACACGATTCCTATCGGGCCTGGTCACGCTCAAGAATAACCATATAGCAGCAGCTGAGCACCATCGAGCGTAATCGAAATCCGCCCTGATGGTGATCAAGTGTGCGCGCGTGACGCAGGGTTAACAATAATCAGTGTTGACGATGCACAGCAGCGCATTTTTACTCACAGGTGCTTATGGCCACATGGTGCAAGATTAATCCGTTTTCCTTCCGGCACTGTGCTCAGTTCTGGCAATGAATTTTTCACGCGAAAGCTATGCAACCGTTATGCCAGTGAACTGTCGCAGCTGGTAAAATTCACCGTTGTTAGACACGTTCGCTGTGTGGCCGCGGCTATCTAAACAAGCTAACGTAAAGCGAACGTGCGTGGTCGAAGGAAATGACCGCGGTACAATTTGAATCAAACAAGCAGCCGAAACTCAGTCGATAGCAATGGGCTACTGCTCATCGCACGTCAGTGTAATCTCAGAACTTAGACTCAAGCACGTACGTTACGCTTAAAGTCCAAGAAAAACACATCTTTACTTACTTTATGAAAAATGACACTGTAACCAAGCTTGTCAAATACTTTAAATACGTTTTTATATCAATTTTTTGCTCACGTTGAGCGCCCCTAGCAGAGAAAATGCAAACTAATGTATCCGACCGCTAAAAGAGGTGTTAGTAGCTCCACTTTGCGCGCAACTCGATGGAACACGCCGCGGTTGATTTTTTCGTCCTCCGTGGCGATCGCGGGAACTTGAGACTTTCCCGGGCCTGGAGCTACTCTGGCTGAGGTTGAGCAGTTTCGCGTGGCTCTTGGAAAGCCGTGCTGCGCATGCGCGAGGAGCAGTGACGTCACACGGCGCACAGCTGGCGTGTCGGAGCCGCCGCCCCCGCGCGCCTCGCTGGTCTGCTGCACCACGGCCGGTCTGGACGCACGCGCTCGCTCTCTTTTACGGCCTGCGCACGGGGGGCTGTTGCTACCTATCGCCGCAACTTGGCGGGGGCGCTCCGAGCCAACCCTCTCTAAACCAGCTCCCGGCCGTTGCGGAGGCTAGCGCGCGCTGGGAATGCTCGGCCTCAGACTTGCCGTGTCACTTTCTGAAGCTCCTCTATATGCTATGCATGGTACCAATGCGATGAGAATACGGTAGCAAGCATATATATGGCAACTCTGGTGCTTTCCGCTTTTCCGAGGGAGAGGCACAAGCCACTGATTCGCCCGCTTCTGCTGCTCGTGAGAGCACTTACCGATGCGCGTCGCGCTCAGAAGGCTCGGCCGCGTGATTCGTCACCGACCGCCAGAACAAATGACACGAAACATTCCTTTTTGAAAAAAATTGGTTTCCAAAACGTCTACGTCAAAATGCACATATGCCAACCATTAATGTACTTGAAAATGATAAAATATGGTCATTTTTATTCAAGTTGTCGCAATTCTTGCTTTATTATTAAAATAAATACCTCGAAAAGGGGAAAGTCACACTCCCCACATGTAGCCGTGAGTCGCAATCACAGCAGAAGGAACATAATAATAATAATAATAAACTCGCACCACACCACGCTGAGTCCCTGCATGCATACAAATTCCCAAGCTCTCACGTGGCCAGACGCGGTCTTCAGCGTGCAAGTAAAGAGATGAGAAAAATATTTTTATGCAATAACATACGCCGCAGGCGAAGAAAAATAAAGAACTTTCACAGAAACCGTTCAGCATCATATAGAATGTTGTCCTTGGTACTAAAATAATATAATGCACAAGAAGAACTGAAAAAGAAAAAAAAGCACTGCTGGTAAAACACTGTCGTAATGCTTACAGCAAGTTTAAAGTAGTCACATCGTTCACAGCCGGAAATCTTTCCGCGTGGGCTTGTGAATATAGTCAGAAGGCTTGTCATTCTGATCTGTTAACTTTTTTGTGTAGTTCACAAGAAGAATCCGGAGAAACCTTTCAGAGATGATGTGCGCCGACACTCTGGCGTGACTCTTGTCCACACCTTCCGGAGAGTCCAGAAGCGGCGAATCTTCAAGATATGACTGAAGAGTAAATTGCAGTGTCTCGAGGATTTTCTTTCGGTAAAGATATTTCGCTGCCTTCTCGAAGAACGTCATAATCTCATATGATGGTTCCGGGAAACATTTTGACAATCACACAATTGAGCTGTTCGCCACAAGGCTGAGCAAATCCGTCTCATTGTAGAAACTAAGCAGAAGGACGCACTTCGGGACATCTGCATCAGCATGCTGTCTATCATCCGAAAACTGCGTTATGTTTATGAAGGACGCCGTGGTGGAAGGCTCCGGGAATTTAGACCACCTGGTAATCTTTAGGGTGCACCTAAATCCAAGTGCACAAGCCCCAAGCATTTTCGCCTCCATCAAATATAAGATGGTCAAGTTTGACCAACTAACCAACCCATTCTTGTTGCTAGTAGCACTGAGTGTGCCTCTTCTTTTGCCGAGTGCATGAGTACCTAGAAAGCCAGACTGTCCCCACACGCCCCTGTACTGCTTCCACCACTTTCTACATGCGGAAAAAATAATTAGCATGGTAAAGTGGCCGGGAACAGCTGGTTTACCATACGAAGCGCATGCAGAGCAACGCGCTTTGGGGGGTTGGCTCGCGACGCCCTCGCACGGAACGCACTGTCGTCCTGTATAGAAACAGATCCATTGTAGTCGTGGCAGCTGCTCAGGCCGTGTGTCACATAATGTCACATACATGTGTCACATAATGCGTATACCGTGTGTGTCACTGAAGCGGCCATAAGCATGATAATCAAGCTAATCCTAGACAACCAGGAAAGCTAACAATAATCTGCTGAACCATCGCTCACGCTACCTATATCTGGCATAGCCGAGCTAAGCCACTGCTAAATTTTTTTCTTTACACCTACATCGAGCCTTCGCTCACGGAGAACGGTGGTCTTTAGCTAAAAACCAGCAGCGCCGACACCGGAATTTCTGCGAAACGAGCTCTTTAACGCTGTCGCGTTAATATGTAGTTGGAACGACGACCTTTCAGAAGCCGGCCATGTCACGAGGAGTAGTGTACAACGCTCAGTGCGCGTCTCGCGCCTTGGTGCGAATAAAATGACAAAAACGGGCATCGAGCTGGCGCGATAGGTTTGCCTTGTTGAAGAAAAAACTGGGCAGTCAGTCCCTTCATGGTCTTCACTACGTCTGGATGTGTCTTACGCCGCCCCGGAACCCACATTAACCGACTGCCACAACGACACGTCACACACATTTTAGGCATACTGTGGCTTTTACGTATCAAATCTGGAACAGACTGGTCATTACGAATTTGCGTCGGCTGCGGACTATTGACCTCGAGATCTACATGTAGATGGCACTATTGTCACCGCGTGAGTGTGGATAGGCGTTCGCCAGCGCGTTGAAACGTACACAACGGCGCTCTGTTGTGAGCGGTTTGAGGCAGTTGTTAGCTAAATAAAAGCATTAGTTGCAGTCAAACTGTAATACATGTATTCTTTAATGTCACGTCGGTGCATGAAGCACGCAAAACGTTTTTAATGCACGTGAAGGAAGTGCGATATGCCTTTCAACTGGGCACTGACATCACGCAGCCTAACAGTTTGAATTCCTCTGCGGTTCTCTCCGTCTATTTTTCTTTCACAATAGTTACCTTCTCTACTCTCTACAATTCATGCATTGCTGTTAACCGAATGAAAGAGTTTAACCTTGAGTTCTTGCTTATTTTCCTGTACTGGGAGCTACGCCCCGACACGGTGGTCTAGTGGTTATGGTACTCGGGTGCTGATCCGAAGGTCGCGATCTCGAATCCCGGCCGCGGCGGCTGCATTTCGATGGAGGCGAAATGTTGAGGCCCATGTGCTGTGCGATGTCAGTGCACGTTAAAGAACCCCAGGTGGTCGAAATTTCCGGAGACCTCCACTACGGCGTCTCTCATAATCAGAACTGGTTTTGGGACGTTAAACCCCACAAATCAAATCCGTATTGGGAGCTACGATGACAAAAAATGACTGTTACTGCGCATTGCATTGAAGTAGCAGCGTGCGTACTACTGTATCACTTACACGCATAGTTACGTTTCAGTGCCTTGCATGTCATGTTCCATGAGACGCAAGGGACTTAGCATGGCTCATTTAGTCGAGCTACGTGACTGCATACGCCGCTTGAGTGCTATCACGGTATTTGACACACGCCTATATTAAGTAAACAATTTATTACTCAGACGCATAGGTTTCTTCGCATTATTACTTCGTGACCGTGACAAGAAAATGTTTATTTTTATGCACATAAAAATAGGATGTGTTGTTCAAGCGAAAAACGTCTTCAATTTTCCGTCATGCTCACAATCGCATATCACGAGACGATATCGCTGCGGTACTGCACTTACGCGTGATGTTTCCCACTTGACTTACTCAGAAGGACGCTCAGTGCACTTCGCCACCTACGTGAAACGCCCTGCAGCAGCCAAACTGAAATAACTATGCCAAACCGGATGGGCGACGATGACATAGCACGCTCGTGACACTGACGCTCAGTGGTTTATGCTTGGATAAGAATGCATGGAATAATTTAACACTGCACCGGCTCAGGGAACAAACATATTGGATGATATGTGTGGCGTACGTGTGGATGTAAAAGTGCATTGGCTAGCAGACGATGCGAGGAGCTATCCAAACTTGGGAGATTCATCCACTCGCCGCTAGGCGCCGACTGTGTTCTTTCTCAAGGCCAATGAGATGCAGAAGCACCGCTTTCCGTCGCACACAAAAGTGCGGTGGTGCGAAATATTGTCGGCGCTTCAAGCCTTAACAGCTCAAGTAAATTTGTAGACCGAGGTTAAGTAGGATAGACCACCTCTTTATTTATCCAGAGTATGGAAATTAGGATTGTTCGCGTACCTAGAGATGACACTTGTTCTTTCCTCTTTACCTTTGAATACTCTCACTGCAGATCAGTAGTTTTTGGGATATTTGCGTACTTACAAGAACCGCCTTGCTTGCAAATGTGCATGAGAGAACATAGCCGGTAGCCTCATTAAATGTTGATCTTCCGTCTTGTAACACCAGGGGGTTTCAAAGTAAACCCACACTACACTTTGTAATAACGCCAGACCAAAGAAGTGCAAGTCTTTCTCTTTGTAGTAAGCAGATCAGTGTACGGCCATGCATATAGCAAGAACCCGAAAAATTAAATTGCTCGTTACTCAGAAATCCGACTAATTCAATTTTGTGCGCAATGTTTGTATAGCATTCGCATGTGCACTTATGGCATTTATCAAATGCGCCGTAAGTAGAGGTGCGTGCCATTGTCAGGAGGCCACCGCGCTGGCACAGTAGTGACTCTAAAGACGGGGCTGCGATCCTGGCCGCGGCAGCCGCATATCACTGGAGCCGACACGGTGGAAGACTCAGTAGGGGAAACCATATCGCTTCTTTGACAAGGGACACGTATGGTTCTGATGACAACTTACCTGGCCCTCAAAGAAAGACGAGCTCACAAAATGCGCACGTTTGACTGCATGTTACGCGAAAACTGCGTGTGCTTTCGGCGTACTTCAAGGAACTCGGTGTGGTGAACATTTCTAGGGGCCTCCCCCTGTCGCGCCTCATATTAATCGTATCGTTCTTTCGGCATGTGAATCGATGAACAAATCGCAAGGTACGATTTAAAACAGGGAATGTCGCGGGAGCCAACGTTTCGACAAGCGGACTTGTCTTCGCCCTGATGAAGACAAGTCCGCTTGTCGAAACGTTGGCTCCCGCGACATTCCCTGTTTGAAATCGTACCTTGCGATTTGTTCATCGATTCAAGCATCCATCTTCCCCTGAGCTTCTCTTCTAGTTTGGATTTCGGCATGTGAGACACGTGCAGGTATTATTACTAACTTTGACCACTTGATGCCTGTCATCTTAACCTACCCTTGTTTCAGTGGCCGAGGATCTTTCCACAGAAATCACTCATAAAGGGGGGTTTGCGTCGAAGTGAAATTCTACTTTTTGAAATATGGTTATTCAATGATAGCGAAAATATGTGCGAGCACCAATAGATGAACCCGCTCATGAGGAGTTAAACAGCACCATTGTATCATTGCAGGGCGAGCCTGGAGCACCTGGTCCTGCTGGAGTAACTGGGGCTCCGGGTTTACAAGGTGACCGGGGCCTCATGGGACCGCCTGGACCACCGGGATTTCCAGGCCCCACGGTGCGTTCACAGTTTGCACATTGCAACCACGTTACCTGCAAATGTCATAATGCAGAAGCTTGCATCACGTGCAGCGCATTAATGTGAAATACACGAACAGCAAAATGCCACTAGAATTTCTTTAAACAGCGGGGCTGCCAAGCAAGCAACACTAACCTGCGAGCGCAGATGCAGCTCTTTCATCGTCTTCTTTCAGTCATGTTTCTTTTTTATTTCCTTCAGCGGCTTCTTTTCTGTCCCCTATGTTTCTATCTCCACCCTTTCTATATTGCCCTATATCTTCCTTCCTTTCTCCTCATCCTTACTTCTCTTTTCTTTCCCAGCCCCTTGCTATAGGGGGTATTCACGTGACTTCAGCGTGTGCCATTTTGTAGTCCGCTTCGCAGCTTCCACTGTGCTTATGGAGATAACCGGTTCGAGAGAAAGTGCAGCCTTTCACTGTGCTAGCTGGACAGCAAAATGGCGGCCTCAGTGACGTCAATGAATACCCCCTATACTACCCTCCCGAAAAGTTCAACTTAACGTGAAATACACAGGGACACAAGAAGAAACAAAACAGACAGGACCTCTGGCGTTCCTTTCAAGCTGGTAATGCCGTATATACATGCGCTTTCGCATAACCTCAAGAAGGTGGCTCGCAGACACAACTTCCCTCTGGTCTTTTCAGCGCCTAATAAGCAACAAAAGCTTTGCCCTTGCATTTGGGCTAGAGGAACCCAAGGGTGTACCACACAGCACGAGTCTCCCCTCTCAAAGTGCTCAGTCGGAGTCGTGTATTCGATTCCTTTGTCCTGCGGGAAGATCTACATCGGCCAAACTGAAAGATGCCTGAACGACTGCGTCTTAGGGAGCATGCTCTAAAGGTAAAGATGAGGGAAGACAAGCACGCACATTTAGTTGCGCATGTAACTGCATGCGATTGTGAGCCTAGATTCAACGACACAAGAATCCTAGGCAAAAGCAGGAGCTTTACAGCTCGGCTGGCGTTAGAAGCCTTCCATATAAAGAAAAACGAGCTAATCTGTGTTAGCGCGGCTTCGATAAGTTTGCGTTCATAAGAATTTCGTGTCATGCAGACCGTTGCTTGATTTGTCCTTGTTAGTCTATTGGTTCCTGGGCTCTTCCTTGAGGTGTTTGATGCGCATGCGTCAAGGCGCATATATACGTCGGCGGGTGACCTTCACAATAAACACTTGGTAGTAGCGCCCGTCCTGTCTGTTTCGTTTCTTCTCGTGTCCCTGTGTATTTCGCGCTAAGTTGAACTTTTCGTGATGCCGGAGGCCCGTCTGGCCAGAAGTCATCGTGTCCGTCAGCCACAAGGAAGCGAGTTGGCTCCTCTAGCGACACCGATGACACAGAGCTGTACTCCATGTCGGAAGATGACACATCCGACGATGGTTTCATACCCGTCCAGAGCAAGAGGGCGAAAAGAAAGGTTGTCAACGCGCCACCGTCAACTCCTGCGAGTACAGCGACGATGAAGTCAAGGCCTGCGCGCTGGCCACACGTCATAATCTTCTCGCCGGAAGACCCCTCAAGCAACCTACGACTGCTGAACAGGCAAGCCCTATCCATTTTTTTGGAATGTGCTGTGCCTGATCAGATTAAAGACGTCAGAGTAAATCCAAGGAAGAATATCCTTGCAATCGACGTGAACAACGTGAGTGCGCTAGGAAAACTGAAGAAAATCACGGAGCTAGGCGGCATCAAAATGCGCTCCTTTATCCCGATGGATGATACATCCGTAGCCGGTGTGATCTATGATATAGACGTTACCATTACCAACACGGACTTACCTACCCTTATCAAACCGGCAAGTGAGGGCATTGTCATTACGCAAGTGCGTCGCCTTGGGAATTCGCGCTGCGTAAAAATCATTTTCAAAGGGGATTGTCTACCATCCCACGTTAAAGTCGGACACTTCAGACATCCAGTTCGACCTTTCATCCCGAAGCCGCTTCAATGCCATCAATGCTTCAGGCTAGGTCACGTCAAGGGCGTGTGCCCCAACTCATTACTGTGTCCCCGTTGCGCTGAACCTCATGCCGAAGAGGCTTGCCGTGCCACTGCTCTGAAGTGCGCTAACTGCAGCGGCCCTCACGCCGCCTCGTCGAAAGACTGTCCCCGCATCAAGAAAGAGCACGCGGTTCTCAAGCAGATGGCCAGGGACAACTCAACCCACAGGGAGGCCGCCGAAAGGGTGAGGCGCCGCCGTCGCCGTCACCGTCATCGTACGTCCTCACACAAGGAGTGTGCTCGGAGTGAGAGCGCCCACTCTACTGCGGCACCACTCAGCCAACACGCAAAAGCGCTTCAAGGAAACATCGCTTCAAAGAAACCAACGGCTTCTCCGGAGGAATGGCCTGAGCTACCTAGCCGTTCCCTTTCCAAGGAACCTCAGAAGATCACGGCCCCTCGGGAGCCTTCACCCGCCGTGGATGACATAGCTAGAGCGGATCGTCAGGTAATTTCGATGCTGCGTTCCCTTATGGACGCCTTTCGAGTTATCTTGGTTGGCATGGGGACATCGCCTGCTCGAAGCGCTCTCCAGGTACTGGAAGCCTTGATCCCTGTTCTTGAATCCCTCAAGTAGACACATGGCTACCGTTACTCCATCCTTCCGAAAAGAAGTCAAGGCAGCGTCCATCATCCAATGGAACGCCAGAAGTCTAAAGCCACGCCTTTCAGACTTTCGTCAGTTTGTATACACTCATATGTTTCCACTCATCGTCATTTGTGAGCCTAACCTAACAAAACCAGTCAGACTTTCGGGGTATGAATCGGTCATGTCTTCAACCAATGGTGCCAGCAGCAAAGTCATCGTATTTATTCGTCGTGAACTCACCTACTTTCTGCATACAGTTGCGCCTCAAGATGACAATCAATACGTGTGCCTAACGGTCAAAAAGAACAAGCTCATGTTTAATCTTATAGGCGTATATGTTTCGCCTTCAAGTAATTTTGATTCGAAAAGATTGGCGGATATCTTGAACTTGTGCGCTGCTCCATGGGTAATCATAGGAGATTTCAATGCGCATCATTCAGCATGGGGAAGTTCAAAGACAAACGCAAGAGGACGACAGTTGGCGAGCTTCGCCTGCCACCATGGTCTTACCCTCTTGAACGACGGCAGCCCCACCTTTTTTCGAGGCGTGACATACGGAAGCTGCCTTGACCTTGCTTTCGTCTCCAGCTCTTTCGCCAGACGTGTTAAGTGGTTTACAGATGTCGAGACACGTGGAAGCGATCACATTCCAACGTATATCAACATCAAAGGGCTCTCTGGGGCATATCCACAAAAGGCTATTCGAGCGATTGACTGGACCACCTTCAAATCTGCTATGGAAGATGGATGCACCGAGGGCTTACGCTTTGGGTTAGAAAAAACAATGCAGACCACAATGGAAAACGCCACGCGCACGATCATGATTTCGTCCCGGCGAAACGATTTCGATATAGAATTGGAAAGACTTAGAGCACTTCGCCGGCGTGCAGAACGTCGATATCGGCGCACAAAGTCCCTTCACGATCTCAGAACAGCCAGACGATTGCAAAAGAAGATCCAGCGTCGCATGGATAGATTAGCGTCTGAACGTTGGACGACGTTTTGCCAGACTCTAGACCCCCGCAAGCCACTTTCTCACATCTGGAAAACGGTGCAAGGTCTTCGTTGCCTTCCTCAACAGCGTTTTCCTTTCAAGGCGCTGGCGCTCTTCCAAGGGCGGCAGGACATTGCAGTCGGAGAGGACTTCTGTGCAAGGATCGCAAACCAAGTAGTCTGTCCAGGCTACCCAAAACGAACTTACGTCCCCCACCCTCGTGACAGTCGCATGGACCTGCCTTTCACAATGGAGGAGCTCGAAGCGGCTCTCGCTCTCTGCAGGCGGTCTTCTTCTCCGGGGCCAGATGGCATATCCTACCGAGCCTTATGCAATCTAGGAGAAGCCGCAAGGGGAGAATTGTTGAGCCTCTACAACACGTCTTGGCAAGAGGGCAATGTTCCTGATGAATGGAAGACAAGCCGTTTAGTTCCCCTACTGAAGCAGGGCAAATCTCCACTTGATCTTGCATCGTTCCGCCCAATAGCGCTGGCCAGCTGTGTAGGAAAGCTAATGGAACGGATGATCCTTGGCCGCCTGGAGTGGTACCTTGAACACTACAAGATTTATCCGAACTCCATGGCTGGTTTCCGACGTGACCGCTCTTCCGTCGATAATGTAGTGGACCTCGTTTCTTACGTTCAGCACGAAAAGTCCCGAAAGCGATTGTCCGCAGCATTGTTCTTAGATGTGAAAGGCGCATACGACAACGTATTACATGAGGCCATACTCGATGCTCTTGAGACGGTTGGCCTAGGTGGTATATTATTTCTGTGGGTTGAAAGTTACCTGGCTGCAAGGTCATTCTTTGTATTAACCGACGATGGCCCGACTACGCGACGCTTTACTTGCAAGGGCGTTCCTCAAGGCGGAGTTCTCAGTCCGACGCTATTCAACCTCGCGCTTATTGGGCTTGCTGAATACCTGCCAACTACTATCAAAATTTCAATATACGCAGACGACATCTGTGTCTGGACTTCGGCAGTCACGCGTCCTCAAATACGTGCGCGGCTTCAAAGAGCAGCAACGTTGACATCGAACTACTTATGCAAACAAGGTCTCAACATATCACCAGAAAAATGCGCACTTGTGGCATTCACTCGCAAAGCAATGACGCCTTACGTCATATCAATCAATGGGTGGACTATTCCCAATCTCAGAACCCACCGGTTTCTTGGCATCATCATTGACAGAGATCTCTGCTGGAGCCCTCATGTGTCGCACATGAAAAAACGCCTCACCGCAATGGCCCAGATCTTCAAATTCTTGGCTGGAAAAACTTGGGGCATGTCGGTAGGCGCCATGGTGGAATTATACAGAGCACTTTTCCTCGGTTTCTTGAGATATAGCCTGCCCGTACTTTCCAACACTTGTAAGACAAATCTTCGCACTCTTCAGGCCGCACAAGCTCAGGCACTGAGAACTTGTCTCGGTTTGCCGCGGGGTACATTGTCAGAGGCAACTATAGCGATTGCTCGGGACCAACCAATACAAACGCACGTTGCGGTGGAAGTCTTGAGAACCCACATCAGGCATTTTGCCCGTGCCTGCTGTCACCACCTCACAACATTGCCGTCAGACAAGCGGAACGCGTCATTCTGCAAAATGGTCTCCAGATATTCTGCCAAACTTCCGGCAGGCTTCACCGCCGCCGCCAAACCGTCGATTCCCCCTTGGTGTCTCATTCGACCTACAGTACACCTTGGTGTGCCAGGAATCAGAAAGAAAGCTGAGCTGTCATCAGGTGCTCTGAAACAACTATCCCTGCTTCTTCTACACGAGAGGTACGCCGATAAAGGGCATATTTATACGGATGGGTCCTCGAACCTCCAGTGTTCGTCCGGAGCGGTGGTTGTCCCAGTGAAAGATTCCACCATCAGTTTTAAGACAGACCACCCGACGACATCGACAGCTGCGGAACTTGCTGCTCTGCGTGCTGCCCTTTGTGTAGTAAATGAGGAAGCACCCCGACAATGGTCAATCTTTAGCGATTCAAAGGCGGCCTTACAGTCCTTGCTGGCAGCCCTGCGGCGCGGACCATACGAGCAACTGGTGTTGGAGATCAGATCTCTTCTCCATAAATCACATGAGAAGGGACACCACGTGACGTTTCAGTGGCTCCCCAGTCACTGCGGCGTCGTTGGAAACGAATATGCTGACAAGGCCGCCAAGTCTGCACTTGATGGCACCAAAGTTGAGACCATACCTCTCTCAAGGTCCGACGCTGCCAGGCAACTTCGAGCGATTGCACAGGAGATTACACTCTCGCTGTGGAGTGCCTCAAGCAGCCAAACTCGGAACAGTCGACAACACCACCTGCTGTCTGTGCAGCATTTTCGATTGCCACCAAAACTCAGCCGAGCAGAAGCCACCCTGCTTTATCGTTTGTGGTTAGGAGTGGCTTTTACTAACTCTTATTCCTTTATGATCGGAATGGCCGACAGCCCTCTTTGTGACACCTGTCGTCGTGAAGAGACGCTACAACACATCATATGCGACTGTCCTCGCTATGACTTACAGAGGCAATCACTGGCGTCCGCTCTCGCTCACCTTGACCTGCGACGGATGTCGGTTGATGCCATTTTGGAATGTCGACCGCACAAGACATCACAATTGAAGGTGACAAAGGCGCTGCTGCAGTTCTTAAAGACGACAGACTTGCACAAGCGACTGTAACAGCGATGTGTGATGTCGCGTGCCATGCAGCTGCCACTGACTGTGAGAATGTGCTATATGTTCGCCCACTTTCTCTCTCTCTTCCTCTTTCCTTTCACCTTTCAATCTCCCCTGTCCCCTTCCCCTCGTGCAGGGTAGCATACCGGTTGTCATACACTGGTTAACCTCCCTGCCTTTCCTTCTCTACTATTTCCTTCCTTCCTGTAGCACAAAAATATACTACAAAGATTTCTCAAAACCTGGTCCTTTCCTTTGTCCTCTCCCTTGATTGCCTTTTTCACCCTGTTGCACTATTATTCGACGTATGGCTACGCTCTGGTGATAGCTGCTTACCCACTCCCTGCGGCACATAAAGTGAGATACCCAGCACCTCCACCACTTGTAAGCAAATGATTTTATTGTAGCCGAGCCTCGATCTACACTGACCAAGATGGAGAGGGAGGCAAGCAGCTGATGATGATCCAGGTAGATGGGGGAAAATGTACAAGTGATGATGTACAGAGATGAAGAAGAGCCAGTGGTATGTTTACCTCCCAATCCGTAGCAATATTGACACGCGGACTTGTTTGCTTTTGTTCACAGGGGGCGCCGTTACACTTTATTGTGATGTGCTGTGCAGGCCGGGCATATCTTGCATGTCGCTTCGAAAATGGCATCGTCCGTTCTACAGACCTTGCATGCCTGACGCGTGTATTTCAGTGCCTTCTAGCATTTCAGTGATGGCACGAGAACGCGCTGTGATGATTACATAAAAGACGACGCCTTTCACTGTTGATCTGTTTTACTGGCGACCGACTATTGTTTACGCCGCTATCATCTCGCAGTGTGGTTCGCTTTACTTTGCTAGGCACAGGTTCACCCAGTAAACTGCTCGCCTGTCAAAGCCTTCAGCTTTGCTGCGCCCTTTCTTCATCGGCCCAAGAACATGACATCTGATGGAGGTGCTACCCGGTCTAGGTACCGTACGGCAACAACCAGCCGTGAACCAAACCCACGCCCTCGGAACACGTCGAAACCAACGCCGGCCAGCGAGCAAGCCGCAGGCAGCAAGGCCTACCGCCGCAGTTACGGGCCTCTGCCTGATAAGACCGGAGGGCCAAGATGATGACAACAGCAGCTACTCTGACAGCCACCATGCTATCGCCTGCCGTCGTCATTCAGCTATCCGGGGAGTCGCCGAGCTCATCTACTGGAGACCCAGAAAGCTGCCTTGAATCATACGACTACCTAGCCAGCTTCAAGTGGGTCAGTGACGAGAAGCTTCGCCTAGTCTACTTTGCCCTTCAGGATAGCGCGTAGACGTCGTTTGAAAACTAGGTCTCCACCGTGACATCATGGGACGTCTCTACGCACAGCGGCAGTACACTGCCTGAATCCGGTGTCGATCGTCCGGCACCTATCCGGCAAACTAAAGGCAAAGGAGGTGCGGTTGCTGCACGACGCTATGCCGAATATCATCCTCCTCCGCCGACGACGACGGCCGCGAAGAGTGAATCCTACCGACGTAGTCTCAGCCCGCCCCTTAGCGAGAGCGTTCACCACAGCACTTCGCCGACGAAAGATTTGGCGACGCGACGTCGCAGCAGCGGAGAAAACCGACACGGCCGTGAACTGGCGCTCCGACCCAACCCGGCTAGCACGCAAAGGATTTATGACGTCTTCGAAACGGATATCTGAGACGTTAATGGCGTCGCAGAAACGGCACGCGTATGAAGTGTTAGTCTAGGATGCGTCGTATGTGTCGTCTAATGTCCGGCCTGCTGCACCTAAAATAGACGTTTCCTTAACGTCCCTGAAACGTCATCAAAAAGGTGGTCTTTTCGACGGCTTAGGGGAGACTTGAATAATCCCATTTCGCGGGATTGCTGAATCTGTTTAAAGACTTACCGAAGACCTCAGCAAAAAACTGTTCCTGAAACGTTAGTCGTAATTTGAAAATGAATCAGGAATCATGCTCGAAAACAGGGCGCGCCCACCAAAATTTTCTTCTGGTTGCTACCCTCAGAATATATAAATGAAAATCTGGCCTTAGAGCTAACGCCTCAGGGGTACAAATGACCCGCATTTCTTACACCCCTAAGGCATTAACTCTGCGGTTCTGAAGGTGTCAACGGGATCACAATTCTGAGGGGCACCCCCTATCCGACAACCCCGTCCCTGCTTTACGGTAGTAGCTGCGCCCTGCTATGTTACTAGCTAGACCATAAATGTTTCGGTGCTGCAGAGTCGGGGATAGTGCCAGCTGAATACTTTCGTGGTTACGTCATAGGAAGAAGTCCTGGCGTCGCACTTGCCTGGAACTCTTTTTTCCAGCGCGGTCAAAGCATCAGCATTGAGTGCAACAAAGCAAAAATACAGCAGTAAGGTTGGCACACAGTTACCTGCAAGGGCTGTCTTAGCATTTAAGTCGCAATTACTTGCCATGCATACAAAATCATCGTAGCATCTACTTTCTAGAGTATGAAGCAAATCTACCAAAAATAGTAATGTTTCTGCAGTGAAGGATAGACAGTTTCTCGGCGAGCGGCCTAACAAGGAGGCCCCTGTGCCAATGATGATCAAGTCAAAACACTGCTAGAACAATATTTTATTCAGAAACTAACTTGTGGAAATTACAAAAAAAAAGAAAAAAGAAATTATAAATGCGAGAAAAATATTACCACAAACATTGAAAAGGAACCACAGAGGAAAGAACTTAGATATATTTTGAGCTTTTTAACGACTTGAGGCTTAGAGAAAGATCACTAGTCACACAACCATCAGCAGTCAAACGACCATGCTCTTTTCAGCATGAGAGCAGCGCATCCTGTTATATGAGCAGAGAAAGAACAATGGATGACTGTGTGATAGCCGGTTTCAATCATGTTATGGGGTATCTTCGCCACGGAAAATCAATAAATATATACAAAAGAACTCAAACATGAAAGGATATGAAAATGGAAATTTGCCTTGGACATCAGCTGATGTAACGCGGCACGCTTTAAAAGACAACTAAAACCATCAATGAAGTGACAATGAATATTGACCTAAGTGACCTTCAGAGAAAGTAGCGCATGAAATATTAACAAAATCGGTAGAATGAGCAAGAGCACAATGCAGTCACAGCATGCAACGTAACCTCAGTTTCAAAATGAAGCCACATACTCACGTACTCGAAGTCGAATACGCTAGAGACCATAGTCAAAAGAAGAGGCGTGCAAGACACGGACACAGAACATAGAAGGACGCTATCAGGTGGAACGCCGTCTAATCTATCTTTGCACTGCCAGGTCTGTAGCTGCACGCCCGAGGTTAGACTTAACCGAGAACCTGAACAGACATAATGAAGACACGTGTTTATTGGTCGAGGCCTGGCATGTCAGTAACACTGGAAGTGCGTGCGTGAGTCAGCCGTCGATTAGCTTAAAGAGAGAGGAGATAGGATGCCTTAGCAGTTGTCTATCGCGTAGACCGGCACGTGTAACCGTTTGACAGGTGGCGCTACCATTCCGAGCATGCGCAGATAAGCTGTGTGTCTTCTTTCCTTTTCGCCTCTGTGCTCTGCATTAGTTGTTAGTCGGCGTTCGTGTTGTACACTTCTCTCCTTGTGTCCGTGTCTCGCACGCCTCTTCTTTTGACTATGGAGCCTTACCAACTCGCTCAACTTTCTGTCCTTTTGAACGCTAGAGACAGTGTTTGGACGACACAAAAAGAGTATTCTCACTTACATATACAAAATAGAAATATGGCTCTCTACGTAGCGCTGTATTACGCACATATACGCAAATCTTACATGAGCGGTTAGCCCGGCTAGCATCATTGGGAAACCCCAGCCCTCCCTCCCCCTCCCCAAAAAAGAAAAATGTTTTGACACAGCGAATGGAGGATTCCTAAAAAATACTTCAAATAATCATCAGGTCTACATGTGCAGGACCAAGCAGGGTCTCTAAATTTCACCATCTTTCACATTAAAAACTGTTACCTTATACCTGGTCACTAAAAAAATACTTCGAATGGCCAACATCCTTGAGCATGCAACCTCTGCCAGGCGCGTAACTAGTTCACGTTCGCAGTCATCGCAAACTGGTTGTAGTGTCCTGTTTTAGGGCAGCTGATGAATACAATCCTCCTGGCATCACGTGACATGGTGAAACCGCCATCGCGGAAATGCTTTCAATGCAGAACCGCAGTCGGGCCGTAGTAGAATGCAGTTGGCGCACTGGATCAGGTTATCTATATAATGAAACTTTTGCGTACACAACAAGAAACCACTACGAAGAAGTACACAAGGAGTAGCGCAGAATGAAGAAAATGAAATTGGTGGAGAAAGAGGTGCAAAGAAGCGAGGAAGCTAAGAAAATTTTGGTAATCCCTTACATGCATCGTTTTTGCCATAAAATTAAGAAGGTGGCCGCTAAATATGGTGTCAAGGTAGTTTTCTGGACAAAATATAAAGTAGAGGGCGTGTGTCCAGCTCTAAACAAATTTTACAAAGACAGGCCTAATAGTGTTAATAACGAACGTTCCAAGCGTTGTGATCACCGGGTTGTTGAGTGCAAAAGATATGTAGTGTATATGATCCTGTTTAAATGTGGCAAAGATTATGTAGGGCAGACTGGCCGATCCGTGAACGTAAGGTTAAAAGAGCACCTGGGAAATTTGAAGGGAAGGCAGTTAACACATTTGCCGTTACATTGTGCGCATTGTTCATTGAATTTGTGCAGTCCTTTGTGTCATCAAACTGATAATTTGTATGTTCACACTAACCAGACAAGAGAGATTGTAGAAGCTTGGCATATGTCTAGACTTCACGACACATGTGTCAGTCATCCATCAGTAGCGCTGAATGGCAAAAAAATTGACTTGATGAAGATGTGATAACGCAACGTTCTATTTATTATTTTAGAGATACTGCGATCCCCAAAGGGATTTTAGCAGGGTTGAAATGCAACATCATGGTACAGGCAACAAAATAAATCCAACTGGAATACATAGCTTCAAGGGGAAAAATACAAGAAAATGGATTGTTTAAATGAATAAAGACATTTGTTGATGTTCGCATACACTATCGCACACGCAAAAACTTAAACTATTGCACTCACAACGCCTACATGAACATCAATGAAATAACTAACACTCAGTAAAACAAAATACAACTATAGCATAAACGAAGACATACTTGAGCTTTTAACGGTATTAACAGATGCGAGCCGTAAATGAAAACGAAGGAGGTTTAGGAACTGCGGTATTAGTCAAGTTGTTCCATTCAGTCACAGTCCTAGGAAAAAAGGAATAATTAAAACTGTTTCTTACGCGAAATGGGGTAATTGTTAGTTGATGCTCCTGTATAGTAGCATACACGGAAGAAAAAGTCAGGATACCAGAAAGGCTAACATTGCAATGTTTATTTATGAGCTGATATAGGAATTTTAATCTGGAAATGCGACTACGTTCTGTTAGTGCAGGCAAGTTCGCTTGTTTTAGAAGTTCTGTCACAGATGTGCGGGAGTAGTTATTAAAAATGAATCGGACTGCCTTCCCCTCCAGTCGTTCAAGTTTTGTGATGTTAGTTTGTGTATAGGGATCCCAAATTATAGCTGTATACTCTAGCACCAGCAGTACAATTGTTTTGTATGCCAATAAAGGAACGGAACATGTGGATTGTTTTAAGGCCCTCCTAAGAAAAAGACAGTTTACGGCAGGCATTAACGGTTACTTTATCAATGTGCCGATTCCCCTTTAGGTCGTTAGTTATCCACAGACCAAGGTACTTATATTCTGTTACCTCAGAGAGAAAAACATTGTTAGCCGAGTAATTAATACCAAGCTGATTCTTTTTGCGAGTAATGCGCATAAAAACAGTTTTCTCAAAATTCACTGACATCTGCCAATCATCCCACCAGGCAGCAACTTTTCAAAATGCAATCGGAACCACTATTTATTTCTGAGTATAAAAAACAGTCATCTGCATATAATTTAACCATAACAAAGAGATCAGTTACGAGGTCATTTATATAGAGCAGAAAGAATAGAGGCCCAAGAACGGAGCCCTGGGGAACGCCAGAGTCAACCGAAAGATAGTTGGAGTCATGGTTTTTGAAGATAACGAATTGTCTGCGATCATTAAGGTAATGTAAAATCGAATTAAGCAGCCTAGAATTTTCGAAAGTGACGTTTATTTGTGCATTAATTTACGATGAAATACCTTGTCGAAGGCTTTAGAAAAGTCCATAAATATGGCGTCTTTAGGTTTTCCATTGTTCACATTATTTGAAAAGTGGTGCACTGTTTGTACCAGTTGAGTTGTTGTTGAAAATCCATTTCGGAAACCATGCTGATGGATTGTTAGGAAGCATCGTTTCTCAAGAATTCCGAGATCTGTTTGTGAATGCTTCAAAAGAGTGGACTATTGGGCAAGTTGGTGTTCAGACATGGAATTCATCGTGAAAGCGCTACCACACAACACAAGGGAAGAAGAGACGAGCACAGGCGCAAACTAACAACTGATTCATTGAACGCAGATATACAGGTATGTCTCTATCGTCCCTATCGGGGGGACCAGGATTGGCCTCGATATCCCCGCAAGATAACGGATCATCTTTGGCTGGTAAGACACAATTCAAAAACCATTTTACACACTCGGGGCAAGGCAACAGCACTAGGAAACGGCATCGCTTCGGATAAACTTGCATACAAAGAGCCGCTAACCTGGATAACGAAGCAAAGCGGGTTTCTGAGCATGCCTCTAGCGCTGTAGCCCAGCCCACTAGTGACAGGCTGGCTCGATGATCTTCTTATAGCTTGGGAGTGGACCACGTGACAAGACGCAGTCGACGACGGTATCAGAACAGGCATGATGACGCGGGATACATCGGGACCAGCGCAGTTGAATGGCAGCATCGATGTGGCCGTGTCAAGCCCAGGGGCGTAGTCCATGAGGCTTGCCACCGGGGAAGCGTAATGCGCAGCTTGTAGGATTCCGATGAAAACCTGGATAACGAAGCAAAGCGGGTTTCTGAGCATGCCTCTAGCGCTGTCGCCGAGCCCACTAGTGACAGGCTGGCTCGATGATCTTCTTATAGCTTGGGAGTGGACCACGTGACATGACGCAGTCGAGGACGGTATCAGAACAGGCATGATGACGCGGGATACATCGGGACCAGAGCAGTTGAATGGCAGCATCGATGTGGCCGTGTCAAGCCCAGGGGCGTAGTCCATGAGGCTTGCCACCGGGGAAGCGTAATGCGCAGCTTGTAGGATTCCGATGAAAACCTGGATAACGAAGCAAAGCGGGTTTCTGAGCATATTGCCGCTAGCGCTGTCGCCGAGCCCACTGGTGAGAGGCTGGCTCGATGATCTTCTTATAGCTTGGGAATGGACCACGTGACATGACGTAGTCGACGACGTATAAGAACAGGCATGATGACGCGGGATACATCGGGACCCGCGCAGTTGAATGGCAGCATCGATGTGGCCGTGTCAAGCCCGGGGACGTAGTCCATGAGGCTTGCCACCGGGGAAGCATAATGCGCAGCTTGTAGGATTCCGATGAAAGCCTTCGCCCCCAGCGGTGCGTGCACTCGGGGAGTGGTGTTCTGTTCACAACAGAACACCACTCCCTGTTGTGATCTCATGACAGCGTAAACTCTTATGAGATCACAAGAGTCGTTGTAATGGGGTTCTTGGAAATTAGATGGAACGCACGTTGCTTCTTACGACGGCGACGCGTTCAAAAGGATGGCGAGGCTGCTTTCTGTGAAGATTTTATGACAAAAACAACACAGAGCGACATGGAACAAAGAACTAATAAATGAATAAAGGAAACGCGGCACTTCAGGACATGGAACAAGAAACACAAAGAAACACGCGAGCAAAGTCACAGTTCGAAAGTCTCACCGAGGCTGGTCGATGGGTGCGGGGAAGTCCACGCAGGTGGAGCGTCGGCGCGAGTCGGAGGTCGTCGAGTAGTGTAGCGTCTACACTGGTGTCTCCACGGTGCCAGCGTAGGGACGGCGAGGTACCGAAGCCGGCACGGTACGCAAGGCCGTCGTGGCCCGAAGAGGCGGGACAGCACTCGGGCCTACACCCGACGGTGCTGTCGGAAGCTTGGGCGGCTCGTCAGGCGACGCAAGGAGACGACGTCAGGAGCTCTTTGCCAAGCGGAGCCATACACCCCGACTCTTGGCACCCGCCAGCCACTCGGGACTACACCGCGACCGTGGTTCTGGCGGAGAGCTCCACTGCCACGTCCGCGCTGGTGGACTGCCGCCTTGCTTCTCCCAATATGGCGCCTTCACGTGCGCGCTCCACGCGCCACGCTCCGTCTTTCCTCCTTGCGGCTGCATTTCTCTGCCTGTTGTCATCTTCCTCACCGGCTCACGTGCTGAGCCGGCGCTTGTTCGTGGCCGCTGTTTCCATTGCGGGTTCGCCACAGGAACAAATACCACAGGCGCGCACGTCTCCCATGACACGAGCCCCCCCTTTCGATAAGTTTTTTTTATAATAAAAAAAACTTCGGCTAAGTGCGCGCTTTGAATACACCACACTTGTCCGGCACACAGAGGAGACAGTTCACAGCACACAACACACAGTTCTGATATGTAGTCCAAACTAACAAACTCCTATTTACAGGTTCGTGAAGTCCTTGAAACAATCCAGATGCGAAAACCAAAATTAGCGACCGGATAATCACTTGTCCTCACGTAATAGCTTCCCACACAAGACGAACAGTGCTCTTTACGTGCTTAACAGTGACACGTAATAAATATGCACATCCGCGAGTCCAAAAGAAAACATCAAATTGTTCGGCCCATTTGACCTCTCCGCCTTTGTAGCCCCTAAATGAAGCCCAAGACTCAACATCCTCGCAAGGAGACTGGCGACACTGCGACATCGCACATGTAGTTATAGGCGTTCGAGTGACCCCGTCGATTATGCTGACACGGTTGCTACGCCAATGACCCATTGGAGCACGGGTAATGTCATGAGAAAACCTTTCTGCACAGGAGCTTCTACACAGGCAGCAACAGCCTCTCTATTTCTCAAGGTAGCCTGCACCGCGCTTGTGCTGCCATCTTGTTGGCCCAGCTCACTGTGAAGGTCATGCGTCTTACACTTTAAATCTTCTCCGTATTCTCTGGCACCTGTGTCACATATATTTTGACATGAACAAGCGACGTGCACATATGAAGCGAAAGCTTGCCCTTTTTGGAGTACCTTACTGGCACTCACTTGTTTGGTAATGTGTATGCCATCAGATGCAGCAGCATGCGACTCACCGGAAGAACCTGAGTGGTTCTCCCCTGAATTCGGCCTATGGGCTTCATGCATGGCTATAACGCCGACACCCCTGGCATTTTTAACACGACACAACTCGGCACTTCCACTGCAGCTTATAGCACAGTCTCTAAAGTGGCTCTCTCGACTAACAACCATTGCCCTTTCTCTTTCTATAGGTGTATGCCCCTCTATAATAAGCGTGCATTCTTCTGAACCTGTTAGCACGGGCGCATCACTTCTAAAGGAACCTGACCGTTCTATCCTGTCACGTGAAGCTATGCTTCTCTCTGGCTCATGACCTTTCTTGGCCTCGTTCGTAAGCGTCAGTACACTTTTCCACTGGCATCGACGCCTCTTCGTAAAATTCACTGTGCCTCCCGGAGGCACTGCTGTCTAACCTGCCTTTAAGGAACTTGCTCCGGAAGCTATCCTTTGCCTCGTTGAGCTCGTCTGAATTCGAAGTGCCTGGGTCCATAAAAGAGACACTGTCGACATGCACTGGAGCGCGAGCTCTGGCAGCGTTTTCCGCTTCTAGCAACCGCAGGCGAAGTTGACGGTTCCTTTCCTCGAGAGCCGCCACTTCACGCGCTAGGGCTAGCTCCGCTTCCCGGGCACGTTCCTTTCGCTCGCGTCTTTCACATTCTAACTTGAGCTCCGCCTCCCGGGCACGTTCGTCCCGCTCGCACCTTTTGCATTCTAAAGTAAACTCCGCCTCCCGGATACGTTCCTTACGCGTGGCCTCCTCGCGCAGCGCTTCGCGTTCCTCAGCGCGCTCCTCCCTCTCAAGTGCCTTCTGTTCCTCAATCCATGCCCGAAATGCGCCCACCGATAAACCCAGTTTCTGGCCGAGAAAGTGAGCTCGTCTAGATCCATGTCGCAGTCGTCGTGATCTTTTGATCCACACAGAAAACAGCCCCGCCCCACGTTGGGCGCCATTGTGATGGGTTTCTTGGAAATTAGATGGAACGCACGTTGCGTCTGTCGACGACAACGCGTTCAAGAATACGGCGAGGCTGCTTTCTGTGAAGATTTTATAAGAACACTAGTAAAAACAAACGACATGGACAAAAGAACTAATAAACGGATAAAGGAAACGCCGCACTTCAGAACACAGAGAGAAACACAAAGAAACGCGCGCGTGAGGTCACGGTTCGAAACAGTCTCACCGAGGCCGGTCGACTGGACTGGTTCGGGGGAAGGACGCAGGTGGAGCGTCGGCGCGTGTCGGAGGTCGTCGCGGGAAGTCGTCGACGAGTAGTGCAGCGTCTACACTGGCGTCTCCATGGTGCCAGCGAAAGGGACGACGAGGTACCGAAGCCGGCACGGTACGCAAGGCCCTCGTGGCCCGAAGAGGCGGGACAGCACTCGGGCCTACACCCGACGGTGCTGTCGGAAGCTTGGGCGGCTCGTCAGGCGACGGAAGGAGACGACGTCAGGAGCTCTTTGCCAAGCGGAGCCATACACCCCGACTCTTGGCACCCGCCAGCCACTCGGGACTACACCGCGACCGTGGTTCTTGCGGAGAGCTCCACTGCCACGTCCGCGCTGGTGGACTGCCGCCTTGCTTCTCCCAATATGGCGCCTTCACGTGCGCGCTCCACGCGCCACGCTCCGTCTTTCCTCTTTGCGGCTGCATTTCTCTGCCTGTTGTCATCTTCCTCACCGGCTCACGTGCTGAGCCGGCGGTTGTTCGTGGCCGCTGTTTCCATTGCGGGTTCGCCACAGGAACAAACACCACAGGCGCGCACGTCTCCCATGACAGTCGTTTTGGTGCCGTAGTGGCCCGCCGCCGCCGCCGGTGTCCGTAACCACTATCGCGCAAATTCAGGAAAGAAACAACCGGCACCGCGGAGTATTTCAAGTGGTCCTCTGCGTGGATTCGAACCCACACTCTCTGCGTGGCAGTCGAGCATTCTACCACTGAGCTACGCATGTGCTTGCAAAGTTATCGCTAAAGGACTTAAACAGGTATAACGTCTGCCGAGGAATCCCATTAAAAATGTAATGTTACGTGACAGAATTATAGTACGCCACTGCATGTCGGAGAAAGTGGATTGCATAACGAGTTCGAGAAATAATTTCAAAGGACACAGGGTGTATGCTTCGTTGCTCTTAACCCATCATAGAGGCATCATCTACATCATCATTATGAAACAATCTTCAATTTTACCGTCATTATTATTAGAAACCGCTGCCCTTTCTCGTGTCGTATTGTGCCATGAGACATGCAGAGGGCGTACTCCGACAGGTATAGCGCATTATGGAATAAGAGAAACGGTCAAGCAGACCGGCAAGAGGACAGAGCGCTCTGTCCTCTTGTGTCGGTCTGCTTGACCGTGGCTGTCTTCAGGAATTCCTGTAGACCAAGAGCATCAATGTGCCACAAGTTCGATGTTCGCATGTTTAGGTCAGCGTTGTTCGCGGTTGCCTCATTTACAGCGATGAAAAGAGATGTGGTTCGTGCGTCGTTCCCTGGCGATAAACGGTGGGGAGGTCCTTGAATGGTCCACCCAAAAAGGGTTTCCGCTGCCGTGATTCCAGGGGATACTCGTGTTATCTCTCCAGTTGATGTCCCGTCCCAGTAGATGTCGGAGCCTATGAATGCTAATCTCGTCTTCTTGGAAAGTCGTTGCGCCCGGGCATTCGTCAGCTGGAAGGAAACCACGACGTCTCATGATGTCACAGCGCTGGTCTCTGGGACTGCCAGTGCTTCTATCGTAGTCTGCTTGCTGTTGTCCTGGCTCCGGAGCGTGATGGCAATGAGCTCACGCGTTGAGGGAAGGTGCGTTTTTGCAAAAGTGAACAAGTTCAGGCGTTCAGTGCCTCTAACGGGACAATTCAGGGTTCGAGCGATGTCCTGCCGAACGAAAGAGCATTGACTGCCAGAGTCCAGGAGAAACCTAATCAAGATTGTCTTCTCGGGCGCGATAACTCATGCCCTGCCAGTCGGCAAAAGTACGGGCCTAAGACCAGCGCCGCTTGTATACACGCAAGTTGCTCGACATTGTGTGACGGCAGACTCTGCCGCTCGCTCTCGACGTGCTTACGCGTTGTTGCTCCGCAGTGTGGTTCGCGATGACCGGTTGGTGGTGTGGTTGATGTGGCATAGCGAAGTCAAGTGCGGCTCAGAAAAATGGCGGCGTTGCAGAGATCGCGCTGTTCGGCACTCATTGGCGAAATAGCTGCTCCTGTCAGGTATGTGAGCAGATATTTAAACTTGTCGATCTTGGGAAGCCAAACATTACCATGAATACTCGCCTTGAATTGATCCCCAAATCCTTGTGAGTCGCGTAGTTCACCGGGAAAGGTCGGGATGTGCAGCTTGGGCAATGCGATACGGGAGCATGGCGATGTGGTTGGATGGCGAAACGAAGGCGAAGTTGGTGGCTGCTGCGGTGTATATGCGAGCGGCTCACCGCTTGGCGTTGCAGTGAAAGCGAAGGAGGTAGCGATGGTTGGCGGCCTCGGCTGAGTGACGCGAAGAACTTCCGACTTTGCGAAGATCACCTTTTGCTGGTAATCTAACCCTGTTGCTATGTCGGCTTCCAGGTCAGTTTCAAAGAGTGTGGCCTGGATGCCGTAATCGAAGGCTATGAGCTCTGAATACTTCTGCTCGAGGAAGGCGAGGTGGTTCTCGAGCGTTCCAGTCGGGGTTGCGGGATCCTCGAGCAGGGTGCTGAGGGTCGAGAGGGTTTTGGTTATCGCGGTGGGGACGAAGCCGCGCTTTGTCCGAAGCTGCTCATATTGCCAAAGGCGAGGGACCAGACGACCGGGCGGGTTTCGGCACCAAAACGAACGCAACGAAATACGAAGGAGAAGAACCGGGCCCGACCGTCTGGCCTGTTCGAACGAATATGGCGGAACTATAGCGCGAGCCCGCCCGTAGCCCCTGCTCGCGCTAGCCGCCCCTTCGTCTTCTACATTTGTACCAGAGGCTTCTGTGAACGTGTGAGCCAAATATTATTGCGCTGTAAGAAGGCAGTGCATTTGCAGTTTTGTTTTAAATACAGCAGGCAATCGCCTGCTGTTGTTTCAACAAGCGTCATCACTAGCAGCACCGACCCACAATATCCCTGCTCTTCTTTCAGCAACTAACGTCACTAGCGCCACCGACTAGGTAGCTTCGATCACCTCGGTCTTCTTGAAGACAGGTGCCCAGATTGCCTTTATGTTTTGCCATTTCCCTCGCCATTTCACCTTGTCCCAAAGAAGACCGAAGGCTGGCGACCTTCTGGGGACTACAGTCCCTGAACGCGCACACCATCCAGGACAGGTACGCCTTTCACCATATAGAGGACTTCGCCCATCGCAGTCACGGCTGCCACGTCTTTTCTGTGCAAGGCCTGCACGTAGATACCTGTCAATCCGGACGACACCCCAAAGACTGCGGTCATTACCCCCTTTCGCTTGTTCGAGTTTCCATTCATGAGCTTTGGCCTAAAGGACAGCGGCCAAACCTTTCAGCGCTTTATCAACGAAGTCGTCGCGCCCTCGACTTCTGCTTTATCTTCCTTGATGACATATTGGTCTTTCACGTAAGGCCGAAGAACACCAGAGGCACTTTCGTCTACTGTTCCAACGTCGGACCACGGCTTGCTCGTGAACGTACAAAAGAGCACTCAGCGTTTCCACAGTACATTTCCTTGGCCGCGGAGTTTCATCAGAGGGGGCTCGACCCTCGCCTTAGTGCATCTCCGACTTGCAATAAGAGCTAACCTGATCCCACCAAAGCCAAAGACCTTCGCCGTTTCTTCGGCATGCTGAACCTTTATAGGCGTTTCGTGCCGCACGCCGCCGACTATCAGGCTCCCTTCCATGAATCCTTGCCTGGTCTACGAGGAAACCAACCTGTCACGTGGACGCCGACTTTAGCGCAAATTTTCGAAGAATGCAGATCTGCTCTGCCACGCTTCTCTCCCATCCCGTGCCAGACGCTCCATTGGGAATCTTCACGGTTGCATCTAGGTTTTCCCTCGGTGCCACCCTCCATGTAATGCGTAGACAACACCTGGCAGCCTTTGGAATTTTTCTCCAAAAAACACTCATCTCGGAAAACGACCGCTTCAACGGCTAGTTCCACCGGAGAAACAACGATCCCCACCCCGACAATTTCGCCAGCTTGCTACAGGGAACTTCTGGAGTTATGCGGAGCAGTTCAACACTTTCTCTACATTCTCGAAGTGCAGCACTGCATTGTCTATACCGACCACACAAAAAAAAAAACACTGACCTACGCCTTCTTTTAAAGCCGCGACAAACTCCCGCCGGTTCAGCAGAACCAGCTCTTGTTCATTGCGCAGTTTACCACCGACATCGAACACGTCAGTAGGAACGATAATGTGGTTGCCGACATACTTTCATGCGTGGCAGCTACCACCTCTTCGCAGGCAACAGCTGGCGTCATCTCCGAGGTTCAGATTATGGATGCCCAACTGCAGGAAATTCTTAAGGGTGGGTCCTTGCTACAGCTTGAACAAGGCTCCATACCAGGGTCGACAACCAGCCTGCTACGACATGTCGACAGGACCAAACAGGCACCATGCGCCGCTGTCTCATCGCCGCGGCACCTTCAACCAGCTTCACAACCTCAGCCATCCCGGCATACACGCCTCGTGGCTGACCGCTATGTCTTGCCCTCCATGCAGCTGGATTGCCGCGCCTCGGCGCACTCCTGCATTCAGTGCCAACGCTCTAAAATCACCAGGTACGTTACTTCGCCGCTCGGAGCATTCCTTCAGCCCTCCGATCGGTTTCATCGCGTGCACCTCGACATCAGGTGACCCTTGTCCCCAGCTGGACCCTGTCGCTACTGCCTCACTGCCATCGATTGGTTTACTCGATGGCCTGAGGCATGGGCCCTCGAGGGAATCACAGCAGAAGACGTCGCCTTGGCCTTCTTCAGCGGCGGTATTGCTCGTTTTAACGCCCCTTGCCGCGTCACCACCGACCAAGGACGACAGTCTGCTTCTCGGACTGACGATCGGGTTTGAGCCATTGAGGACCACAAGCCACCACTTCTGTGCCAACGGTATGATCGAGCATTTCCACCGGCAGTTCCAAGCAGCCATCACTTGCCACCCGGACTCAAGCTGGCCTGAAGCCATCCCAACTCTCGTCCTAGGTTTTCGCGCCACCTTCAAGCTGGACATCCTGGCTACACACGCAGAGCTAGTCTACGGGGAACCACTCCGTCTACAAGGCGAATTTCTTGCTGCACTTCCGTCCAGCGCCGCGATGTCAGACCCCATCGAATTCGTCGCCAGACTCCGACGCATTATCGACGCTCTACACCCGGCACCCGCATCTCACCACTGTAAGCCTATACCTCCCGTCTTCAAGAAGCTAGCGACGTGGACACATGCTTTCCTTCGCGACGACACCTTCCGCAGGCCCTTCCAGCCACCCTACAGTGGACCCTACCTCGCTGTCCATCGCGACAAGAACTTCATTGTTCGCGTGAAAGGGAATGACGTCCGCGTTTCCATTGACAGGCTAAAGCCAGTGTACATTGCCTCCGAAGAACCAGGAAGCACCAGTGCGCCCACAGGCGCCCACCTCTACAACCCCGGCATCGCAACCTGCTTGTCACTACACGGTGCGGACGTCACGTACGCCCTACAGATTGATTTTTACAAGTCCTGAGGGCTCTCATCTCCGCGCGAGGTGGGGGGGAGGGTGCTGTGGTGACCTAATATGCGCCTCCACATCACTATCATTCGGCCCGGCGTGATACGGCTGCACGCTGCGATAAGCCACAGCGCCACTGCGGATCTCCCCAGTTTACGTCACTGGTGGTGGCCACAAAACCAAGCTCCCAAGCTTGATAGGGGATCACTCCTTCCCTGACCGGACAAGTTTAGTGTGGATTTGTTCGCCACACGGCTGCTACTAAAACAATAACCAGTTGCTTCGTTTACACGCCACGTCGTGCCACTTTGACAATAAGTCGCACATACACAAGTCACATGAGTAGACGTTCACCGTACGTGGTGTAAAAACCTCCAATACATGGCATACGCCCCGTCATATAATAAAGAAACCACACTCCTTTCTCTTTACAGAGTGCTCAACACATGAATGTTCTCAGAGTTTACAAAATATTGCAAAATTTCACGTACGCAGTTTTCCAGTGCTAACGGGCGCCTATTTCGCGGATCTTGAGAGTGCTTTTCCCTTAGGCCAATGTTTGTTCCTTTTATTCTTCTTGCGAGCCAATGTCGGTGTTACCTCTTGAGGTGAACAACCCTCATTCACAGGCTCGCAACGCTGTGAAGGCGCAGATGAGATTTGCAGTCTCTGCTCATGGCCGTCTTTCTTAGGAGCTTCCTTCCTCAGTGCCTTATCCCCATCCTCCGAGCGTCGAGCTGGGACTCGACGTGGAGAAAGCCTTTGACAATATCCGACATCAAGCCATTCTGACCGCCATATCTGAACACAATCTTGGCACACGCTTCTATCAATACGTCAACGCTTTTCTGGAAGACCGAACGGCCACTCTACGGATCGGCGAGCACGTTTCGCAGCGCTTCGACCTGGGCGATAAGGGAACACCGCAAGGCTCGGTACTTTCGCCATTCTTGTTCAATCTGGCTATGGCAAAGCTCTCTCGCGCACTGGGTGAAATCGCAGATGTGGAGCATACCATCTACGCAGACGATGTCACCATTTGGAGCACCGGTGGCAGCGATGCGGAATTAGAAGCCCGCATGCAAGAAGCCATATCAGTCACCGAAGCCCATCTCACCCCGATGGGACTTCGCTGCTCTTCTGAAAAATCAGAGCTGCTTATCTACCACCCTCCCAGAAGAGGACGCCCATCAAAAGACTGGCGCAGACCCTCCCCTCCATGCATAGACTTACACGACTCGGACGGCAACCGCATACCTACGGTCGACAAAATACGCATCCTCGGACTCATCATCCAAAGTAACGGCTCCAACTTGGTGATGCTAGAAAGCATCACGTACAAGATTGGGAACGCGCTCCGAATGTTTCGGCGCATCATGAACAGGCACAGAGGACTGGACGAGGACAACGCCATCAGAATGGTCCACGCTTTTGTACTCTGTCATATCACCTACGTGGCTGCGATGCTCAACTGGAAAAAAGTAGAACGGCAAAGGCTCGAAGTACACATACGACGGGCTTTCAAGGCAGCATTGGGGCTCCCCGATAGTGCCTCTACTGCTCTCCTCTTACAGCTAGGAGTGCACAATCCCCTTGCCGAAATAATCGAGGCTCAGCACACGGCACAGATCGCACGCCTATCAAGCACAAAAGCGGGCAGAGATATTCTCGTTAAGCTCGGTCTAAACACAATCGCGGAAAGGGACAACGTTGAGCAGTTACCGAAAGCCATGCTAGCATCAATTACAGTGCTCCCCTTCCCAAGAAACGTACACCCGATCCACAATCACGGAAGAAGACTCGCCCGCGCCAGAGCCCTCGCGGCAGACGCCGCAAGGTTTCCCGACCAGACAGCTTTCGTGGATGCAGCGCACATACCGGGAAAGCACGCCTACTCGGTAGTAGTAATCGATGGACACGGACGAACGCGCAACTCACTCACTCTTTACACGAAGAGGCCGGAGGTAGCCGAACAAGCAGCGATAGCACTAGCTCTCACAGACTCGCGCTTTACAACAGTATATAGCGACTCTAGAGGAGCCACTCGAGCTTTCGCAAAGGGCGGAATAGACAAGACGACCCTGCGAATATTAGGCGGACATTCCATCACCGATCACTCCATCGTATGGTTCCCGGCACACATGGGCAGCTTAGGGGGCAGCCTGCGGAATCTCAACGAGACCGCACACGAGGCGGCGCGAGGACTCATCGACCGCGTCACTCCGGTTTCCCCCGCTACACTGCATATGGAGTACAGGGATCAACTATTCACCTATAACGAGATAACTAAGCACTTTTATCTAGGCCGGCGAGAGTTCCCCCTCCCTGATAAGAAATTAACGCGCAGCCAATCGGTCACGTTACGCTTGCTCCAGACTAACGCATACCCCAACCCCTGGCGCATGAAGCATATCGACCCAGACTACGATGGACAACATGTGTGTGAACAGTGTCGTGAACGTGTAAATTTGACCCATATGTTATGTGGTTGTGCTTCGAGTGACACTTATGCCAAGAACAAGGAACAGTGGGCCAAAGTGCTAAGAAGTGCTTCACTAGCAGACCAACTTCGGGCTGTCCAGGAGGCCCGCGAGGCGGCGGAAAGCTTCGGGCTTTCTGTCCCGACGTGGGAGGTGCCCTCTACACCCGGCGCCTAGCCGAGTGTCCTTCAGGACCCCTTTTTGGGCAATAAAGTTTCACCACCACCACCACCACCGCGCGTTTCATCCGCTTGCACTTCGGTTGCCTGTGTTACGGAGGTTCCAGCATCCTGTTGTTTGCAAATCTCCTTTGCATCCATCAGAGTTCATGCCGAATTCTCGGAGTCCGGCATGTCAGAACGCTCAGCTGGATTCCTTTGGGATTCAGTTCGAGCTCGAGTCGCAGCGATCTTGGTGTTCGTTTCCGCTGCTGCTGGTGGGTGGTTTCCGGTGATGCACACGCTTCGACTCTTCATATTGAGTCTGCGGATCGTTATGGCACCGTGCACCCTCGACAGGTCCCACAGTCATTGGGTTCTCCATAGACAGAGCCGTGACTCTTCCGCTGTAGTAGGAAGTTTCCATCTTGATCTTCGCCTAGGGGGCGATTCCTCAGTTCGCTGTACCGTCAATCAGAAAAACAAACCATTTTGCGCCTGTGAGCTCGTAGACGCACGCGAAACTCTTTCGCACAATTACTGTGCGGCTGCCGGTGTCTAGTAGCACGTTCACACCTTTTCCTGCGACTTTCGCAGGAAGTAATGCCATATCCTTACCCAGAGATTCGGGGCGTGCAGACGTTATCGTACACAACGATGAGAACTTTATTCTCGTTCTTCAGTTTCAACAACCCTGTAGCCAGGTCTTCTTGCTCTTGCTGTTTCTGCGGGGCGTATGCACGACACCTGCTGAACCTCCTTCACTCCATTCCGACACGAGTCTTCCTTGTGACCGGTCTGCACGCATTTAAAGCACCACACTAATATTATTAGGCAGAGAATAACTTGATCTGCAAGCGTTAGCACGATGTCCCCAGCCAATTACCTAGGAAACACCACGGAACATCCTTCGGATGGATTCTTCTTTCTTCGAGTGTCAATTCTTTTGCTTTTTCTTGCCCCTCTTTGATCTTCGCGAGATAGGTGCCTCCTTGTGCATCCAAAAATTGAACACCAGCGTATCATTCAGACTTGTCTTCGTCTCCTTTCCGATAGAAAGAGAGATTCATGTGGCAACTAGGGAGAAATTACTTCTTTAAAAGAAGCTCCCTCAGCGCGCGGTACTCCTATTCAGTCTCTGAAAGTTTCATCCACCGAACAAAATCGTGCCTGCGTCGCGCAGCATATTGCGTAGCATTCTCTTCATCGACAGGCCTTTCTGTCCTAAATTTGTCTCGGAAGCCTTCTACAGCAAATCTCAATCTTCCCTGCGAAGCGACTTTACTTTTTGCATAATTCGAAGCACACGCTGGCGTCAATCTGCGGTACACACTGAGTGCTTCGCCGCTCAAAGTGCTCAACGCCATCGCCCATTGCTCCTCCGTCCAATTGTGGCTCCTAGCAACGGTCTCAAATCTGTGCAATTAGGCGTCTAAATAATACTTTCTTTCATCCAACTCCACAGGCAGCTTGCTCGGATTTGGTTGCAAGGCGCATTCTTCCCTTTCAGTGCTCTCTACTCGGACTGGCCCGCCCGCACGCTGCTGCAAGCTGAGATATTCGAGATCCAACTCATGCTGTCCTTCCCTTTCTCTCTCAGCCATCTCGGCTTCTCTCTGTTTTCTCTCTCGGCCATTTCGGCTGCGATCTGATGTTTTTTCGCCTTCCTTTCCTCTTCCATTCGTCTCTCAATCGCTTACCTTTGTCGTTCCTTTGCCTCCCTCTCTTCTTTCGCCCTTACAGCTGCTAGCTGCTCCATCTCAGCCTCTGCTTTCATTTGTTTCTCCATTGCTTCCCTTTCTCGTTCCTTCTCCTCCCTTTCTTCTTTCCCCTTTCAGCAGCTCTCCTTTCTTTCTGAACTTCAGCTTTCAGTGTCGGTTCATTTGCTTGTCTTTCCTGTTCTTTAGCCTCTCTTGGTTCTTTCTCTTTCTGCCTAACCCAGTTCGGTAACCCAGCTCCAGCCAGGCCCATCTTTTCACCAAGGGCAACTAATTTCTCACTATCTATCGTAATCTTCCGAAAACTCAAGTGGTGTGCACAAACAAACATCTCCCTGCACTTCCACTCTCAAATATTCTACGCACACAGGTAAGCGAGAAGGTGGTGCAAAACGCTTACGCCAACACGCAGTCGGCGGTTTCTTCCTACTTTGAACACACTAGGCGCCAAATAACACTGTCGCCGGCGCAAGAAATATTATCACCGATCCCGAGCTGTGAGACACGGTATTCAGTTGCCGGAAGAGATTCCGAGAACCGACGTATCAGTTCGCCGAAAATCATCCCACGAAAGCAAGGACATTGCAGCCATTCGTACGAAGATCTTCAAAGCAACATTAACACAGCTCTTCGTGACTTACATAAGTGGAGTGCAATCAGTTCTCTTGAAATGAACATCGCAAAAACAAAAGCTATTATCTTCGCGCCCCGTCAATCACCTGCAGCACCAATCTTGAATCTCACTTTAGGAAACTCACGTATAGAGATCGTGGACTGTGTAAAATCACTTCGTATATTTTAGCAAAAGCATCTGTCTTGGGAAATTCATGTTAATCATGTTGTTATACAGGTAGCAAAGGTAGTGGGAATTTTGGCGAAATTCAGATTCCATTTGCCAACAGCCATTAGGCTTCATATTTATAATGCACTATTTCTTTCTCATTTAAATTATTGCTGTATAGTCTGGGGTACAACTGCGTTCCCACACCTAAACCAGCTGTTCATATTACAAAAGAAAGCACTTCGTTACATTGCGTGCGTTGAAAAAACTGCACACACAAAACCCCTGTTTATAAAATACAATATCACGTCCGTACACAACTTATACCCATTAAATCTAGCCAGAAAGTATAAACACAATACAGACGGGCTACTTCGAACACTTCCCGAGTTGACACCACTCTTATAATACACTATCATCATCATCATCATCATCCCCTTGGTCGCGTAGTGGTTAGCCCCACGCGCTGCGGAGTGAGAGGTTCCTAGTTCGATTCCGCGTATTTATCTGAATTATTTTTCTTTGGGACTTCTTAAATGCGAAGCATTTCTTAGCGAACTTCGGCGAGTTTGAGCGTATCTATCTATCTATCTATCTATCTATCTATCTATCTATCTATCTATCTATCTATCTATCTATCTATCTATCTAGCCGCCTATGATTTTGTGCTCTCCTGGCCGTTTCGCTGATCGGATGTTTACCAAAATTCGTATGCCGCATCATGACTACATGACGAACATAAATGACAGGTCATAACGTGAAAATCATGATATGCATATCATAAGCGCCACGATTACCATGCCACGGTCTTGGTGCTCTCCTGGCCGTTTTGCTAATGGGATGTATGCGAAAATTGGTATGGCACAACACCACTGCCTGACGAACATAAATGGCAGGTCATAACATGAAAAGCGTGACATGCCTGTCATGAGCGGCATGATTTACATGTCACAGTCTTGGTGCTCTCCTGGTCGTCTCGTTAATGGGATGTATACAAAAATTGGTATGCCACAACATGACGGCATGGCGAACATAAATGGCAGGTCATAACACGAAAATCATGACATGCATGTCAGGAGCGATATGATATACATGCGACGGTCTTGGTGCTCTCCTGGCCGTTTCGTTTACCGTATTTATACGAAAATTGGTATGCCGCAACATGACTGCATGGCGAACATGACTGACTGGTCACAACATGAAAATCATGATATGCATGTCATGAGCGACATGATTTACATTCCACGCGTTTCGTTAACGGGATGTATACGAAAATTGGCATGCCACAAGATGACTGCATCGCGAACGTAAATCACAGGTCATAACATGAAAATCATGACATGCATCTCATGAGCGAGATGATTTACAAGACACGTTTTTCGTGCTCTCTTGGCCGTTTCGTTAGTGGGACGTACAGGAAAATTGGTATGCGACAATATGACAGCATGACGAACATAAATGACAGGCCATATCATGAAAAGCATAACATGCATGTTATGGGCGGCACGATTAACATGCCAAGCGTTCCGTTAATGGGATGTATACCAAAATTGCTATGGCACAACACGACAGCATGACGAACGTAAATGACAGGTCATAACGCTAAAATCATGACATGCTTGCACGAGCGGCACGGTTTAGATGCCACAGTCATGGTGCTCTTGCGGCCGTTTTCTTACCTTCATATGTACCAAACTCGGTATAGCGAGAAAACAATACAAATCCACTTTATGTTCCTTATGCGTGCTTCGCATTTCCTAGATTCCCACTGCAAGTGTGATCTGCCAATTTTTATATATATAAAGATGCTTATACATATAGGGTTCATGACGGCGGCGACGGGGACGGCAAACACCAGCCGATACTGTCCATATAATTCCTATCACAATAAAATACTGCGGTCACTGAATGCCAAGCAGGTGGGGGACATTGCAATAAAGAATATGCAAACATCGAGGAAAGAAGTGAAAGGAACACCGGAATTTACAGGAATACAAAATGAATGATACAACATAGCGTAAAATGGGGTTACTTTGTGACAGATATCGTACGTTTTCTTTCTCTCGCTGAACAATTATCAACATAAAGGCGAATGAATAGTAGCATAACGTTGCTAAAGCCTTCCCTCACACAACGGTGTGCTCTACAAATCCGCATCTTTAATACAAACGGCTATATTCAGGTTAAAAGCTGTCACAATGTTGCCCCGTCGTGTGGGGCAACTTTGTGACAACGTTGTTTTTGGCTGAACATGATTGCGGAATAAAGGGCTTGCATGAAGTTACCCCATCAAAAGTTTATTTGCGTTATGTACAATTGGTTTCTGCTCTGGCAATGTTACAATGGTATTACAAATTATTCGTACATGTACCTCCTCAATCAAGATCTTTTACCTCAAAAATGCCTCGCTTGCCTACCGGCCTAGGGGATTCAATTGTGTACAAAATTTCTTTTAAGTACAAAATGGCGTCTTGGCGGTCGGGCCGTCTCCAATTCTTTTTGGACCTCTCCATAGTGCTGACGATGTACCCCCCAGGTTTGACTTCCGTCAATCTTCCCGGGAAACGTTGTCCTTCGAATTTTACTACGACAAAGTCATCCATCTTGAAGGTGCTTTCCTCGGAACCTGTACTGCGGACCCTCGGGACTTTGCTATTTCGAATCGTGGAGGTGGTAGGAGTGTCCGTTTCCGATGGTTGTCAAGACTTCCGGAGAGTACCTCGGACTCACTTGTTTCTCCTTCCGACCACCTTTTCTTGTCGCCACGCTGACCATCTGAAGACGATTCGCTGTCACTGCTATCTTCTGCGCTGTCGTCCTCAAGAGAAGACCTCTTCCTAGGTCGTCTAGCTCTGATACTAGAGGAACTTTGTCACAGTTGGCGTGTCACAAAGTTACCCCGCGAAGTATCAACATTTCAGTTTCCTTGCTATAACCTTAAACAAACATGACCTGATTAAATTTATATTACAGTTTCTTTTAGCCTACATGTTAACGATCAGAAGGTCATACCTGATTTCGTTGTGTTTGTCGTGCGGACGGGTCGAGCACACAAAGTTTACGGCGCTTCAACAATGCGTGCCAAAACACGATTCAAGATGTCGTTGTCTAGAGTGGCTCTGGAGCGCGGAAACGTCGGCAGGCTGCCGCTAGGTGGCCCGGCACGTCAGGCGAGCTTTTTGAGTGACTCATAGCTTTTCGGCGGTGCTTGGTCGTGGCCCGAGATTTAAAATACAGAAAAACGACCGTGTGTCACAAAGTAACCCCTGCAGTCACAAAGTAACCCCATTTTACGGTATATTACAAAAATGACAAACCATATTGTCGCGGTTCAACGCGAACAAGAGACCACCTGGCGGGATGTGAGCTCTGGAGCGAGGCCTATGGACCGCCGACTGTACAGGAGTCGTAGCAGGTGAGGGCTGGATGAACGGCTAACAGGAACAGTGCGGAGAGTCAGGCATTATACACAGCACCTCCACCAGTGTCGCGGTAGAACTCAAATGAGAGACAACACGTTCACTAAGACAACGAAAACAGCGTGTTGAAGCCACCCGATCATGTCGTTGTTGTTGTTTTCCTCAAATCTGGCACATACCAACCCTGGGGGATTGGCCAAGATGTCAGAAGTTGAAATAGTTAAGCCTGAAGTACTAGGAAATACCAGTCAGAATCGAATAGTCAGGATGAAATTAACAGTGAAGAGTACGCATTTATGAAAAGAACCCACCTGAATCAAGTATGAATTTTGAAACAGTAGAGCACGTGGCAACGTCCTAATGAGGAGGCTCCCAAAGGCAGAATATTAGTGACGCAGAATTGCAACCCAACCCTATGAAAAGAATCTTCTAATTTGTGTAACCGGATAACCGAGTGCATTTTAAGAAATAATGTTCGATAGATTCGTCTTCGCCGCAATATGGACACAAAGGCGATGAGGCGAGACCAGCTCTGTGCATATGAAAGTTCAGTTTTGGAATGCGACAACGTAATTGCGTAAAGATAACTTCTAGTTTTCTGAAGAGGAATGCATTTCTATTCCAAGGGAATAAGAGGCCTTCTCCTAAATCTTGCAGCAGTTATGAGCGCCGATGCCGGAAGTAGTGGGACAATTGGACCCCTTGCCAAGCTGTCGCCATTTCGGTCATTATAATTCCTTTGTGACCTGGCACCCATACCAATCGAATTACCGTTACATGAGTAGGGACAAGGGAATGAAAAGTACGTAAATGCGAGAGTCTCTGTTAGCAGTGAGGGCTGTACATAGTGAAAAAGAATCTGTGACAATCACGACTGATGAGATAGCTGAACCTAATTTTCGTTGGGCCATAACAACTGTCAGAAATTCTGCAGAAAATACTGATAAGAAATCTGGAAGTCTAAGTGAGAATGTCCAATTAAAACTTTCAGAAAAAAGACCAATTACACATTTTTCGTCTCTTTGTGAAGCATGTGTAGCAATGACATCTTTGATGTGCAGGTCATTTAAATGATTTTGTAATAAGCCGTTTAATATAGATGTCTAGCGTTGTTCGGATATATGTTGTCAAAGATATTTTCAAGGTTGTCTCTTTCACCGACTGGGTCTCTTTCATCGTATAACCGCACATCTAGGGGGTCAATAAGTCCCTGCACGTCGACTACCTGAGGAGTACGAAATCGAGGCCAACAAGACTAAAAAAATGCTTGAGGCTGATGCATGAAAAATATTTGGAGTTTCATGGGTATTCGTAGACCCGCAGGAACGTCTGAACCGTAAGTAATCGGAATTTGCCCAGAAGCGAAGGCAACCGAGCTTCTAGGTAGAGAACATTAGTAGCAACTGTTTTTGGTAATCTAAGAGATAGACGAAGAGCCTGCCTTTTCAGAAGAAAGAGACGATGTAATTTGTAATTTGGAGCGCCCGAATACAGGACGCACCCAAATTCCAACAAATTCCACCCGATCAGAAAATGGGTCTTCGTCCTCTTCGTTCTCGAATTTCCCCTTGACCCGACTAGCCGGAGTTCTTTCTTTCTTTCTTTTTTCCTTGAAGTTTGGCTCTTGCCCACTACGGGGGATTGGCCATGAAGCCGGCGGTTAATATAAAGAGGGAAAAAAATTGAGCTAAAACAAAGGAAGAATAAAGAATCGGTAACGTAAGTAAGAATGAAATGTTAGAAAAAGATAGGCTATTTATAATAGAAATGAACTATAATAAAATAATTTGAGGTTTAATCAACTAGTGGAAGCAATTTCGAGGTACGAAGATTTGGATTGAATGATGATTAGCAATGAATTCTTTTTGTGTCACGAAGGAAATTGCACATGGCTAAGCAGACGTTCCTGTTGCTATAACCTAGTGAGGACGCTCCAAAGGAAAGAATGCTCTGAGAATTTAGGGGAATGTTTAAATTCCTGAATAAAATTTCGAAATGCCTTTTTCTCTGACTACTATAGCGCTGACAGGTAATTAAGAAGTGATCAATGTTTTCAGGCTCTCGACAATAACAGCATAGCGGAGATGGCACCAGACCAGACCTGTGTAAATAAAAGTTCAATGGAGGGATACGACAGCGAAATTTTATTATTGCCACTTCCAGTTTACGAGAGGGACACCACTTATTATCCCAAACAAAAGAAAGATGTCCATATTCTTCAATTGGTAACTTCATTTTTAAAGAATCTTGAACTAAAGAGTACTTTCGGAATCTCGACAAAGTAACGAAGGCAGTAGTAGGCACCACGGACATTACCGGCCCATCTAGGGACCACCGCGCGAGAACATCAGCCATCTCGTTTATAAATATGCCACGATGGCCCGGCACCCACACCAATCGCACTTCACGCACGTGGGGAGGAATTAATGATATGAATGTGTTTAGAACAGAAGACTTGGAAGGAGAAGCTGATGCGAGGGATGTGCATACCGAAAGCGAATCAGTCACTATAACAACTGCCGAATTTTGTACAGGAAGTTTGCGAATGGCTAAAAGAATGGCTAAGAGCTCTGCTTCAAATATAGGAGTATAATCCGGGAGGCGCAAGGTATATGACCAGGAGGAAGTCTCTGAAAAAATGCCCACCCCCGCTTTCTCCTCACGCATGGATGCATCCGTCGCAATTATATCATCAATTCCCAATTGACATCAATGATCTTCTAATAAGCCTATTAAATATCTGGAAGGTAGGAGTTTGGCATTAGAAGGGAATATATTATCCAATTCAATTTTAGCATTGGCCAATGGTTTATCCGTTGAGACGATATCGCAAATGTTAACATCTAAAGCCTCTAGTTGATTCTGCACAAACAAAACTTGAGGTCTGTATATGCGAGACCAAGGCTCATGAAAAAATGTTAACGCTTCAGTGCAGAATACGAAGTGTGATCGCCTCTGTGCAGACGCATAAATTTGTAAATATGTTTTGACAGTGAGGATACGGAATCTGCAAGCTAACGTGGGGATTCGGGCTTCTTGGTACAGAACATGATTTGCAATAAATTTTGGTACCTTGAGACAACTCCGAAGAGCCTCTCGCTCTAAAAGAACCAAAGGATTAATCTTGTATGCTGGACCACCAGAGTATAAAATGCAACCAAATTCTAGAATCGGACGAACACATACGGTATATCATAAGAAGAGTGTCTCTGCGTAACCCAGAGGGGTGCTGGCCAAGTCTGCGTATCATCCCAAGAGCGCGAGTAGCCTTACCTTTAATGTGCTCAATATGGTGGCGCCAACTCAGTTTATGATCATAAAACACACCTAAATACTTCATGCACTCTGTTTGAGGGATTATTTCCTGGCGATACTGAAGGGAAATGTTTACTGGATCATTCAAAGGAAAAACAATAACAGAACTTTTACTAACATTTAAAGTCATGCTAATTTGAGTAAACCATATCTCTAGTCTTCCTAAATAAGCTTGTAAGATTGCATGCAATGAGTGAATATCACCAGCAGACGCGAAGAACGCAATGTCGTCTGCATATACATACACTTGAATGTTATTGTCTAATGGTATTGAGCTTAACAGAACGTTAAATAATACAGGAGATAAAACAGAACCTTGAGGGACTCCTCGGGACTGATTATATTTCAGTGAGGATAATCCACGCTGGGAACAATAAAACTTTCTATTATTTAAAAACTCATACAACCAGTTAATAATATAAAGGTGAACATTTGACAGAGATCTGTCTGGTTGGGACGAAATTAAAGGTGAAAAACAGGGGGACACCAACCAAATTGTAATCATTTAAAAGTAAAATTTACTTCTAAACATTAAAGAACCCGACGTTTCGGGTCCCACTCGGACCCTTCTTCAGGGGTGACTGGAGGGCACCAGACAGCAGCAGTGCTTATAAGGCCTTCTTTCTTCTCTCTTCCTTCCTTTCTCCCTTTCTCTTTTTTTCCGGTTCTTCAAGCCGAGGTCATGCTAACGTTGAATCAGGTGCCGGAGCCCGCTAAAATAGACACTTGGCATTGCACCTGCAGACCGGTTCACGTTTGCAGGTGTCGCCTGAATGTGCCATGATTCCACAAAGAGTCGCTTGTGAAAACTGGTTTCCAAGTCGAGGACGCGGGAGTTGTCAAAATCGATGCGGTGGTCGTGCACCTCGCTGTGTTCAGCTAATGCACTCCTTTGTCTGTCGAACTTGCGGACATCGTTCCTGTGCTGACGTAGCCGCTCTGGGAAGTTCTTCGTCTCTCCCACGTACGATGCGCGGCAATCCGAGTGGGTGGACTCTTTCCCGCTGTGAACTCCTTCGCGTGCTCTGTCGCCTCGAGTGCAGCGGAGAAACAACGCGTCTCCCAAAGTAGGAAGCTCTCAGCACTTTTGCGGCAAAAACAGCCTCCGATCTCCGAAGCTTCGAAGTGTGTTTTCAACCTCTCGTCCAAGAAGTTGTCACTACCTGAGACCAGCGTCCTTGCCAAAGGCCACAGCTTCAATCTGTCGGGCAGTCGACCGCCCCTGGTAAAGATTGCGGCAGCTGTGGAGGACGGGGTCCGTCGTCTTGACTCCAAGGTCCAGGAATCAGTGAGGCTGAAGGCGATTGGCATCCTGGCACATGGCCTAAATAAAAAACGGCCATCCAATCTGTCTGCGGATGAGAATCGAGCCCTACGAGAGCTGCGCGATGACCCCGCCATTGTCATCTTGCCTGCAGACAAAGGGAATGCCACCGTCGTCCTTGACCGGCAAGACTACGACCGCAAAGTGCAAGACCACCTTGAGAGTGACACTTATGTCAAATTAAAGAAGGACCCCACAGCACAGGTACAAAGAGACCTCAACAAGCTGCTAGGAGACGTGTTTGGGAAACACCCAGAGGCCAGAGCTCTACACCTGCGTTTGATGTGCAGAAACGGTAGTGCTCCTGGCTTCTACGGGCTCCCCAAGATCCATAAGCCCGGTGTTCCCTTGAGGCCGATTGTGGATTTCACATCTTCTCCACTTCGCGCCCTGTCAAGTTTTCTACACAAGACTTTGGCTCCTCTCGTGGGAAACACGCCGACCTACGTAAAGAACAGCAGCCATTTTGTTGAACTCCTGTCCCCTGTGTCTGTTTGCGAAGATGAATGCCTCGTGTCCTTCGACGTGGTCTCCCTGTTCACAAGTGTTCCCGTTCAGCTGGCGACGACCACAGCGCGGGAGGCACTAGAGCGTGACAAGAACCTCGGGGAAAGAACAAGCCTGAGCGTCGACGAGCTGAGCTGCCTGCTGAACTTTTGTCTCAGCAGCACGTACTTCTCTGTCAGCGGAGAGTACTACAAGCAGCGAACTGGGACGGCAATGGGTGCGTCTGTGTCTGTCACAACTGCGAACCTCGTGATGGAAGCGGTGGAAGGAAGAGCATTGCAGTCGGGCGACATCACTCCGAAGATATTTTTGCGGTATGTCGACGACTGCTTCTGCATTCTTAAACTTCTGCCGTGGACGCATTCACGGCCCACCTAAACTCGTTAGAGCCGGCTATTCAGTTCACCGTGGAACGTGAAAAGAACAACTGCTTGCCGTTCCTTGATGTCCTTGTGACAAAGGTGGATGGCATGCTCCAGTTCTCGGTGTACCGAAAGCCGACTCACACTGGTCGCTATCTCGACGCCAGCTCTAACCACCCTTTCCACCATAAAGCGGCGGTGGTTTCGGCTCTGCTGACCCGTGCACGGAGGGTCTGCTCTTCGGAGAATAAGCGGATAGAAGAAGAACAGGTGGTCAAAAGCGACCTTCTGAAAAACGGCTACACAAAAGCCTTCGTTGGAAAGGTTGCTCGCCGCCAGTCTAATCCCCGCCGACTCCTTCGAAAGGACACTGACCTGCCGCATTCCAAGCCCATACGCGTGTGTATTCCCTACGTTCCGGGTACCAGCGAAGCGCTCGCACGTGTGCTGTCCGAGCAGGGAATAAGAGTAGCACACAAGCCAATTTCCACGCTTGGCCGTTTCTTTCCGCGCCCGAAAGACAGGCTGCCGAGGGAGAGAGCGCAAGGTGTGATTTACTCCATTCCTTGTTCGGATTGCCGCGCGTCGTACGTGGGAGAGACGAAGAACTTCCCAGAGCGGCTACGTCAGCACAGGAACGATGTCCGCAAGTTCGACAGACAAAGGAGTGCATTAGCTGAACACAGCGAGGTGCACGACCACCGCATCGATTTTGACAACTCCCGCGTCCTCGACTTGGAAACGAGTTTTCACAAGCGACTCTTTGTGGAATCATGGCACATTCAGGCGACACCTGCAAACGTGAACCGGTCTGCAGGTGCAATGCCAAGTGTCTATTTTAGCGGACTCCGGCACCTGATTCAACGTTAGCATGACCTCGGCTTGAAGAACCGGAAAAAAAGAGAAAGGGAGAAAGGAAGGAAGAGAGAAGAAAGAAGGCCTTATAAGCACTGCTGCTGTCTGGTGCCCTCCAGTCACCCCTGAAGAAGGGTCCGAGTGGGACCCGAAACGTCGGGTTTTTTAATGTTTAGAAGTAAATTTTACTTTTAAATGATTACAATTTGGTTGGTGTCCCCCTGTTTTTCACCTTTAGTTAATAATATAGCTCGGGAAATTCAAGCTTTTTAATGAATTGAGAAGGATGACATGCTCGACACTGTCGTATGCCTTAGCTAAATCTAGAGTTACTAGTGCTGCATATTGTCGCCTGTGACGAGCAAGCTTAATTCGTCCCTCTAAATCTACATGTGCATACCATATGGAATATCCAGGTCTAAAGCCAATTTGACACGTGCTCAATATTGAGTGATCTTCCAAAAATTTCATGATTCTAACGTAGAGCACTCTTTCAATTAATTTTATAACATGGGAAGTTAGTGCAATTGGTCTAACATTATCAATATGCATATCTACTCCTCGTTTTTTAAGCAGCGGGATAATTTTTGCAAGTCTCCAATCTGGAGGAATCCAACCTCTTTCGAGGGAGTAGTTGACAAGATTTAGGAGGTCCTGAGGAGACACATCATACAAAATTTTTAGCATGCCTGTCGTAATGCCGTCTGGGCCTGGAGCCGAATTGGGGAGCGACTGAACTGCGCGCGCAAGTTCTTCTATAGTCACCTTCACGAAATCATCTACACATACAGGTTTGGGGAATACTGTTTGTATTTGAGTGGTAAGGCGCCTTCCTAATCCCAATGCAATATCATTTAATACGGCAGACAGTTCTTTTGGAGCTAAAACAACAGATTCTATGGTTACGGGTGCAGAAATAGCCTTACGAAATCGAAGAAATCTGAAAAGAGCTTTCTTGTTTCCACTTTGTGAGAGAAAGCTGTGTTGGTTTTCGTCATGAGTAGCTTTGGCTATGAAAACAGTTCTTTTAAACATGGCTGAGGCATACTTGTAGTTACTCCAGTTAGTAGGGCACTGGTTAACAAGGAGTTTTTTCCATGCAGCTTTTCTGCGCCTGTATTCTCGTTCACAATCAGAGTCCCACCAGGCACTTATAGGCTTACTTTTCGCCGAGGATACGGTGAACTGTGCTTTTCTCATAGAGCATTTTAGAACACCACAAAGACTCATCGCTTTAATGTCATTTCCAGAACTGGTCAGTGAAGATAAGCTTGAATGTAGACTTTTTTTAAATTTTGAGTAGTCGACAAAAGTCAGTGTCTGAATATCTAAAGGAATCACTGGATTATTAATGTCCATGAATATTGGGCGGTGATCAATATTTGTTGCAGTATCAACAACAGCCCAAGAAGAGACGAGCAAGCTTGAGCTGGCGAATGATAAATCTAAAACCGATCTTGTGTTGCACCGTACAAAAGTGGCTGCTTTAGAGTTAAGACATGTATAATTGTTCGTACACATCCAATTCCACAACAATTTACCCGATGAATCAGTGCGGTAACCCCAATAAACATGATGCGAATTAAAGTCACCTGCAAAGAGACAGTTTGCTTTACAGAAGCTCTGAATGATGTCCAGAGTACCTTCCTCTTGTACACCAGATGGAAAGTAGCTGTTGACAATGCTGAGAGGAGCACAACCTGGGAGGGCTAGTTCAAGCACTAAAATTTCGTAATCACTTGATATTGCCTGATAAACCAGTTTCGCTCTATGGCAAAATTTTGTTGATATAAAAAATGCCAATCCTCCACCTCGTGTATTCCTGTCCAAACGAAAACATTTATAATTTGGTAATTGATAATTTTGACCTGATGATAACCAAGTTTCTTGCAATAAAACTATGTCGGGAGACTGTTGAGATATAAGGTAAAGTAAATCAGTAGTTGCAGAAAGTATAGATCGGCAGTTCCACTGAAGAACCCTAAGGTTCCCTATTTTGCTGACAAGCGAGCAGCCGCAACTGCTTGATCCAAAATACTATCTTTTAAAAGGTCAGTTCTGGTCAAGGGCTCTTTCGCACATTTTTTGGCTTTAGCATTAGAAGAATTCTGTTTTTTGTTAGTAGGTGATCTGGTGCGTAAGAATTCGAGCGTCCATGTCTACATCCTGAATATCTTGTAAACCTGAATCAGAAAAGCAATCTTGACTAGTGTTTTGTGAATTAGAAGGCCGTAACTCATTATTGTTAGGAACGTCTGATTGGGACCCAGATGAAGAATTAAATAAGCTAAAAGGATTCTGGAAGCTCTTAGCGAACTGCTCCGAAATACCAGCCAGCTGCGAGGATATGACTTGGGCCAATGTCTCAGAGACAGTCAGAAGAAGTTTTTCTAGTGATTTTTCTACTGCTTTTTCAACGATGGTCGAAATGGACTGAGCAACTGATGCATCCATAGCGAGAGGCGAACGGGCTGTAATTCCGGCATATCCATGCATCCTGCTCTGAACTTCAGGAAGAGCGTCTCGACGCGAACAACGCCTTCTCTCGATAATTTCAATACCCTGCAGTTCTTTAGACCGAGCAGGACAATCGGTGTGATCAGCTGTGCAACTGGCTTGGCATAGGCAACATGACTGATTATCAGACTTGCAATCTTCAGCACTATGATCAGCTCCACAAACACGGCACCGAACATTAGATCGGCAACCGGTTGCGCTATGTCCATATCGCCAGCATTTGCCACACTGTAGAGGGCGTGGGGCAAGGGGTTCTACCTTGTAGATTAACGGCCATGCTTTAATCTCCGAGGGACGCGATGTGCCTGCAAATGTAGCAATAATTGTCTCGGTTGGAATCCTGACATTATTAACTAGCCTGTTACAGCGGTACACTGACACAACGCCTGCTTCAGAAAAAATCTCCAAGACATCCGCCGGACTTAGGCTGACATCTACACCTCGAACTAGGCCTTTACAACAAGCAAGGTGGGGAGGGATGAAGCAGCTCACCGGATGAGTGGCAAAGGAAGTGCAATTTAGAAGATCTCGGATACAGGCCTGGTCTGGTGAGCAGCAGAGAATCCCGCCTCGTCCAAATTGACGAACCTCGGTTATTTGAAGGAAGTGAGGCGTAGCCGTGCGAAGCTCTGACTGGATAGCCTTAGGGTTCTTCATGCGAATGGCCCCACCATCCGTCGGCACCAAAGCAACAGGAACGCTGCTGATACCACTGCGCAGAAATAGCTCCAAAGGTACATCCTGAGAGGGAATAGAAGCAGACCAGAGGGCAGCCCTCTGGCCTGGAGATGAGACAGACATCTCAAAAAGTAAAAGTTACACTTGAATGCGCAGATAACTTAATACGGTAAACTAATAAGACAAAATAAAAAGTAACCGCCGGCAACAAAGCAAAAGCCCCGGAACTTCACCAAAACAAGAAGCCAAGGAGAGAGCAAGCGCAGAGCGTTCGAACGACCAACAGCTGCAGAACGCGCCGATCACTGAAACGCATAGATCGTCATCGTCGTCTTTGTGCCTACACGGAATGCACGCGTCAATATATAAGATTAATGCATGATTGACGTAGCGCTAAAGACGAAGACGTAAGAAAACACAGAGTGCACAGGACGAGCGCTCGTCCTGTGCACTCTGTGTTTTCTTACGTCTTCGTCTTTAGCGCTACGTCAATCATGCATACTTTCCAACTAGCCCAGCTTTCTATTCTACTGCTATAAGATTAAGCCGTTGCAGAAATCAGAAATAAAGTCATGTCTCTACTCACTGAAACGCTTCAAGTAATACAAATACTCAGCATTAACAACTGAAGAAGTGATATTGCTTAAGGACGGGGTATAAACGCTACAATGAGCATTAAAAGTACAGAGAATGTACACTTATGTCACAGTTGGGATGCTCCGAGCAACGTTTTCTCGAAGTCAGGTGGTAAGGTATTCCACTAATAATTGATCAGGGCAAGAAGGAATATTTTAAAATGTTAGTCCGAGTGGTGTATGCGAGCAGGTTATGCATAAGACGATGCCTAGATGCTCGAGGAGAAAATGGTTTTATGTATTTATGGGCATGAATAGTCGGCTTACCATTATAAATGGAATGCAAGAATTTCAGGCGTGCGATTCTGCGAAGATCTTTAAGCACAGGGTTGTCGTTGTCGTTCATTAATCTTGTAGAAGAACCAGTCGACAGCCGATTTACACTTAGAAAAAATAAAACGTAAAGCACATCTTCGAACCACTTCAAGCTTTTGAATATCATTTTGGTAGAAAGGGTCCCAAACCACTGACGGATATTCCGGTTTAGGTAAAATATACGCTTTGTGCGCGGCCATTGTAAATAATTTGGGGTGGGGCTTTTTTCTATTTGTGCCTCAGTAACGAAGCTTACGAGAAGCTGATGGGCAGATATTTGTTAAATGTGCGGACTGAGAAAGTCTGTTTGTAATGGTTCCTCCTAGGTACTTACATTGATTTACTTCACGTAATGGTGTTCCTGATATTACATCTCCTATTTCTCAACAGAGATACTCCCTCGTACGACGTGGCCATTGAAGAGGGTATATCAGACCTCAAGCTAATACTGGTGACTTTTAAACTTGCTGATTGTGCGCAGTACCACAAAACAGTTACGGAAACGGTAAAAGATATGGCGATGGCTGATGATCAGTCTATTGTTGATGTACTATGGCAGCTATTAGAGCAGGGAACCGCACAATGATGTGATTGTGGGTTTCCTTTAAGCATGCTTTATTGCACTCGTTAGAATATTGTGTTCCTGACCGCCACGTTAAAACAAGGAGGGTTAATCCTTCGATAACCCGCGACATTCTACACATCAAGCGAAAACTAAAGCTAGCCAAACAGAAATCAAACAGAAATCCCGACGGGATCCAACAACTTTCAAGTTATTTCAGAGCTAAGCGTGGAACATTTTAGCGCTCGTGTGTGTGTTACTCTCCTGTCGAGTCCGCGTCTACGAAGTTCCACCCTTAACTCGGACATGTTGCACCAACAAGGCCAGAAACCTACCCTAGCGAACTTCAAGTTAAGCTTTCTTGCGCATATTTTTCATCGACCTTGCCTAGTTTCCTAAAGAATAATCCAGGAAATTTTCGGCAATGCTTGGGAAATGCTCCAAGTTTATAAAAATTAGGAAGGAACGACTTAGTAGCTATCGACTTAACAGAAATTTCCAACATAATTAATGATTGTTCTCATTTGCGCTTTCTTCCAAACATACAGGAAATCTCGAACTTATTCCATCCTTTCCTGATTCAGACTTTGTAAGCTTTGTAGGTTTGTTTTGGCTGTTACTTGGAGTAAAAGAAAAAGCCTCTGGTAGCCCTGACGGCATTCCGAATGCTTTCTTGCGTCCATACGCTGAACCGATATCGCATATTATAACCACTATTTTCTGTGAACCTCTCGAAACGGCAACATTGCCAGATGACTGGCATCTCGCCAGGGTTGTAGCTGTGCACAAGAAAGGCGATTCCCCGCTGAAGGAAAACTACAGCCTATTTTCCTAACGCCTACATGCTGCAAGGTACTTGAACTGCAAGGTACTTATTGCTCATTATATCACCGATTTTCCTGAAAATAGTAGCCTATTTTCTCCAGCCCAGCACGCGTTTCGAAAGAAATTATCAACATGCACGCAGCTAGGTGCAACAGTTCATGACATCGCACAAATACTTGATTCTTGCGGCCAGGTTGATTTAATTTGTTTGGACTTTAGCATGGCATTTGACGGTGTGCCCCGCGGAAAATTCTTAATGCTCCTAAGCCTGAATGTTCTATCTTTCGTCATAAATTGGATAGATGCTTATCTTTCAAATCGCGCTCAGTACGTTGTCGGGGGGGAACTTATTGCTAACACATTAGCAGTACTATCAGGTATTCCACAGGGAAGTGTTTTAGGGCCGATTCTTGTTCTTATGTACATCAATGATAAAGCTTACCTGGTTGAGTCGAACATTAATATCCGATTGCTCGCTGATTACTGCGTTCCATATAAAAAAGTGACATATCAACAATATCAGGTTGACTTAAGTCTTGCCTTAACAAAAGTTAGTGAGGGGTGTGCTCGGTCGTCAATGATATTAAGCTCTTACAAAAAGGTTGTCCAACATGAACAAAGAGGAAGACGAAGAGGGCAGTACGACGTATGCGCGGTGGCCGAACGCGTACGACATCGCGCTCAGGAGCGCTGGGTTAGGTTCTCCGGTCGCCGTAGGTTTTCCTAATTTCTTTATTTGCATCTACCTCGAATTTCTTCCTACGGACAAAGCTGGTTTTTAGCTCACAACCAACGACGCCTGAATGTCTGCGAAAGGAGCTCTTTAACGCTATCGCGTGACCATAGCACGAGGAAAGGCAAAGCACATAAGATTCTTCCGTATGTATATAAGCGAAGTTTCACCTGCTACGCGCACATTTTTCCTATGTGCACACTAAGCACCCTGTTTAACTGCTTTGCCTCATATGTGCTTGCTGCTTACCTTTTCAGCTGATAACAACGTCCCAGCTGATAAGAACTTCCCAATTTCTTTTATTAGGTTTTCATCAATACCCATGCAAAGATTGTGTTATGTGTAACATGGTGATTGTAGCCATAGTGATCCATATACCACCATATTTTTCAATAGTGAATTCATGCGGTAGGCGTCGCGATGACGGTCAACAAATGAAGAAGTTGAAGAACGCTTGAAAGAGCTTCACTGACTTGACGTCGCGAAGGCTGGTTAAACAGCTGACCAAGGGCAATGTAGTCAAATTGACTTTTCAAGTAATAGCGCACAGCAAACACAGAGAACGAGACGGCACACAGCGCTGTGTGCCGTCTCGTTCTTCGTCTGTGTTTGCCGTGCACTTGAAAAGTTATGCTTTATCAACTAGCCCACTAGTCGATCCTCTTGTTGTCAGATTGGCTAACCTGTATAGAACTTGCTTATTATGTATTTAATTATCAACTTTATCCGATCTACACAGTGAAAACAGTGAAGAAGAATAAAAGGTGACGGTCCGAGAATTGGCGATGTGCTGGAGTTCCGTAAGCATGACATTTAAAGGCTGAATAAATCTATGTCCCCATTTGGCTCAGAAGAATCACTGTTCCCTTTTCGACACTCTCAAACACATGACACGTGTCAGAGTTAGTAATGTTAGCAATATGATCTCGCAACGCATTTCAGTAGTGCATTGAAATTAATAGCGTCCGTAATGTCCGTTTTATGGAGTTTCGTGTAATCTTGCCTTGGAATTGCGGTAATAATACCATCATCGACAAAGCACTCAAAAGAATTTAAAACCTGCTATATGCTTTAGCTGTGGTAGCTCTTTCTTCAGAAAGGAGATGCGATGTGACGTTTCTATTGACACGAAAGTAATTCTAGTACCATTGGAGATAAACACCAAAAAAACGCACCTTTGCCCCAAAAGACCACCGTTTAGCACGTTTACCGGCAAATTTGCACGCAAACATGGGGACCGGTAATTTCCTAGTTCTCCCCTCATTTTGTTCTGTCCTACGTGACTTTTTCAAACGTCGCTTTGATCGAATTACTTCTCGCGCACGATCCATGTTTTTTTCTTCTTCCTAGAGGCCGGTTTTGTTTTCTAGGTGCTCTGTGGGTACGTTTTGCAAGTACGGTAACTTGAGTTTTCTAAGGTAATAATTCTATTCGAGACGCCTACGATACGGGGCGGTAGGCTACATTAACGAGATGTTTAATAAAAGTGCGAAATTTCATACTACAGCTGAAATCGTTCGCTGCAGGGTTCTCCGGGTGTGGCAGGTGCCAAAGGTGCTGCGGGGACGCCGGGTGTCAAGGGACAGCAGGGAGACCCCGGGCCACAAGGAGCATCTGGAGAGAAAGGACAGCAGGTTTGTCTCCGTTAGTCTATTAGCGCATACCCATTTTCAAAGATAAACCAAAACGCCGACTAAATATCAAAAACTACAAAATAACTTGAAAACTTTTCTCTTTAGAAGGCCTCGGTAGGACACGATATTGATTCGGTCAGAGCACGAATGACAGCTACTGAAAGAAATCTCACCTCGCAACTTCATCTCGAGTCATTATGGACCCAAACTACTGATTCCACGCTGAGCCGCAATGACGGCACGTTTGCTTCCATGTTTATGCACACGCACGCCCTTGGCGCCATCTATTTGCGCGTACATAATCGCGCCCCTCAGTCTATCATCGCTTCAGACTGCTTCAGTGTGATCAAAGGAGCCAAAACGTCTGTTTTAACAGAAAAGCTGTTTAGGCTGACGGTCTTACGTCCTTGACCACCAGGAAGCTATCATCATCATTAGTTCTGGTCCCCAAGAGCGCGCGTGCATTTCTATAGAACGCCCAACCTGCGGCTTTCGCACGCGCGTTTCTTTCTTCTATCCGCTCATGCTCTCAGCCCAGTGGTACACTGGCAAAGCTCGTGGGCGCACATGTTGTATACGTGCTAGCAGAAGAAGAACGATACAAGGACTGTGCGTCGATTAGCGCGGTGCACAACGTCTCGCAAAGCTATGCATCAATCCTCACAGCCGCTTCCGCCGCCGCGCGACAGTGGGTATGACGTAGTTGCGCATGCGCATTAGCCAAGCCCCGAAGCGACGCACCACCAAGATATGCGGCCGTGCAAGAGCTGTCGGAAGGAGCTCCTCTTTTTCCTCAACTGCACCGAAAATCCAATAGCCCAGTGGCATCCAAGTGATGACCAAGTAAACTAAACGTTGAGGTTCGCTGTGCCAAGACTTTGCGCGACTTAGCGCGAGCTTTCGAGTTTTTTTTGCTATTAATGTTGTACTTATTTTGATCGGCGTCTTCTTTTGCCTCTCCTAATCATATCCAGCAGCAAGTACGCTGTGTTTATTATTGATATTTTATTTATTTATGATAGGTTATTCGATGATAGTTTCGATGAATACCTTGAAAGATGCCTGGCGGGAGTGGTGCACCGCATTGGCATGAAGATGGTTCTTGTCCATTAGCATTTGGGCAGACAACGAGTAAGGAAGCTGGCCGGTGTGAGGGGCGTAGAATTTGTGACCGCTTCCACTTGAGCCAGCACGGTCAACACATCGGTGCGCGATTACCTTCTTGAACGCATTTTTTACACTGCGAACAGCCGTACGTAAAAGCCTCCCCACAATTGGGCATCCTCGACTATGCATCTCCAATCTGTGTTCGAATTGGCAAAGTATATCATTGTGTCAGGGTGCCACAGAGTTTTCCTAAGAAGGGCGAGTTCGATGCGCGTTTGAAAGCAAGAGCGTTATCCGAGTAAATTGCTTTGCACAGCCCCCTACGCGCTACAAAATGACAGAAAGCCTCCAAAAAAAAAAACCTCCCCGTAGTCATGTACGTCACAAGTTCCAGATGTACTGCACTGGTCACCGCAAACGTAGCAAAGTGCAATGTACGCTTCCACTTTGACAGTCTCCTCCCTGACAAAAAGTGGGCGGGCAAAGTCAGTACCGACCACTTCAAAGGGGTCCGCCTTCGTGGTTCGGTCAGGTGGAAGGAGCCCCGTCGTTGCATCCATACTTGACGCACTGAAACGTTTGCACACAGCACATGACCGCGCAGCACTTCTCAGAAACTGGCGTCCGCGCACTATCCAGAATATTTTTTCGCGCAGCTACACTAGTGTGTCTCTGGCATCTGCATGAAGAAGCTGTCGGTGGGCCCGTTGCACGATCAGTAGCGTGTAGCGATGTCGTTTTGGGAGAAAACCCGGGTAGCGTTCGTCTTCGGTCAAATTTTGTAAGCAGAGAAGCCCACTAATCCGCAGGAGACCGTTGTTGTCAGTCCACAGCTGGAAGTCCTTGAGTGGGGATTTTCGAGATACCCCAGTTGCATTGGGTTCAAACTCCGGAGCAAATGCTGAGCTCTGAGCCCGTTTGAGCCAACAGACGGGCACGTTCCATCTCCGCGGCCGTAAGTGGTCCCAATGTCGGGTATTTTGTTCTGGTGTTCTTTAGGAATTGGAAAATCCAGTCCGTCACTCGTTCCGCCTTTGTGGCAGAGCTGAATCTCGTAAGACCTATCAAATCGTTTTTCCTTAGTGACACTCGTGGCGAGCACTCCACTGTCTTTGCCCTGTTCAACTTCCGCGGGAGTGAAGTCGGCATGTTGTTCAGTTGGCCATATTTCTCCTGCTTCTTGTTGAGAAATTTTCGTCGAGAGATTTGGTTCCTGCGCCGTGTGAGGATTCGTCGAAAACAATCCGCAGCTTCGTAGTTGTACAGATTTCGCGGAGTACCGGCAGGTGTGGCATGCAGTAAATGAACTGGCCGTAGTTTTGTGTTTTGTCCCACGCATGTTCTTCCACTCCTGCTAGTAACCGTCTCACTTCGTTGTCGTTCTCTTGCAGCAGCTAGGGTGCTTTCAGCAGCCGTCTTGTCAGCTACTGGAAGCGTTTCTCAGCGATAGCGCGGTTGTCTGCAAGGTCGACCTCATTTTTCCACGGTAGCTTGACTTCAAACCGCCCGTTCGCTCCTTTGACGTTGGCGGAAAAATCCCTGCGTATGCGCTCATTCGTGGCGGTTTCAGCAACTTCGGACACTCCCATGTTTTCAAGCTCCCAAAATGCCTTCAAGATCGGCGCTGTTTCCTGATCTGTAATGGTTGTCCTCAACACAATCGCCTCAGTGCAGTTAATTCTCGTGCAGGCTGTTGCGACTTTCCCTTGGACTGCTCATTCGAAAACAGTCTCGAATGCCGTCAGCCCACTGGTGAACCTTTTCACTTTCGCAGTGATGAAATCCCAGAAATTGTCTGAGCCAGCAAGCACATCGATAGCCGGAGTTATTCGGGATCATCACGCACCGGTAGTGACAGCTCGAGTAGCTTGCCTTCACTTCATCGGTGGGGAAAGCAATGCTTTGTTCGCATATCGAAGATGTTTCCATCGATTCTGTCTTGTACATTTCACCGTCATCGGCACTGATTAGGCAAACTTCTACTCTGCCGAACGTTCGTTGGTTGTGCGTTCCGCCAAGAACTCCCACGGACAGTAACTTGCACCCGAGTGTTTTCGAGCATGCTTGGGTTATGAACGTCCACTGGCTGCCACTATCGAACAACCTTGAAACCTTTCTCTTCTTCATTCCCTTGTTTATGGCCGTTACAGTGGGCATCAGAACGGTTCTGTTCGCGGTTCCATTTCGAATGCATGCAAGGTGATACTTCTTGCGCTCTCTGGGAGCGTCTCTTCTATCTGCTTTGGTTTAGCGAAAGCGGGATCACACATCTTTGTTGCATGTCTCTTCTGGCATTTCATGCATGTAACCTTCACGTTACATTGTCTTGAAAGATGCCCATGCTTCATGCAACAACAATCTGCCCTTCTGCGTTAGGATAGCCTTCTCCTTTAGATTTAATTGGGCGTCACAAAGCTGGCTTTCGTGTGTTTTCAAAGTCAAAGTTTCAGTCTGTTAAACTTTGACTCCAAGCATTCGAAAGTAGTAAAAAACGGAATAGCCTTGTCCTGTTTAATGTCAGCCCTATCGAAGTCGTGCGTGCACCGTTTGACCATTAGCTTTAATGCACAGGTCGAGCGCCTATTAGATGCAGGTTACCCTAGATTAGCCATAGCCACAGTAGCTGAGCGTCTGAAGAAGTCGATTTCGACCGGAACGAAAACTGTAGCAAAGAGTAACATTAACAAGAAAAAGGTCGTGAGTGTTCCGTATATCCACACAGTTTCGCACAGGCTTAAGAAAGTGGGAAGTAAATATGGGGTTAATGTTGTGTTTACGGCTCCCTATAGACCTATTTCATGTTGGTAAACAGTGGTAGGCACCGGCGATATAACCAGGGCTTGTGTCGACGTCGTGGCGCGGAGGCCCCGCCCACCGCTTGCCGCAGCCCTGCACGGTCGCGCCACAGACGCCGGCGAAGCGTGTGCGAAAGCTGCCTCCGAGCACGGGGCGTCGGAGCGCCGACGACGTGTTTACAACAGTTTGCGAGGGGCAGCCGCGTGAGATGAAGTTGCGTTAGCTCGGTATAGGAAGCGTTCAATGAATGTAGAAAAGAATGTGCTGACGCCCAGCTATGACAAGATGTGAGAAACTGATTGAAAGGATAAGCACCTTGCCACATGTTGCGAATGATCGCGAGCTATCATGTCGGCATCGCTTCATGCGTATGCTTTAATTCGGTAACTAGTGCAAGGATGAACCACTTGCAACAGCGAGACTTGTTTAAATACGACTTGAAGATGCCTCTGCTAAAATATTGTTTCGGACTAAAGCCTCTAATGCTTGCACGAAATCCTTGCGCAAAAACAAATGTAACGGAATAGGTACTCAAGCATGCGATATTGATGACGCTATAACCTATGTCAATAAGGCTGTGATAACGCGCACGCACAAAAAAAGCAATAACGTGCCAAGGACAAGGCTCTCAAATAACCGCCAGCAAGGCGCAGAAAAGCGGCTTGCGGCTCTGCCCACACGCTCAGTTCCGATGGTGAAGGCGTGAAGTCCTGTAACGACGCGGCAAATTCCAAGCGTGTAGTTCATTCGAGCAGTCTGACAATCGAAAAAAAAGTAATTAAAGCGCATCATAACCACTACAGCATTACCAAAGACACTTCTCGTGCGTATGCTATCGCAGCCGCAAGCAATTCGCAAAAGCGTCGCTGTAATCGGCCTTTCGCTCACGGCTAGTGAATTAAGCTCTTATATATTTTGTCTCATTCGACTGAATGAAATGCGTATGACGTATGTATAGCTTCCCACTTCAATAATACACGGCGACCGCGATTACTTCTACACATCGAGCTAAGCTAACGTCGTGCGCGCTTTGCGGTAAGCGTGATCGCTTTGTGTCCGTGCACTTTGTTTATGCCAAGAAACTTGGTGTCGAGCATTACACTTGACAAACTTGTGACAATGATATTTCTCTCAAATGAAACAAGCCGCACTAACGCTAAATAATTACACATATGATTAGTCGTGACGAAAATGTTTGGCGCATAACCGATGCGCCATACAGCCGGCATTACATGCAAGTTCGTCCCTTTCCTTAAGACAGACATAAGCAGGAAACCGATAAAAACCTATCGCACATATCTTGCGCGTTGCTGAGCAACCAACACGGCGCAGGTCATCGGTGAACACCTTTTTCTTCATTTCACGGCGCTGAGAAGCGCCCGCACCAGCGAAAGCGCAGCGGCTGCTACGGTAGGCGCGCCGGCGGATGCCTACCATGCGAAACCAAAACTGCCGACGACAGCGCCACCGCATCTTCGTGACGTAGGCCCGGTGGAATAGGTCTATAAGTTAGGAAGGGTTTGTGCTGCAGTGCATAGAAGAAATGAGCAGATGGAAGGTAAGAAGCGAACGGATATCTGTCCGGTTAAGCACCTAGCCAAGAACAATTTCACCGACGGTCGCATGGGTGTGGTTTATAAGATTCCTTTTAGCTGCGGACGTTTTTATGTAGGGCAAAGTGCGCGTTGTATTAATTAAAGATTAATTGAACACAGAAGGTCGCTATCAGGTGGGTCGCCGTCCAATCTATCCTTGCACTGCCAGGTCTGTAGCTGCATGCCCGAGTTAGAAAAAACCGAGATCCTGTACAGGCATAAGAACGAAGATACGCGTTTATTGGTTGAGGCCTGGCATGTCAGTATTAGTGGAAGTGCATGCGTGAGTCAGCCGTCGATTAGCTTAAACAGAGAGGAGATAGAAAGCCTTAGGAGTTGTCTTCGCGAAGACCGGCACGTGTAACCGATTGATAGGTGGCGCTACCATTCCGAGCATGCGCAGATAAGCTGTGTGTCTTCTTTCTTTTTCGCCTCTGTGCTGTGCATCAGTTGTTAGTCGGCGTTCGTGGTGTTCACTGCTCTCCTTGTGTCCGTGTCCTGCACGCCTCTTTTGATTGGAGCAGAAGACGGTTGAAGGCCCACTGGAGTGTGTCGCAGGAAGACCGAGAAAGTGCGTCTGCGTCCTGGTGTATTGAAGTTGGAAGTTTATTCACATTCACATGGAATAAATACAGATCGCTTGCAAACACTGTATGGCCGCGTAGCCGAAGGCTAGTATTGGGCCATTTACAGACATGTAATTACAGAAATCTACATTTGTACACACGTAATTGACAGTTTCGATCGTCAATGACCGTTACATAGAAAAATGAGTAAGCAGATGAAAAGAAGAAAAAAGAAACAACAAACAAAGAAACACAACATAATGGACACAGAATATATTGTATACAACAACGCGACGACGTGTCGTTTATAACTTAAATGTGGCAAGCATAACAGCATTGATAGAGAAAAAGATAGAGAACAAAAAAAATTACAGCATATCCACGGAGTGAATGATGATGAGTGGGCGAAGCTCGGGAGGTTCATCGTAGATCGTGCCGAGTTCCGGATTAATTTAGTTAACGCGCACGCTACGAATCCTCATGGTTCAACTATGCACAAGTGAAATCTCCCACCGGCACTTCATTGCAAGTCAAGATCAAGTGCATATATATATATATATATATATATATATATATATATATATATATATATATGGGTGGCCGGTGAACGCTTCTCCAACGCGAGCAGTCGGTATTTCTCAATCAAGAAACTCGCTAGGAGACGCTGCCTGCGCCAACGTTGTCTCTCGCGGGTGAGGGCGCGTTCTCCTTCTTTGCGAGCTGGTACATCGTTCCTCTAAGAAAGACCGTTTGATTGTGGTTCGGATAGGAAAGGACGCTAATTTCTGCAGCCCATGTAGGGAGCACGGCTAAGCGTCCGTGGGGGTGGGGGAAAGGGAGTGAAAGAGATAGAGAGGTGAGAAAGGCCGTAATGGAGGGCTCCGGAAATTCAGACCACCTGGAGTTCTTTAACGTGCACTGACAACGCACAGTACACGGGCCTCTGGCATTTTCGCCTCCATCGAAAATGCAACCGCCGCGGCCGGGATCGAACCCGCGTATTTTGGGTGGCAGCCGAGTACCGTAACCACTACACCACCGCGGCGGACAAGCGTTTCCATAGCCAACGCGTGCCTTTCGCTCTCTCTCTCACAAGCCAGCAGAGGCACGCGCCGGGAGAGAGAGAGGCACGCGCCGGGAAGCACGCGCCGAGGGCGAGCGCGTGCCTCCCGGCACGCGGGTGGTTACTACATACATACATACAGGCTACGAACGACCCACGCCTTAAGGAGCTTCGCCCCTAAAAAGAAAACATGAATGTTGTTGTTTTGTTGTTTTGTGGGGTTTTACGTCCCAAAACCAGTTCTGATTATGAGAGACGCCGTAGTGGAGGGCTCCGGAAATTTCGACCACCTGGGGTTCTTTAACGTGCACTGACATCGCACAGCACACGGGCCTCAACATTTCGCCTCCATCGAAATGCAGCCGCCGCGGCCGGGATTCGATCCCGCGACCCTCGGATCAGCAGCCGAGTACCTTAGCCACTAGACCACCGTGGCGGGGCAAAACATGAATGTATCTACAGGTTGTGCACGTGACATAAGTGTCTATACATGTGCAGATGACATTTGCTGTTGATAGTACTTTTTTAACCAGTGTGCAACGTGCTTGCTCTGCTGTCCCTCAATTGGTATGTCGTTCCATATTTTGATACCAATAAATTCTACTAATCTCTGGCCATATATGAACGTGGCTTCTTGCCAGTGGTATATTAAAGTTCCCAAATTTTTTTGTTTTGTTTTGGACAATATTGTACACGCAATATTGATATATTAAACGGAGGTAATGGTGAAGTCGTACTCTTGTAGACGTAGAATCCACCGACATAGCCACCCAGATACGTTCTTCAATGTCGAAAGCCAGCATAAGGCATGCTGGTCCGTCCCGGTGGTAAAATGGCGCCCGTGAAGGTAAGGTCGGAATTTTTGCACGGACCAAACGACGGCTAGACATTCTTCTTCAGTGAAGGTGTAGTTCTTCTCGGCGTTTGTCAGAACGTGGCTTACGTAAGCAACGACACTCTCTTATGAAGAGTCGTCTCGCTGTAAGAAAATACCACCAATGCCGTGACCAGTGGGGTCCGTATGCAGGAGAGTAGTTGCGGTTTCGTCAAAATGGCGAAGTACGGGTTCTGAGGTGAGAGCGCGCTTCAAAAAGTCGAAAGTTTATTCGCATTTTTTCACTTGGTTGCAGCGCAACATACACGAGGACAATAGAAGGAAACGAACAACACGGCGCTGACTCGCAACTATACTGTATTGGAAGAAGGTGACAGATATATATGCACTGGCAGCTTACATCGCGACATGCGCAGAGCAAGAGATGCACCAAGGAAGCGTTGTCACATTTTTCGCGATAATCAAGAGTGGCATACATAACTAAGTTCTTTTTCATGAAGTGTGACTCATGGTTCACTTATACACGTGCTACCCCTAATCGTTATATGGTAGGCCTCAGCGATTTCTCTTGTCAATTGGTTAGGATGCTTGAAAATGACGGTGGTTTTGTTAAAAATGGGACGACAACCGCATGACCTGCAATGCTCCGGTAAAAGAAGACGCGCGACCCCTCGAAGTGGTAACTCATGCTCCCTTAAACGAACATTCACACATCGTTTCGTTTGTCCCACGTACTCTCTGCCGCAAGATAATAGAATGAGATCCACAACCTGTTTCACACATGGGATGTATTTATTCTTTTTCCTATGATTCACAGTGCAGTTTCCTTTTACTTGCTTATACTTCAGCGCATTTTCAACACTCGGGCAAATGCGCCCTATCTTATGTCCAGCAGAAAAGATAACATTGACGCCGTACCTTGAACCTACGTTTTTGAGCCCATGCGCCAATCTGTGTACATAAGGAAAAACCACTCTTTTGATTTTTCATCACACTTTGATTTACCACCTTTGTCTTTCACGAGCTTAACACTCCTAACCATAGACTCACACAAAGAAGAAATTACCTTGTTAGGATAACCAGCATCCACTAAGAGTTTGGCCTGATTATGAAAGGCAGAATTCCACACGTGCACACACGATTTCCTCAGTGATGCATTTAAGATCGTCTTCGCAATGGCCCTCTTCACAATCTTAGAGTCACCAGAATTATAGTTTAAGATAGGCTTAACTGATCTTGGATCATATTTCTAGCACACATGATTTTTACCAAAGGTTAGCTTTAGGTCCAGAAACTGTAGCTCGCAATTTTTAGGGACTTCGTGAGTAAAGGTGAGGCGCATACATACCGTGCTGATCGAACAACGTGAGAATTTGATCTACGTCTTCACGGTGAATGTCATTTTGGGAAAATATCAGAAAATCGTCGACATAGCGGAAAACGGCACTGCAGCACTTGCTGAGGTGACCCTCCAGCGGCCTGACAGTGTAGCCTAAAACAATGTCACTAATGATAGGTGCCACGCACGACCCTATGCAAACTCCGCACTTTTGTACGTAAGGACCCGCCTGCCACGAAACAAAGGTACTCTCCAGGTAAAAAGACAAAAGTTCAAGAAAAGATTCTAAAGAAATGCCGCAACCATCGATGAAAGATCCTTCGTCGTCATACACTATGTATTCTTTTATGCATTTCATAACCTGGGCATGCGGAAGGGAATAATACAAATTTTCCACATCTACACTGAAGGCACTACGCAGGCTCAATGAGTTAGTCTTCAGGTACTCGCGCACAGAATCAGAATTCGGTATGCGGAAAGGGTCAATAATTTTCAAGCGTGCAAGGGTCTTTTGCAGAAATCGCGAAACTACCTGCCAGCTACCTTTTTCGGAGACTATAGCCTGGAAAGGCATGCCCTCCTTTTGTGATTTCACCGTAAAAAAAACCTGTAAATCCAAGTTTTTCGCCTTCTTAATGCCAGCCGCTAAACGTTGCAGATTCATCCCTTCTAGCATAGAAAGCGCTCGGTGTTTTACTTCTGCGGCCTTTACCCTGACACCCTTGAAGTTTTTCTTAATTGCTGCCTCGCTCTTCTGTGAATACACTTTATAATTCATAACTGCGAAGTAGCCTTCTTTGCGGGCTACTAGTACATGCATGGTCAAAAGAAGAGGCATGCAAGACACGGACACAAGGTGAGCAGTGAAAAAATAAAATCAACTAACGGCCTTAGCGAGTCCTTTCCACCCCGCCCCTTTCCCGTTCATTAGTGACATTGTTTTAGGCTACACTGACAGGCCGCTGGAGGGTCACCTCAGCAAGTGCTGCAGTACCGTTTTCCGCTATGTCAATGATTTTGTGATATTTTCGCAAAATGACATTCACCGTGAAGACGTAGATGAAATTCTCACGTTGTTCAATCAGCACGGTATGGGCCTCACCTTCACTCACGAAGTCCCTAAAAATTACGAGCTACAGTTTCTGGACCTAAAGCTAACCTTTGGTAAAAATCATGTGTGCTAGAAAAATGATCCAAGATCAGTTAAGCCTATCTTAAACTATAATTCTGGTGACTCTAAGATTGTGAAGAGGGCCATTGCGAAGACGATCTTAAATGCATCACTGAGGAAATCGTGTGTGCACGTGTGGAATTCTGCCTTTCATAATCAGGCCAAACTCTTAGTGGATGCTGGTTATCCTAACAAGGTAATTTCTTCTTTGTGTGAGTCTATGGTTAGGAGCGTTAAGCTCGTGAAAGACAAAGGTGGTAAATCGAAGTGTGATGAAAAAAGCAAAAGAGTGGTTTTTCCTTATGTACACAGATTGGCGCATGGGCTCAAAAACGTAGGTTCAAGGTACGGCGTCAATGTTATCTTTTCTGCTGGACATAAGATAGGGCGCATTTGCCCGAGTGTTGAAAATGCGCTGAAGTATAAGCAAGTAAAAGGAAACTGCACTGTGAATCATAGGAAAAAGAATAAATACATCCCATGTGTGAAACAGGTTGTGGATCTCATTCTATTATCTTGCGGCAGAGAGTACGTGGGACAAACGAAACGATGTGTGAATGTTCGTTTAAGGGAGCATGAGTTACCACTTCGAGGGGTCGCGCGTCTTCTTTTACCGGAGCATTGCAGGTCATGCGGTTGTCGTCCCATTTTTAACAAAACCACCGTCATTTTCAAGCATCCTAACCAATTGACAAGAGAAATCGCTGAGGCCTACCATATAACGATTAGGGGTAGCACGTGTATAAGTGAACCATGAGTCACACTTCATGAAAAAGAACTTAGTTATGTATGCCACTCTTGATTATCGCGAAAAATGTGACAACGCTTCCTTGGTGCATCTCTTGCTCTGCGCATGTCGCGATGTAAGCTGCCAGTGCATATATATCTGTCACCTTCTTCCAATAAAGTATAGTTGCGAGTCAGCGCCGTGTTGTTCGTTTCCTTCTATTGTCCTCGTGTATGTTGCGCTGCAACCAAGTGAACAAATGAATCCCAACCAACTAGCCCAACTTGCAGTTTTACTAGTTTATTCGCATACGGGAGACCACACAAAGGGAACATTAGATCGGAGTAGTTTGTGCGAAGGCGAAGCTAAGGTCTCGAAGTCTCGTATGAAACGGCGAAAATAGGAAGCGAGGCCTAAGAAACTGCGCAGATCTTGGGTCTTGTCGGGACGAGGAAAGTGCAGAACTGCGCAAACCTTGTCAGTATCAGGGCGAATTCCATCTTTGCTGACAATGCGTCCTAACACCTTGATTTTCTTGCCTGCGAAGCGGCACTTGTTGGTGTTTAGCTGAAGTCCAGCGTTGGCAAGGCACTTGAGAACTTCATCCAGACGGCGCAGATGCTGAGGGAAGGTTGATAAAAAAATAACAATATCATCTAGATAACACAAGCGAGTCTTCCACTTCAAGCCACGGAGAACGGTGTCCATCATACGCTCGAACGTTGGGCGTGCATTTCAGAGGCCGAACGGCATGACATTAAACTCATAGAGCCCGTCTGGTGTTGAAAACACTGTTTTATCTTTATCTTCCTCCTGCATAGGCATTTGCCAGAACCCGGAACGCAGGTCGAGACTCGAAAAGTACTCAGCTCCCTGCAGGGAGTCCAAGGCATCGTACTATATATATATATATATATATATATATATATATATATATATATATATATATATATATATATATATATATATATATATATATATATATATATATGTCCGTCGTTACGCACCGTCCATCCAAGTGTCAAACAGGAGCCTGAATATGCGCCTCCCTTACCTCTGCGTTTCTTCTCGACGGACGCGTTGCTACCAACGTCGCTGGCCACGTTACATTTCGAAATATACTAAATACGCACATGAACTTCGTTTATACTTCACTGATGTGCCTGACGAGCACGTGCGATTATTCGCTTGTTTTGTAACAACCTGTTCTCCCGTGGTGTCAGGCGATGTCAGGCGAACTGTTTAATCGGCGAACCTTGGCCGAGCAAAACAATGCCGATCACAATGCACAGCAATCGCGGCGTGAACAGTCGTCGGTCGACGGAAAGATTGACCTGCGGCGAAATGGGCGAGCTTTTAACACGCTCTCGCATTATATGTAAAATTCTAGAAGACACACAAATATTCGCGTTAGACATGCAAAATTTCAGGGACGATCAACACGGTTCGGAAGCGACATGCAAGATAAACGCGGCCTGCGCGGCTTGTAACGGAAAGTGATAACGGCACACTCCGCAAACAACCGAAACAAGCGCGCGTGTCGCAAGGAAGTGAGAACGGCTTTCCACGTAAGCAAGGCAAAACAACCGTACGTGTGTGTATACACACGCAATACCAGGTATTATCTACATGTGTATGATATGGGAGGTCGCTTCCCCATTTGTGTGTGCTGTCACTGCGGCTCCTAATGGTGCTTACCACTTCAGATGCATTTCTTCTCCGGGAAATCCATGTATATGCACCACACATGCCAAAATAAAACAGGACACGTAAATTTAGCACTTCACACTGACCCTGACAAAGCGTATAACACGTCTCCACATATGTTCAAAACTGTGCATGATAAGGGTTTCCGGTTTAAAACCGGTACAAATGCGCCAAGATTCGTAAGCTTACAAACGAGTGCATCGTTACAATACGCAAGCAGAACCCTATCCAAAATAATTTTGTGGAAAGAGGGGATCCTGTTGATATTACAGTATTGAAAATTATGGTATATAGGTGACAAGGTATTTGTGAAAGAGCACAATTTGTATTTTATGAAAAAAAAAACTTTCCTAGTCTGAATACGTATCGGAAAGGCTGACTGTGACATGAAATTAACGAGACCGGACTGTCCAGGACACAGATGAACTTGAGGTAAATAGAGCTAAAGAACCGGTTAGAGGCGCCGAACTCTTGCATTTGGGTGCGCCTATTACTTTATTATGTTGCCAACTTCAAAAAAAAGGAGGGGGGGGGGGGCGTGACCGTAATGTTGCGGCAACTTCATTCCCTGGTGCCAAGAAATGAAGCCAACTGGCGACTGAATGAATATTAGGACTTTGCGTAATTTGTCCCTGTTTGATCCTCACAGCATGAATTCAGGAAGGAACGAATCCAAGTTGCCGTGCTGAGACTTTCCTCTCGGTGAATCGAGTTCACATTTAATGTATCACACACATGTTACGCATAAGTTCGCGACTGTGTTTTGTGATATCTTATGAGATGTATGTACTACAAGCATTTTTATACCGTGCTAAGGAGGAAATATCTATTTTTGTTACCAGCGCACGTGGCGGTATTCAAAGCCTCTTTTATTCGAATTTAATCAATAAGCTCCAAGAGATACGCTGAGAGCCAAATTAAGAATGAATATATAAGTGTAGTTAGCCATCATCTATAAATGACATTATAGTGGTCGCGACATACGACGCCTATAGACAGCGGCGTGTATACGAGCGGCGGAAGGTACGTCAGGACACAACGAAAGTTGAGGTGCGATCTATCTGTATTCGGCGCGTCTCACGCTACGCGTTGGCGGCGCTGCAATCGGCGTAGAGCTGAGCGAGCGCGGGGAGCGCATAGGGCGCGCCGCTACAAGGCACCCCCCCCCGCGTGGAGGAGAAGGGCGCATGCAGCGCGTTTGGAGTCGATTAGACTAAACTTCGTGAAGCGGAACCGAAACGCATGAGTTTGGCATGTACGCAGGTTTCACGCGGTCGAGAGCCACGACCTCCGTGCGGCCGTTCATAGTCACAGTGGCAGTCTTGTCGGTACGCTCAAGCACCCTGAAAGGGCCTTCGTATGGCGCTGTAAGAGACGGCCGGATGTCTTCTCGTCGTACCAAGACATGCCTTGAAGAAAGCAAGGTCCTTGCTTAAGAAGACATCGTAGATGGAAAGTTGTCCTTTGGGCATTGGTAGCAGATGTTGACACTGCAGCCGTAGTTGCTCGTCGTAGTCAGGCGGTGACAGGTCGGGGGCAGGAGACGGGGCGCAAAATTCGCCAGGCTGACGGAGGGAGGTGCCGTACACCATTTCAGCTGAAGTGCATTCGAGGTCTTCTTTAACCGCTGAGCGAATTCTGAGCATCATGAGGGGTAGTTCGTCAACCCATGAAGTTGGGGCGTCGCGAGCGATGAGTGCAGCCTTGAACTGTTGATTTATCCGTTCCACCATTGCGTTTTCCGAGTGGTGGTATGCCGTCGTTTCAACATGGCGTAGGCCAAGAATCCGTGTCAGCGTTATGAATATTTCGGACTCAAATTGACGGCCGCGGTATGTAGTAACAATACTGGGGCAGCCGAAGTGGGCGATCCATCCAGCAACAAAATGTGATGCTACAGTGAATGCCGTGATATCGTGAAGCGGGGACGCTTCGGGCAAGTGTGTGTAGCGGGCCACACAGGTGACAGTGTTTCTATGTGATGACGGAAGTTGGCCGACGATGTCAATGTGCACGTGATCAAAGCGATAATCTGGCGAGCGGAATGGTTGAAGGCGAGATTTGGTATGTCGCGTTGCCGTCGCACGTTGGCACTGCAAACAATCACGACTCCAATGGCGTACGCCTTTGTTGATGCCAGGCCATACAAAACGAGAGGTGATGAGACGTTGAGTAGCGCGGATGCCAGGGTGGCTTGCTTCGTGTAGCTTAGCAAAGACTTGACGACGATGTGGGGACGGTATAAAAGGGCGCGTGCGGCCAGAAGACACGTCACGCGCAATCGTGCGAGAGGAGAAAGGCAGTGGCACATCAGACAGCGAGAGAGAACTAGAGCTTTCGCGTAAGCCGCGAAGTTTGTTGTCAATGTGTTTCGGCAAATGCATTGAAGTCCACTGCATCAGATGTCAGACACTTACACAAGAAAGGGCGTTGGTCGCTGCGTTTACGGGGCCTTCGATGTACCTTAGGTCGTCGGTGAATTCTGAAATGAAGCTTAGATGTAGGACTTGCCGGGATGTGTAAGCACTGTGGTTTCCGCGGGAAGCGAACGTCAGTGGCATATGATCAGTCAGCACATGAAAGTCATTACCTTCCAGAAGTGCCGAATTCCGATGTACACGGCGAGAAGTTCAAGGTCGAACGTGCTGTACGGAGTTGGAGCAAGCTTTAATTTCTGAGAGAAGAAAGCTAGTGGGCACCAGCAATCTTGCTGGAATTGCTGAAGAACGGCGTCAACAGTGTTGGAGGAAGCATCAGGGATCAGCCACTATGGCCCGTTGGGAAGGCGATGAACAAGCGTTGTTGCATCGGCCAGAGCTTTCTTGTGTTCCTCAAGTGCTGTGTCAGCTGCCCCCGTCCACTCGAGAGGGGTTGACGGCGCTTTGTTTGATTTGAGCATCTCGGTCAGCAGCAGAATAATGCGGGCCAAATTGGTAATGAAGCGACGGTGAAAGTTTAGCAGTACAAGAACGGATACCGATCAGGGGCGGTACGGGCGTTCAGTGCACGATAGTCACCTCAGGGGCGCCAGTCACTTGGGTCGCGCTTTGCAGCCATATGCAAGGCTTCTTAACGATGGGCGAATGATGCCTACTCGCAAATTGTGTTCAAATTCCTTGCATGCTGTGGCAAGGCGGTCACCTGCGAGGCGTCGCTGCTTGCTGAACACAGGGGGTCCGGTTGTTACGATGTGGTGCGTTACTGTGTGTCGCACTGGCAGTTCGAAGTTGTTCGGTTTTGTAAGTTCGGGGTAATCGGATAGAATGGATGGAAACATGCACGCTAGTACTACGTTGGGAGCCGTTTGCACAGCGGTCGACAAAGGTGCGTGTATTCGCTGCACGGACAAGCTGGTCGTCCACAAGGCGACGTGAGATGATATCTACGTTCAGGCCGAAGTTGTTCAGGCCGCAGTGCGCTTTAAGGATGGCGAAGCCCATATCAGCGACAATAAATATACAACGAAATTTGCGGTGCAGTCCCAAGTCTATGGTAAGCGAACGCCGTCCAAACGTGGCCGTTGTTGAACTATTCACAGCTTGCAAGGCTGCAGTCCTTCCAGCACGTTGTCTGTCGAGACGAGAGGCAGGAATAGCGCTGACTTCCGCACCAGTGTCGACCAGAAAACGACGTCCCGTGATTTTATCCGATACGTTTAGTCACCGGCTAAAAGTCACTGTGGGGTCAAGCGAGTCACTCGCCGCCATTAGCGGCTCGCGATCGTGTTTTCCTGCCAGCCACAGGGCTCTCGGCACTTCCTTGCGCTCGCGCCGAACTGTACGTGATACCAGCAACAGACATCATGGTTGGCTCATGAGCGCCAACGAGAGCGGGAACGTGAGTTATCGTGGGAATGACCAGGGGCACCGCGGCGATGGAAGCCGAGAGCTGCTCGATTTTTCTTCTAGGCGAGAGTTCCGCGCCTCGGTGTACAGTGCCATGGCGGCCACTGCCGCAACTTTGGGGCCAGCACGGAAGTATTCAGCAATACGGTCGGCGAGATCGGCTAGCTTTTCCAAAGGCATGTCGCCTGCAGCAGCGAGAACGGGACGGTTTTTCGGTAGATGCTGCAGAAATAACTCACGAAGAAGTGGGCCATCGGATTCCTGCATGCTGTCGCCGGGTAGCTGCCGCATGCGGTGCAGCAACTGCGATGATCGTCGATCTCCCAGCTCCTCCGCGTTGAGAAGTTAATGCAGGTGGCTGCGCTCCCGATGTGGTTTTTCACGTAAGAACTTGAAATGGTCGTAATGTCGGGTCGCATGTTGGAGGCTCAACACATCGTCGAATTCATCTGCAACTTCAGATGGCAGTGCCGAGACGATGTAAAGGCACTTCGTGCGCTGTGCCGTGATGCGGCGCAATTCGAAAAGCGCTTCAATCTTGGATAAACCATACGGCTGGGTTCTTCGGCCAAAACGGAGGGAGCCACACCTCTCTGTTTGAGAGTGCCTCCATGTCAGTGTCGAGAGCTTGATGTTCCTTGCGCAACGCTTACTGCGGGAGCTGTTGTGTGCCGTCTTCCGCCGTCGTGGAATGGCGTTCGTAGCCAGCACGTGCTCACGTCCGGGTGACCAAGCTACAGTGGTCGCGACATACGATGCCTATAGAAAGCGGCGTGTATACGAGCGGCGGAAGGTACTTCAGGACACAACGAAAGTTGAGGTTCGATCTCATCTTTATTTCGCGCGTCTCAACATAAACAGGAAAGCCAAGAACCTTGGACCTAGAGGATTCGAACACAGAACTTTTTGCGGTCGAACGTTGCGTGAATATAATTTGGTTGTCGAGATTAACTTTCACTCACGCATACCTTCATATACTTGTACGAGGAACACGAGCCTGTGCGAAACGGACTGTATTATCGTTCACCGTCACGTAAACGGGAAGTATAGCATGTTACTGATGTAATGACGGATCAGTAACATTAATCGTGCAGCCGACGCCAATTTTTGTATGTATCTAACGCAAGCTTTTGTATTTTTTCATAACGCGGCGAGTTATTTTTCTCGTACATTTCGCCCCCTCGCTAATCTTCAAGGTCACCTTTCAATGAAACACATCACTATCGCAAAACCAGCGCCACTGGGAGCCAGCGTACAGCGCCATGCCGGATTATGGGCCCAGTGTGACGCTGCATACTGGCACGCTGGCGTGCCACGGGAGACTGGGAAGCGCAGGTTACTGGCACGCAAAACTGCATCGGGGCAAAAAAAAAAACGTGGTGCTTCCTTGCCATGCATGCTAAATGAAGAGTTCGAAAATGCCTAAGCATATTCTTATGAGATGTGAAAGTGACATCGTTTCTATTTGCTAAATTGTCGTTGCGGAGGGGGGCTGCAAACTGGTGCTGCCGAGTTGTGTTAACAAGAATGAGGCAATCTGGGAGGCCAGATTCGGTTTACACGATTTGAGGCCACCAAAGTGGTATCGACACTTCACACGCCCCATTCTACTTCGTCGTCCAGGCACTATATGTAGATATGCCCGGGCAGGTCTCGGGCATATCAAGTAGTACGACCGCCGCGACGTTGTGGGTGTTGTCATTAGACAGTCGCCGGTGTCGTCATCCTCTTATCGTTCCGGTGACGGCGCCCTTGGGGGGCTGTGCATAGACACTACCATGGCCTTATGATCCGAGCAGGTAGAGACATACATCACATCTCGCGCAATGTATGGGTCGGTAGTGAATGCGAGATCGATGCACGTACATCTCGACGTCGCGACGGCCTCAGTGGACGTCTTCAATTCGAGATTGAACTCGGCACGCACGGCGGCGAGGAACGATGGTCTAGCTGGCGCGTTCGCGCGCCGAGGTTGCTACGGCGACGCCACGCTTATGGGCGCGCGCTTTCGCCAACTCAGTGAAGAAACGCGGCGACGCGGCCGCAAGCCGCTACAAGTAGCTGCAGTGCACGGCCGGTCTGGACGCACGCGCTCGCTCTCTTTTACGGCCTGCGCACGGGGGGCTGTTGCTACCTATCGCCGCAACTTGGCGGGGGCGCTCCGAGCCAACCCTCTCTAAACCAGCTCCCGGCCGTTGCGGAGGCTAGCGCGCGCTGGGAATGCTCGGCCTCAGACTTGCCGTGTCACTTTCTGAAGCTCCTCTATATGCTATGCATGGTACCAATGCGATGAGAATACGGTAGCAAGCATATATATGGCAACTCTGGTGCTTTCCGCTTTTCCGAGGGAGAGGCACAAGCCACTGATTCGCCCGCTTCTGCTGCTCGTGAGAGCACTTACCGATGCGCGTCGCGCTCAGAAGGCTCGGCCGCGTGATTCGTCACCGACCGCCAGAACAAATGACACGAAACATTCCTTTTTGAAAAAAATTGGTTTCCAAAACGTCTACGTCAAAATGCACATATGCCAACCATTAATGTACTTGAAAATGATAAAATATGGTCATTTTTATTCAAGTTGTCGCAATTCTTGCTTTATTATTAAAATAAATACCTCGAAAAGGGGAAAGTCACACTCCCCACATGTAGCCGTGAGTCGCAATCACAGCAGAAGGAACATAATAATAATAATAATAAACTCGCACCACACCACGCTGAGTCCCTGCATGCATACAAATTCCCAAGCTCTCACGTGGCCAGACGCGGTCTTCAGCGTGCGAGTAAAGAGATGAGAAAAATATTTTTATGCAATAACATACGCCGCAGGCGAAGAAAAATAAAGAACTTTCACAGAAACCGTTCAGCATCATATAGAATGTTGTCCTTGGTACTAAAATAATATAATGCACAAGAAGAACTGAAAAAGAAAAAAAAGCACTGCTGGTAAAACACTGTCGTAATGCTTACAGCTAGTTTAAAGTAGTCACATCGTTCACAGCCGGAAATCTTTCCGCGTGGGCTTGTGAATATAGTCAGAAGGCTTGTCATTCTGATCTGTTAACTTTTTTGTGTAGTTCACAAGAAGAATCCGGAGAAACCTTTCAGAGATGATGTGCGCCGACACTCTGGCGTGACTCTTGTCCACACCTTCCGGAGAGTCCAGAAGCGGCGAATCTTCAAGATATGACTGAAGAGTAAATTGCAGTGTCTCGAGGATTTTCTTTCGGTAAAGATATTTCGCTGCCTTCTCGAAGAACGTCATAATCTCATATGATGGTTCCGGGAAACATTTTGACAATCACACAATTGAGCTGTTCGCCACAAGGCTGAGCAAATCCGTCTCATTGTAGAAACTAAGCAGAAGGACGCACTTCGGGACATCTGCATCAGCATGCTGTCTATCATCCGAAAACTGCGTTATGTTTATGAAGGACGCCGTGGTGGAAGGCTCCGGGAATTTAGACCACCTGGTAATCTTTAGGGTGCACCTAAATCCAAGTGCACAAGCCCCAAGCATTTTCGCCTCCATCAAATATAAGATGGTCAAGTTTGACCAACTAACCAACCCATTCTTGTTGCTAGTAGCACTGAGTGTGCCTCTTCTTTTGCCGAGTGCATGAGTACCTAGAAAGCCAGACTGTCCCCACACGCCCCTGTACTGCTTCCACCACTTTCTACATGCGGAAAAAATAATTAGCATGGTAAAGTGGCCGGGAACAGCTGGTTTACCATACGAAGCGCATGCAGAGCAACGCGCTTTGGGGGGTTGGCTCGCGACGCCCTCGCACGGAACGCACTGTCGTCCTGTATAGAAACAGATCCATTGTAGTCGTGGCAGCTGCTCAGGCCGTAAAAGAGGGAGCGAGCGCGCGCGTCCAGACCGGCCGTGCTGCAGTGAAGCAGAGCGCGCGCCGACTGCCGCTGCGGCGATTGTTGGCGTCGGCGTCACTTCCGGTGGGAGTGGTCACATGCTTTTCGGGCACGGCTTTTGCGGACGGCAACTGGGCGTGCGCTGTCGCCAACCAGGCCAAGAAACGCTTTCGCGTTAATAATAAATACACAAATATAACAAAGGTAGAGGAGGCATTATAACAAATAAGAAAAGGAGCATCATGAAAACAATTACAGCATATCCACGGAGTGAATGATGGTGAGTGAGCGAAGCTCGGTAGGCTCATCGTAGATTGTACCGAGTTCCAGATTAATTTAATTAACGCGCACGCTACGAATCCTTATGGTTTAACTATGCACAAGTGAAATCTCCCACCGGCACTTCATTGCAAGTCAAGATCCAGTGCCTATATATATATATATATATATATATATATATATATATATATATATATATATGGGTGGCCGGTGAACGGTTCTCCAACGCGAGCAGTCGGTATTTCTCAATCAATAAACTCGCTAGGAGACGCTGCCCGCGCCAACGTTGTCTCTCGCGGGTGGGGGCGCGTTCTTCTTCTTTCCGAGCTGGTAGAGCGTTCATCTAAAAAAGAGCGTTTCCATAGTCGACGCGCGCCTTTCTCTCTCTCTCTGTCTGTCTCTCTCTCACAAGACAGCAGATGGAAAAGTGAGAGAGAGAGAGAGAGAGGCACGCGCCGGGAGAGAGAGAGGGAGGCATGCGCCGGGAGGCACGCGCAGAGGCAACGGAGGACGAGCGCGTGCGTCCCGGTGCGCGGGTTACGCCTGACGCCTGACGCAGGACAAGGTTAGACTAAGAGGAGCTTCGCCTCTAAAAAAAGAGCCAGGCCTGAAGGACAGTGGCAGCGTAAGCTGGAGGGCCGGTGTTCTTAGATGACATTTTAAACGCTTGGGGAAATTACTGCAACTAGAGCTGGTAGGTATCCCCTGTGCCATAACTCTCATCATTTCGCCAAGTAGAGAAGTACCCACTACGCCATAATTACTGCGGCAATGTAACATGCAAATCTGTATAACTGAACGTTCAACCCAGCTTCATTCTTCAACCAAGGTCGCTACCACTGCACCGCGCCAGAAATCGATAGCTCACGCCCAACAGGTTAGTCGGCGCTGTGAACTGCCATGAGACATTATCGTTTGCAGTGGTACACACAAGACGAACGCGCTTTTTATGCGCAGTTGAACCTCACACGTTTGTCAGACAAATGAAAATAGCAGCCGGTGATCATGCATGACATTCGAATAATGGCGAAAGCAGTTAGTATATTATACAATTCATATCCAATACTGAAAATATAAGTAGACCGACAGGCAGGGACTGTCGGCTGTTGCAGCCGAGCTCGATAGCCTTTTCTTACTCTTACGAATCGTCGACATGTATGTAGATATTTTTTATGTAGACTATAAGGCCGCTCGATGACTGAGCGTGTGTTTCAAGAGGCACTTAGTAGTTTTCTCGCTCAAATTTCATCGAAGCTAACAACTGTTGATCGCTTCGCAAAAAGCAAGAGCAGTGGGAAGCATCTTAGCTTCTTTGTTCAGCAAACCGTGCTGATCGACAAATATGTGTGAGTTCATTTGAGTCAGAGAAGAGTGCCGGAGCAACTTTCCGTGAGATATATGTACTTGCTCAAAGTGCGTCGCTTTTATGCTCACCGCATCTTCAAGGCAGGCGCAGAAATAAGAATCGTCTGTTCAGCTTAACCGGTGCCAAGGCTGTACTGAGCAGCGATTTTGATTCCTCGGAATCGCGTATTCTTATGGCATCCAGCGCCGTTCGCGTGTAGACGGACTCGGCCGGTGCGGTATGCCTAAGCTTCACTGGGAATATACTAGGACAGAGCGATCGATACTGGGCTGTTTGCGAAGGCTGAAGTTATTGCCTATTAGATGAAGAAGACTTCACAGCTTTTGGCGCACTTAGAATGCAGCTATCGCCACAGCTACATTTGCCGCGTGGTGGTACCGATTGGTGGCTTTCTTTTTTCTTTTTTCTGCGTGAGTTGAGACGCGTTGAAAGCGTCATTAAATGAACGTCACACAGCGCAGCGATGTAAAATTTTACTGTTTTTTGCACCGTTCTCTCCAGACAACTACCACTGCAGCAAAATTATCACCGGAGTAGTTACAGACGTGATGATGCGCGTCAAAGCTAAGCGCGGGGACAAATGCACAAATGTAAACATTGACAGCTGCTAGCGCTGACTGCGCGCGGAACCCATATGCCGCTAATTGCTGTATACTCTAGCTCACAGCGATGAAGTGCGGCCAAGCCGTAAATGTTCCCAGAGTCCGCACACCTAGCGAAATCAACTAATACTGGATGCAGTACAGAACGTGTGCCTGTGAAAACAGCGGAAGCGTCTCTTGAGTTGCTTCCAGTGTGTTCCGCACTCGTGCCAGTGCGCGTACAGCGCTTTCCAGCGAGCCTCTCACTCGTACCAGTGACATTCCAGCTATGCCGGCTTGTCCCACTGCAATGCCAGTGCACACCAGTGCAAGCCAGCGCTGCCAGCGTCGCAGTGTGTACCGCCCAGTGTGGTGTCACCGTTCCCAGTGCGTTTCCAGTGCGGAAAGATAGCCTTAGTCATTTTGATATATTAGGCAAAGTTTGGCACCTTCAGAAGTGCGATTGTGCAGGACACCAGCAAATTATGAGCGCTACAAGTTTTTCTGTGAAAAGCGATCGCCGCGCGAAGTCGCATCCCCGGCAGAGAAAACATCAGAATTTACACTATAGCTTCAGCTGCCTTAAAGTAAAAGCGGCAGTTAATGCATATGTATTCTATACGGTCTCATGAAGGAGATTTCGAGCGCAATATAATGACGCAGGCGCCCAAGCATAACTTTCCCATCCCTCCGCGCATCTCAACTCCGCCCGGTGGCGCAGCGAGCGTCACTCGGGTAACTAGGGCAACATTCGGAGCACCCTGCGCGCTTTCCATCCCGCAGCCGTGGGCAGGGAGACAGCGAGAGGAACTATTTACATATGTACAATTTCTGCGAGGTAAAAATTGCCTAGCGTACTTTATAAAGTGCCCTGTGCTGACTGGCATGCCATTTACATCGGCAAAACAAACAACTTCTCCGAAAGAATACGCCAGTACGACGTACACAGGCACGACGCACGCTGCTTGATATCGGACGGAAACGCGCTCGCCGAACATAGTGCTGCGGCATCAGGCGGGCAATCAAGGTATGAGCCAGCCAAGGGTGGAAGACGATGAGGACGATATCTTGTCTAGCGGTTGGACGCCATCTTGCCTCGGCTGTACCAACTACCTAGCGCTCCGCGCTCTCCTGTAAATAAACCTTCGCTCGACCTTTCAACCGTAACAGTTTTGTGGTGAAGGTGCTGGGTAGGCTGACCACGAAGACGCTCCGTCTTCGTGGTCAGCCCCACGAAGACGGAGCGTCTTCGTGGATCCTACGACGAAGCCGACGCCTCGCTCAACTGCCGCCGCTGGAGATGTCTCAAAACGACAACGACCCGTCACCCCTGTCCTCTCCGGCGCGGTCTACTGGCGTCTGGAGGCACACGATGGAGCCACGCTCTTTTTCGGGTAAATCTGGTGAGGACGTAGAACAGTGGCTCACACATTACAAGCGTGTGAGCAAGTACAATGGATGGAACCTGTCCGCTCAGTTGGAGAACGTCGTTCTTTTTCTCACGGATACCGCACTTCTGTGGTTCGAGAACCATGAGGATACACTAACGACGTGGGACCACTTTGTTGCCGACATCACAGAATGCTTCGCAGATTCCACCGCGAAGAGGAAACGGGCGGAGCAGACGTTGCTTCAACGCGCGCAAGTCCCAGGTGAGACCTGTACGAACTATATAGAGGCGGTCTTGAGGCTGTGTAGGACGGTAAACCCTCTTATGTCTGAAGAAGATAAAGTTGGGCACCTTCTCAAAGGGATTGCTGAAGACGTGTATAGCTACCTCATTGGAAAAGAGAATCTCAACTCAGTCGACGACCTCATCAGGCAGTGCCGAACGTTTGAAACTTTGAAACTGCGCCGTATCATGCCAAAGTTCGGAAGGTTACCTAATGTTACCACTGTTGCAAGCGTTGACGACAGCTCCGACAATCAGTTCGATTTTGCGACCGCTTATACGGCAGATAGTCCGCGAAGAACTCGAGCGGCACACTAAAGGAGCAGCGGGTGTCGAACAGCTTGGTCGTCCCAACCAATCCCATGAACTGCGTCCGCTGTATCCTCCTTGTCTGTCATGCCAGAAGCTCGAAGCTATCCTGCCAATCAGCGGCCGCAGCATCGATGTAATTTTCCCAACGAAGTGACGCGCAACGAGCGCTCTTACCGACCCGCCACCACGCGCCGGCAATGTGAAAGTCATGCTCACTACTGTACGCAACAACCCACGTTTGACCGCGAGGCCTACAACCCAAGTCGCACATCGCCGGTTTGTTATAGATGTGGTGCCACGGGTCACATCTCCCGATTTTGTCGCAGACGCCGACAGTCAAGATACGGTGCACCACCAGGTTGGGCTAATTTCGATCGCGACGTCTATGACAACCACTGGCAAACTGACTTTGGCGCTGCCCGAACCACAGGCTCAGCACACAGAAATGCTTTCGGACAACATAACAGGAGTGCCTCACCAGCTTCAGATCGCAGCCTGACGCCACCAGCCCGTCGACAACGCCGTTCACCGTCACCACGGCGACGCCTTACGTCACCACCGCCGTCGGGAAACTAGCCGACGCGGCCAATGTCGCCGGACAGCCTGGATCTCTGCGAAATATTCCTCTTGTGATGGTGAAAAACAAAGTGCATGTCTTCGTCGATAGTATACCTACAACTGCGTTAGTTGATACTGGTGCTACCGTATCGGTCGTGAGTGCGACGTTCAAAGAGAGGTTGGGGCGGAAAGTTATGTTCCCATGGAATGATGGTGTGACCTTTCGTGGTGTCAGTGGAGAGTGCCTTGTTCCTCTCGGTATTTGTGTTGCAAGTGTTTTGTTCTGCGGGGAAGATTTTAAAACAATCTTTAGTATTACCGCGTTGCACTCATGATGTCATTCTCGGTATTGACTTCCTGAAGGATTGTGGCGCTTCTGTCAATTGTGGTACGGGTGAAATAAGTCTGGATAGTGCACTTTTTGCCACCCTCGGAGACACATCTGCGAAAGAGGAACAGTACTTCGTTGTTTCCGATGATCTACTGCTACCGCCTTGTTCACTATCGCGTGTCTGTGTCAAAGTCATTACTCCCGACCATTCTTCATTCGATGCACAAGTTTTACCGCTAGCTTCGAGCTGCGCCAAGAAGGATGTCCTCATTCCGCGTTCTGTCGTGAGTGTAGTGGAGGGTGCCACGAATCTGTGGGCTTTCAATTGTTCATCTGCCCCTGTTGTTCTCCCGCGCAATATGAAACTCGCCAGTTTTGAGGAAATTACTTACAGTTCCATTATCGCTTTCAGCGAAGAGGCGCAGTGTCGAACCTACAATGCCAACCCATCTGTGTCTGAAGAGCACGTCCTACGTATGATAAACAAGTCTCTTCCCTCAGATGAGCGCCAAGCTCTTTCGCAAGTTCTTCTGGCGCATGTGTCTGTGTTCGATTTCGTACAAGGCGACAAGCAGGCCTCACTTCCTCGTTCTCGTGCCCACCACCGCATTGACACCGGCTCGGCACACCCCATTCGACAAAAGCCTTACCGTGTGTCTTCAGCAGAGAGAACAGTTATCGCTGAACAGGTCAAGGACATGCTGCAGAAAGGCGTCATTCAGGAGTCCTCAAGTCCGTGGGCAGCACCGGTGATCCTAGTGAAGAAAAAGGATGGATCATGGCGGTTCTGTGTCGATTACAGAAAACTAAACGCTGTCACCAAAAAGGACGTGTATCCGCTCCTCGGATCGATGATGTTATCGACTGCCTCTATTCTGCCGCTCACTTCACCTCACTGGACTTGAGATCAGGTTATTGGCAGATACCAATGCACCCAGACGACAAAGAGAAAACAGCCTTCGTGACACCTGATGGCCTCTATGAGTTCAACGTCATGCCCTCTGGTCTTTGTAATGCGCCGGCGACGTTTGAACGATTTATGGACACCATCCTCCGTGGAATGAAATGGGAAATTTGCTTATGCTATCTGGATGATGTGATTTTTGGAAGCACTTTGGATGAACATAACCGACTTCTTAGCCTCGTCCTTGATTCTGTCGAGAAAGCCGGTCTGGTACTGAACTCCAAGATATGTCGCTTTGGAGAGACTGAAACGTTGGTACTTGGACATCTAGCCGACAGAAATGGTGTGAGGCCCGATCCACGGAAGATTGAAGCAGTAAGTTTCTTCGAACCACCGAAGTCACTGCGGGAGCTGCGGAGTTTCTTGGGCTTATGCTCGTATTTTCGTCGCTTCGTACCAAGATTCGCCGATGTGGTGTACCCCCTGACATGCCTTCTCCATAAGGATGTTCCTTTCAACTGGACGTCGGCTTGCGACGAGGCGTTCCGCTAACTAAAGTTTCAACTGACATCGGGACCTATATTACGCCACTTCGATGCTTCCTCGCCTACAGAAGTGCACGCTGATGCCAGTGGAATTGGCATCGGAGCTGTTCTACTACAGCGTCATCATGGATCTGAGCACGTTGTGGTTTATGCTAGTCGATCTCTGAGTAAGGCGGAACGCAATTACACCGTCACGGAACAAGAGTGCTTGGCAGCAGTTTTCGCGGTTCATAAATTTAGGTCCTACGTCTACGGGCGCCCGTTCACTATAGTTACGCACCATCACGCTCTATGCTGGTTGGTGAACCTCCGTGATCCGAGTGGTCGACTGGCACGTTGGGCTCTCCGACTACAAGTCCGGTCGTCGTCACGCAGGATGCCGACTGCCTTTCCCGCCTTCCTCTATACCGACTACGGAGTGTGACGAAGACAACTTCGATGACTGTTTTGCTTCTATTTCGGCCACATTCCCGGACTCCACGAGATTTAGGGATGAACAAGCCAGTGATGTTAGCCTGGAGCCCCTTTTTACTGCTGCGCTGCGTCCTCAAGCCACCGGTCGATTGTGTGTACGACTCGACCTTTCAACCGTAACAATAGCGAGGCCGCAGCATCCACATCGACGGCTCACCGGAACCAAAGTTTCCCGCCTCTGCGCTTGCCGAAACTGTTGCTACGGTCCCTTTTTCCCCTGATTATTTTTTTCAGTTAAGGGTAGGGGCAAAAGTGCTGGAAAGGAAAGAAAAGCCGCACTGGAGGGCTCCGGGAATTTGGACAATCTGGCGTTCTTTAACGTGCACTGACAACGCATAGCATCCGAACCTCTGGCAATTTCGCCTCCATCGAAAACGCGACCGCCGCGCCCGGGACAGAACCCGTCTACACGACCACGGTAGACTTTCGCCCCTAGGTGGCGCAGTTGTGTACTCGCGTGAGGGTCGGTTAAGCTGCGCTCCTTCCGCATCAGTGACAAAAATTTAGCAGTGACTTGCTATGCACGGATATACGTAGCGTGACCGATGGTTCAGCTGATTATTCTTAGCTTTCCTGGTTGCCTAGGGTTACCTTCCTGCTTCTGCTCCTTCCTTCCTCCTCTCCGTTGTCTCTGCAGCACGTTTAGCCTTCTTCTGTTCGTTCTTCCTACGCTCAACCGCTAATTGCTCGGCAGCTACTTCGGGATCCGTTGACTTAAGCTACTCCGCTCTTCTGCGCCGCTGAGCAACAGTTTCGCTCTCTTTCGATATGGCTATACCATGCCGGCAAACTCCCCGCTATATGCACCCCACCTAGTGATACCTGCGCGCTATCAAGCGGCTCTGGCGTAGCGTCAGACATGGCTACTGCTTAATGGAGGCGCACAGATGGGCAAGCGCCGGCGACAGTGCGTCCGCCGCTTCCTCTGGAATGCGCACACCTGCGAGGCGCGCGCGGTGACGGCGGCTCCGGCGCGCTAGCTATGCGCCGTGTGACGTCATTGCTCCTCGGTCAAGCGGAGCGCGGCTCTCTAGGGGCCGTGCGAAACTGCGGCACCTCGGCCAGCCTAGCTCACGGTACAAAAAATAGTTCTTTAGCTTTGTGTTGTCTGTCTCAACATCTCGCATTTTCTACGGAGCGAGTTGCTAGGCGTCCGGTCGCTGTGTCGGCTATCACTACGGTTTCTTGGACGAATTCACTGCAGCCTTGGAATTTTCGCTCTTCCGAGTGTGACTTTTGTTATGTTCGGCGGCAGATCGGCGGGGAAGAGCAGGCGACGGCGCCCTAGCGCATGGCTTTTCCCGTAGAAACGTCGTGGTATGCACTCTGTACGCAGTTGACGTGGCGGCTTTGTTCCCGCGACGCACGCGGTCAGTAATTGCTGTGACGGACATAGCTGCACAGCATAGGGTTGACATGACGGTTGACAGGCCTCTTCACGGCGGCATTGTAGGACATTTCCGAAGAGCATCCGAGAAAGGAACAACAGGGGGGGGGGAGTCGCTTGCAAGAACAGCGGGGGCTCGCTGTCAAAGTAATCCTTTGACCTTTGTGCTTGCTCGAACGGTCGTCAATGGGTCGCTCCTTCGGAGGAGATGACCCCGCCGTGGAAATGTGCGGAACTGATTTTTGGTACAACAGACCTGTCTAACGGTTCTCTTGAAGTGCGGCTGGGTTGCATGCCGCCGGGTAAACAGAGTGGCAATGTAGGCCTGCTGCAGAGTCGTGCTAACTGATCACGTGATTAGTGGATGATATCTTTTGGTGAAGCTCGGTGCAGCAAGCGGGTCGAAATGTGGGACCGCGAGGGCGTAACCGTAGGCTCTCATGGAGAGGGTGAACATGTACGTGATTGGTAAAGTGCTGCATATGGGTTGGTCCCAGGAGGCGGTCGCAGAAGCGATCAAGTGTATTTAACGGAGAAAAGAGAATCGCAGAGGAGAGAGCTTAGCGCTTACTTGGGTCACAGACGCGTCAAGGTGGTCAGAGGTCGAGCTTGGCGCTGCCTCTGACGAGTTATGATGAGGGTTGAAAGCTTAGTGCTTGTTCACGTTTAAGTGCGAACGTTAAGGGCTCGGAACGAACCACTTGGTGTGGTTTGAGCCCAGTTGTGTTGATGTCTGACAGTACTGGCCGCCTCGGCCAAGCCTTGTAAATAATGTAAATAAACCTGAGTGTTTTGCTGTGAGGACATCTTGCTCCAGATTCCGTCCTTCAACGTGTCGCCGCGGACATCGGAACTATCGAGGGAGAAGAGATCAACAACCCAAATTTAACTGGCGCAGTCGACAAGGATTCCGCGGCGGCTTTCTGGAGGACGGTGAAGCAACCAGCAGTTATATGCAAGCCCTGAAAAGGTGAAGACATCCGCAGGAAGATCTCCACGTCACGGCGTGAAATCCGCGTCTCATCCAGCGGTCCTGACGATCACCCGAGAAGTGGGTGAGGCGAGAGAGACATTGGACAACGGACAGTTGTTCCAACGAAGGACGCAAACCCGGAACCAACGTGGCCGCATCTTGGGACACCGGGGAACATCCGTCTTGGCCTACCGACCGAAGGGCTCCCACGAAACGACGTGGAGCAGCGTGACACGACGCGTCGGCGCAAAGTGAATCACAGGTGGGTCCCTGTTCTGTTTTCTCCGGGTGCACCATGGCAGCCACTAGTGTTGCCAGGAGTCAGATGGCAGGGAGTAGCTCTCAGGAGCAGGAGTTAACTCGCGAGGGGGCATAAGCGGAGCTTGAGGACTCAGATGCGTTTCGTGCGCAAGCTAATGATTCCGCTGCATAGGTGCGAATAAAGGAATTGGAGATTGAAGCTTTGAAGCTTCCAATCGAGCTGCAAAAGTTAAAGCTTCAGTCTCAGCAGAGTGATACAGGGCATAGCGACAGATGTGACTTGGCCAGGTATGCGAATCAATTGCGGGCAGTGTTGTCACCTATGCCAGTGTCTGATGAACTCGTGCCAGCATGGTTCCGGAGCGCCGAAAACATGCTTAGGAGTTGTGCGATTCCCGAAGACGTGCAGGGCGCTATCATTCTGCCGTTTCTGAATGAGAAGTGCCGCACACTGGTAGCAAACCAGGCGGACGCGCGAGTACTTTCCTATGAGGAGGTTCGTGACCTCATATTGCAGGAACTGAAGCTCACCCCCGAGGAATACAAACGCCGCCTTTACGCCTGTCGGAAAGGAGACGAGACGTGGGGGCAGTTCGCAACGAGGCTGGATATATTGCTTGATTATTATCTTCGCAGCAGGGAGATAAAGAGCGTGGAGGAGCTGCGTTTGTTAATGATTTCGGATCGGGTCAAGCAGCTGATGGGGGAAGACGTGCGCACGTACGTACTACAGCACGAGACGACGGAGTGGCTAAGACCCCAGGATCTAGCGAAGCTGGCGCAAAAGTACGACGAGAGTACTGTGCGTACAAGATCGGGTAGAACGGCCGCTGCTAGCTGGAGGAGTAGCGAAATGTCTAATCGCCGCCCGGCAGGTAGGCCACCGCAAGCGAACGGCAAACCGAGGGAGTGTTATCGGTGCGGCGAGAATGGGCATTATCGCTGACAGTGCCCGCAAACGACGCCCAAAGCTACGGCAGCCGAAGGGGAGAAAATTCGATCCCCTCCTGAGAAACTCATCGCGAGGGCTGCATGCGAATCCATAGCGGAAGGCAAAATTCCCGCAACAGACAGGGCCAGCAGGTCACGCCTAACGTGGATTGAGTTGGTGAGCGCGGGACGAAAGTTCAAGGCATGCTTGGATTCAGGATCCGAGATAACGGTTCTCAGAGAAGGAATAATCCCTACTGAAGCGAAGCTCAAGAGGGTAGGCAAAGTACGTCTGAGAGGGCCATTCGAGCATGCAGTCATAGCTGACTTAGTTCATGTAACCTTGGGCCTTCATTCTCCAGAGGGAGGTGCTTGCTCTGAGCTAGTTGAATTGTGCGCAGTGACAGACAAGCTCGGAAGAGGGGTAGATGCTCTGCTCGCGCCGTGCACGTTGGACAAGCTCATGCAAATTCAAATGGAATCTGTAGAATTTGCGGTTCGTATGGTAAGAGCGGAGCAAGTTGTCCAAGAAGTCGATCGTAAATGCGAGACGAGCGCAGAGGAGATGTCAGGGCACAGGCGTGATTCAAAGGATTTGCGAGGAGGGTCTCGTACACAGTCACATGCTTCAGAGAATGAAGCGGGCAACGGAATGTTCGAAAAAGAACAAAGAGTAGAGAGCTCACTGGGGACAGCATGTGATCAGTCCCGTGAGGAGACGCATGGAATGTCCATGCCCGGAAGCCTATTGTGCCACCGTGAGCTAGTGAACGAAAGGCAGTGTCGCGAACCGGACGTGCGTGAAATGCGCCGCGGGGAAGTCTTGGCGCCCGCACATGGTGCACCGCGTGACGAGCATTTTTCGAGAAACGAGGCGAATGAGCTTGTTCGCAATGCACCGACTCTGCAATCGACATCGGACACTGGAAAGCACTGGCAGTCGTGCCGTAGGGGCACGGGAAAGGCTTTTCTTTTATTTTGGCTTTTTATTTTACTCATTATCCGTTTCTTTGTTTGTCCCGTGTTTAATTATGTCAGTTTTGCCACATCTGTCGAGCATTCTCGAGCAGGAGAGCGCTCGATAGACTGCCATTCAGTTCCCTCACGCGACGTAAACGGGTCAGTGAATAAGTGTGCTGATGCCTTGTCGCGATTAGACAGTTTGTATCAGCAGAGGAAGCTGATGTTTACAGGTGGAAAGTCTAGTTTTGATAAAGACTACGATAGGCACCTGCATTCAAGGGTACTTTTGTACGATTAAAGGTCAGTGAGTGTATGGCCAAGTGAATGGTGGCCAAGTGCTAGGGTGCACCAAGGAATGTACAGAACAGGGTCCAACCTGTGAGGGACTCCACAAACAGTGTGTGCTTCTGACTGTGTGTATTATTCCTTTCTTGGTGTGTGTGCGACTTAGTGCGTTGGACAATCCACAAACAGTTGACAACGGTACAGCAGTGTTCGTTTTAGTATGGTATCATGATTTATAGGATGTTCTGTAATTTTTTTGTTATTGTTGTTGTGTGTGTGTGCTTTTGTTGAAGTTGCGAGCGATGAGATTGGGAAACGCTAAGTGCAGATGCGTACCGTAATGTGACACCGCGCGCCTCCTGTCAACCCGCCCGCAGGGAAGTTTTTTTTTTATGTTGTACGTACAACGAGTGTACATACAACATTCTTGGGTTGGAAGGTGTTATGTTCGGCGGCAGATCGGCGGGGAAGAGCAGGCGACGGCGCCCTAGCGCATGGCTTTTCCCGTAGAAACGTCGTGGTATGCACTCTGTACGCAGTTGACGTGGCGGCTTTGTTCCCGCGACGCACGCGGTCAGTAATTGCTGTGACGGACATAGCTGCACAGCATAGGGTTGACATGACGGTTGACAGGTCTCTTCACGGCGGCATTGTAGGACATTTCCGAAGAGCATCCGAGAAAGGAACAACAGGGGGGGGGGAGTCGCTTGCAAGCACAGCGGGGGCTCGCTGTCAAAGTAATCCTTTGACCGTAGTAAGGCGGCAACTTGGGCGAGTTGGTATCGGTTCATCTGAAGGTAACAGCGCACAAAAAACACGAAGACTGACAGAAAAAGCGACGCACACAACAAGCGCTGACTCGCAACTGAATGGTTTATTGGTCGTTACACACATATATAGGCTTCATGCATGTGCACGTGTCATGGATTGTCGCCGCGTCATGTTTTATCCTACTTGGACATGACGCGGCGACAATCCATGACACGTGCACATGCATGAAGCCTATATATGTGTGTAACGACCAATAAACCATTCAGTTGCGAGTCAGCGCTTGTTGTGTGCGTCGCTTCTTCTGTCAGTCTTCGTGTTTTTTGTGTGCTGTTACCTTGAGATGAATCCTTTGACGTTTGTGCTCGCTCGAACTGTCGTCAACGGGTCGCTCCTTCGGAGGAGATGACCCCGCCGTGGAAATGTGCGGAACTGATTTTTGGTACAACAGACCTGTCTAACGGTTCTCTTGAAGTGCGGCTGGGTTGCATGCCGCCGGGTAAACAGAGTGGCAATGTAGGCCTGCTGCAGAGTCATGCTAACTGATCACGTGATTAGTGGATGATATCTTTTGGTGAAGCTCGGTGCAGCAAGAGGGTCGAAATGTGGGACCGCGAGGGCGTAACCGTAGGCTCTCATGGAGAGGGTGAACATGTACGTGATTGGTAAAGTGCTGCATATGGATTGGTCCCAGGAGGCGGTCGCAGAAGCGATCAAGTGTATTTAACGGAGAAAAGAGAATCGGAGAGGAGAGAGCTTAGCGCTTACTTGGGTTGCAGACGCGTCAAGGTGGTCAGAGGTCGAGCTTGGCGCTGCCTCTGACGAGTTATGATGAGGGTTGAAAGCATAGTGCTTGTTCACGTTTAAGTGCGAACGTTAAGGGCTCGGAACGAACCACTTGGTGTGGTTTGAGCCCAGTTGTGTTGATGTCTGACAGTACTGGCCGCCTCGGCCAAGTCTTGTAAATAATGTAAATAAACCTGAGTGTTTTGCTGTGAGGACATCTTGCTCCAGATTCCGTCCTTCAACGTGTCGGCGCGGACATCGGAACTATCGAGGGAGAAGAGATCAACAACCCAAATTTAACTACTTTGTTGTACTGAGGCGTTATTAACATGGAGCCGTACTCGAAATCGCAAGTGGCGATTGTGCGCATGTGCTGTATATATGTGTATCTACAAAGTGGGAAGTTTTATGACGGCGGGGGTCGTCACTGCTGCCGCGCCGCTACAGCCTTATGCTGCTCACAGCCCTGCTGGAAAACGTATTGCAGAGTAGCGCTGAGCAGAAAGGGACACGAGTCATTCGACACTCAACAGGATAAGGCCTTCTACACCCGTCGGCGTAGTCTCACGCCATATAAATCTCGGCGTATCCCTGTCAGCGCATTTCATTCAAATATTCATGAATGCTTTCTGAGCATCTGCGATGATCCCAATCTTATTCATGAGAAAGATAACATGCTCAAGCGGTCATTGTTGAGGTTGGGGCTGTTCTTCAGATGATCATTCAAGGATGTTGCTCCGGCAGCACGCGATGACGCATGAAAAACGACTCCTAGCTTTGTGTTCTTGGAGGACTCCCTATTAACTTCCCTAAGGAGCATGTAATGTGTAAAATGCATTGTCCTTAGCTGTGTCGCGCGGAGGTACGTGTTCTGCATGACCATCCTGGAGATACTGCGTGACAGCTGTATCGTACTGGCGTAAAACGTCCTCACTCATGGACAGTCGGCGTAAGAGCCACTGTAACATTTTCGGCGCTACCGAATTCTCGTCTCTAACGACGTCAAGTGCCTACCAGTGAAGGCTAACTTCGTAGCAATGGTCGCGAAGTTTAAAAGTGTCAGTATGGGAATCGATGCCGTCATACAGAATAGAGCCGACGAAAAAGTGGGCGCGTGGTATTAGCTCATGCCTGGAGTGGACTAGAGGCGCGCGCTGTCCTTGCACTCACTGGCTGGTACTCATTGCTGTCCAAGACGCGGTCATCTCCCACATCATTGTTTTTTTTTCAGAACAGTTCTATCATATTCAGACGACTCTTGCTGAGACTTTCCAGCTGCCCAAGTTTCTGCTGAGACTGACAGATCGTCGACCGTACAACACGAAGTGAAAATACATTTGTCTGCGTGCTCCGATTGGGCCATCTCTCATTGCTTACTATTTGGCCTTGAAACACCCATCTGTGTGCCGAGCTCATAACAACGAGTTCTCTCTGGGTCTCATCTCATGTTTTCCTAATATTTTGTGCATCTGATTTGATTGATTTGTGGGGTTTAACGTCCCAAAACCAGCTCTGATTATGAGAGACGCCGTAGTGGAGGGCTCCGGAAATTTCGACCACCTGGGGTTCTTTAACGTGCACTGACATCGCACAGCACACGGGCCTCAGCATTTCGCCTCCATCGAAATGCAGCCGCCGCGGCCGGGATTCGATCCCGCGACCTTCGGATCTGCAGCCGAGTGCCATAACCACTAGACCACCGTGGCGGGTTTGTGCATCTGATACGCTCAGATTAGCAAACTTATTGCCTGGTTATCGTGATGCTGCAGGATAACCAACCGTGTCTGCAACGGCTCTCTATTATCTTGACGAAGTCGTCATACGGAGTATCCACAGTGTGTTCGCAAATGTGTGGTATTTCAATAGCCTCGATTACCACATGAGCTCCGTCAAACTGATTCTGAAATGCAAGTTTAACAATCTTTTGTCGTGACGTGCAACTGGAACTTGGATGTCCAAAGACGCCTATCCATAGGTCAACTTGTGAACGACTTCGAATCTCAATTTCCGCGATAATTCTTAGGTAATAAAAGTACGTTGACTGCCGGTATCGAGAATGCTGCGAACGTAGCTGGAAAAACTGCAACCCTTCATCCATGCTCTGAGCATCTGAAGTAGAAAAGCGCTGTCTACTCTGCAACGCTTCTTGTTCCCTAATTGCATAGCATGCATGGACGTACTGCTGAAGGCTCATTCTGCTCAGGTGTAACCCACCGTGCTTGGTGTACAACGAAACAATCACATGGACACAAGAAGGAAGGATAACACACCACCGCACTGACCCTCAAGTGGTTTTTATTCAGGAAACATGACAAATATGTACAAGGAGATGTACAAAGCCGGACATGCAGGCAGCACAAGATTAACTACGTATTGTCGAGGAGTGTTTAGGTTGATTAGAGTCCTCGAACAGTAGTGTTTGGTAGCGAGAGGTGGCACAGTTCAAGCTACGCCGCAACAAGGACCAGGGACAGTCTCGTCGTCGTCTTCGTGAATCCCGGAAACTGGGTTGTCCATTGCCCACTACTGATTGATTAATACTACAGTTTATCTCCCCCGGGGAAAAAGAAGCCGTCCCAGCGACCTATGGGTAGGATAGCACAGGCGGATCATAATGCGGCTTCAGACGATCTACGTGTACAATTTCGCGGCCTCGACGGCGCTTATCCGAAGGTGGCTCAAGGGGTTCCACGGAAAAGTTAACAGGAGACGTCTGTTTGATTACACGGTAAGGACCGTGGTACTTAGAGGCTAGCTTGGGAGACAATCCAGGGGTAGGGGCTGGCACCCAAAGCCACATTAACGAACCAGGAGCGTAGGACACAGGGGCGGCGGAGATGTCTCGATGGTGCTTCTGGCGCTAATGGTCTTCGGAGGTGAACATACGGGCAAGATTGCGGCACTCTTCGGCGTGTGAAGCAGCTTCCGAGATGGTCGTGGATTCTGTAGTGTCGGGACTGTATGGAAGGATGGTGTCCATTGTACAGGTAGGCTTGCGTCCGTATAGAAGAAGGGAGAAAATCCCGCGGTGGTCTGCGTGGCCGTATTGTAAGCATACGTTACAAAGGGCAGAACATGGTCCCAACGGCTTTGGTCACAGGCGACGTACATGGCCAACATGTCACCGAGGGTGCGATTGAAGCGCTCTGTCATCCCATTAGTCTGCGGATGATACGCAGTAGTGGTGCGGTGAATTACGCGGCATTTTTCTACGAGCGCTTCAATGACGTCGGATAGAAAGACGCGGCCTCTGTCAATAATTCCTTCGGAGATCCATGGCGAAGTATGATGTGGCGAAGGAGAAACCAGGCAACATCGTGGGCAGAGGCGCTGGGCAATGCTGAAGTTTCCGTGTAGCGTGTAAGGTGGTCGATGGCCACGATTACCCAGCGGTTGCCTGATGAAGTGGTTGGCAGTGGTCCATAAAGATCGATGCCGACGCGGTCGAAGGGACGTCCTGGGCAAGGCAAAGGTTGCAGCGGAGCAGCTGAACGACGAGGCGGGTCTTTGCGCCGTTGACAAGGGAGGCAGGAGCGTACATAATGGCGCACGAAACGGTACATGCCGCGCCAGTAATATCGAAGGCGCAGGCGTGTGTACGTGTTAACTACACCCGCATGCGCACACTGTGGATCATCATGAAACGCCGCACAGATATCGGAACGTAGATGTCGAGGAATGACAAGCAACCACTTGCGACCAGGCGTGGGGTAGTTACGGCGGTAGAGGAGGCCGTCGCGGTCGGCGAAGTTGTGCGCTTGGCGACGGAAGGCACGAGAGGGGAGGGAGGACGACGGCTGGGAGAGGAAATTGAGCATCGAAACAATCAATCGGTCCTTCTTCTGCTCCACCAGCATGTTAGTAGCACTGAGAGATGATTAGGATAATGATGTCGTCGGGGTATCAGTCGCGTCTGTAATTGGGGAACGGGACAGGGCGTCTGCGTCGGAGTGCTTTCTGCCAGAACGGTACAGCACGCGAATGTTGTACTCCTGTAGGCGAAGCGCCCATCGAGCGAGACGGCCGGTAGGTTCTTTTTAAGAAGACAGCCAGCACAAGGAATGGTGGTCGGTTATAACGTCGAATGGGCGTCCGTATAGGTAGGGACGGAATTTAGTTATTGCCCAGATTATAGCCAAGCATTCTTTTTCAGTAACTGTGTAGTTGGTCTCAGCTTTAGTTAATGCGCGACTCGCAAAAGCGACGACGTACACATCGAAGTCAGCCTTTCGTTGAGCAAGAACAGCGCCGAGACCCACGCCGCTACCGTCCGTGTGTATCTCTGTCGGTGTGCTTGGGTCGAAATGGCGCAGGATTGGCGGCGAGGTGAGCAGGCGACGCGAGGTTGTGAATGCGGCATCACAGTCTGGCGACCAAGTTGAAAGGTTGCTGTCAGCGCGGAGAAGCTTCGTCAATGGTGATATTTCGGTGGCAAAGTTCCGGATGAAACGTCGAAAATAAGAACATAATCCGATGAAGCTGCGAAGTTCCTTCAGGGTCCTTGGTCGTGGGAACTCTGCAACAGCGCGGAGTTTCGCTGGATCAAGAAGTACGGCATCTTTTGAAACAACATGGCCTAGGATGACAAGCTGACGTGCGGCGAAGCGGCACTTCTTCAAATTGAGCTGCACGCCGGCAGTGGCGATGCATGTGAGGACGCGTTCAAGGCGAAGTAGGTGGGAAGGAAAATCAGGCGAAAATATGACAATGTCGTCGAGATAACAGACAGATCTGCCACTTTAGGCCACGCAAGATATTGTCCATCATTCTTTCAAATGTGGCAGGCGCATTGCACAGGCCAAAAGGCATCACGGTAAACTGATATACACCATCAGGTGTAACGAAGGCTGTTTTCGGGCGGTCTTCCTCGGCAACTGGAACTTGCCAATAACCGGACCGCAAATCTAAAGAAGAAAAGAATTCGGCGCCTTGGAGGCAGTCTAACGCGTCGTCAATTCGTGGAAGAGGATAGACATCTTTGCGTGTTACCTTATTGAGTCGCCGATAGTCCACACAAAAACGCATTGTCCCATCTTTCTTTTTGACGAGCACTACAGGGGAAGCCCAGGGACCATGCGAAGGTTGTATGACGCCGCGTTTGAGCATGTCTTGAACGAGCTCGTCTATTACGCGGCGCTCTGACGCAGAGACACGGTAGGGCCTCTGATGTAGCGGTGCGTGATCGCCTGTGTCTATGTGGTGGACAACTTTTGTAGAACGGCCTAAGGGCACTTGCTGGAAGTCGAATGAGGAACGAAAGCGGTTGAGGAGGTCGACAATTTGAGTGCGTTGGCTCGGAGTGAGTTGCAATCTATGGAGCGCGAGAATATTCCTTCACATGACGGTGCTGTCGGAGAAGAGGAAATTTCAATGACGTCAACCTGCGGAGTAGTCGGCTCGTCAGGCACATAGTAGAAAAAGCGCTGGTCAAGTTCTTCCGCCTAGCCGAGACATCCGTTGTGATGCAAGCTTGCAGGAGAAGAAAAGAAGTTCGAAACATAAAGAGCGCTGGAACCATGTCGAACGTTCAGAAGAGAAAACGGAACTAAGATGGAATGACGGCGACTAGCAAGATGAGACGGCATGAAAAGAACTGTGGTGCCGGCAAACCCAACGCAGGAAACGGGAACAAGGGTGGAAGAGAACGGAGGAACCTCGGTGTCAGCGGCGACGCATACTCGAGTAGATGCCCACGAGGAATCTTCAAAAAGATTGCTGCCGAATGGAGATAGCGCAAGTTCTGCACGTGCGCAATCGATAACTGCATGATGCGACGACAGGCATGAGAACAGCGGGATAGGATGACGAACTCAATGCAGCCGCTATGACCACACAGACGGTGCACTTTCCCAAGGGTTCAACCGGCTCTGCACTTGCTGTACGTAACAAAACTGCAAGAAACGGCGTCGCGACTTTTCGTAGTTTAAGGCGAAGCTGGTCGGATATAACTGATACTGCGGCTCCCGTGTCGACAAGCGCGTTAACGGCAATATGTTCAGCGGAAACTTCAATAATGTTCGTAGGGAATAAACGAGGGCTTAAGTAGTTCGCTGAGGTCGCAGTTCTTGCCTCCGGAACTGCGGCCTTTAGTTTTCCTCTTGAACAGCTTCAGGGCGGCGGATAAGTGGAGATAGAGAACGTCGACGGGGAGATGGGGACCGACGGCTGGCTCTGGAAGGAGGAGGCGAAGCATCGAAGCGCGGAGCGGCAGCAGGAGGACGGTGGGGGGATCCTACGCCGATGTTCTGTGGCCTCGCAGAGTCTGAAGGATACCAAGGGCGCCGGCGGCAGAACCGTGCTACATGACCAGCGATGCCGCGTGAGAAATATATCGGCTTGTTGTCTTGGGTGCGCCACGGGTTGAAAGCACGAACCGGAGGTCCAGCCAGGCGCAGGGGCTGCGGTGGCGGATAGTAGGCGCCCACAGGGGTGTAGTTTGTAGCCGCAGGCGGTGTCGAAGAGAAGGCGCTGGTAGGTGCGTATTGCGCAGGTGCAGAGAAAGGTCTCTGCCTGGCAGCAACGGCAGTGTAAGTAAGCGGAGCTGTTACAGGGGGTGGCTGTTGGACAAGCGGAACGACGTCGGCGACTTGGTCGTGTATAACTTGACGGAGCTCAGGCGATAACGTCGACTCAGACGCTTGTGCAGTTGGCAAAATTGAAAGTTGACGCGCGACTCCCTCTCGAATGAACTGCTTGATTTGATCGAATAGTGGTGGATGGCTTGTCGCAGCAATATTGCTGTCCGTCAGAGGAGAAATCGCGCCGTCCGTAGAGAGAGCGCGCCGTGTTGAAAGCCGCTGTTTGCGCAGCTCTTCGTAGCTCTGGGAAAGTGCAATTATATCTGTGACCGTCCGAGGGTTCCTTGCCAATAGTAGAGAGTTTTAGCAGTGCTGGTTACCATACGGTAATACCGTACCGTCGTGGTCTGCACGCAGAATATTGAGCTTGTGAGAACCTTACCAGCAAGTTTTATCATCTGATGACGTTACGGTAGTCCCCTAGCAACTAGTGCAGGTGTTTCCGACTAAAATAGCGACGCGCCGACCACGACCGTACGGCATTACCGTACTTACCGTACGGCATTACCGTACGGTAACCAGCACTGCTAAAACTCTCTAGTATTTGGAAGGCGTCATCCTCTATGCCTTTCATGACATTCTTCACCTTTTCATCTTCAGTCATGGATGGATTAATGCGCCGGCATAGGTCCACTACATCCTCAATGTAGCTGGTGAAATTTTCCCCCTTTTGTTGAGCGCGACTGCGCAGCTGTTGTTCGGCCTTAAGCTTGCGCACGGCAGGACGACCGAAGACTTCTTGAAACCTCGTTCTAAATTGTGCCCAGGTGGAACAGTCGGAATCGTGGTTCCGAAACCAAAGACTGGCTACGCCGGAAAGATAAAAGAGGACGTAACTGAGCTTGTCGACGTCATTCCACTTGTTGTGCACGCTCACTCTATCGTACGTAGACAACCAATCGTCCACGTCCTGATCATCCGTCCCACTGAAAATGGGAGGGTCTCGCTGGTGTGGCATACCCGAACAAACGACTGCAGGCGATGGGGCTGCCTGGGGCGGGTTGGACTGCCCAGCGTCTTCAGGCATGGCAGACCCTGAAGGGATTGTCCGGCTGCGTAGTTCCGGGATTGGGGTCTAAGAAAATACCCCGCACTTTCCACCTATTGTCGAGGAGTGTTTAGGTTGATTACAGTCCTGGAACAGTAGTGTTTGGTGGCGAGAGATGGCACAGTTCAAGCTACGCCGCAACAAGGACCAGGGACAGTCTCGTCGTCGTCTTCGTGAATCCCGGAAACTGGGTTGTCCATTGCCCACTAGTGATTCATTAATACTACAGTATGCTGGTTTAAAAATACAAATTCGTTTTCATGAACAATGACGGATGAACCACTTATAGACGTGTTTCCCCTAGTCATTACGTTGTGCGATTCTGCTGGCTCCTTAACTATAGACACGCGCGCTCGTTTCGATTGTTTCCGGGGAGCGCGGTTGCACTTTCTGTTACGCGCCACGCAGGTCGCGCTTTATGTTGCATGCGACTTCTGGAACCGTGTCGATCATTCTTGAAACTTTGCAGGCTTGACGCGCACATTTCAGTAACTTCTCGAATTCCAGAGATAATACGAGAACGCGTTATGACGCGTGTATCAAAGCCGACGTATTACGCTGCTTGCGAGTCTCCGTCGACCGACGACTGTCCGCGACGATATTACTGTGCATTGTCATTGGCTGCATTTTGCTGGGCACAAGTTCGTTCAATAAACAGTTCGCCTGACATCCCTTGAGTCCTGCGTGCTTCGCCTCGAGTGCTGCATGTGTCTCGACCACGTGAGATCTGGTGGAGGTGCTTCTCGGTCAATCTACCGTACGCCCCCGTCCAGCCTCGAGCCAAGCCCAAGCCGCCAAGAGGACGACTCCAACCCGGTCCTTGGAGCTAGCCGCATACAACAAGGACTCCCGCCAGAAGACCTGCCGCTCCCCGACAAGGACAAGAAGAAAAGGGATGCGACAACACCAGCACCCACGATGACTGAAGCAAGATCTGCGGCAACCATGGTGGTGCACGAGCCCAAAAAGCCACCTACCTTCCGCGGATCGTCATACGAGGACCCGGAAAGCTGGCTGGACATCTACGACCGCGTCGCAGCCCTTAAGAAGTGGGACCCCGACGATAAGCTGCACCATGTATATTTCTATTTGGAGGACGCCGCAAGGACTTGGTTCGAGAACCGCGAGTCAACGCTTCGAACCTGGGACGACTTCCGCGTTGCTTTCCTGCCCACCTTTTCAAGCGTCATGCGGAAAGAGCGGTATCACTGCTTGAGACTAGTGTGCAGCTCCCCAACGAAAACGTCACGATCTTTACGGAGATGACGCGACTCTTCCGCCACGCCGACGCCGACATGTCCGAGGAGGAGAAGGTTCGCCTCCTCATGTGAGGATTTAAGCAGGAGCTTTTCGCAGCGTTAATAAGAAACCCCCGAACACGGTACAAGAGTTCCTCTCTGAGGCGACGACCATCGAGAAGACTCATGAAATGCGCACCCGCCAATACGATCGGCGTATGTACCCAGACGTCGCAGAAGTCCGAGGACTCGACCCCGACGACCTACGCGAGACAATAAGGGCTATTGTTCGCGAATAACTGCGCCGGTCGTATCCGTCGCCTCAGCCCCAGGTCGCCTCCCTCGAAGACATCGCTCGCGAGGAAGTACAGTGCTCACTGAGCTCTCTCGAACGACCGCAGCCCCAACCGGAGGTGATGACCTATGCCGCTGCTGGACGCCGACCTGCCGCCGCTCCTCGCCCACGCCAGGACCCAACGTCTCCGCAGTTTGTCGCCAGTAACTGCCGCCACCTCCGACGCCGTCCCGCTCGCCAGTAATCTAGCGTGCGCCGAGGAAAACCGACGTTTGGCGCACCCCGGACCACCGCTCACTATGCTACCACTGCGGCGAAGCCGGTCACACCTACCGCTACTGCCAGTTCCGTGAGCTGGGACTGCGTGGCTTCGACGTGAACGCTTCGCATCCGCGCCCAGGTGAGCGACCTCGCGACATCACCGTGTACATCGCCGGGTACAGTGGAAACGACGAGGACCATCCCATTCACCCTCGCCTGGCCGCTATGTCTCCCCGGATCGCCGCCAGTACACCTGCCCCTATCGGGGCCGATCTCCAAGCCCCTTTCCGGGAAACTAAAGGCAGCGACCTATGGAGGTGCAGTTGCTCACGACGTAATGCCGAAGATTCTCCTCCGCCGCCGCGGCCGACGATGACGACAACGACGTACGAACCCTCCCGACATAGTCTCAACGGGCCGCCTGACCTGAGTCTTCACGAGAAAGCCTCGCCGCCCACGAGACATAACAGCGCCGGAGCAAGCCGACGCAGCCGTAATCCGACACCTCGACCTAACCGGAATGCCAGACGACGAACCACCGACCTCGACGTGACTATCGACGGCCACAGCGTTACCGCTCTAGTCGATACCGGCGCCGACTACTATGTCTTCAGTGTTCTCTTCGCCGCCAAGCCCAAGAAGGTAAAGACTGCCTGGGAAGGACCAGAGATCCGAACAGCAGGGGGCCACCTTGTAACACAGACTGGAACCTGCACGGCAACAGTCACGATTGACAGCCAGATGTATTCGGTGAGTATTGTGGTCCGGCAGCAATGTTCGCGATACCTCATTTTAGGCATGGATTTCCTGGACCAGCACGGTGTAATCATCGACCTAGGGTCAAAGTTAATCACGCTTTCCGCGAATAATGCAACTCCGTCAGATAGCAACGTCGCTTACCATGCCTTGAATGTGACAGAAGAGCAGGTAACCGTCCCGCCACTGTCCGGCGTCATCATTTCCGTCGGCACCAAAGCACCTATCAACTTACAAGGGGTCATCGAAGGTGACCAGAACTTGCTCCTAAATCGTCAGATGTGCGTCGCAAGAGGCATAGCCAACCTCTATAACGGCGAAGCCAAAGTAATGGTAAGGAACTTCAGCAACGAATACAGGCACCTGAGCAGAGGTACGACGGCAGCGCACCTAAGTGAATTAGTGGAAGGAAGCAACGCCTTCACCCTCACCGATTCTCGGGGACCCGGAACGAGGACCGCAGCGTCCGCGCCCGCCTTCGACGTCAATCAAAGCTTTTCAAGGCAGCAACAAAAGGAGCTCAACGCCTTACTCCAGCAATACAATGACTGCTTCTCGTCGTCATCGAGGCTTGGTCAGACCCCTCTTGCGAAACATCGCATCATATCCTACGAATTGGTCTGTCCTCTCCGTCAGAGCCCCTACCCAGTTTTGGCACGGGAACGCGAGGCCATCGAGCAACAAGTCGACGAGTTGTTGCATGACGACCTCATTCAGCCGTCTACGAGTGCGTGGGCATCACCCGTGATGTTAGTGAAGAGGAAGGATGGAACCCTATGTTTTTGTGTCGATTATCGTCGCCTGAACAAGATCACGAAGATAGACGTGTATCCTCTCCCACGGATAGGCAATGCCTTGGATCGACTCTACAACGCAAAGTATTTTTCGTCGACGGACCTAAAACCGGCGACTGGCAAATCGAAATAGACGAGAGAGACTGAGAGAAGACTGCCCTCATAAGACCAGACGGCCTATTCGAGTTTAAGGTCATGCCCTTTGGTCTTTGCTCGGCGCATGCGACGTTCTAACGGGTTATGGACACAGTACTGGCAGGCTTAAAGTGGCAGACTTGCCTCGTCTACTTAGACGACGTAGTCGTATTTGCTTCCAGGTTGCACGAACACCTCCGCCTCGAAGATGTTCTTCAGGTAATCAAAGCCTCTGTACATACCCTGACGCCACAAAAGTCCAGCTTCGCATACGAGGAGCTGTTGTTCCTTTGCCACGCTATTAGCAAGTCGGGAGTACGCCATGATCCGCAGAAAACAGCTGCTATCCATAGTCAAAAGAAGAAGAGGCGTGCAAGACACGGACACAATGGGAGGAGGAGGAGGAAAAACTTTATTTGCAGATGAGTTTGGACCCATTACGAGCCCTGGGCGACCGCACGGCCATCCCGTTGCGCCTACGTGTCCAGATCACGCAGGGCCAGGGCACTGGCACCCCGGTTCACACAGCGAAGCTGTGTGTCCAGGTCCTGCGACGCAAGGAGGGCCTCCCATTCCTCCCAGGTGCTGATGGCGGGCTGCCCCTGCGGGGGAGGATCGGCAGGGCAGCCAAAGAGAATGTGGTCTAAGGTGGCGGGTGATTCTCCACAGAGAGTGCACTCCGGAGACATGGGGCGGAAGTGGGACAGGACTTGAGGAGTGGGTGAATAATACGAAGGCTTACTAACAACTAAGCAGAGCACAGAGGCAAAAAAGAAAGAAGACACACAGCTTATCTGCGCATGCTCGGAATGGTAGCGCCACCTGTCAAATGGTTACACGTGCCCGTCTACGCGATAGACAATTGTAAAGGCATTCTATCTCCTCTCTGGTTAAGCTAATCGACGGCTGACTCACGCACGCACTTCCACTAATACTGATATGCCAGGCTTCGACCAGTAAAGGCGTCTCTTCATATTTATGTCTGTACAAGATCTCGGTTTCGTCTAACTCGGGCGTGCAGCTACAGACCTGACCGTGCAGATATAGATTACACGGCGTTCCACGTGATTGCGACCTTCTATGTTCAATTAATCTTTGATTAATACAACGCGCAGTTTGCCCTACATAAAAACGTCCGCAGCTGAAAGGAGTCTTATAAACAACACCCATGCGACAGTCGGTAAAATTGTTCTTGGCTAAGTGCTTAACCTGACAGATATCCGTTCGCCTTTTTCCTTCCATCAGCTGATTTCTTCTATGCACGGCAGCACAAACCCTACCTAATTGGGAGCTGTAAACACAACATTAACCCCATATCTATTTCCCACTTTCTTAAGCCTGTACGAAACTGCGTGTATATACGGAATACTCACGACTCTTTTCTTGATAATGTTACTCTCTGCTACAGCGTTCGTTCCGGTCGAAATCGACTTCGTCAGACGCTCACCTACTGTGGCTATGGCTAGTCTAGGGCAAGACGCTCGACCTGCGCATCAAAGCTAATGGTCAAACGGTGCACGCACGACTTCGATAGGGCTGACTTTAAGCAGGACAAGGCTATTCCGTTTTTTACTACTTTCGAATGCTTGGAGTGAAAGTTTAACAACTGCTTAGATGCTCTAGGGGAATACTCCCAACACACGTGATTCTGCTCAAATGACAAAGAGATATCTAAAAATTGTGTTACTCTCCGGTAGTTCTTTCGTATACCTTAGACCATCTCCATTAAACTTAAATTGATCGCTCACATAGGTGACGACGGATTCAAAATCATCCTTACTACAAAATATCAAGTAATCGTCTGCATATCGAAATACCCTGATGAAGTGGTCACCTAAGGCCTCTTTTAAACGGCAGTCAAACTTGCTCAAGTATACATCACTAAGAATAGGGGCGACCTTTGAACCTATACAAATCCCCGATTTCAGCACAAACACGCCTTCGCTCTATCCAACTAATGTTGACGATAATGTTGACGTTCGTGTTGTTCACTTCTCCCCTTGTGTCCGTGTCTTGCATGCCTCTTCTTTTGACTATGGACCGTTACCAACTTGCTCAACTTTCTGTCCTTTTCAGCTGCTATCCCCGACTTTCCTCCGCCCACCGACAAGAAAGCAGTACGCCGATTTCTTGGCATCTGCGCTTATTACAGGCGTTCCGTCAAACAATTTACGCGGATCGCCGAGCCGCTGACGTACCTCACGAAGGCCGACGTCGACTTCAAATGGGAAACGCCGCAAGTCGAGGCATTTCAAGAAATAAAGTGACGCCTGCAAATACAGCCAATACTCGCGCACTTCGACCAAGAAGCCGACACCGAAATTCACATGGACGCAAGCAGCACCGTGCTCGGCGCCATGCTCGTGCAGAGGACTGACGGACACCAAAGGGTTATCAGTTACGCTAGCCGGTCACTTTCGAAGGCGGAAGCGAACTCTTCCACCGCGGAAAAGAAATGCCTTGCCATCATCTGGGCTACATCAAAGCTCCGCTCATACCTAAACGACAGGTCTTTCAAAGTCGTGAGTGACCACCACACCTTCTGTTGGCTAGCTAACTTGAAAGATCCATCAGGACGCCTCGCACGACGGAGTCTTCGATTGCAAGAATTTGACATCACTGTCGTCGACAATAGCGGACGAAAGCACTCCGATGCTGACTGCTTGTTTCGCGCACCCGTCGATCTGCCGCCCTAGTGTGACCAGGACGACTCTTAAGGGCGAAGCTCCTTAGGGTGTGGGTCGTTCCCTCCTCCGTACATAGTATGTAGCCACCTGTAGTTTTATGAAGTGCTCACTAGATGGTGTGATGACGCCGTGGTTCTCGCTTCATTCAGATGAATGGGAACGTGGGGCATGGGAGTCTGTCTGACTGCTTGTCTGTATGTCTGTCATTCCGTCCGTCCATCCATCCGTCTGTCTGTCTGTCTATCTGTCTATCCGTCCGTCCGTCCGAACACTGCGCTGCTTATTAGCTAGTACGTGAATTGACCAATAGATGGCACGGAGGCACTCGCTGTGTGCTCTAATGATAGGAGAGCACTACACTCTTAGCTGAAGGGGGAGTAATGCGAGGGTAGGACAACTTCATTACTCTACCCAGAGTTATTCAACTCTAGGTGGGAGGAATGCGGAGTCAGCCGCGGGGCTTACTCTTCCGTTAAGGAAGAGTAACATGGCCTGCGAGCTCCCATGCTGCTTATGTAGAGTTAGAAACTCGCGGAACTCCAGCGTCCGTAGCGTGAACAGCGCCTAGTACTCCATCGTTCGCAAATATCGCCGCACAACGATGTGCGATTGCAGCGTTGCCGGCCTGGACGTGGCAAGCCTCAACGTACCTTGATATCCCGAATATACAGTTCAACAAGAAAAAGTACGCGCGACTCTCTGCGAGCGCGCCGCGTAAAGATTGTGCGTCGGCGCACGCAGTCGGATCGCGTCTCCGGACGGCCTACCTGACGCGCACCGATCGGCACCAACAACAGAAAGCAAGCCAAGAATTCCACCACTGCGCTTATAATACGCTGCTAAAGACGAGTGCGCGCGCAAGGAGACAAAACAAAAAGCAAAAGCAAACGCAGGTGGGTGGAGAGATATCAACAGAACAGCGCCGGGCGCCGGTGAGAGAGTTCCGTCGGGCGCCAGTCTGCGCCAGTTGCGCCTGTGCCGCTCTGGGTGCCCGAAGCAAGCTCAGCCGTATCGCGGATATCGAAATTATATGGCCAGTTGGTTCTGTGAACGCTGCATAAGAATGGTGCTGTTGAGTTGACACACTGTGCGTGTTTTGTGCGGGTAGTCTCGCTGTGTTCTCTTCGCTGAACGCGAAGGTTGTGAGGCGACGGCAGGGCAACTTATGTCATGCTGCGACAGTGATGGTTTCGCCATGCCGCGACGCGCAACCGTGCAAGCTCGGCCCATTCCGGCGCACCCATGGTAAGTCATGCATTTGTTTTGTTTGTTTGTTGGTCTTTATCGCCGCTCATGCATGTGTACGTGTTGTTCTACACAGCGCGCTGTCTAAGCGAAATTAAAGGCAAAAAAGAGGCGTTAGGCGCATATATAGGAACGACGCGACATAAATGCGCGTTTAGGAACACCCGTGAAGGCAGTACAGGCGTCGGAAGGTCATTCGATCAGCTCACGAAATCTCCCCTTCACTTAATAAAAAAAAATCTTGTGTGATATTATTTCATGCGAGAAGGCTTCAACTTCATGCTTTCGGTGAATGTAAACTTACGCGAAAGACTGCGGCTATCGCAAATAATAATTGCTCGTGTAGAACATGCTGACACCACGATATGAACATGAGGCACGCAGTAGCGGAGGGCTCGGGAAGTGTTCACCATCCGGTGTTCTTTTGATGTGCACTGATAACGCGTAGTATACGGGCCTCTCGCATTTTCGCCTTTTTCGAAAATGCGACCACCGTGGCCTGGATCTAATCCTCGTCATTCCGGTCAGCAGCCGATGTGTTTATCACGTCGTCATGTGTCTATATGTGCATGTAACCCATATTTTTAACATTCGCTCAGTTCCGATAATCAGTTCTTTTGTTTTTCCCCCTCAGCCGGGCAATATGTCCACATTTGCATATTATTGGCTCCTATCACTGGGGCGGCCTTTGACAAGGCGCCCGAGTGCAACATGTGTAACTGCGCGATGGACTTTACTAACATTGCGGACATTTTTAAAGTGCACATGTAACGTTGTTTCGCGTTTCTTTGCCTTTGTGCATTTCGTATAAATGTGTGTGCCGCACAGCAAGTATGAAGCTCACAACAAACCACTTACCAGAATCTCACTGTTAACTGTAACATGTGTTTAAAAACTAGACTGCTATAAGAGAAGCGAAGTAAGCATTTTCAATGAAGATTTCATTTTTATGTGCACAAAATGTGTAATGGACCTCGTTATTTTGCATCTTTTCCAGGAAGATTTTTCCGGTGAAGCAGCGAGAGTTGCTGGCCCACCACTTTTTCCACAAGATCGATCATGGGAAGGCTTCTCTGTGCCTCACGATGTGCTGGATCAAATTCGCATACCTTTAAGACTATGAATGAACAATGGGACTTGTGTGGTTGGCTATACACAAACTGCTAGCAATCATTTGCAAACACTCTACTGCGGAAAACGTAGCACTTTTTAAAGACCCCTGTGGAAACTCCTCCAATTCGACCTTCATTAAACCCTGACTGCTTCACAGCCTACTCAGCTTTCATTTAAGCTCATGCTACTTACTAAATGGATCAAATGTAGCCAATACTTAAATGCACGTCATTGCTTAGGTCAAAGGGGCTTTCCAGCCATGGTGCTTGGTATTCATTTATTTTGAATAGGAAAATAAGGCATGTACAATGTACCGTGACATGTTAAGCAAGAAAAGATCCTGCAGGTCCCCCACACTGTGTGAATCGGCGTCATGTGAAGCAGTCTGCAAATAACTTGCCAATGACGAATTCTTTGTCATTCAACGAAGTGTTACGGGTAGAATCAAGCTCCTTGTGCAAAATGCATGAATACCCACTCAAGATGTATGCTTAACGTGGGCTAACCAGGAACGTTGATAGTATGGTGAATGAGTGATAGCTCATGGTATGATGTAATATTGATACTCACATTAGTCCAAAGCACAAATGTCTATTTTGTCAAAGAAACATGCACTATATGGTGCGTGCATTGATGTGGTCTCAGAAGCATTGTTTGTTGAGATATTCCTAGGTATAGAGCAAAGTTGCACAATAGCATACAGACATATATGCGTTGCTATGATAGTGGTCATCATACATTAGAAATGCAATTCACATAATGCAAGCACCAATATAACAACTGCTGGTACAATAGGCTTATTTACTCTAACCACGTTGGAGGAGCCGCCATAGTGGTAGTGTGCCTGCTTGCCGCCTTGAGGGCCCGTGTTCAATACCCCCCTACTGCTTCGTAGGCTGTGTGTGCATATCTTTGTGTGTGTGTGTGTGTGTGTGTGTGTGTGTGTGTGTGTGTGTGTGTGTGTGTGTGTGTGTGTGTGTTATGTCTGCATTTCAAACGCAAGCTACGAGAAATGGTGTTCCTCTCTTGGTTTAAGAGCGAAGCTGCTTGAGCCGGTTATTCTGTGTCAATCATGAACAGCAAAATGTGTGCTGATCCTGGAAGCAATGCGCCATGTGAGGTGCAGAAAACTTCATGCAATGCTCAGTGTTGTGGGTTCGGTCCCTGCAGCCACAGTGTTTCATATGTCTAGTTTAGCTGGTCCTTGATTGACATAGGCCTTATCAAATCCAAACACCTGTGGCGCATACTCGCATACTGTGGTCCAAGAACTACGGTTGTGAGCTATGCATGATTGCAGTATTGTTAATCATGACATATATGATGAGTATATCAGGTTAGCAATATCAAATATTTGTCATTCATGTTAGTCGCACATTTATACCTTACCTCCAAAATGTTGGGGTCTACCAGGCAAATGAGATAGATAGATAGATAGATAGATAGATAGATAGATAGATAGATAGATAGATAGATAGATAGATAGATAGATAGATAGATAGATAGTAACTGTGTTCACCAAGAAGTGCTTCACATTTAATAATTTATCTGGTCACGACTCATAGCCCCAGCTAGCACGTAAACAGTTGAGTGCACTGATGTAGGCATGCCCATTATTGACAGTGGGATTATAAGTGAGCTGTAGTTGTGTATTAGTTAAAGAGTGATGCCTTAGCCTATGTAATTACCATTGTGTGTTTGCAGACTCTATGTGCTTTGTGCTTGCCATCTGTTAGAAAGGTACGAACACATTGGTGCACTGTTGTTAAGAAATGCATGCACCACCGAGCATCATACTAACATTCAAACTATATTAGTATACAGTTCTTTCACACTGTTTTACTGCATCAAAATGCTGAGTATTTATGCTGTATTGTACACATTATTGTTCCATGGGCTCAATGTTCAAAACAGTTTTGTGCATGCTATGCAGATGTATATCTTTGCAGTGACATGATAGTTGTTACTGTTTTGATTCCAATAAAATATTAGAACAAACCTTTGTTGTGTTGCTTGTGGTGGGACAAATTTTCATGCATGGGAACTACAGAATAAAACTTGTGAGTGAAAATAAATTGCTAAAATAGTGATCTGTCATGGTTACTGCTGAAGTTCTACCAGGCAGATTTAACTGGTATTTCTTGCAACACACTGTACGAGAGAAATAGGTGGTGGAAGAGAACAGTGATGTTCAAACAACGACTGGCTGTTCATTTACAAATGCAGCATAGTTTGATGTGCGTAAGTGTAACACCAACTTAAGCATCAAGTGCATGGAATGCTAAGAATATGTGAGAGTGTATGTCAGTGACTTTGAGCTTTGAGGATCTCCGCATCTGTCAGTCAGTCACCTGTGCCTGCTTTGTGAAATCTTCAGTTGCCAACAGGCATACTGTTCTCCTCCGTTGACAACAGAAAATGCGTAGACACTGCGTGTTTTCTGGAGATGGGTCATTTCACTGAAGAACAGAGTAACAGATTTTCTGTTTCTTAACATTGATACCGCAGCGTCTGTGTAAGAGGTCCAAAGCCCACATTTGGAAAACAGAAATGCGAAATCCTTGGTTTTAAAGAGGATACCTGTCTTGCGCAGGCACCTTGCGGCACGGCACGCCTTGCTCATTCGTTTTCATGGTCACATGCTGTTCAAAAATAGGCGTAATTAGCAAGGAAAATAGCTGTCGCCGATGACCAGATTTAGTAGCCGAGTACAGCACATACGACGACAGCATGTCGCACCAAACAGCGCAATGCGCGCAGGTAGATACTAATTGCACAAACAGCTGATCGTCAAATCGATGTGGGAACGCCGCTGCCAGTGTGTGTAGCGCACGGTAGGTCACACGCGTATAAGTTATATATCGCGGAATGATCAACTTAGCGCGAAAACACACGGACACGAGAAGAAACGAAACAGACAGGACAAGCGCCCGTCCTGTCTGTTTCGTTTCTTCTCGTGTCCGTGTGTTTTCGCGCTAAGTTGATCATTCCGCGATGCATAACCAACTAGCCCAGCAGTCTGTCCTAAGTTATATATGTTGGTGTAGGGCACCTAGTGACGTACGCAACTTTTGTATGCGAATGCGGGTGGTTTTTGAACCGCTAGGAACGCGCTGGTGCCAGTGGACGCGTGCGGCTCACGGCAGCATTAATCAAAATTCCTGAACAGCACATGCCTATGGAATACGCATACTTGAGTATGACACGCTGAGATACCTTACTTTTACGCAGATGTTTGGTTACATTTAGCGATCGAAACATCTGTGATGCGTAGGGTAGCACGAAATTGAACACCGATTTATAACGCGGTTGCCGCACGGCACGACGATATGAAGAATAATTCATAGCGCAGTGCTTTGCGGGTGGCTTTCTCACCGCCTCGCAAGTTCTGCATTGACCGAACGGAAACACATGCTTATACCGATCAACTTCGAAGCTCTTAGGTTCAGAAGTAGAGTAGCGATACATTCGGTAGATATATAAGGCCGCGGATAAAGCCACCGGCAGAGCGTGGTTTGGTGGCGTGACAATAAAGAAAAAAAAAAAAAAAGGTTTGGTGGCGTGATCGGTAGTGTGTCCGCTTGCTGTGAGTGCGTACCCGGGTTCGATTCTCATGTTGTTGATGCTAATTTTCGTAGTGTTGTATGTTCTTGATTACTTTGATTTCTGTGTTGTGAAGTGCCCCTGTGATGTCCGGTACTGTCAATTAGCGTTAGAATGTTTGCTTTGGCGGTGGTATCGACGAGCGATACAAGTGCCGTGCGAATGAGCTCGCTTTCCGCGTTTACTGGTCCAGGGTGAGATATTTTTTTTTCTTTTCATTCGTGCTTCCTAATCAGCATTGTCTACTATTTCTTTTACACCTTGACGATTAATGAGAGCGTGGCTGCCGCTACGCTAGACCAGCCGCGCCGCATGGCACCGTACGTGTTCTCGGCACTGTTGCCGTGAAGAAAACAGCTGATCATAACGGTATTCGCTAATCGTAACGACGTCGAATATTATGTTGTTTCGTTTGAACAGGTAGTGTACTCAATATCAGGTAGTGTACTCAATAATTACACAGAACACCGCTATTTTCACTGGCAATACAGGGAAAGTGGAGACACTCAATGGTTTGCGCAATGGGTGTTTATATGCTTAACGTTGTTGTGTTGTGTGCGTTGTGCATGGATGCATGTTTTATATATGCGATCTCTCGTTTACGCGCGTTCTTTTGACGTATTCGCTGTTGCATGGTACGATCGAAAGCTTGGCGCCGCACCATTTTCTTTCTTTTTTTTCGTTACGTCCTTCATGAAAAGAGTGCTTGAACTCCTGCGAAGCATTACTTCACTCCCCTTGAGCCAGAGTGACAGAACTCTGTGCGAGAGAGTGCGTGCACTCTGTGCGAAGAGTGCGCGCACTCTGTGCTACAGAGAGTGCCTAGCACTCCTGAAAAGAGAGTGAAATATGGGACGGGCGTTTACTCTGTCGAAAGGAGTGCCCAGCACTCTACTGCAGCTAAGAGTGTAGATGGCGACACACATTGGTTGTCACGTGTTTGATGATGTACTGGGCAAGATTCGTGGAAGATTCACGGTTTTTACCGAGGGACATTCGGAGCTTCGCCCAATCATCATTCACTCCGTGGATATGCGTCGATTTCTTGGGACCCATAAGTACTGACGATATCGCGGAACGCCAGCGAGCTGACCCATGGAGCTCAAGAGTCCCAAGGACTACTAGGAAGGCAAGACCGTCGCCGTCCTAAAGGTATTCTGCAGAGGACTGGCTTCGTTTTTCCTGTGGGACAATGTCCTCCAGAAAAAAAAATTCTCGCTGCTCCGAGCCAACCACCTCCTCGTGGTGCCTTCCTCGTTACGTCCGAAGGTTCTGGAAGCTCTATACGACGACCCGACAGCTGGACACCTCGGTTTTTCCCGCACACTATCAAGAATACAAGAGAAGAACTATTGACCTCGCCTCACTGCCGACGTCACCCATTACGTAAAGACATGCAAAGACTGTTAGCGACGCAAGACGCCGACAACTAGGCCAGCCGGACTTGTGCGACCAATCGAACCACCTCGACGGCCGTTCCAGCAAACCGGCATGCACTTACTGGGGCCATTCCCGACGTCGACTTCTGGCAATAAAAGGATCGTCGTTGCGTCTGACTACCTCCCCCACTATTTCGAAACAAGTGCCTTGCCCAAGGGCACCGCCACCGAGGTCGCTAAGTTGTTCACTGAGAACATCGATCCTGCATCACGGAGCCCCGGAGGTCCTCATCACCGACAGAGGTACGGCATTTACGGCTGAGCTAACTCAGGCGATCTTGAGGTACAGTCAGACAAACCACCTTCAAACCACCGCGTACCACCCACAGACGAATGGCCTCACCGAGCGTCTAAATAAGACCTTCGCCGACATGCTGGCCATGTACCCCGACGTCGAACACAAGACGTGGGACGCCATACTTCCGTATGTAACCTTTGCATACAACACGGCCGTGCAAGAAACTACGCAGCTTGTCTATGGACGCTATGGACATACAAGCTTGTCTATGGACGGAACCCAACAACAACGCTTGAAGCCGTGCTACCGGTCAACACCGAAGAAGAAGACGTCGACGTTGCCGTTTACTTGGAGCGCGCCGAAGAAGCTGGACAGCTTGCTCGCCTGCGTGTCAAGAACGAGCAGACGATCGACAGGCGCCACTACAAGCTTCGACGACGAAACACTCAATACCAACCTGTCGACCTCGTCTAGGTCTGGACGCCAATGCGACGACGCGGACTGTGTGAGAAGCTTTCGCGCCGCTACTTTGGACCCTACACGGTAGTGCAACGTTGTGGTGAACTGGACTGTGAGGTCGTGCCCGACGGCTTAACGTCATCCCAGCGGCGCCATGCACGGCCCGAAGTTGTACACGTGGTGCTACTCAAACGTTATTACGCGCGCTGATTAACTGTGACGTGTTATTAACTTATTGCGTGTACTCTTACTTGCTTAGCCCCCCCACGGTGGTCTAGTGGCTAAGGTACTCAGCTGCTGATCCCAGGGTCGCGGGATCGAATCCCGGCCGCGGCGGCTGCATTTCGATGGAGGCGAAATGTTGAGGCCCGTGTGCTGTGCGATGTCAGTGCACGTTAAAGAACCCCAGGTGGTCGAAATTTCCGGAGCCCTCCACTACGGCGTCTCTCATAATCAGAGCTGGTTTTGGGACGTTAAAACATACATAACAAACAAACATCCACTTGCTTGTTTTGTTTTTGGCATCGGGACGATGCTTTTTCAGAGGGGCCTAGTGACACTTGCGGTTGATTTGATTTAAGTGGAAAGCCGTTATCGCTTCCCAGTGACACGCGCGCTCATTTCGATTGTTGCGGGAGCGTTGTTTTCACTTTCTGTTACGCGCAACGGAGGCCGCGTTTTATCTTGCATGCCACTTCTGGAACCGTGTCGACCATTCTTCAAACTTTGCATGCTTGACGTGCAGACTTGAGTAACTTCTGCAATTCCAGAGATAGTGCGAGGACGCGTTATGACGCGTGTATAAACGCCGACGCATTACGCCGCTTGCCAGTCTTTCCGTCGACCGACGACTGTCCACGACACTATCGCTGTGCATTGTCATTGGGTACAAGTTCGCGCAATAAACAGTTCGCCTGACATCCCTTGAGTCCTGCGTGCTTCGTCTAGAGTGCTGCGTGTGTCTCGACCACGTGACACTATTTTGTTCGCATACTTGCAGATTCGATGCTTTGTTAAAGTTAAGCTCACACGCTTATGATTTAAAATACGCAGAAAGATGTAGCGGGACAGTCTTTTCTAATGACAAGTCATGCTCCCTCAGGAGGACATTCACGTATCGCTTCATCTGACCAAAATATTCAGAAACACACGCCATGGAAATGAGATATAAAATATCTATAGCATATGAACTGTAGTTATTATTATAATTCACGCCGCAGTTGGCATTTGTCCGATTACCTCTGAGCTTTCTTTCAACCCTGGAACATATTTTGTACACTATTTCAGGTTGAGATATTTACATCCATGCCATATCTGAAGCGATGCGAATTCTGAGTCGGTATACAAATACATGTAAATCAGAGTGAGAGGCATTCGTAGACCACTAAGTATTGGCATGGAAAACCCGGATTACTCACAACCGCAGGATTGGGCACTTAGGTGTGTAAAAAAGCGCAGAATTCATTTTAATGATGAACAACACTTTAGAGCTAAATGCGGCCTTTTCACAGAATCTTTGTTTCAACTGTTATCTAACTACATTCCACACTCTTTTCAAGGCGTTATGTTCGTAAAGGGCGCGCATAGGCTTTTGTGTAGTGCCTGTTATCGGTGATATCATCCTGTGATTTATTGACAGACTACTAGAGTGCCATCTGGGGACACTTTTATTGGCGTTTTTCTTTACGATGACGGCTCCTTGGTGTTTCTCGGTAGCGAGATTTTTGTTGAGAATATTTTGAATCTTTTTAATAGGCTAGGTGTGGGCCTGACGTTCACGCACGAAATAGTCGAGAACAGGCAAATATAGCACCTGGGCATTCGTTTTACTCTTGGTGACAAACACGTGGGCCGCTGTTTTCAACCAATATCTGCTAAGCCAATCCTAGGTTATAATTCTGGCCATTGCAAGCTAGTTAAGAGAATAGTAGCAAATGCTGCATTCAAAGCTGCTCTGGATAGGTCATGCTCACGTTTGTTAAAACAAGCTTTAAATGCTTAGTGGACGCTGGTTCCCCGAGAAATGTAATTGCGATGCTTTGGCCTGTAACAATAAACACCCCAAGATTAGACCAGATTGTGATAAAGCTGACCAGAGAAAAAGTATGCTGGGATTCCTCATGCACGCAACACAGCCCGTGGTTTAAACAAGGTAACCTCCAGGAATGGTTGTAGAGATCTCATCTAGAAATAAAGTAGGAAGCATATGTTCCAGGGTTGAAAGAAAGCTCGCGGGAAATCGGGCAAACGCCAATGTGGCATGAATCATTGTAATAACTACAGGGCATGTGCCAAAGGTGTGTATCTCAACCTCTTGTCATATGGTAATGAATATATTGGCCAGACGAAGCGATGTGTGAATGTTCGCCTGAAGGGGCATGAGTTCTCATTAGAAAAGATAGTCCCACTACACCACCTGCCGATTGTAAGTCATGTGGTTGTGACCCTATCTATAATAAAACGTCGATCATCTTCAAGCAGACAATCAAAGCAGTTAGGCTAATAGTAGAATCACACAATGCCAAGATTAGGGCAAGGCTTGTATCAATCTTCATGAGAGGAAATTTCTTTTTAAACCAGCATAAGAAGTAAGCCTTGCGTCCTTCATATGGCCTGCTTTATGTATCTAAAGCAATTGAAGGCTCTAAACCAACTAGCCTGACTGCTGGTGTAACCGCCTGCTCTCTGCTCTTGTAACACACAAGCAATGGGTGCAACTAACCTTGCGGCGGCAGTCCCGGTCTCGTTGTCCTATGGTAGTGCTCCGGAAAGAGCTGCCGCTTACCGCCCTGCTTTTGAGGAATGCTTCTGGTGGTGCTGGCGGCTTTCGGCGATCGGGTTTGGGCCGCATGTGCTGGCTGCTGGACACCTCTAGTGGACCGTGTGTTGTTCTCTGCCTGCGGTGCACCTCGACGCGCAGATGCGGCGCGAGATCTTGGAGATCTTCCTCCGCTGTTGGCCGTAGTTTCTGATCGTTATTTGCCTTACGGCTTTTGCGTCCATGGTAAATTACCATGACATCGTGAGGGATGGCTTTCGCGAACACTTCGCCGAGTACTGATACAATGGAGGATGCAGGAACTCCGAGACCTGTTAGGCCACCTAGAATCACCTATAATTCTGCGACATGGGTCGAAGAGCTCACGGGAGAGAATGTACGCAAATTCTCAGTGTACTTTCCCTCCATTATTTTTGCGTTCCGGAAGCGTCCCTTGAGGATTTCAATGGCACCTGTGTAACTGTTCTCCACAGTCATGATCCCTGCGATAGCCTTCGATGCCGGTGCGTGAAAAGTGAGCGAAGATATTGGAATTAGCCAATGTCGCGAACGGAGACGGGAGTTCTAATGTACGTTGTGGTGAAACGAGTCCCAAAATGGCTGCCACTTCATCGTTGACTCGTCGAACCTCAGCATGTCCAATGTGAGCAGCCTTGTTTCCAATGCGGCTATGGTGCTTACTTGGAGACCGTTTGCGGCCGTAGGCATCCCGCTGTTAGACTCTGTGGGAGGTGGTTTTACACGCCGTAAGCCGTATGATAACCTTGAATGGCGAGCCTTTTATGTGCACCATGTCCCGTTGATGATACGCACAAGTCGGAGGTGCTTCTCGGAGGTGGTTCAGCATGGCAGTTTGATTGTTGCCCGCGAGACGGCGCAAAGGGCACACGCAAAGGGCCCTGGTAAAGCCGCTTGAAGGGGCTTTAACGGCGCCTAGTCAGGAGCATACGCAGAAACATTAACGGCGGCCTCTGTCGCCACCTTACTTGCAGGGAGCACGCAGAAGGACGCCAGCACTCTGGCTTATAGACGTGGTCGCCTCTGTTTGCGCCTGTGCGCGTCGCGAGCATGGGGCCGTTCATTCATGCCCTGTCGACACGTTTGTGTTGGATTCTGTGCTGTGTACTAGCACGAGGCAAACTGCGGTGCCTTTTTCATGGGCCAGTTTCGATGGCGCATCGCCACTCTGTAATTTCCACACTACACTGCAGTAATTAACAATCTCAACTCCACGAGTAAATACATACAATAACCAGTGTGGTACCGTAACAATTACCTGGCTAGGCGGCTGATGAGCATAAGAAGTGAAAGAGCACGATCAAAATGCATCCACGCATCGCTGTCGCGTTGAACTCTAAAGGCGATGTCTAAGGGTCCCACCTTTGTAATTTCTTCTGAAGCGGGAAAGCAGCGATGATAGCACTAACAGGGGGCTGATAATCGCCGTAACAGCCACTTCGCTGCTGTCGCTTCATATTATCTTTCTTTATTTCTTTCAGGGTGCGCATGGGCTTCCAGGACCCAAAGGACCACGTGGAGAGCCTGGGACCAAGGTGAGCTGTTCGTGACATCACTGTGAATTGCTATGCCATCTTCTTGAACGATGCACGGGATCTTTCCTTTCTGCTTCACCTTCCTGCCTTATCCGCGCACGATGGGCGCGCATTCACTACGTTTTCTGGTATGGAACAAGCATTAATATGGGTAGCAGTCTCTTGAGGGAGTGTGCGGCAGAATTAGTACTTAGCCCAACAGAAGCAGTGTCGGAGATTGAATAATTTTCTTGGACATCTTGGTAGATATTTAAGACTAGACACCCTTTCTAAAGTATAGTTCTTTCACAGGCTACTTACTACATGATATTCAAAACTGGGAACTGTGCTGCTCCAAAGAAAAACGGACAGAAAACAAGTCAAAACAGACATATGCGGACGCCGACTTGAAACAGTTTATTTTGAAATTGACAAGTCATATTCTATGCGTGCAAACATGAGAGTGAGATACACGAACGGGACCTAAACTGTATTTTTATATCCATCAGTCACAAACTAGGGGTGCTCACGCACTTTCTTTCTGTCTTCCTTATAAGAGCCGCCTCTAAAATACCTCGATCGGTCTTTTTTCCTGTACGTTATTTTGCGTCATTCAGGAATGTTTTCCATTCCAAGTGTCGCGTATCCCCACATCTGTTGCAGTGGTCGGCAAGGTAACCTTCACATTGGTTCACTGCTCTTAGGCCATGCGTTTTTAGGCCATGCGATTTATGCAAAGGTTCCACACCCAAACCTTTACATAAATCAGGGAAAAAAGCTTGCATTGAGAATTACTGATCCGTATCGCTAACATCTACGTCATGTAAAATTTTAGAACACATAATTCATAAACATTTAGTAGGTATCTTCTCAGAGCACAAGGTACTCGTGGATGTCCAACTGGGTTTCAGGCGTGGATTTTCTACGTCTACTCAGTTAGTTGAAACTGAATGAGTTCGCAAAGTCGATTAATGAAGGAAAGCAAACAGACGCTATATTCATGAATTTCCACAAGGCATTTGACAAAGTATCGCATAATAAATTAATTGATAAATTAAAGTATTTTATAAAAAATGATCGGTTACTTGCTTTGATTAACGGGTGCCAACCGAACAGACGTCAATTCGTCCCCTTAAACAATCCTTCTAAAGCAGCCGAGGTTGTTTCTGGCGTCCCCATGAGGTCATTTTTGGGGCCACTTTTATTTTTATTATTTATTAACGACATTGTGGCAGAACTTTCAGTTCCCGTGAAGTATTATGCAGAGGACTGTATTTTATATGAAACGGTATCTGCATTTGATGATAAGGTGCGTCTAAATAGTGACCTCGCAAAGGTCATTGCATGATGTGAAAAATGGCAAATGTCAATGAATTTTGATAAAGCTGTTTTATGCGAATTGCCAACGAAAAAGCCCTCTTAACTATACATATGGTGTGGATAGTATATCGCTATTAGACGTGACAGAGTACAAATATTTAGGGCTATGGATGACTAATAATCTGTCTTCGAATAAGCACATAGATACTGTTGTTTCTAATTCCTTGTGCAAACTGTTTTTCTTGAGACGCTCATGAAGTCATCGACACCTACTGTTCGCTTATTAACATACAACTGGTACATTCGACCGTTGTTGGAATACGCAGTGAATATTTGGGACCCATTCACCTTAACTAATATAAAAAAACGAACGCATGCAGCATAAAGTGGTTTGGTTCACTTTCAATTCCTACGGGCACACATGTGTGAGTGAGCGAGTGAGCTAATTCGACGCGGTGACATACCCCAGGTGACGGTGCGTAACCGTGTCTGCCGATTAACATTTCTCTTTCAGCTCGTAAATGGCCATTATAACGTTAACACTTCCAAATTTTTTGCTTAATCCTCAGGTTATCAAACAAGACAAAGGCATCCTTTAACCATGGTTCCCTTTCACAAAAGAAACAGCTGTTTTAAACATTCTTTTTTTTCCCAAAAGAATAACAGATTGGAATAAGCTCTACACAGAAATTGTTACTCGGAAGTCCTTACCAATGTTTGAAAACTATCTGAAAGTGTTGTGTATTTGTCTTTGTGTATATTTATGTGTTCGTTAGCAGTGTTTATTGAATACTTTTCAAATGTTTGAAGAATAGCTGCAATCGCTATGGACTTGTATGTGCTAAGCTGCTTGTACCCTTTTCATATATACTCACCTGCCGAGATCTGATAACAGATAGCAGTGCGTATAAATAAGTTAAATAAATGCGCGTACGCCCTTATTTGAAGCAGTCTGTTCGATATATACATTACCACAAGTGCGCGGAATTTGATAGAACGCGTGCGTAGTGCAACATGGTATGTAGGCACATCTTTACTAGTACAATTTTGCTCCTTTTTTGTCACTAGCAAAGGACAAATTTCGGGTTGCTGATAAGGGGCGCGATGCTAAGTCGCGGCGCAGCATGGTGGCCTTCCGCTCCTCCTTTCGCCTCATGATCACATACATTTCACACCTCCTTGATATACGGTACTACACGTGGGTATGCTACGCTCTACCTTATCGCCTCCTCATGTCACTCTTCATCACTCAGTACACTTGTCTTCAATCCCACGTACCTCTCCCACCCACTTGTTATACATCGCAACACTGGCACCCTTACTGTCTTTTTTGCCTTCCTGCTCATCATCGCTCACCTTCCACACGCTTTCGTATACCACACTACACAGTGGTTTGCTGTCTCCTATCTTTCTGTCCATCTTCCTCACTCTTACATCCCTCCTCCCCAACATCACTTTCCTTTTCCACCACCTTGCTATAAGATACTGCCATTCTATGCTTGACTCTCTGCCCTCCTTCTTTCCCGCCTCCTCAGCCCCACTTTCTTTTCTCACCTCCTTGATGCACCACAGTAGGCGTGAATATGCATTGCTATTCACTACGCAACTTCAGCCGCTGCCGTGGATCTTTGGTGGAACGCCTATCTGCCGTGCAGAGAGCGCGGGTTCAATTCATGCTCCAACCTCGCTAGCTTTCTTCTGGATGTTACCATAAAGGACTCGAAGGAATCGTACAGTAGGTTACAACTAAAGCGTTCTGATCCGGTTGCGCGAAATCTTATGCGATTAATTGTTTTAGTTTAAGGAGAGTGGACACTGAGGCTTTGTTTTAATACATTGAACAGCTGCACTGTAAATGTGACTGCGATGTGCTACTTGTTTGGAATCGTTTTAAGATGGTGTGAAACCTTCTCAGTGTAGATGATAATTACTATTTGCCGGTTGTCCTTTCCTACCTGCTGGTCTGAGGCTTTCTTTAAGTCTTTGATGACGGACGTGCGCACAGAAGTGGTGACGATTGGCAGCTGTCAAGTGCTCAGCTGCTTTCTTACTAGGCTTGGGCTAGCTGGTTCATCTTGGAAGGAATGGAAGACAGCGCTGAATTTGACTCCACACACAGGGGAACAGATGACGACAGGCACTGGCTTAGAAATTATTTTTATTTTCGATACGTTGGCACATTTATCACATGATAGTAAATAACACACGGAACCACAATGATTGTGCTCTCATCCCTGTGTCCTCAAATCCAACCCTTTCCCACTCCTTAATGCAAGCACACACGCATCATCTGAAAGAGAAAAAATCAAGTTATCTTGGAGATAGGGTTAGAGAGGCCTTACTAACACATTTATCTTTATGGCGTTTTATTTCATGGAACATGGAACATATTTCAGCGGCTTCAATAATTTCCCGCCTTCTCGTTTCTTTATATCTGGCGATAACATTCGTTTCGCGAGGTCGAGGCTTGTAGCCACAATTCCTGCAGTGGTGGCCTCTCACCGCTTTTTCCACCTTGTATTCATGCTCCTTCTACCTTACGCTTACGCACCTTCCTGTCTGACCTAAATATATTTTTCAATAAAACGGAAAAGCGGGCTAGTTGGTTTGGTTGCATGATGAAATATTGCGCACAGAAAACAAAAACACAACGAAGTACACTACGACCAGTGCACACTATGAACTGATCTTTTATTCAATAAACACGCGCACACACACACACACCACACACACACACACACACACACACACACACACATATATATATATATATATTATATATATATATATATATATATATATATATATATGTGTGTGTGTGTGTGTGTGTGTGTGTGTGCGCGTGTTTATTGAATAAAAGATCAGTTCATAGTGTGCACTGGTCGTAGTGTACTTCGTTATATATATATATATATATATATATATATATATATATATAATGTCACGAAGGTGATCAACAAGGCTCAGCAAAAGTAGCACGTCCTGCTTTAATGATGGCGTCCAACTCGACCAGAACGCTCGCACGATCTGCGCTCTTCTTCGTCTTCGGACTGTAGCAGGGGTGGCCATAGTGGGTAGCTCGCTGCCGGCAAGAAGTAATCGTAGTGGGCACACCCCCTCGCGTCATTACTCCCCGCTTGAAAAGCGACCGTCCCGGTCGCCGACTGGCGTGAGGCAGCAGCAAAAGATGTGGGCGCGATGAAAGCAGGTAGAGGACCGCCTAATCCCGGGCATAGTACGGCTTCATCCGTACAACGTGAACAACCTCCGGTCGCGGCCGACGTCGGCTCGAGCTGGTAGTCGTAGCCTCAGGGACAACCTCATAGGTCACGTCGCTTAGGCGTCGCGTTATCTTGTACGGACCAAAGTACCGTCGCAATAACTTTTCCGAGAGCCCCGGTTGACGGACTGGTGTCCACACGCAGACGCAGGCGCCTGGTTCATCTGGATGGTCCTGTGGCCACTGTTGTATCGCTGCGCGTCGGCACTCTGCTTGCTGCGGATTCGGGTGCGAGCAAGCTGGCGAGCTTCTTCTGCTTTCTGGATAACGTCGTCAGCATTGTCGCTTCTTGGAGTTCCAGTGTCGACCGGTAGCATGGCGTCCAATGGGGTCGTAACGCAGCGTCCGTAAACGAGTTCAAATGGCGTGAATCTGGTGGTTTCCCGCACAGCGGTGTTATATGCGAACGTGACGAATGGTAGAATCTGGTCCCACGACTTGTGTTCTACGTCAACGTACATCGAGAGCATATCGGCTATGGTTTTGTTGAGGTGCTCTGTTAGGCCGTTCGTTTGTGGGTGATAGGCCGTAGTTTTGCGATGATCAGTATGAGTCAGCGTGACAATCTCCTGCAATAGGTCAGCAGTAAAAGCCGTTCCTCTATGGGTTATTAAAACAGAAGGGGCCCCATGACGAAGGACGATTTCATGGATAAAAAATGTGGCAACTTCTGCAGAGGTTCCCCGCGGTATCGCTTTTTTTTCTGCATACCGTGTCACATAGTCCGTTGCAACAACTATCCATTTGTTCCCTGCTGACGAAGTGGGGAACGGTCCCAAAAGGTCCATTCCCAACTGCTGAAACGGCGCTGCGGGAGGGTCCAGGGGCTGCAGAAGACCAGCTGGCTTTACAGGTGGGACCTTGCGTCGCTGACAGTCGCGGCAGCTGCGCACGTACCGTTGTACAGACGAGTATAGTTGGGGCCAGTAATGTTTCTGTCGTATGCGGGCTAACGTCCTGGCGAAGCCCAAGTGTCCCGCGCATGGGTCGTCGTGGCATGCCTGCAACACTTCTTGGCGCAGTGAAGCTGGGACGACAAGGAGGAACGTTTCTTGGCTGTTGTCGAAATTCTTCTTGTATAGGACATTGTTCCGGAGGCATCAAGAAGCGAGGCTGCGCGACATCGGCGGTGGAATAACAGCGTCCCCTATTGCAAAAACCAGCGCCCCCAGTGCATTTCCAGTACGTTTGCTGTACTGGGAGCACTGGAAACGCGCTGGGAACGATGATATTTCACTGGGCGGTACACACTGGGACGCTGGCAGCGCTGCCTTGCACTGGTGTGCGCTGGCGTTGTACTGGGACAAGCTGGCATAGTTGGAATGTCACTGGTACCAGTGAGAGGCTCGCTGGAAAGCGCTGTATACTGGGAGGCTGCGAGCTGGCACGAGTGGGGAACACACTGGAAGCAGCCCAAGAGACGCTGGCGCTGGTTTTACAGGCGCACGCTCTGCACTGGGGCCTGTATTAGTTGATTTCACTAGGTGTGAAGAGTCTGGGAATTTTTATGGCTTGGCCGTAGTTCATCGCTGCGAGCTACAGTGTGCCGCAATTCGCGGCATACGGCGTCCGCGCGCACTAAGCGCTAGCAGCTGGGAATGTTTACATTTGTGCATTTTCCCCGCACTTAGCTTATACACGCAATGTCACATCTATGAACCACTCTGGTAATAGTTCTGCTGTAGTGTTCACTTGTGTGGAGGATTCGGTGCAAATAACAATAAAATTTTACATCGCCGCGCAATTTAATGACGCTCTCAAAGCGTCGATCCCAACTCACGCAGAAAAAAAAAACAAAAACACCGATCGGTATCATCACGCTGGAAATACACCTCTGGCGATTGCTGCACCTTCAATTACTTTAGATGCGCGAAACAGTAATCATATGACTAAATTTCTTGAGCTAACACACAATAATTTTAGCTTTTTCAAGCCGCCGAGCTCCGATCGGTCAGTCCCAGTATGCTCCCAGTGAAGCTGGGGCATAGCGTACCGGCCGAGTCCGTCCACACGCGAACGGCACTCCAAGCCTTAAGAATACGCTACTACGACGAATCAAAATTACTGTTCAGTACAGCCTTGCCACCGTTTAACCTGAACAGATGATTTTTATTTCTTCCCGGTGCTTGAAGATAAAGCGGTGAGCATCGAAGCGACGCACTTTGAGCAAGTACATATATGTCACGGAAAGTTGCTGCCGCACTCTTCTCTGACTCAAATGCACTCACACATATTTGTCGACCAGAACGGCTTACTGAACAAAGATAATGAGAGGTTTCCCACTGCACTGCGCTTCCTTTTTGCGTGCGAAGCGATCGACAGTTGTTAGCTTCGATGAACCTGTGTATGTCAGACACTGGTACTGCCGCTGTTCTGAAATATCACCGTTTGAGCGAGAAAACTGCTAAGTGACACTTGAAGTACACTTTCAATTATCGAGCTCGGCCGTACCAGCCGATAGTCCCTGCCCGTCGGTCTACTTATATTTTTTTCAGTATTAGATATGAATTGTATAATATACTGACTGCTTTCGCCATTATTCGAATGTCATGCGTGATCGGCGGCTTGTTTCATTTGTCTGACTAACGTATGAGGTTCAACTGCGCATAAAAAGCGCGTTCGTCTTGTGTGTATGACTGCAAACCACAAGTTTGACGGCAGGTCACACCGCTGACTAGCCTGTTTACGGATAACTTAACGAGTTCTGGCGTGGCGCAGTGAAAAAAAAAGGCGAAAGATTAATCCGTATACAAATGTGGAAAGTCCTGAGCAGCGAGTTCTGGCGTGGCGCAGTGAAAAAAAAAGGCGAAAGATTAATCCGTATACAAATGTGGAAAGTCCTGAGCAGCAGTGGTAGTGTGCTGGGTTGGCAGTGCAGAGGTACCACGTTCGAATCCTGGTCGCGGTAGGTTTTTTTTTAGTGCTTTCTTTTGTTAAATTAAATGCGTCCTTTCGCTTTTTTATATTTGTGTATTATTTAGCATGCATGGCAGGGAAGCACCACGTTTTTTAGCTCTAAAGCGGTTGTGTGTGCCAGTAACCCACGCCTCCCAGTATCCCGTGGCACGCCAGCGTGCCAGTATACAGCGTCACACTGGGCCCATAATCCGGCATGGCGCTGGACGCTGGCTCCCAGTGGCGCTGGGCTTTCTAATAGGGTCGCCTCCATGAAGATGAATAATCAGAGGGCGCAATGAAGGGTCTGCACGTTGGAGATCAGCCATCTCTACAAAGTCGACTATGCCGAGAAACGGGAAATCTTCTTGTAAGTCGCTGGTCTTCAGCGGTAGGGGCGCACGTGAGAGACAGTCAGCATCACCGTGCTTCTGGCCGGAGCGGTACACAACTGTGACGTCGTACTCCTGAAGACGGAGGCTCCAGCGAGCGAGGCGGCCAGAAGGGTCCCTAAGGTTCGCGAGCCAGCAAAGTGAGTGGTGGTCACTGACTACGCGAAAAGGCCTACAATAGAGGTGGGGTCGGAACTTGCCAATGGCCCAAATGACTGCCAAACACTCCTTTTCTGTCGTGGAATAGTTGCCCTCCGCCTTTGTCAGGGTGCGGCTCGCATAGGCTACGACGCGTTCGGCACCGTCTTGCCACTGAATGAGCACAGCACCAAGCACCAGGTTACTCGCGTCAGTGTGGATTTCTGTGTCAGCCTCGTCGTCGAAATGTGCGAGTACAGGAGCTGTCTGCATTCGGTTTCGCCGTCAATATATATATATATATATATATATATATATATATTCGCGACAAGCACCTCAAGGTCACTGCGCATTAGCAGAACGGCATAGTGTATTCCTTTGCATAAAAATAGTAAAAGTTTTAACAGAAACCTTACGCTATCACATCTGCGCTCGTGCTGGTGTACTTCGTTGTGTTTTCGTCTTGTGTGCGCAATATTTATGTCCTTCCACACGACAGTGTGATCGAGTAAACATGTTCAGCACACTCTACGGAGTTTGGTTCATGTTTTTTCGAGCAGTACTGCGGCTTAATTGCGCACACACAGCTAAAAACACTTATGTTGTCGGCCGGCGCCCTTAATGTACTTGGCCACGTAGACGTATGCAGGGGGTTACAGTCCAGCAGAGATACAGGGTACAACGTCACTGTCGTCTGTCAAGGGAAGGAAAGCGTGACCTTCTTTCCTCGTCCGTGTCCTACGGTTCTTTAGTCTGCTGTGTCTCTTCCTCCGTCGCCGCGCGACAAAGGGAACTTCTTGTTCTTTAACCCACTCTACAGCAACTGACGGAACGTGCTTTAATAATTTCTCGGGTTCTCGTTTCTTTATGTCTGGTGATAACATTCGTTTCGCAAGGTCGCGGCTTGCAGCCACACAGAGCTACTTAGTAGCATAAGGTGCGAGATTGTTGTTCATCACTAGCACGTGCGGAAACTAAACAAGCGAATAACACAAGATCGTGAAAGGTACAAAGGGGCACTAGTCAGTGCAAACTTATGTCAGAGAACATCAACTCTTTCCTTCAGATGTACAGACGGAGCGCTAATACAGTGATCACTGTACTCTTTCACTCCCAGTGACTTTGGTGTTGTGCAGAAGCGTAGTGCATCCACATCTCCTAGTGTGCGCTGGTAGGTGCGCGGCGCTTTTTACGACCCCCAAAGAATACGCATGCTCCTTTAATCTCTCGTTAAGGCACCGCCCCGTCTGCCCTATGTAAACTTTCCCGCATGTAAGTGTAATCATGTACACCACCTCAGTGATACAGGGCACGTAGGGCGGCGTGTGGATCTTATCACACGCCTTTCTCTTGCCCGCGTGACTTGCGAGTGCGCACAGCCGGGAGAGTTTCATGGGAGCTATGAAAACAAGGTCAACGCCGTGTTTCTTTCTAATCCTCTTGAGGTTTTGAGAATAGGTGTGGATGTATGGCATCACAACGTACTTACTTGGTTTCTGACGTAACGTTGCACTGGGTGGGTCTTGAAGCTTCTTTAATAGTACTGATCCTACGGCCACCAGTAGACTAGAAGAGAAAGCCGATGATTTTAGTTAAAACACCTGAAGGCCGCAGCTATGGCTGAGCCGGTGTTCATATGACTGTCAAAGCAGACTTGAGACATGATGAGGCAATGGCCCTTTTCACTAACTTTGTGTGTGATGAGTCATGGGGTAAAATGGATTTCCCACAGCACGTGGGATCTACCATTTTTTATTTGGGTTCCTTTGTGGTACCTCGTTTGACAATGATCATTGGCTTGTCTTTTTCTTCTCTTCCTCTTGAAAGGTTCATTATTCCTTGGGCCACCAAATACTGGTCTGCAGTCGCCAACGTATTCAGGCTGCGTTTCTTAAGGAATACTCTTAACCTGTCGTCGCATCGTATGAAAGACTGCTCCGACACCATCATGTCTCTAAGCGTGCAGTAGGTTTTCGACGTCTTCGCCTGCTCTTGCAACTAGTCGAAGTAACCACAAAGGCTTCCCACAAACTGTCGGGCTGTATAACCATTCTCGGGTCGGGCATCCCGAAACTTGACGCGGTATCTATTTTCTGGGTAGTGAAATTGCTGGAGCAGTGTCTGCTTGAGCTTTTTATAGTCTGTTGAATTTTCCGATTCCTCGGTTGGCCATCCTTCGCTTGTGGAGGCCCTCTGAAACCTCTGGATGCACGCTCCAGTAGATCTTTATGCTGATTATAGGGCGGGACAAGCTTACGTGGGCTGCAGATACTCTGACGACCACCTGTACTCCCTGAACAGAACCACGCTTGGTCACTGCACCTCTGCAACTCGACGTCGCTCCTCGAGGAGGGCTCTTTCAGCTTCCAAGCGGAGATATCCAGCTCATGATCCTCCTGTGCTACTCTGCCTGATTCTCGTTCCTTTGCTCCTTGGTCCCATTTCTTTTTGCTAACTGCTCACCAATGTCAACAACGCCTCTCCACTCAGCTGCATCTCCTTCACTAGCTCCAGTAAAGTTAACTTCTCGTCCATTCTCGTCTGGACACACGAACAACGTGAGGTTCTCACATGTAGCGAGAGAGGTTAGTGCTGTCGCGGACGCCAGAAATTGTAATTGTTGATGGATGTTCGTAGCGCTTTCGTGTGCTCGTCACGCTTTCGTCACGCTTTCGTGTTCGTCACGCGTTCGCCTGGTCGAACGTTTCCTCTTCCGCACAAGAAACTGTTTAGGCCCCAAGCTGCCACGCTCCGAATGCTGCGGACCAGGTTTTATATTAGTCTATCAACCCAACCCAAAGCTCTTACATTGACACATTTAACCGGAATGTCGCGATTGTGGCGACCGAAGCAATTTAGATCATATGCTATGGTGGGCGTCCATCCTTACGGGGCCCTCGAGGCATCACCGAACAAGAGTGGTGCTCAGAGCTAGGGAGCTCTGGTCTACTATACCAGCTAAGGGCCGTCCAGAGGGCCCACGACGCGGCGACGAGGCTCGGCCTCCTCGTCCCCACATGGGAGCGGCCCGCGGCGCTGCCGCCGTGAAAAGCTCCGGTGCTCCTCAGGTCTGTCTGTCCGCGGGTTTGTTTTGCTTTATCAAACACGTTTTGGCTCGAAGGTGTGTGCGCTTACTTTGTCAGATAAGTTAGATAATTGTTGTTTAGGGATTGTAGAAGGATTAATCATCCTCCTGGGTTCGAACGCGCGTCTACTATGTGTCGAAAAGATGCCGTTCACGCCTTGAACCCAAAGTTGCCCACAAATTAATGTGGTATAAGATGTGTTTAACTGCGGTAAGGCGGATGCATTAATTGAAAGTGTGTGCACACCCTAATATGCATTAGTGAGCTGTTTAAGCTATTGGCGAAACTAGGAAATTCGCATAAATCTCATCTCGGGTACGTAATGCCAGAATAACCATTCTAACCTATAGTGAATCCAATTTAAGCTTCCTAAAACTATTTAGGTAAAGTCTAATTAGGCTGTTTTATTCAGTGGAACCTAAGTCAGAATAATTAAGTAAAGCCTAGTTCAGGCAGTACCAATGAAGCCAAACGTAAATAATTCAAGCTTTATTAAATTATAACAAATGAGTCACACCTAATTAAGCCGAGACTACCTGTTTCCAAATAAGATATCATACTTGTAATATCTGGGGAGGCAGCACAGCACCTTGTCTGCTAGCCGGCTGTTCTATTATGCTTCCTTCTCCCTCCTTGTCTTCATGCGCCCCTAGGCGAGCGCCCCAGGCACGACGATACACTGGGCCACGACTGCAAGTGTCCGCAACAGTCGAAAGTTTCTCTGGAGGGCGCAGCTGGTTATGTCGCGCTGGGCACTCGGTCTAGCGCGGACTTGGCTTTGACAGCTGCGAAGAGAGCTTCTGGCGGCCGGCACTAACTTTGCCGAGGTGGCTGTCGCAGGGCTCAGCCCCGGCGTGTGGTTGTTTGCAGACACGACGTCGACACCTCGGGTGCGTGGCATGGGCTTTGCTGCGGTGCTCTTTGTACGAATTCGCCCCTCGGCTCCTTGGCTTGCCGAGCTGCCAAAGACACTTGCAGTGGGCGATTGTGATTCTGCTACAGTGATTCTGGGTATTCGCCACGCTGCGACTTGATATGGTGAGTGGCCAGAAATGTTCATGGCACACGGCGCTTACTCTGTCGCCTCACTCTGTTTTCCTCGCATAGTATTGTATGGCCGTTGAGACATGGCCAAAATAAAAGCCGCAGTGCACTGTGGTTGTCATGTCGTCCAGGAAGGATGGATGAGTCCCCGAAGTGGTAGGTGGCGTGACTCCCTTTGTTACTAGTGGGTCCCCTTTGCGGTTCAAACCGGCGCATCCTGAGAGGCCACGTGCTGCAGACTCTTCATGGCTATCCACAGGAGTTGCAGAATGCTTGGTTCGCACAATTTTCTGTTTGCTGACTGGGGCATCGAGACGCTCGGCGTCCTTGAACGAAGTATTTTTCTGCAAAGGCATAATGCCCGTGCAGTCATTGAGCGAAAGTCCATGGCTCCAAGCTAGCAGGGGGCACCTTCCTTGCATAACCAGACACGTCCGGTTCGTGGAGTTGCTGGGTGAACATCTCGTTCGTGGTGTCAGCAGAGAAGGCTGATTCGCGGAGCCGGCGCATCCACATGCTCGAGCACTGACATACATACGGACCCTATTGCTTGTTGCTCTGGATCAAAAGTTCACTCCGCCACTGCCAGCATAAGGACATGATGAAGCCGCCACTAGAAAACACACACAGAAAAGGCAGAAACACAGCGACAGGAGAAGCCGCTTGTCCTGCCGGTGTGTTTCTGCCTTTTCTGTGTGTTTTCTATTGGTGGCTTCATCATGTCCTTAAGTAAATACGAACTAGGCCAGGAAGCAGTCTTGCTAAAACTGCCAGCATTGTTCCAGTTACCTACCCAGAGTCTGAGGCATCCACCGAAGTATAGTACTGGCGGCTGGCGTCTGCCTTAGGGCCGTTCGCGACACTCTATATGTGGATGCGCTGCTGCATGCTCCGGCAGAGTTTTCGTGTCGTGTCTCGCGAGCCTTGTCCATTTTCAAGAGAGTGATGGCATGGTCGTGGGCATGGGGAAGCTGGCCAAAACTCGTGATGAGCTTCGCTCTGTATTCCAGCCAGAATTGCTGCCAGATTCCCTCGTGTCTGTGCCATGCCTCGGCGCCATCCCGAATGTGGTTTAAGGCCACCTGCCATTTTTGATTGTCCGACCAGGCGTAGCAGGTCCTGAGGCTATTTATGGTGTGGATCCTTTCGATAGCGTCGGCCTCGAAACCACGGAACTCCCGGAGCACAGGTGCATTCGGTGATGGTAATGCCGCATGCAATAACCAGGAAGTTGCCATGAGGAAGAACTTGAGTTCCTCTCGACAAAATGGCGCGCATGACGTGGTTCAGGTGGCTGACCGAGGCACTCCATGAGCCAGAGCCGGCGGCCGCGGGGAATACGGCGGCACTTGTCCTCCTCACGGCGACAGAATCAATGTCTGAGGGAGCTTGGCGAGCATCCCTGCGCGACTTGTGTTACCATGTAGTCTTTTACGTAATAAGGTATCACTACCATGGGAAGCGCGAACAGCGTTCCCAGGGAACACGAGCCTGTGCACTGTCGATGGCGCGACACCGGTGTGAGCCTAACCTTCGGAAGCCAAGGAGGCGTGGGCGCTGTCCCCGAAAATAGGGGCCTCCGGCAGAAGGAAGAGTGCGTGCGCCATAGTAGGGGAAACGTGGACGAAGTTGCCTGACTGGAGAACCCGCAGCGTCGATGCCTCTCGAGGACGCCTTCAGCGTGTGTCATTCGTTGACTGCGCAATTATAATGCAGAGAAAGATACAGAGACTTGTCTGCTGGCCGGCTGTTCTATTCTGCTCCCTTCTTCCTCTTTGTCCTCTTCCTGCACTCCTAGCGCGAGGATCCTAGGCACGGCGAGCTCTTATCATATATTACAAGCTCTCCTGGTTCTTGGGCCCTGACACAGCCAGCCAAGTCATGGACAAGAAAACATTGATAGGCAATGTGAGACAGCACATGCATACACGTCCAATGGACAAACAACACAATTACACTTACTCCAATCTTTTTTTAAAGGTCTGACAACTACGTTCACGCAATTAAATGGCGCGACCTGTGCAACGTGGTCACAAGTCAATCGCTACTACTGACAGTGCCGCGCGAATTTTGAAGCCGACGCACGCTGGCAGCAGGAAAGGCACGATGAGCCGTGGGCGAGGCACGAGCAGTTCCTGAGCTGTTTGCTCAGGACACCAAGGTCACGTCATCAGCAAGCGGCTGTGCCCGACTGGATCATGCGTGGCACCGTGAAAACGCCCTCAGGAGTCGGTTGTGCCGGACTTGGCAATAAAGTTCACTTCACTTCACTTCATTCAGTGTCATGGTCACGAGTCCGTAAGTCGTTGGTCTCGGGCACACCACCTGGCACAGGTCCAGCAGCTCGCTCAGGCCCGCTCGCACGCCCACCACGGGGACAGCCTGGAAGACCCGGTCAGGATCATTCGTTTCCTGCAGGCAAACGCCCAGCTCGTCCTGGATGGTCTGATGAGACCAGTTCGATCTGTCTGTTTCCCTGGGTCGAACGTGCTGTTTCTCGCTCGCTGGCTGATCTGCCCTCGGCATTCTGAAGCCCACGCGCCACACGTTCGGCTAGCGCAAGCGTGGGCTCTTCAGCTTATTCGGTCCCACTTCTTTAGCTACTAACATCCTCTTACTACAATGCTAATTAATCCAGTCTTCTTCAGGTAAAGTAAATTAAGGAAGCCTAATTAGGTCCATAGAATCACGTCTAGTGTAAGAAAGCTTAGAATATTTAGGCTAAGTTCAATTAAGCTAAACTAAATAAATCACGCTCAGTTATCCCTAATGAAGTCAAATCTTAGTAAGGTATGACTAATCAATTGAAGATTAATTAGACTACGACTAATGAAGGCAAGTGCAACTACGTTGAGAATAAATAACAATTCAAGGCTAATAAGGTTAATACTAATTACTGGAGGTCTAATTACGGTGTTAATCAGCAGGCGCCGTGCAATCAGCATCGGACGCGACATCCGAAGGTCATGGGTTCGGTTCCCACCGAAGGCAGGTTTGTCTTTTCGTCCACTTCAATTCCTTTCTACTTCCTCCACATTTAAAATACCACAAGTAACTTCCCCTATGCTTTCCTTGGATTCATTGTATGCTTGCTCATAAAGTTGTTTGCAGCAAATAAAGAACGAGCCCTTGACCCCTTCCCTTTCGTTGAACATCTTAGAGTCTCTTGGCATCGTTTTCCCGGGAACTAACCGAACTCTCAGCCCGGCGTCGACGGCGAGCTGCGTTTTGGGCTTCTCTCTGCGCAGCTGTCTGTTGTGCCCGACGTCACCTCGCTGCAGCCGCGCGCGTGACTCTGCGATTCGCTTCTTCAGCAGCGGTCCGCACCTTACGAGGAGGAGCCATCAGCTATAACGAAGAGCCAAGTCAAGTTGCTGTCGGGGCTGGGCACGTCGCCTCCCGCAAGTCGCATGGCACGATACGACACGGTAAAGGGCAGCGGTTTGTAATAATGATGATGGTAAAGTTGAAGAAGATTGTTTCATAATGATGATGTTTATGAGGCCTCTGTAATGGGTGCAGAGCTACAAACCATGCAGCCCTGTGTTCTTTGAAATGATTACTCGAACTTGTTATGAAATCCACTTTTCGCGGCGTATATTGGCGTTTTATTGTTCTGCCACGTAACATTACGTTTGTTAATGCGATCCCTCGGCAGACGTTATACCTGTTTAGGTCTTTTAGCGATGATCTTCCAAACACAGGCGTAGCTCAGTGGTAGAATGCTCGACTATCATGCAGAGAGTGTGGGTTCGAATCCACGCAGAGGACAAGTTGGGATAGTCATCGGTCCTGGTTATTTCTTCAAATTGGCTGCGATAGTGGTTACGGACACCGGCGGCGGCGGACAACTACGGCGCAAAAACGATCCTTGTTGTGATGAGCTTACGCTGTAAAAGTCGCGTCATCTCCTCCGTAAAGATGGTTACGTTTTCGTTGGGGTGCTGCACCCGAGTCTCAAGCAGTGATGCGGCTCTTTCCTCCCGCATGACGCTTGAAAAGGTGGGCAGGAAAGCAGCGCGCAAGTCGTCCCAGGTTCGAAGCGTTGATTCACGGTTCTCGAACCAAGTCCTTGCGGCGTCTTTCAAATAGAAATACGCATGCCGCAGCTTATCGTCGGGGTCCCACTTTTTTAGGGGCTGCGACGCGGTCGTAGATGTCCAGCGAGCTTTCCGGGTCCTCGTATGACGATCCGCGGAAGGTAGGTGGCTCTTTGGGCTGGTGGACGACCAAGGTTGCCGGATATCGTGCTTCTGCCATTGTGGGTGCCGGTTTCGTTGCAGCCCTTGTTTTCTTGTCCTTGTCGGGAAGCGGTAGGTGTTCGGGCAGGAGTCCTTGTTGTCTGCGGCTAACTCGAACGACCGGGTTGGCGTCGTCCTCTTGGCGGCTTGGGCTTGGCTCACGGCTGGACGTGGGCGTACGGTACATGGACCGAGAAGCACCTCCACCAAATGTAACGTGTTTGTGACACACGCAGCACTTGAGACGAAGCACACAGGTCTCAATGTGATGTCAGGGGAACTGTTTATTGGGCGAACTTGTGCCCAGCAAAACAAGGCCAATCACAATTCACAGCAACAGCAGCGTGAACAGTCGTCGGCCGACGGAGACTCACAAGCGGCACAGTGCGCCAGCTTTCATACACAGAGCTTAACGTGTTCTCGTATTATCTCTGGAATTCCAGAAGTTACTCAAGTGTGCGCGTCAGCATGCAGAGTTTCAGGAATGGTCCACACTGTTCCCGAAGTGATATGCAAGATATACGCGGCTTGCGTTGGGCATAACAGAAGGTGATAACTGCGCTCGCCGCAAACAACGAAAGCGAGCGCGCGATTAACAAGAAGGTGATAACGGCGTTCACAATACCAACCGCACGTGTCAATACTGGAGCGATACGACAGACTCAAAGTCGGATTCAAGACCTTATCGTCGAAGCGCAAAAGCAAAGGGCAGAAGTAGTTGCCATCGGAGAATGGCAACTAAGAGCGGAGAAAAATTTTGACCAGCTCCGACATGGCCAGAGGTGCATCAGTGTGTCTTTAATCTGGCAGCGGAACTGTCGCAGCTTCGAACGCAGGCAAGCGTTAATGCAACAATACTTGACGCTATTACATGAGAAACCGCTAGCTATAGCCATACAGGATACGGGCAAAGCAGCAAAACCTTCGAGATACCAAGAGTTTTCCAGTAACGAGGGGGATAAATCTCGCGTCCAAACGCTTATTAAGCGGAACATTGTGGCGATTGAGCACGTAGTCAACTCGAGAGAAATTGAGGCATTACTCTTAGAAATTCCTCAGGCAGGAAAGAAGAATCGAGCGTATTCCTCTTAAATTTGTACAGTACACCGCAGCAGAGAAAGGTGAGATTCAGGGCCCTATTTCGCAAAGTGATTGAGGTGGCCGGGACCAACCCCTTGCTAATGGTCGGTGATTTTAATGCAGCACACCCGGAATGGGGTTACGATAAACAGGACCCAAAAGGCAGGCAGCTATGGGAGTAGGCGCGCGAGCTCGGCCTCACCCTACAGACGGACCCTAGTAGTGCGTCCAGGGTGGGTAACAGCGTGTGCGCAGATACCTCCCCTGGTCTGACCTTCTCCAAGAATGTGACAGATCTGAAGTGGACAAATTCGGAGTGCAATTTCGGCAGGGATCATTTCATTTTGGCCTTGATTCTTAAAAAGGGGGTGAATACGCGTTGTGCGCTTCAATCGAGGATCACGGACTGGGACTGAGTCGGAGATAAGCGAGAATAATCTGCCACAGATAAGATCGAAAAAGAGCCAAGCCTGCGTGGAACCTCAGGACAGGCAGCGTAAGCTGGAGGACCGATGTTCTTAGATGATATTTTAAACGCTTGGGGAAACTATTGCAACTAGAGGTCGTAGGTATCCCCTGCGCCATAATTCTCATCATTTCGCCAAGTAGGGAAGTACCCACTACGCCATAATTACTGCGGCATTGTAACGTGCAAATCTGTATAACTGAACATCTTAGAGTCTCTTGGCATCGTTTTCCCGAGAACTAACCGAACTCTCGGCCCGGTGTCGATGGCGAGCTGCGTTTTGGGCTTCTCTCTGCGCAGCTGTGTGTTGTTCCCGACGTCGCCTGGCTGCAACCGCGCGCGTTACTCTGCGATTCGCTTCTTCAGCAGCTGGTGCGCACCTTACGAGGAGGAGCCATCAGCTATAACGAAGAGCCAAGTCAAGTTGCTGTTGGGCCTGGGCACGTCGCCTGTCACATGGCACTTTACGACACGATAAAGGGCAGCGGGTCGTAATAATGATGATGGTAAAGATGAAGAAGATTGTTTCATAATGATGATGCTTATGAGACCTCTGTAATGGGTGTGGAGCTACAAACCGTGTAGCCCTGTGTTCTGAACATATGAACATGGTTTATTTGCAGTAGAAATACAAGATTTCCCTGCAGGAGGCAAGGACTAAAGGCTAGAAGCCTGACGAGGTCGCGACCCCCGAATGAAATGATTCCTCGAACTCGTTATGCAATCCACTTTTCGTGGCGTATATTGGCGTTTTATTGTTCTGCCATGTAACATTACGTTTGTTAATGCGATCACTCGGCGGCAGACGTTATACCTGTTTAGGTCTTTTAGCGATGATTTTCCAAACACAGGCGTAGCTCAGTGGTAGAATGCTCGACTATCATGCAGAGAGTGTGGGTTCGAATCCACGCAGAGGACAAGTTGGAATAGTCCTCGGTCCTGGTTATTTCTTCAAATTGGCAGCGATAGTGGTTACGGACACCGGCGGCGGCGGGGGCGGACAACTACGGCGCAAAAATGACCCATGTTGTGATCTCATAACAGCTTACGCTGTAAAACATAGAAAAGTGGACAATGACCCTCACGCGTCACGTTGAAGAGGCAACTAAGACGCTTGACGGGGATGATGCCCCTGGAATTGCCGATAGCAAACTCCTTCGCATCTGCGAGACGAAACGTTGTATGGAACGCAGACTAAAGCAACAAAAATGGAACTGTAATCTTAAAGGAGGATTGCCAGGCTTCCCAAACTACTTAATAAATATGCAAGAGCCTGTGTTGATCCCTACAAGTGTACACTGCCTAAACTACGTGAGCTACATTTGTTAGTAGTCTAAGTTTGGTTATTGCTATGTATGTCTCTTTTGTTTTTGTCTTATTAAAGTGTGCTATGCTTCTTTTTTTGTTAATACATGCCACTGCTGTATGTACTACACAAAAGTAGCTGCGGGCTGCGTGTCAAGCTGCCTCTACAAAGAGCAGCTTTTACCCGCAGCTTTCCTGTCAGTGAACTGATGAAAATAAAGATTATTATTAATATTATTATTAAATTAAGCGAACAGGGTGCAACAGATCCGATGAGATGGAGGGGGCATGAGCATTGCCAAAACGTGGGGTTTCCTAAGACACCTGTTAAACCCGACCAACTCGAAAACCCAATGGGGAATTACACTGTCAAAAGCCAGGCATGCATTTGAAGGAACAGACGCCAAATCATGAACAAGCTGAGCACCCTGTGCATTGGTGACACTCGCAGTAGCGCCCTCCCGGAGTATAACGAGGCTCCCAATGACGAGCTGGACGCACCCTTCACGGAGGCGCTGGTTAGGGCAGAAATACTGGGATTAAACGCGATATCCGCACCGGGCCCTGTCGGGATCACGAACAAAATTTTAAGAAACCTGGACGAGGCTTCCATCAGTGCTCTGACGGAGTACATGCAAGAAATTTGGACTAAAGGCCTGCTACCCAGCTAGTGAAGTCGGCAGCTGTAATCCTAATCTCAAAGCCACGAAAACCGCTGACAATAGAAAATCTAAGACCTATTTGTCTAACCTCGTGCATAGGGAAACTGATTGAGCGCGTATTCAGACCAGAATGAGAGTCTTGATGGAAGAAAACGACCTGTGGCCACACGAGATAGTCGGCTTCCGACCGGGCTTGAGCACGCAGGACGTGATCCTCCGACTCAAACATGATATAATCGAATCGCGTTGCAGACACGCTAAAGTAATTCTTGGCCTGGACTTGACCAAGGCCTTCGGTAATGTTACCGACGAAGCTATCCTCCGCGGTCTTCACGAAATCGGGATAGGAGCGCGGACATACGGTTACATTAAGGACGTTTTCTCAGACAGAACTGCCTGCTTGAAGTTCCAAAACATAGAATCGCCACCAATTCCTTTAGGGAGCAGGTACCCCTGCTCCCTAAAGGAATTGGCCGCAGAGCTCGATTCTCTCTCCGTTCCTATTCAATGTGGCGATGCGGGGCCTCCCCGATGCTTTGAGATACATAGAGGGACTAAAATTCAGTACATATGCGGATGACATCACCCTCTGCACTAACCAGGGGAGCGATGCGAGCATCTAGGAGCGCCAATATAAACTGCAGAGAGGCCTGGGAAACCCTGCTGCGGAGCGAGCACCCCGCTTCACAACAACAAGCCATCCACCTGGCGGAAGACGACGCGAGGAGTCGAGAGCTCTTCGCCTGCTTCTAATCGCAGAGCTGCCGGCCCCCGTCACCGTGTGCCGGGGACGTGGAATAGCGGACCTCTTTTTCTGGCGGAATAATAAAGTTTCTATCATCATCATCATCATCTAAGCGAGCTCAGTGTTGACAATGTGGGTGACCAGAGAGGCACTTCTTCACACAAAATTCAGCGTGCTGATGTGTGTATCATTAGCATCGGTCATTGAAGTATTCCTGCGGGATGGAGGAACATTAGAAAAAAAAACGTGCCGTGTATTGTTAATTAGGTTGCGGAGATAGCGCTTAACACATATTAGAGGTGTAATTGACATTGAGCCAGCACCACGATCACAACTGCTACTGCATAGGACTTATTTACTCTGTCTACCGTGTGGGAGGAACCACCCTAGCCTACTACTGCTGGTGTGTTTCGTTAGAACATTGGAGGCCCATGTTCGGTGGCCGTCTACCGCTTGGTAGGTTGCCTACAGCGCATTCGTGTGTATGTGTCTCTTATGTCTACTTTCTAATCCCAACCTGCCACAAGTGATATGCCTTCCTTGTCTTAAATGTTTTCTAAAAGTTTGTTGAATGTCTCTCTTAGTCTTCCCTCGATTGACGTGAGTAGTATACGTAATATTCGAGCACCTGTGGCGCATACCCGCATACCGCAAGCTGAGCACTACGGAGGAAAAATAATTCAGTGCGAGCAAAAGCGGAGCACACGAGCGAGACACACAAGGGACAACCTTCACTCAGCACTTGTCCCTTGTGTGCCTCTCTCTCGTGCTTCGTTTTCGTCTGTGCTAAAATATTTTCGTAAGTATGCACCAGCTAGGCCCTCAAAAAGTCTTATTATGAGCACTATGGGTATGAGCCACACGTGATTTCAGTATTTGAGTATATCGAGTTCATCATCATCACCATCATCATCAGCCCATCTAATGTCCACTGCAGCAAGAAGGCCTCTCCCTACCCTTGCCATCCTTGCCTGTCCTGCGCGAGCTGATTCCATTTGGCGCCCGCGAACTTCTTATAGCGCTTTCCATTGGGCGAGCAGGAGCACTTCTAACTGCGCTCAAAGTGCTCTCGCGAGTTGCGGCGCCTTCCAGTGGTCGGGCAGGAGCGGGGGCGTTGTGTTTCATTGGTCGAGGAGGAGCACTTTTTCGGCGCCGAGGTTGCCGAGAGCAGGGGGGATATCGGAGATCGGGTGTTCGCTCGAGAATGCTTTCCGAACACTGACGTCAAAAAGTGGGTGGTCCGCGATAGCTTTGAGCAATGCTTTGAGAATGGGAGGAGCGCGGCCGGCGCGGCCAATGGGGATGCGGCGCGCTCCTCGGATGATGACGTACTCCGTTTGTCGTCTGCTTCTGAAAGCCAAAATGTTTCTCCTGAGAAATTAAGAAATCTGCTCCTTTTAAAAACGGTGCTTTCTTCTTCTCAGACGTAAACACGCTCTTAAGCATCAATATCGTTCTCTGCAGGTTCGCTAAGCGGTGTCGCGGGCGCGAAAAACAAGAAGCGTGCGCGTAAGTGGCGTCATATCTAAATTTCGTGTCGTCGTCTGCTGCTGCCATGTCCTCGCACAAAAACGTGCATCTCGGCCCGCGGGTGCTCAGCGGCAGAGGGAGCTCCTTCTCGCATTTTTGGAGGTGCACCCCAACTGTGAAAGCCCGACAACACTACCGACAGCGCGCTGGAAACTTCCAGGAGCAATTAAAGAACATCAACATGCGTAGCTCTTTTCTCTCCGTCGAAATTCCACGGGCTCTTTGGCACCCGATTTCCGATCTCTTGACCATTCCCTCGCCTGGAGCGTGGGACACCGTTCACCGCGACTCAAGCCTGAAGAAACAACTCCAGGCTATCAGACGAGCAGAGGAGGTGGCGGCGAGGATTTTTTTTTTCCTAAAATAAAGTTGTTCGCTCTCTCGGGATCAAGTTCGGCGCACAGCCAACGTACTGTTCTCTTCGACAGACGAAATTGAGGCCGGAATTCACTTCCTGTCAAATCCTCAAATACATCGCGAACCTCCAGCTGCTCCGCGTCCTATTTCAGCGACGACAATGCGAGGACTCAGCGCCCTAGTGGACCGCCATTTCCCTCTGTGACGCAACATTGCGCAGCCGCAGCCGCCGTTTCAATCCAAGCGGAGCCGCTGCCGCGGCCGCTGTTCGCAAAGCGTTCGTAAATCGTTGGCTGAGCGAGCGGCCTCGGGAATCGTTCTCCGCGTAGCAGACGACACGCTCGGTTTGAAAATGATTGACAGGGAATTGACATCAATTTGACGACACCGAAATCTCGGGACCCCGGAAGGTTCGACGTTCCACAAGTCGGTACAGGTGGCGAAAAAAACCAGCTGCGGCGCCTTCCATCAAGTAGCGCGTAGAGTGGAGCTACTAACCTAGCCCCATATTTTAGTTTGAAATTTTCCTGCTAGGGGCTCTCAATAAGGCCAGAAGGCGTAGGCGTCAAAAACAAAACAAACATGTTGCATCTAAACAGTAATGATGATAGTACATGCAGTGCCATCTCTTGATCGTGTATCTTAGTTTAGGACGCCACCGCCACTTTTATTTTTCGTTGCACTGTCAACGGTACAGTTTCTCTTCTCTAATGTGGTTATAGGTAGGTGTACCGTGGGCACGCCCCGCGGATGACGACAGCGGAGCGGCGCTGGCCAATCGCGTGCGGCGATTCCGAACGCTCTCGCTAAAATGCCATCTCCGATAGCCCCCCAGTTCTTGGTGCAGCGGCGGAGTAAATAGAGCACGGAGGAAGTCACACGAACTTTCTCACGTCACTTCTGGTTTTATGCCCGGAAAACCAGCCCGCGGACAGTGCGAGCGTGCGGCATGTCTCAACAGGTCCGCGAAGCGGGCGCGCGAGCGTGGGAAAAATTTGGTCACATGACGCTTGACATCCCGGGCGCCCTCTCTTTGCTCTGCTCTCGGAGCAGCGTGAATGTTCCATTTGGGAGACGAGAGCACACGCCCCGCTGCCACGTGTGCTGCTCTGGCTGCTCGTTCCCTTTGCTCCGGCTCGCCCAATGGAAAGCGCTATTAATTTCGTCCCCCCTTCTTACTCTCTGCTGCCCCCGGCTGTGCTTACCCTCACTTAGTATCAATTCCGTCGTTCTAACTTAGTTGCATCGGTTTTCTAGCCTTATCATCACATGGCCTTCCCGTGTAAAGTTTTTCTTAATATCGTTCGCTATGTCGGCGACCACCGCTGCTCTCCGACCCACTGGGCTGCCTCCTTCCTATCTCTCAGTGTAACGCCTATAATTTTTCGTTCCATCGCCCGGTGCGCGGTTCTTAACTTCCTCTCTAGCTTCTTTGCAATTCTCCAGGTTTCTGACGCGTAAGTCAGTACTGGCAAGGTGCAGTAGTTATATAGTTTTCAATCATCATTTGCAGTTCGTCGTATCATTGCTAAAGAGTACTATGCGTCTACAAATCTTAAATTAAGCAGATATTCACCGTTAATCCTGAGCCCTGTCTTTTCCCAGTCTAACCTTTTGAAGATTTCTTCCAAACACGCAGTAAATAGCATTGGAGAAATTGTATCTCCTTGTCTGACGCTTTTCTGTATTGGGATTTTCCTGCTTTTCTAGGAGTAGGATGGCCGTAGAACCCTCATAGACGTTGGCTATTGTGTTTACGTACTTCATATATCCCTTGACGACGTAGTGCCGAACTAGGCCAAAGAGCCACATTGATAAAAAAGAGAAATGCAAGCCTATATATAAATGTGCTGGAACGAAAACGAAGGACAGTACACAAAGAAAAAGAGGAATTGCGGACGAGATAGTGCAAGCACAAGTACGTTACATTGCTGTGATCGAGAGTACATCCAACCCGCACATACCAAGTGCCAAAAGCACCTTATTAAATAATCAGTAACACTCATATGTACTGTTTTCGGAGCCTTTTGGTTTTTCTCTTTCTATCATGTCGAGAAGTACACTGAGAACGAGAGGGCAAGTTTACGCAGTTTCCGCTTTAGTTGCTCAACAGCCTTCGGAATAGAAGCTGAAACTTGACCTTGAGCCGATGGACTATCTCTTCAAAAGCCTTCGAAACGCCTGCGTGACACTAATAAGAGACACACTGACCAAGAAATCCACTAATGTATCAGCTTGGGCGAGTTGGTGAATCATCGTGGAATGGAGCACAGAAGGTGCGGTCTGTTCGACATCTTGCCGCAGAGAGTATATAGCACACACGGGAAGGTGTATCAATATCAGAATGTGTGAGCATCACAACAATGTGAAGAAAGCTGACAACGGCCACCTTGATGGGCACTGCCAAGAATGTCATTGCTACCCGGACTCTCGCAATTCCTCCACAATTCATGACAATTCTTGACGGCTAGCAAGGGAAATCACCGAGGCCTACAAAATAGGAACTCAAAAGCTCACGTGCGCTAGTTGTCCTTCCTTGCTGCTGACAGAGAAATGGCGCATCTGTCCGCTAATTGCTCAAAAACCATTGTGGTTTGAGATTGATGTATTTTTTCCGTTTGCTATTTTCTTCACACTTTCTTTGTTCCCACGATCCTTTACCTATATTAGATATGACTTCGCTGCAATGAACTTTCTTAGTAGCAGCTCGTCGTGTCTACTCGTCTGTCATGGTGTTTTTTGCACTTCATGGAACACTGACAGAGACAAATGGGTGTAAGACGCCATTAACGGGCATGGTTGGCTAACCTGATTACAAAGAAAAGAAAGGAAGATAAGAAGAAACTTACCTATAAAGAAACACCATGAACTACAATATTGGGGTATATAAATAAAATATGCATACAGGTACACCTCGATTCCAAGGACTGTAATTTACAACAAAAAACACATACTAGAACACGTACAGGTTAAACAAAACAGTTGCACGTATGTCGTGCAGAGAAGATACCGTGACGAAATAGTCCATGGAAAGAGACAAATGGACGTCTCTTTCCATGGAACTTATAGGTGTCTGTTCCAGCATAGATAGGTGTCAGTGTATAAGGATCATCGCGGTGTGTACACTTGGCGGAAAGAGGGCCTGCATATAGTGAAGGGTCAAGGGCAAATTTGCATTTAATTACATTATGTAACGTACCTAAACAGTATTTCCATGTTCTCACTTAAACTGAGAGGACACCGTTTGCCAACGTCAACTGTGACTAGTTGAGCTGTGTGGTTTGCTGGGCCAGTTGGTATACATTCACGGTGTGAATATAAGGCAACGATGCGAGCACAAAAGACGGAAGCACAGGACAAAAGCTAGAGGCTTGTGTCCTACGCGCTCCTCTGATCTTGTGCACACGTCACTACCTGTGGGAATCTTCACACAATCAACTGTGACAATAAGTCCGAACTATTGAATTTAGTATATATAAAACAAATACACTTTTCTCTGTCTTTTCCGCAACTTGTTAATAATGAGTTTTTGGTAAAGTCAGTTTTTAGTAAACATATTCAAGCTTTGCATTTTAGGGCTGTGTTTGCTTGTCAATCAACTTGACCAATTGATGTAATAAACCAATTTCATTGGCCGAATGAGGGCCGGATCAGCGAAAGCTCATAGTATGCACATGACGGGAAATCTGGGCTAGCTGGCGATAGTTCATTTCTGACCAGATTACGGCGCAAAAGGGACGAGGATGCAGATGAAAGAAGGTGACAATGGAAGTGCTGTGTTGTCACCTTCTTTTCTCTTTGCCCTCATCCCTTTTGTGCTGTAAGCTGGTGAAAAACTGATATGTAATGTACAAAGTGACGACCTTATGGGGAAACTCAGTAGGGAAAGAATTTAATAGGCAACCTTAAAGTCAAGGAAACAAATCCCACTGCTGGTGCCACTGGTTGGCGCGAACTGCGATGAGTGCGCCTTGGAAAACAGTGCTGACTAAGGCTCGGCGACGGATGCTGAGACTGGAATGAACATCAGCAATCTGCAGTCAGAGCTTCTTTAGGTCCATGTCCCTGTTATGGCTCAGCAAACCTTGTCTCCAAGACTGCATGGACAAGCATAATTGGACTGGTATAGCGCATTATGGAACACGAGAAACGGCCAAACAGACCACAAGAGGACAGAGCGCTCTGTCCTCTTGTGGTCTGTTTGGCCGTTTCTCGTGTTCCATAATGCGCTATACCAGTCCAAGTACGACGAACCAACTCGCCCAATCTTCAACACTGTTGGACAAGCATAAACTTTAGGACAAGCATTTATTTCCAGCCTTGGCTTCTGATTTGACAATGTAGCTGGTTTCCTGTTCATGCGAGTTGAAATGAGCCGCACAGAGAATAAGCATCTCAATTCACAGCACAGCTTCAGACAATGACGTGAAAAACCTTGTATTATTTATTACAGGAAAGAGCAGTGCGAGTACACATGCATTGCTCACAGCAGCTGTTGCAGAACTCCTGCGATTCTTTAACGCGCCAAAGCAGTAGAACTTCTATGTTTCTAAGACAGTGCTGTCACACATCTGATAACATAATGCTCAGTGAATTCGAACATTTATAAATAATAGAGCACAAAACAAAATCATACTCAAAACTATCAGTAATTTCTTGACAGCATATTTAAATGCACAAGCTGAGAACACATGGAAAGCATGCCAGACTGACCAGCAGAAAGAAGGAAAATGGTGAAAGTGAAGACCCAGCCGATGCTGATCATTTGCGGCAGCCCTGTCTTAAATTGTGTCTTAAGTCAATGCACAAACTTGAAAGAAACAAATCATTCCCACTTTAACAGCAATAACGTGGCCTTTTCTTGAGACAGGAACCTGGGGCAGACATTTCAGCTCCAGCAGAACAGCAACTAGCCTTTCGGGACAAGAAAATGACAAATTAGCTATACCAACTTGGCATGCCTCAATAGGTTTACTTTCAGGTAAACATGTATTAGACATTAGGTTTAGCAACACATCGGAAGCATTTTTTAAGACAGTTTACAACGATTACATACACTTCCTATGGCCACAAAGAAAGAGAGAGAGAGAGCAGAGAAAAATGCATTTTTTTAGGCAAGAATGAGCAAGCGCACCCAGGTAAGAAAGTGAATATCACACACACTGCACAAGCTCATGTGCTTGTGCTCAGGACCTCACGCTGTTTAATGTTACATTATCTGTCCGAGGCAGACAGTGAGCGCTAGCATAATAGTGATGCTATTGAATGCACATATGCATCTAAGCAACAACTTACACCAAAGTCACATGTGTGCTTTGGATTGTAATCGAGACCTGTCCAAATTTGTGCAAATCGACAGTGGCGTACAAATTCAATTGCGGCTGTCCCACCTGTGCTAATCTGTGACCGGGCTTTGAGGTTGATGGTTAGATCAAAAGCGTTGCAGGTTGGGTAAGTTGGTATGTCATGATTAGTGAGCGTGTAGCGCTGTTCAGGACGAGCGAAGACAGAGAAGACAGGGATAAACAAGAGCACAAGGCAACACGTTTAGCGCTCAACCTGTCGCCTTGACAAAAGCTGATGGTTAGCTTCCGCACTATGACCTGTACTGCACGAGAGCGCAAATCTTTACCACGGTTTGTATTGTGCACAAACTACACGGGCTGTTTTACGAATTGAAATTTGCATATAGGGCAACGGGCGCGCTCGCTCTCAGCTGCGCATAGTCTTAGCCGCAACGTTACTTCAACGTTGTAAACATAGGAGCACAAAGTTTCAACGCACTTTTTGAATAAATGTTCTCGCATCATTTTTGCCACTGTGAATGCCCACTAGCCTTTGGGAATAGTGCACACAGCTCGGAATGCCATGCAAGCGACACAAATAAAGTGACAGTGAACTTACCGTATGGAGAAAAGTTACCACCGAGCGCGCGTTGAGCACCTAGCACGACGTCCGTCAAGCGAGAGCTTTCGGGAGCATCCGCCGGTGCACGATGATTTGAACAAATGACAACCTCGTCGCCGCACAGAGTCCCGTTAATTAAAATCACACATTCCGTACCACCGACGCTGAAACATGGCATGGCACAACAAAGAACGCACCGAGAGTCGAGCTATGCACATGCGGCGCTGGGTGACCATACAGCGCTTCTTTTCTTCCCGTACGACACGTCACTTTCGGTTTAACGTGTTCTTGCTCCACTGGTGAGGACGCATTATGATATGGTTATGCCACATTAACAGCATTTACAAGAACTAACCGCCTGTGATGAAGCGGTAGAGGTAGAACACCGCGACATTCCCTCGTGAAAGGATGGATGGATGGATGCTATGAGCATCCCCTTTGTAGCGGGGCGATGACATGTGCGCCACCAGGCTCGTAAGAAGATTTAAGAACTTTTTTTTTCTCTCTCTCTTTAAATTTTCCTCATGCCTTTTAAATTTACTTCAACCAAATCGATCATACTATAGAAAAAAACGGAAATTCATAGCCCAGTTCCCTGCCCCTTACGGCAGAAAGTCCTTATTTTTCTCTATAATTATTTTTGTCCGTTCTCTCTAGTTTTCTGCCACCAGTATTCTAAACGTCTCTTACTTATTTCAATCGCGGCTATGTTCAGCTTCCCGTTGTTCGCCCTACAACCCAAGGCTTCCTGTAGGGTGGTGCCCAAACGTACACATGGGTGGATATTTCCGCATTCATCATCATCATCATCATCATTTATTAACCCTTAAAGGCCCCTGCTGGGGTATTACATAAGGGGGGAGCATACATAAGAGAAAAGGAAACGTTCAGACAGTCAATAATTAAGCAAATACAATAAAAGTAACAATTACAAAGGAACAAGGTGAAATTCCAAAACAATCAAAATACACAGGAAGAATAATGCGCCCGAAACAAAACAACAAAAAACTCAGAATACGTTACGCATCAGCACTCAATAAATTAGTTAGTACGTTTCGAAATTTGATGGGGTCATGTTGGGTTACAACAAGATCTGGTGCAATGGCTAATGGCAAGAAAGAGTTGTTGAAGGAATTAGTAGAGCCGTGGATTCGTTGAATACTGAGGGAGTTTGACAGGCGGCGTGAAGTGCGGTTTGGCGGAGAAAGAAGCAGGTCACGTAGGTGTGGGAAGTTGTAATAGAGCTTGTGAAACAGGCATAAGCGAGAGATTTTTCTGCGAAGTGCTAACGATTTGATGTCCAAGGATGATTTAATGTTTGTGACACTTAGCCGATGGTCATACTGGGATGTAATAAACCGGGCTGCGCGGTTTTGGACGGCTTCAAGTAGGTCAACAAGGTACGCTTGATGTGGATGCCATATTGCGGATGCGAATTCCAGTTTGGTGCGAATAAATGTATCATATGCTAGTTTGCGGATCACAGGTGGTGATGATGATAGTGATCGTCTAATGAATCCCAGGGATTTGTTAGTGGCGGCTACCAGATTATGAATATGTTCCGACCATGTAAGCTTGCTTGTGATGGTAACCCCGAGGTACCTGTATGATTGAACCAGCTCAATAGGAAGAGAATGCAAAGAGTAGGAGTATGATATGAGAGAGTGTTTCCGCGATACGTGCATGGACTTAGATTTTTTAACGTTTAGTTGCATGAGCCACTGAGTGCACCATTTTTCAATTGTAGCGAGGTCACGTTGTAAGAGCATCTGATCGTTATGTGAGCTTACACGGCGGTACAGGACGCAATCATCGGCAAAAAGCCGGATTGATGATGAAATACCGGTGGGCAGGTCATTAATGAAAATTAAAAACAAAAGGGGTCCGAGGACTGAACCTTGCGGTACTCCTGATAATACTTCAGTGACTGTAGAGTGACGGTTCCCGATCACTGTGAACTGCGATCTACCAATTAGAAAACAACGGATCCATGACGTGATTAGTGGATGGATGCATAGGCTAGTTACTTTGAGCATTAGCCGTTGATGAGGTACGCGGTCGAAGGCTTTTGAAAAATCTAGGTAAATTACGTCTGTTTGGAGGAGAGAATCAAGGTTTAAATGGAGGTCGGTGGTGAATTCGAATAGTTGAGTTTCTCATGACCGTCCTGGGCGGAAGCCATGCTGATTACTGAAAAAATAGGAGTTAGCTTCAAGATGAGAGGCAACATGAGAGTAGATAATGTGTTCAAGAAGTTTGCAGGCGATACAAGTGAGTGATATCGGGCGATAATTGGAAGGATCAGTTCTGACACCGCTTTTAAATACCGGGACAACCTTGCTTAACTTCCAGTCGTTCGGAATTGCACTGGTTGTTATGGACTGCGAAAATATTATCTGTAAAAATTTACTACTGATCACTTTAGTGCTTTTCACGACCTTAGCGGGGATGTTATCCGGACCGGGAGCACTGGATACCTTGATTTTGTCAATCAAGGCCGAGATGCCCTCAGATGTGACATCAATTGAAGGCATGCGGGGGAAGTTGTAGTCAGGAAGCGCACCGCTGGTTAGGTCGGGCTCTTGGGTGAAAACAGAAGAAAAATAAGAATTCATAACATCGGATCTATGTTCGGTGGGGACGGGTGATCCGTCAGGATATGACAGAGCTATACTGTGAGAGGCGCTGTTGTTGGTAGGTAGGAGTTTCCAAAATTTTTGTGGGTTTTCATGAAGGATACCAAGGAGATCAACATGGAAAAATTTTTTCTTTGATTGCCGTAACAAATTATTATACTCTCGGAGGCATGCAAAATACTTTTCCCACTTGGAATTACAGTTCGAGAGTTTAGCCGCCCGAAAAAGGCGCTTCTTTTTGTTATCAAGTTTCCTAAGTGGGTTGGTGAACCATGGTTTGTCGGCGTCGCCCCGAATACGGACAAGTGGCACATATTTGTCAACAAGATACAGTATTTTTTGTTTATAAAGTAGCCAGTTGCTCTCAACACTTCGCATGGAAGCGAACTCCTCAAAGTGCACAAAGAAAGTATCTAATTCCTGATTGATTTTCGAGAAGTCTGCCTTTTTGTAATTTCGGATATATTTAGTTGAAGCCCGACTAGTGGGTACCTGAAAAGTTAGGTCAAATAACACCATCCTGTGGTCACTTAGGCCATCAATACACATTACCGATTTAACAGCGTCGGGATTGGAAACCAAAACTAAATCAAGAATGTTAGCACCGCGAGTCGGCGTAGATACCATTTGTGTGAAGTTAAAGGTTAGAATAAGGTCAAGAAATTCCCTAGATTGATGAGACGATGCAGTCATTTTATCCCAGTTAATGTCGGGAAGGCTAAAATCACCGCAGAGGATGAAATTACTTTTGGGAAATTTAGCAAATAAGTGCAAGAGCAAGTTGTGCAAGTCCTCGACAAAAGATCTATCGCAGCCAGGCGCACGGTAGCATGCGATAATAATGCATGAGCAAAAACGAAAGGACACCTTAACACAAAGTATTTCTTGCTCGTTGTTGGTTGGTATAGCGGATGAAGATATATTAGATTTAATCAGTAAAAGGACACCACCCCCTCGGCGTCCAACCCTGTCTAATCTGTATGCGTTAAACGCATCAGACAAAAGTTCGCGCGTGTCTATATCAGCAGTAAGCCATGACTCGGTAAATATTGCAATATCGGCGGAGCAGTCATCAAGAACGGCTTCTATTAAGTCTTTTTTAGGAAGGTAGCTTCGTACATTTCCTAGAAGGAACGAAATACTATCGTATACAGGGACTTTAGGCTGGGGTGATTGTGGCTGTGCAGCATCGCAGGATAACGGCGAACAGGTTCGCGGTGAACGCTATGACTTTAGTTCTCTCACAGTATCAGTCGCGGAATCGTAGATAAATAATTTGTTGTTCATCGACAGCTTGTCAAAGCGAATTTTAAAGGAAGTGGAACGTGCCTCTGGTGCATGCGCAAAAAGTTTCTGGCGGGCTATTCTGACACGTGCCGAGTAATCTTCGCGAACTGAAAAGGGTGTATCCCTCAACTTTGCCGTTGCAGAAAGAATTGAAGTTTTGTCTTTAAACCTGGAAAACTTGGCAATTATAGGACGGTTCTTTCCAACCTGAAAGCGTCCCAGTCTGTGCGCTCTTTCAACATCGCTGCTGTTAATCGTAATGGCTAGCTTAGTGGCACAGAATGAGACAACTTGCGACTCAGATTGCGTCCAGCTCTCCCCGTTCACATCCGGAAGACCAAAAAATAACAGGTTAGATCGGCGCAGACGGTTTTCGGAGTCATCACACTTCTCGGCTAAGGCTTTGACTTCGGCATTAAGCTTGGCGATTTCAGCGTTAGGGGAAGAAAAAACTGATTCTGAGACGGCGTGGACGTTACTTTCAGCTCGTTTTTCTAAAGCATCAACACGAGTTGAAAGACTGTTGACTAAGAGCTCAATATTACTCTGGGCTGCACGAATCAAGGTTACCTCAGATAGCAAGGTGCCCTGCGATGCTTCAAGTCGCGACAAGGTATTAGATATGGATTCAAGGGAGGGCGCGGTGGTTTGCTTCGGACCGGGATTAAGTTCGACGTCTCCAGACATGATGAGCGTTAGAGTCACGACAACAGCTCTTGTATACAGAGAATAAGCAAGTTTACATATATGTCGACAAAAATCACGCATTCCAGGGGGGCACGATACCGCAAGCAAGAATGGGTTGCTGCAGCGAATTGAGGCAGCATGAGGTAGGTAACTAACCTGCGTCAAGAAAGGGACCGTCATGACTGCTGCCTGTGCGGTAGCGTGCCCCGATTGGTAACGGAAGGGAGGCGAGCTTAATAGTCCTGAGTCGTTATCCGCCCACAAAGTAGCTCCAGGTGGCCAGATCATAGCATCAGTCACGGCGGGAATCAGCGGCCATGCAGCGGCAGCCGTCTTCGGTTTGCAGAAAACTTGGCCAGGGGCGGCGAAACGATGATGTGCAGTTCCCTCGATGCTTGCAAAGTAGGCGGGAAGACTCCGCAAGACCAACACAAGGTAGGCCTGCGTCAAGAAAGGGACCGTCATGACTGCTGCCTGTGCGGTAGCGTGCCCCGACTGGTAACGGAAGGGAGGCGAGCTTAATAGTCCTGAGTCGTTATCCGCCCACAAAGTAGCTCCAGGTGGCCAGATCATAGCATCAGTCACGGCGGGAAGCAGCGGCCATGCAGCGGCAGCCGTCTTCGGTTTGCAGAAAACTTGGCCAGGGGCGGCGAAACGATGATGTGCAGTTCCCTCGATGCTTGCAAAGTAGGCGGGAAGACTCCGCAAGACCAACACAAGGTAGGCCTGCGTCAAGAAAGGGACCGTCATGACTGCTGCCTGTGCGGTAGCGTGCCCCCAATCAGAACATCAGAACATGCTCCGTCGTTTCCCTATCTTCCTCACAGAATGTGCATTTTTCTTCTTTACTGAATTTCACTTTATAAATACGAGTTCTAAGGCAGCCCGATCTCGCTTCAAACAATAAAGCGCTTCCTCTTGAATTATCATAAAATGCCTCCCTCTTTATTTCGTTTTTGCCCTCTCGGTAGTTATTCAGAGTCGGCTCTTTTTCCATCGCTGCCCTCCAGTAAATCTCCTCCGCCTCTCTGACTTTTCCCTTTACGCTCTTTGTTGTCAGTTTCTTAGAGCCGTATATTTACTGGTGAGCCTCCTAGTTCTCTTTTTCCACTGCGTGTCAACGCTCTTTCTATATAAAAAGCGGAACACCTTCACTGCCCACCTACTCTCTTTCATATTCCTTAGCCTTTCTTCAAACCTTATTATGCTCTGCGCTTCCCTTGCCTCAAAACTCGCCCATCCCATATCGCCCTTTACAGCCTCGTTTGTCGTTTTCCCGTGAGCACCCAACGCGAGGCGTCCCACAGTTCTTTGATTCACATCCATTCCTGATTGTATCTCTGGCCTCATGCACACCACTGAGTTCCCAAATGTAAGCCCCGGTACCATTACCCCTTTCCACAGACCCCTAAGCACGTCGTACCTATTGTGTCCCCATAACGCTCTGTGCTTCATTATTGCTGCATTCCTTTTTTCCCTTTGCTGCCAAGGCTTTTTCGTGTACCTTCATGTATATATCACCCTCATTAACCCCTACGCCAAGGTACTTGTACTCGCTTACTCTCGGTATTTCTTGGCCCTGTATGGATACCGCCTTGTCGTTGGGATCATTGAATACCATCAATCCGTATTTTGTTACACTAAATCCTAGTCCTAGAGCCTCGCCTTCCTTCCCGCATATAGTCACCAGCCGTTGTATATCGTCTTGACTGTCCGCGAATAAGACAATATCATCAGCATAAAATAAACCCGGAAGCATCTGCTCAATCATCACGCCGCCCTGTTTGTGTGACAGATTAAAACCAATGTTGCTCTCTCCTAGCGCTTTTTCCATTCTAACCATGTACAGCATGAATAACAGCGGCGACAAAGGACATCCCTGTCTCAGCCCCTTGTTAATATCAACGTTCTTTCTGCTACTGATTCCTTCCCATTCTATGCAAACTGTATTTTCTCGATATATTTCCCTCAAAAGCTGTACACAATCGTCGCCTATGCCCATTCCTTCCAAAATTTCCCACAATATTTCCTGATTAACATTGTCATACGCCCCAGTGATGTCTAGAAAAGCCACATACAACGGCCTCCTTTCTATTTTAGATATTTCTATACACTGAGTAAGAACAAATAGGTTATCGTCTAAACGCCTGTCTACTCGAAATCCATTCTGAAGTTCTCCCAAAATATTGTTACGTTCTGCCCAGGCTTCTATTTTTAATTTTACTGCTTGCATAGCCATCCTGTATAGTACCGATGTAATGGTTAGCGGTCTATACGAGCGAATGTTGTTCTTTTCCTCCTTGCCTTTATAGATTAAGTTCATTCTGCTTTTTCGCCAACTCTCCTGTATTTGCCTCTTCTGTAAGCATTTTTCTACGGCTTTCAATAGTGCTTCTTTAGTGTTCTGTCCTAATTCGTTAATGAGGCTAACGGGGACCCCATCTAAACCCAGAGCTGTGTGCTTTGGAATTTTTCCTTCGGCCTTTTTCCAGCTGAAATTCTCAAGTTCTAGCTCTTCCTTAGTTTCGCTCACCGTCGTGGTTTTATCCACTGGAGGAATCTCTTGGACGATCTTTTTAAACGAACCGGATGTTACCTTCTGGATGTAACTCAACGCTTCGTACCCTTCCAAGTGATTTCCTCTTTCATCAACAATATGCTGTTGCAATGTGGCAGACTTTTTACCTAGCGCTTTTATGTGATTCCAAAATATCCTAGGCGCGCCCTTCCTTTTGTCATTAATATCTGTCACCCAGCGTTCGCTTTCACCTTTAATTTTTGCCTCGACCAATTTCTGCACAATAGATTTTTTCTCTAAATATATTTCCCATCTTTCCGCGACTTCGACTTGCGGCCACTTCTCCCTTTTTGCCTGCCTGTGCTCCCTTGATGCTTTACGTCGCTTTTCGATCGCTTCCCGGATTTCCTTGTTCCACCATCTTTTTGGCGTTCTCTTTCCTTTCCAGCAAACAGTTTTCTTCTCTTTACTTATTTCTTTCGTCATTGCATGAACTAGCTCATTATACCCCCAGTCCTTGCCTCGTATTTTGCCGACTTCTGCCTCTAATCTTGCGGCTATATTTTTTATTTGTTTGTCATTTAAATACGAGCTGCCAAACTTCGACTCTACGGTATTATTTCCAGTTTTATATCCCAGTTGTAACGTTATGCGTTTATAATCACTACCCAAGCTGTTCATCCCGTCCTCGTCTATTCTCATTTCTCTCAGTTTTTCATAGATTCCTTATGTCCTAAGACAATAATCAATGTTCGATTGTCTGTTTCTGACCTCCCACGTGATCTGTCCATCACACTTGGGTCCTGTGTTAACTATCACATGACTATGGTGCTCGCAAAGATGGAGCAATAACCTCCCATTGGTGTCTGTATATCCGTCAAGGTCGTGGATGTGGGCATTCATATCCCATAGGAGGATGATTTCGGCCCCATGACCAAATTCTTTAATATCGGTGTTTATGCAATGCTTTATCTCCAGATTCTTTTCCTTACAGTTATTTCCCGTCCACTTGTAAGCTACACCTAGCCACGTTTTCTTTCCACCTACCATGCCCGAAAGCCAGAGGTGCTCTGAACACGTTTGTTTTACTCTCTCCCATTTTGCTCCGCTATGAATAACCATTCCAACACCCCCACCTTTTCTTTCTGATATGATCCTGTTGCACCCTTCCCAAATGTTATTGTCAATATGTGGTGGCTCTTCCAGGTCTCTAAGGTGTGTTTCTGTAACCGCATAAACGCCTATCTTTTCTTTGTTTAACGGTTCCTCAATCTCTAACCATTTTGCCTTTTTTCTGCCACCCTGCATGTTTATGTAACTAATTGCTACACGTGCCTTCGCTCTTTTCTTCCTTTTACCTCTTTTCTGGCATTTCTCAGTGCTACCTGCCCGAAAATCCCCCTGCTTGTTTCCTTTGTTCCTTGCTACCCCGGACTCCGAAGGGCCCGCGTGCCCCCCCCCAAAAGAGCTACTGCACGTCCTGCAAGCCGCCGAAAGGCACGACGAGTGGTGCACCACCTAGCGTTTCAGCTTGTCATCACGGAGGCTATATTTTTAGTTCAACGAAGCCACAAATAGTTTTTGAAAATCAGTTTCTCTCTCTAGCGGATCACAGTGTTCCTACACTTATTATGACACACTATTTATTGCTTACTTGCGTCATGATGACACCATGTACGGGAAAAAAAGTGTAAAATTTAGCATACTGTTTGTTATTGCCTCAGAGATTGCAGCCACATCTGTGTGTTGCGGCCTCGCTTTGTCATCACGCTTCTCATCGTTGAACGGTTTCAAATACAGTTTCTTGCTTGTAGTAGCCTTCGTTTTTCTCACAAACGTTGCAATATGTTCGCAGGCTTTAAAGCAGAGCCAGTTTGAGCCGTTATGTGCGGATGAACTGCGAATAAGCGGATGAACTGCGAATAAATACGTTGCACAGGCGCATGAACTACGCACCTGACGTTCTTCTTTTTCTCGTTTGTTTCTACTTCGTTTTGTAAATATTCGGCATGTACGTTTTACTCATGCTTCCTCTGGAATTATCGTGTTTCGCACAATTGCCAAAGCACGTAATGAACTTAACGGAGAGGAACGTGCTTGATCCTTGATACGCGCACGCTTGGGTGCTCTTTCATATGATGCTGTTGTTATTATGTGGGGTTTTTACGTCCCAATATGATGCTCTAAGAGGAACAATAACATACAACCACGGTGCATGAATCAACGAAAGATTATCGGAAGATATTGGCTTAATTTGTCTAAAGTCATCCGAACATTGGGGCACCTGATACCGAATTATGCACGCACAATGCGGCCTCAGTTGCATCATTTCTCGTACTTAAAAGAGCTGTTTCTGTGCGGCCTTAATGTAGGTGACAACACGTACTGATAAATACGGACGTCACATTGATCCATTGTCCGCGTGCATTTTCATGTGAATGTCGGATCATTTAGACTATATATTTTCAATGCAGAGTTCTCATATATCTGCGTTGTTTACATCGACACGTATACGCACGTTCGCTGAGCGCTGGCAGCAAATGCAAAATATATTCATTGACTTGTGATGCATTACTAGAGCCACACAGCACGCTTATGCGCGACCAACTGCTGCAATCGATGCGACACGTGTTACATACGGCGCATGCCAGTGCATCAAGTATAAGAGATAATTGCCCCATAGAATTGTTGAAAATGCTGTGGTGCCCGTCCCTACTGTGCAGATCGCGGAGCACAAGGCAGGTTTTGCTGTCCATGGGCACAGTTTGCGTGTTTAGCAAGGTGCCTTTGTACTGTTAGATGAAGTGTTTTCCCCAATACTACAATATCGTACGCTGGTAAACAGACACGTTCGAGCCAGCAAGAAATTTGTTTACGTTACGTACTGCATATGCTATAGTCAGCGTAGGCACCAGAGCTACGGTAACTCGAAAGTAAATGTCCAGACGTAACGACAAACAGATGATAAGGTTGCTTGCTCGTCATGTTCGCGATGAGCATTTTAGTGCGACTATTTTGCCAGCGTTGCTTCGCCCGGCCCTGCGCCTTCGGTGCTTCGCTGTGGCCAGAGAGTACGAATGCGGTTCTTTTTGAAGAGAGCATCATACGGTTCCTTCCTAGCAGCGAAGTTAAAGTAAAAAAAAAGAAACACGAAGAAAAGAAATAATGCCGCGGTTTGAACCAGCCCCAATCCCACCAATGTGGTGTCGTATCGAGCTGCAGCCACTACGTCCACGCATATAGTATAATGTTTACATTACGTAGACTACATGCATCTCTCTATTGTTGTGCTGGTGTCCACGGTGGTGGTTGGTGTACATAGCGGTGTATAATTTTGTTAACATATACGGCGCTGTACACTGCCGCAGATATCACTCGGTCGAAATGTGACGCTCTACGACCGACTGCACCCGGCAGAATTGAGAACCGCGATGAGAGCGACTACGTACGTGTACATGTCACTCGAGTGATTGCTCGATCTTCAAATCATTCAGATGACTCATTTTTCAACTATCTGTAGCCGAGATGTGATATTTAAAGAGTTATCTGCCGCCGGGAGTCACGAACACGATCAACTGCTCCCGCGGCCAAGCGATCGGTCACTGGAGTGGGCTGAATTCGGCACTCACCAAGCATCGCAAGAAAACTCGCATTCAACTCGATGATGTTATATACGAGCCGATGCGCAGCAAAAATTGCAGGACGATTCTTTAAAATCACGTTTCGGCTCTTCGGTAACAGGACGACGCAAATACGTACGTGTGAATACGATCGGGATACCCTTCTCGATCGCCACTTTTGCTCGGTATGGAACCTGCGGACTACGGCACACAAGCACGCTGTCCAGCGCGTTGCCGCAAGTTCGGTGTGACGAAGGTAAATTTCACTGAGATATAGTTGGTTTGCAACACGCACATTAAGAAGAGCCATGCATGTTTGCGTGGCTTTTCCCGTGGCTGTCTGATTAGTCCTAACTCCGGCATTCAAGATCCTGACCGTATGGGCAGACCACGCGGTATCCTAATTGTAAAGGCAGGCCGCAATCAAGAATCTTAACCGTACGGGCAGACCGCAGTGAAGTATCCTAATTGTAAGTGCAGGCCCAAATCAAGAACCCTAACCGTGTGGGCAGACCACAGTCAAGCATCCTATTTGTGAGGGCAGGCGTCGGTCAAGAATCCTATTTGTGGATAACGTGAAAAGAAGAAGAAGACGTCCCCGAGCGGCCGCTCCTTCTTTGGTGAGCTGATATTTTTTCTTGTTTTCGACGTTTCTGGCCTGTTTTGAGACTTTCTATTGCCGACCGAAGATAACTAGCATCCTGTGGGAACGTATGTGCTGAAGACCGAGCTCGTTGTCGTGTAGATTTGCTGCGCAATCCAGCGCATCGGCACTACAATGGCGGTAGGCAGCAAAGAACGCCGGCACGAGCCATATGACAGACAGCGCGTTCTCAGGCACATGAGTGCCGCAGACTCGGCCCAGCATTCAGATGTGCCTCAGCAGGCGACTAATGTTCTTAAACCGGCGACGCTAGTCCTCAACGCCACTGCGAACGGCAGTGCACCTTCGGCGAACATGGATGACGCAGGCGAAAGCGAAGCCAAGAAACTCCGCGTTGACGAAGACAAGACATCCACTTATGACCTAAGCGAAGGCGAAGACATCAACTGTGATGAGACGCCGTTTACTTTAGTGTCCTGTAAAAAGAAGAGACCTGAAGGAATCCCAGTTGTTTTTCGCCCATCAGAGGAAGGCTCAAATTTCTGGCAAGTTAACCTCAACCGCGCTGCATCAGAAATTGTTTCCGCGGCGAAGGAAAAGGTGCAGTCTTTTCGCGTGAACAGAGATGGAAGATTCTCTGTCAACGTTGCTTCATTGTCATCAGCAAGACATCTTCTGTCGATGAGCGAAGTGGCTGGCTTGGGAGTCAAGACGTCTATTCCTGCATCTTATAGAAGGAACGTCGGCAAGATACGCCATGTGCCAGTTCAGTACACAGAACAACAGCTGGTTGATTTCCTCAAGGAATTTGGAGTGACATCTGCACGCCGTCAGGCGAGATTTAATCGTCAAGAAGATGGGTCGGTAGTATCTCACCCCCTGAGAGGGGGGTGAGATACTACCGACCTGTCAAAGATTTGGCCATTTAGCGAAGAACTGCCACAGCCCACGTCGCTGCAAGATTTGTTCAGAGGACCACAAACACTCGGAGTGCAAGTCGGTACGTCAACCAAAGTGTGCAAACTGTGGTGGAAACCACGCAGCTTCGTACTCCGGGTGCCCGCAGAACATAGCTGCCTCGAAGCTGCGTAGACACGAGCTGATTTACGGGAGACTGCCTCCACATTATGCGCCATCACCCAACCCTGACACCGTAAGATACGCGCCTTCTATCTCCAACCAAGAGCAGGAGCAAACAGACAAACGCAGTTATTCGGCAACTTTAAAGCGACCTGGTCGTCAAGGTCCCAGCACCGAGTGTCACGATCAGTCTACAGGGAATGCGGCCCGTTGTGCCCAGACACTACATGAGTCTGGCCGCGCCGCTCAGCAGCAACCTGTTCCATTGTACCAGCAACCTCATCTGACTCCATATCAGCGACGTCAGCATTCGCCCCAGCGACACCAGTCATCTCAGCGACCACCTCAAGCAGCACTTCGACAACCTGCTACTACGGCGCCTGGAGCTTCAGCGTCGACAAGTGATTACGCGCCCGTACCCATGGCTCATGTGCTCCTGCCCATGCTTTTCACAGCTCTCCGTGCAATCCTCAGCGCCATTCCACAAGCAAACAACCTGCCAGAGGTAAAAGCACTGCTGTCTATGGAGTCATTGGTGATTCCACAACCACCATCAGAGTCACGACAGGTTTACAATGAGTAGTCGCTATGATAATGTATTCATATTTCAGTGGAATGCTAATAGCATTCGAAACAAGTCAGCTGACTTTCCCAAACTACTCGCTCAGCATAGCTTTCCTGTACTATGTATACAGGAGGCAGGCGTAGGAGACGACTTCCGTCTTTCAAGTTATGTTATTTATAAATCATCACGTGTTACTGGAATTAGCAGAGCAATGTTATGCGTCAGAAAAGACTTGCCATCATATTTAGTGCAGTCGAGCGATTCTGAAATACCGGAGTTTGTAGCGTGCAAGATATCAGTTAGGAACACATCTGTTACAGTGATAAGTCTTTATCTACAACCTTCTAGCAGAATTGCTGTCGACAAGTTAGAAAATATGTTTAGCATTGCGGAGTCATCTGTGCTGGTTTGTGGGGATTTCAACGCACATAACGTCATCTGGGGTAGTGAGTATAATGATTCTCGTGGAAACATTGCCGAGTGTGCCACGGAAAAATGCAGTTTTGTGGTGTTAAATGATGGCTCTCCAACGTTTCTGCGAGGGTATCGCTACTCCAGCTGTATAGATGTCACGCTGTGTTCACATGACCTTCTCGATGGCGTTGAGTGGTCGACCGATATTGAAACCCATGGCAGTGACCATTTTCCAATTTTAGTAAAGCATAGGCTTATACGTAGTCCGGGAACCCGCCGCTACTCAAAATATACTAACTGGCAATAATTTCGTCATTGCATAACTACCTCACTGGGCGAAAATCCGAACTTGGAAAGCTTTACAGACGTGTTGTGCGAGTCTTATAAAAATTGTACAAAACAAGTTCTTGTTCCGAATGAGTACTCTGCAGTGAATGGAGAATACGAACGTCTTAGAGCAATCAGGCGGCGAGCAGAACGCGCTTACCGTCGCAGCGGAAAACTTGACGATTACAAGATGGCCGAAAAAGTTCACTCCACTTCGCGCAGACGCTTACAGAAATTAGGTACACGGCGATGGCGCGAATACTGTACATCACTGTGCCCATTCACTCCAGTTCCAAAAATATGGACCATTATAAGATCCTTCAGTGGCCCCGTTACCCAGAGCCACCCATTCCGAGCCCTTGCTGTAGCCCGAAACACTCCACAGACAGCTGTCGCTGACGAATTTTGCCAGTTTATAGCTAGGCCAGGAGTATCAGTTAGTTGCCCAGAGCTTCAAAATTCCGTAGCGCTTCAAGATCAGAACATTCGTGCTTGCTTCATGTCACAGCACCCTCTACTTGACTGTGAATTCACTTTAGACGAACTGAAAAGTGCTCTTGCGTTATGTAGTAAGACGACGGCTGCAGGCCCAGATGGCGTAACGTATATGATGCTACAGAACCTCAGACCAGCAGGCAGAAATGCTGTTCTAGAGATATTTAATAATATTTGGATAAGAGAAGCTCTTCCAGATTCGTGGAAGTTAGCTCGGATAATCCCACTACTCAAACCCGGGAAAACTCCACTTTTTCTTGACTCCTTCAGGCCCGTCAGTCTCACAAGCTGTCTTTGTAAGTTAATGGAGAAGATGGTAGACAGTCGACTGCAATGGTGGTGCGAACACACTAAGGTGCTTTCGAACTACATGACAGGCAAGCGGAGTGCCATGGATGCTGTGATAGACATAGTCACGTGCATTGAACATGAACGCATGTGTGGGCATTTGACAGTTGCAGTATTCTTAGATATCCAGAGAGCATTCGACACAGTAAGCCACGTACACGTGCTTGCTGGCATGCTAGATCTGGGAATAAGCGGTCGAACACTGCGATGGATATCCAATTTCTTAAGCGAAAGAAAGATCTTTATGGAGACAAGCGACGGTAAAATCAACTGTCACATCGCCACACAGGGCGTTCCACGGGGCAGCGTTCTTACCCCGTTTCTATTCAATTGTGTCATGGCTGCCTTACCACGAAAGCTACCGCCAGGCCTGCACTATTCATTGTACGCATATGATATCTGCATATGGGCATCTGGGCTGCATGCACGAGAAATACAATCAACACTGCAAAATGGGCTCGACATTATACATAACTTTTTGAAAGAAAGAGGTATGAGTCTCTCGCCCGCGAAAACCGCAGTCCTGCCTTTCACTAGGCGACATCTGAAGGACTTCAATCTTACACTTGAGGGACAATCTTTGATGTTCGCGAAAGAACATAAATTCCTTGGCATTACTCTTGACAGACAGTTGTCGTGGGCGTCTCATATCCGTGGTATTGATAAGCAGGTGAACTCAGTAGTAAATGCACTTCGCCGACTAGCTGGCACCACATGGGGAGGATCAGTCTCTTCCCTATTACAAGTGCATAACGCCCTTATAAAGCAAAAACTGCTTATTCTGCGCCTATTCTCCATGGCTTATCACAAAGTTCTGAGGAACGTCTTCAGCGCTTACTCGCAAGGGGGCTGAGGATTTGTCTTGGTGTCCCGCAGGCGACCTCGAGTTCACTAGTAGTCGCTGAAGCTCGCTACCCGCCTTTTTCAGTCTTGCTAACGGTTGAAACTTGCAGACACGTTTATCGCATTTTAACACAACACGAGGCTCATCCCTCAGGTTACGCACTAAGCGACAGAAACAGAAGCAGAATTCACGATACTGTTCGTCAATACAAAGCAACACTGCCGTGTTTCGAAATATCTGAGGTAGACATTAGCTACCCTCCTTGGATGTTCACAAAGCCTAAAGTAGAACTATCAGTCGAGGGAATAATATCTAAAAAAGACATGTTTATGGTAGCCGCTCAGCAATTGGCGCTATTCCAAATTTACTCATCATATCCACAATACGTCCACGTTCATACAGATGGTTCGTGTAATAACAACTCATCTACTTCTGCATTGGTTGTACCACAGTTGTCGATAGAGCGAACATTTAAAATCTCTCGTGTGACATCCTCCACTGTTGCAGAGCTTTTTGCAATCCTCCGTGCGTTGCGCTTCATTACAACAGTAAAAAAGGCACAAAAATGGCTTATTCTTAGTGACTCGCAAGCAGCCCTTGCATCACTAAAAAGCAATGAGAAAAGATCTTTAGATAGTATACTGCTGTATGAGACGCTCAAAGAACACACAAAAGCAAGTGCTATGAACCACACAACTGTGCTTCAGTGGATACCAGGACATTGCAATATTCCCGGTAATACAGCAGCGGATGCAGCAGCAGGTCGTGTACAGAGTAACGAAGAGACAATTGGTCTTCCTATTTGGCGCAATGAAATCCGTCTACTCCTGAGAAAAACGTCCTTTGAGCTCAGCAAAGAGGGTTGGTTTGACGAAAAATCAAAGAGATCAGACTTATTTTCCATTGACCCAGGCATACAACTCTCGATTCCACCAAGTCTGAACGAAAATAGAAAGTTTCAAACATTGCTGCACCGCCTGCGGCTTGGTACAGCATTTACGAGGCACTTCCTCTACAGGATCCAACGGGTGTCTAGCCCGCAGTGCTCATGTGGCCACCCAGACGAAGATATACATCATGTTCTGCTCGAGTGCACAAAGCACGATTCGCCACGGAATGTGCTGCGAGCCAATTTGTCGCTTTTAGATAGAAGACCTTTTACCCTAAAAAAGATCCTCGGTGCGTGGCCAACAGTGGTCCTTCAGAAAAGAGCCCTATATGCACTAAAAAAAGTTCTTAGAAGATACAAATATCCTCTGGAAATATTAACTTTGGCTTGATTCCAAAGACCCAATGAATAATGTCACCCCTGTGTATTCAACAGTGCTTTTTGTTGTTCTCACATGTTTCAGATTATGTCTAATTACTTGTGTTGTGTGTGTTTTGTATCGCACAGACGAACATATGAACTATTCTAATCGCATGTGCACACGCTTCCTATGTGAACGTCGGCATGGAACTCTAATCCACGCACTGTCGAACTGTATATAGCGCTGACCTTTTTAGTGTGACAAATGTGTGTCTTGTGAAACTTTCTTGCTGTTGTTTTTTTTTACTTCTTTATTGAAACTTTACAGAGATTGCTAAGCGAGAAGGAGTAGCCGGTACCATACTAAAGGCACCAACCTCTCCTATTCACCACTTCAATAAAAAAAAATCCTATTTGTAACGGAGAGCAGCAGTCAGCAATCCTAACTGTGGCTAACTGCTGCAATTAAAAATTCCTATGTGGCATGCAAGAATCCTAAAGTTAACTCAAGAGTGCTCTGACTGTTTTTTTGCCTGGGTTTACTCCAATGTAACTGTTAATCTAGTACGTATTCGCACGTGTACCACTCCCCAGTGTAATGCGTTCGGACCTTGAGGGCACTAATAAATGAAATGAAAGAGAAGATATGTCAAAATCTACTATATAAACACATGGCACGTAAACGAAGCTCCTGTGTCGAGAAAAAACGTTGGTTCACACGTCAACGCATGCAGACATTAGGGATCGGGACGTTATAAAGAAAGCGGTGCGTTGAGCCAACGCCACCTAGACTTGTTGAGCTCCACTTCGTAGGGAAGCTTGTTGACGCTTGTCTGCGGCAAACACTTGGCGGGTATGGTGACATTGTCGTTCCACGCAGCTGTGATATCGGACACATGTCCACTATTATAATGTGCAACTCCTTTGCGCACACTATCACCGCAAAAGTAATTTTCTGGGACGCGCACAAGCGGCAAATGGCACGCGTGCACTTCCGTCATGCTTGCAGCGAAATGAGGCGTCTGCTACGCGACCCATCAGCGGTTCCAACGGCCGCCGCTACGCGGCTTTCAGTGGCGCCCCTATAGGCGCTGCGCATCGCGTATATGTAGTGTTAGTGACATAAAGATTGGTTGTTCACGTTCGTCAAATATTTCCACCCTACCTGCGAAATATTGGTGAACGGGATGACCAGCAGAGCACTGTGACACAGGCGGCCGATAGATAGATAGATAGATAGATAGATAGATAGATAGATAGATAGATAGATAGATAGATAGATAGATAGATAGATAGATAGATAGATACCGTCAGTGACCCAAGTTCGCTGACCAATGTTTCCATTTTCAAATATTCCAGGATTGTAGGGATACCTTACCTTCGAAAACGAATGCGAATTAAACTTCCTAATAAATGGACACTGGTGAGGCCTTACGTTCTAGAATTTATTAGCAATTAGGAATCTCTGGCCTTGTGCAATGTGCCGGCGCTGCTTTTTCGCGACATTTGATTAAACAACAGCCATATAAGCACCTAAACTTCGGCCGAGGAAACGCCCCAAGGGCGCGCGCGGGGCGTACACAAGTGACATCATCCGGAGGGCGAGCAAGGTAGCTGCATTGTTTTGCAGCTTTTGTGTATGCACAGCGCGACGTCAGTAGGAGGAGCTTGCAGGTGTTGTTAGGCGCCTTAGTGCTTCCTTCACACACTGGTTTTGACAGCGAGCTCACTTTTTATGTTACAGTAGTATACCATGCTGCGGCCTGTATGCCGCATTGGCGAAGCGGACTTACCAAGGGTCCGTGCGGCCCTCGGCTGCAACAACGTCCACGGTTACGGGCCAGCCGCATTTCCCAAATTGCCACAGAATTAGATGATGTTCACTGAACGTTGCGGAAGAGAAACTTCTATCCTACGAGAGCAAGGATGCAATTCGCTCGCTCGGGGTCTTTCCGAGACAGCTATATACTACCTACTGAAAGCGTCTCTAAAAATATCAGTAGGCTCGTCGATGAACTACTTCACCACTACGTCGTCCCTTTTACTACAACCTGCAGCGCAAAAAAGAGGACAAGGACGACGACATGAACCACACGGGACAAGCGCTGAACTTCCAACAACTGTTTATTAGCACGGGGATCACGTATATATAGGTACAAATCAGTTCATACAACATTGCCGCCCATGCGTAACAACGCCAACTCTTTATCGGAAAGAGCTATCGACGGTGTGCTGACACAGCTTTCCCCTAAAGGTGGATTCACACGAGGGAACGGAGGAGGAATTTTCGCAGCGGACGGCGCATCACGTGACGCGCGCGTCGAGGAAACTCGCCGCCCTCGCTTCGTCCGGTCCCCTCCGCTCGCGGCACGGATGGAAATGTGTCGCCGCTATTTCCATCCGCCCGTTTGACGGTCGTCTGCTCTCGATCGAGAGGATTCAGCGTCAAGTCTGTCAACATTGGTCGGATTGGCGTGGCTAGGAAGCAGGCTGCCGGCTTAAAGTCGCGTGTTGTTGTTTTGCGACAACGACCGAATGTGTTTTGTTGTGCGACAGTGGAACAGGCGAGTGGTTTTCCCGGCTGGAACCGAGACGAGCGTTGCATAAGCGTTGGAGTCGAGAGTATGCCCGAGGATTCCGCGAGCCGCGCTCCGGCTGTGTGCATGCGACGTCTCCGCGGCTGCACTGGATGCAACTGATCACGTGACTATTCGGTCCGCGGAGAAGCGGGATATTGCCCTCGCGTGTGAATCGGCCTTAACCTGCTTATACGTTCCGTCTCGGCAATCTGTCTAGTGAGGCGTGAATTGTTCTTCAGTATGACAGCAGTGTTGTTCAGGTCCGCTGAACAATCTTGGCAAGTTGCGCAATGGCTAGCCAAAAAACCTTGAAAATCCTTCCCTTGGCGAGCGTTTTTTACATTGTCGGCATACTCTCTTAGCCTAATATTGACGCATCTTCCGGTTTGGAAGATGCGTCACCGGACCTGAACAACACTGCTGTCATACTGAAGAACAATTCACGCCTCACTACAGAGATTGCCGAGACGGAACGTATAAGCAGGTTAGGGGAAAGCTGTGTCAGCACACCGTCGATAGCTCTTTCCGATAAGGAGTTGGCGTTGTTACGCATGCGCGGCAATGTTGTATGAATTTGTACCTATATATACGTGATCCCCGTGCTAATAAACACTTGTTGGAAGTTCAGCGCTTGTCCCGTGTGGTTCATGTCGTCGTCCTTGTCCTCTTTCTTGCGCTGCAGATTGTAGTTAACGATGTACGAACACGCCCAATTAGCCACATTAGTCGTCCCTTTTATGATTCTTTCCTCACAATCTTCGCTAATTGTCCCCAGTCACGTATTTTGCCTTGACATGTGTGACGCCCTTTGCCGATGCCTTCTTCATTTCCTTATAAATGTGATACATGTTGATTTTGTTTCACCTTTGAAAGTTTCGCCGCTTTCTTTAGCTCTCTCTCTCTCTCTGTAGGTATGTATGTGTTTTGAGTGAGCTGCTTGTCTAGTTTCTGTCGCACTTGACAGCTAACCAGAAGGTCACGTGGTGGAATTCTTACCACGGCGGCCGCGTCTTTATGGACGTTACAGAACTCCGGGAGGCCAAACTTTCTCGAGCCCTCCACCACGACGTCTCCCTTAATCATATCGTAGTTGTGGAGCGTAAACCACGAGAAATCCTTAGCGAACACGTTGTTTCGCTCAGACGGTTTCTATTTTATAAGAAAATGCGCTGTGTTATTGTTCATAATGTTCCCCAACCACTTTTATCGTTCTGTTCATACGCTCACGGACACGTGGGTCCGTTTTTTATTTCTCATTGTGCACATTTGAAATGTGAAGGTCAGTTTCGGGATCACTTTATTAAAGTTCAGCGAAAGGATAAATGCAAGTATTGTAATGGTACGAACGAGGCGTCCGTGCTCTGGCGCTCAGGCACAAGCGGACAGCGCCAAGGTGAGCAAGAAAAAAAGTGGGGAAGAGCCTGAGCTAAAGGCGTTGTGTGTACTCCCCAACATAGCATCCCGTGGAGGTCCCGTAGTTACAAATTTTAATGTGAGCTCCTGTGCGGCATAGCAAATATTAATTATAAAAACAAAATGACAATATGTACAACTAATGAAGGCAAAAGCTAATCTGATGCAAGCCAGAAAAAAAAAACCTAGAAACTTGAAACACGACGGTCGTATCTATTCGCGCTCATTGTCAGGTTTTCCTCCCAGGCACTCTCCCCTTCATAACAAGAGTACAGAAGCTATTTATACATTCAGGCAGTTCGGCGGCGTCAAGTCGATGTTTCTTACGCAGGGCGAAGCAGGTTTCGTAGGAGCGCCTGGTCGACCTGGTGAGCCTGGCAGTCCTGGTGAGTCGGGTAATCCAGGCCCACAAGGACCAGTTGGAGCACCAGGAATCAAAGTAAGTCTTTCTCTTCTGCCGTGGTATGATCACAAAAGTTGCGATAGAATAAAATAATTACTCGAATAAACACGTTATAAACACGGCACGTTATCACTCTGATACCAGCTGCAAAGTTTAATCTCAGCATCTGCAGGATGCTCGAATAAACAAGACGTGATCCCATGGCTCGCTCTACTCATTCTACAACATTCAAATAACTGGTGCAGCATCAAACGGTTCAGAAACATATACATCCAAGTGCTTGAGAGGACAGACAGAGAAACGCTCTAATTGAGCCTAAAGCAGAAAATAAAAGCCAAGCACAGGTGTCATACTTCAGAAAACGTTAGCAGCAGAGCTGTTTAAACCAGGCAAACCACCGAGATACGTTCGCGGACAGACGCTGGCGGCAGTGCACCATGTGAGGAGCAGAAAACTTCAGGCGCCGCTCGAAATGGCGCCTTCGATCCCCTCAGCCAGGGCTGCATTCGCACACGGAGAGCGAGAAAGACACACAAGGAGAGAGATTCGCCTGGACAGTGATTCGTCTATGAGATTCACCTGTGCTGCGGCAAAGTGTACATCGGCCAGACAGGATGTAGCGCTAAAAAACGACTCAGGGAGCATGCAAATGACCTAGCTAACAAGGAGAGCACGAGTCTTGTCGTTCATTACACAGCCCTCACTGGTTATGAACCACGTTTCCATGGCGTGAGAGTACTAGGCAGAAGTAAGCATAAAACAGCCCGTGAAACCTTGTAGGCATGCTTTACCAGAAAAGACGGCGAAAAATGTGTTAGTGATATATCTGTTCTATTATACAATGCTGATTTGAAATTCCTATCGCCCCTGGTGTGATAACCTTGTGTCTGCCGGTATTCAAACTTCCATGTTGTGGTACGCCTGCGCAGATCTCTCGGTGTATAAAAGCTGTGCTTTCCACCTTCAACAAATCAGTTGTTAGTTGCGCCTTTGTTTTCTTTAATGTGTGTGTTATTTTTGCGCTAAATTACGATGAACGTGAAATCTGAACACCAACTAGGCCAACTTCAAACTATTTTAAAGTATGGCTTTGGACAGGAAACGCGTGTCAGCTGTGCCTTGCTAGAATGACGACCACTACGTGTGACTGTAGAAATGACGTGCGTCACGTCGCTGAGCTGATCCAGAATGACGAAGGGGCCGGTGTATTGCGCCAAGAACTTCTGCTAGAGACCGCGTTTACGCGCCGGTGTCCACGGCCATAAAAGGTCACCTCTTGCATAAAAAACGGATTGATGGCGGTCGTCGTAACGAGTCTCTGACGGTTCTTGAGATGCCAATGTTCGGAGGCGCGCGATACGACGGGCCTCTTCAGCGCGACAGAGCGATTCGGCAACGGAAGCTTGAACGTCCAGCGTAAATGGAAGAATGGTGTCGAGATAGCTACGAGGAGAGCGAGTGTAGAGAAGATAAAATGGAGAGTACGCCGTGGTCTCGTGCTTCGCGGTGTTGTACGCGTAAGTGATGTAAGGTAGCACTGCGTCCCACTTCTTGAGATTGATACATATTCGTAAGAGTCCTGTTCGTGCGCTCTACGAGACCACTGCTCTGAGGGTGATATGATGTAGGATGGCGGAACTGGCAACGCAGGGTCTCCTCGACGACGTCGGCGGTAAACTGACGGCGCCGGTCACTGATTACGGCGCGTGGAGGACCGTGGCATAGAATTATAGAGCGAATCTGAAACTGCGACACGTGCAAGGCCGTTGCACTAGGTATTGCACCAGTTTCTGCATAGTGCGTCGTGGTCTATGCACACGAGGACAAACCGGTTGGCACTGTTCGATCGCGGGAGTGGGCCTAGAATGTCAACACAGACAGTCTCGAAGGGGGAGCTACGAGGCTGTACAAGATGGAGAGGTCATGGTGGGGTAGCTGTGGGAAGCTTGTGTCGTTGGCACTTCTTCAAACCCGCAACGTATTTTTCCGTGTCGCGTCGCATTTTGGGCAAGTGAATTCCGCTCACGCGCTCAATTCATGGAAAGGTTCTTGCGAAGCCCATGTGGCCGCAGGTTGCGTTGCCGTGCATGAGGCAGAAGACATGATAACGTAAAGTGCGGGGAACGAGGGGAAGCAGACGAGCTCCTTGGCCGGAGTAATCTGTTTTGTACAAGACATCGTCATGAACCACAAAGCGACTCGTACTGGCGTGTTGATTCGCCGAGGCGAACAGAGGGTCCAAAAGTACGGCCGTCGTGCTGTGCCGTCCGGAAAGTTGCAAGGTCAGGAATTTGACATTCGACAGCACCGATGTAGTGATCGAAATTGTCAGCGTCGCACTCAGTTGTCGGTAGAGGAAGGCGTGATAGAGAAGCAGCGTCTGCGTGGCACATACCGCTTTTGTAGCGTATGGTATAGTCAAATTGTAAGCGGACAGCCCACTGCGCAAGTCGTCCGGAGGGGTCACGTAGTGCGACCAATCAAGGCAGTGAATGGTGGTCGGTGATGACTGAGAAATGACGGCCGTAGACGTATGGACGAAACTTGTGAACAGGAAAACGACTGCAAGGCGCTCCTGTTCCATTACTGTACAGTTACTCTCCGCCCTGTTCAAGGAACGGCTAGCATAGGCGATCACGTGTCCAGAATTGCCATGGCGTTGAATGAGCACTGCGCCGATGGCGATTCCACTAGCATATGTATGAATTTCTTTTGGAGCAGAAGGATCAAAGTGATCTAGCACCGTACTTGAAGTCAACATGAACAATAGCTGCGCAAATGCAGACACGCAATCCGGTGTCCAGTGGAAAGGTACATTCTTTTGTAGCGAGTCAGTGGCTCTGCCTGAACGACCAACCTGCGAGAACCGGTTTGCTCGAGTCGACGTACACACTTTCCCCATAGTACACCGCGCTCACGCGGGCCGCTCTGCCATTGCTTGAAAATGGTCTATTCGAACTTTTATGTCACGGTCAAGCAGGCAATCATACTTTTACAGCTATTAAAAATGTTAGCTAGTAAAAGCACGTGCCAAACATTCTGATTTTGATCAAGCGGTGTTGTTGTCATGTGCTAGTCTTGAATATTCGAGCTTGTTAACTGCTTTGAATTTCGTGGAAACTAGAAAATGCGAAAAGGGAGGGAGGGGGAGAGATATGATATATGTAGACGTAAATGTATATATATATATATATATATATATGTGTGTGTGTGTGTGTGTGTGTGTGTGTGTGTGGGGGATGATAACTCCATTCTCAAATTTGTCACAGTATACCGTTACCTTGGCGTCCACATAACTACGGATTTGTCATGGAAACATCATATCGTACACATAATATCCAAAAGTAACCGTACCCTGGGATACCGTACCCTGGGATTATTTTCTCGCTCCATATTCACTAAAATTACTCCTCTACGCCACGTACATTCGTCCTCAACTAAAGTACGCATCATCAACTGGGGATCCGCATCAATCTATATTAATTCTCGCAATTGGGGCAGTGCAAAATCGCTCTGTCCGTTTTCTACTAGCCAACTATCGCCGTAAAGCAAGCGTAACGGAAATGAAAGCTATTCTTAACATGATTAAGAAAACGGCGCAGCACACGCAAACGATATACTACAGAAGAAAACACGAAGACGAACGCCGGACTCACAACTAAAGTTTATTGCACACCATGCACATTTTACGCACACGTGGGTACCATAAGAAGAGATACACAACACAAATCACATGTGTCCATTCAAATATAAGATTTATTTTGTCAGCAAAGCGATTGATGGGGCGCTGAATCATGACATACTGTTATTATGTATATGCAAGGCCTCGATTATCTCACGAGTTGTCTGGTTATGGTTCGTGGCGATGATGTTGGTCTTTTTGACCTGGGGAGAGCACTCGCACGCCTCGCAGTGCGTAGCCATATGAGATATTCTATCATTACGTGTGTTAGCCTCATGTTCCTTTAATCTTACGTTGACGCATCTCCCCGTCTGACCTCCCCGTCTGAGTCACATGATAAAGGCAGGTTGTACACCACTGCCGTGGCACGTTTAGTTGCAGGATCTCTGTGGTTCGCTCCGCAACCCATAGAGTTTCTTACTAAAATACTAGAGGGAAAACTGGCGCTGCGATCGTGAAGCTGCCATGGGAATGATGGGTATGACATGGATTTGTCTAGTCTTCGTACCTAGGGCTTCAAGCGTTTTGGTGGATTTGTTTATTCCTGTTTTTTAACTTCAGTGACGGGAGTGACGTTACTACACTTTTTCATTACGCGACGAAGGCAGCGGCTGTTGTGTACGCTTTACTGGCTTTACTGCTAGAGATCATCCGACTGTCGCATGTACCAAAGTCGCTTGCAATGATGAGGTGCTATGCAGTGTTTCGTTGTTGTGTTTGTTGATGGATGGCTACACATATTATTTGCAGCGGTATTTTACCCAACTTTAGAAATATTCGCGCTGCGTCTCGCGAACCTTATCGATGCGGTTTTGCTGCTCTTTTTTTCTTTTCTTTTGGATCAGATGCGATAGAATCTGTAACCGCAGGGTCGCTTTCACGGCTGACATACAGCCCTTGTCAGAAGGCTGTTCGTATATCTTGCACTACGGCATTTCAATTCGGCTGTCTGATTAATTCAGCGCCGACTGAACGCGCCAAGCAGGCGCACAGTTATCGCGCGTAGTAGACGCCCAGTACACGATAGGCAGACGCGCCTGCGGACGACGCTCAAAAAGTAAGCTCAGATCAAAGCTCAGGCGCAGCTTCCGATGGAGTTTAACGGTACGGTTGTTTATTTAACCTCACGTTTTTTTCACAAAACCAAGCACCAAGCCATGGGCGATGCTGCGCTCCCGCTACGGCCTCGCGCAAGGGCTTGACTCATGCATATAGTTTGTAAAAACACAGTGGAGCACTTGCCCTGCACTAAAAGAAGCGAGCGAAAGGCCGTTTGTTATATTTAGAACACACATCTACCTTTTACATACTTGAAAATGTCAGCACGTCACTTAAAAGAGCAAAAATCTTTAAGTTCGAACACAACTACATCTGGAACTTAAACCTGTATGGATGCTGCTGAATCTGCGCACAAGCAGAGGAGGCAACATTGCCATATCGCACAATATTGCTAAATTTCTGTGCGTTCAGTATTTTTCTAACCGCGAAAAAGCACCTAGTACCTGCGCACGTACATAGTTATTCCAAAGTCTTCCGTTTCAGTGCAATATTTTGTCGTAAACGAACTATATTTTTTAAGTCGAAAAGCCATATGAAGCCAGAAGAACGAAGACTAGGCAAATCCATGTCATACCCATCATTCCCATGCTGGCTCAACCGCCTTGTTTGAAACTCCCGTAGACACTAGCGCCAGTTTTCCCTCTAGTATTTTAGTAGGAAACTCTATGCCGCAACCTACTTTCTTTACACCTTTTCTCTTCTACCTTCTTGTTAACGCGTGCGCAAATCCCTCCCAACTTACGAGGCGCAGAAAAAACCACTTTCACCCCATAGCGGCCTGCCACGTTTTTCAGTGTGTGCGATAACTTGTGAATATATGGCACCACGGAAAATTTATTTGTAACTGCCGAGGTTTTGTCATCGCTGTTCACCCTCCGTGCCGCCTTTACTGCTCGTATTAACTTTTTACATACCCTGGTGAACATATGATCAGGGTACCCCGCGCACCTCAGCAGGCCTACCTGTTGAAATACGCTTCCTTTCAGTCTATGGCAACATATCTTGTGGATCGCTGACCGCAAGCAGGAAATGGCGATTCCATCCTTGACGACCTTCGAATGTGCCGACAAGTAATTTGAAAGACTTTTCTTGGAGCGCGGCGAATATTTCCAACATATGTGACCAGACGTTAGGAAGAGTGTCAAATCTAGAAACCTTAGTTGTTCCTGCTGAGGAACCTCATATGTAAACTTGAGGCCATTGCCTTCCTGCTTAAAAATCTCTCGTATTTTGTCCCTTGCTATTGAACACCCGCCCTCATCGACAAGCACCAGATAGTCACCAACATACGTAAAGTCCTGATGTTTTCACGTTCCAGACACTTCTCGATACATTCATCTATCAAACCCAGGAAGATAATTGCTGAGAACGGGGGCGATCCAGGATCCAATACAAATACCGTCTTTTTCTCCATACATCATATCCTCTAACCCACTAACAGTGGAATTCAAATAGCACTTTAAGATTTCTAGGAAAGATCCAACTGAAACGCAACACTTGGTCACAAAATTATCCTCGGCATTGTACAGATCAATGCACCTTTTCACACAGGTCAACAGTTCCTTCTGTGGTATCGAATAGTACAAAACTACTACGTCAACACTGAATTATCTGGCAGGTTTACACTTCATTAAGTGATCCAATACAGGTTCAGAGTTCGATATAAAAAAGGGATCCGGGATTGACAGATTGCCCAAGCACTTCTGGAGGCACTTCGACACAAGCAACTGCCAGCAACCCCTCTCCGAAACAATGGTTCTGAAAGGCATGCCTCCCTTATGGGTTTTTACTGTAAAAAACACTTCTAATCGTAGGCCTTTCACTTTCTTCCCGCTGGAGACTAAATTCACCAGACCACAACTTTCTAAAAGGTCGGTAGCCGTCTTCTTAACTTTCTCTAGTTTAACCGTAACAAGGTCAAAATTTTTTCTCACAGTGGTTAGAGCTTTTAAAGAAAAATAAGAAAAAAATACACCATATCCACAGAGTGAATGATGATGAGTGGGCGAAGCTCGGGAGGTTCATCGTAGATCGTGCAGAGTTCCGGATTAATTTAGTTAATGCGCACGCTACGAATCCTCATGGTTCAACTATGCACAAGTGAAATCTCCCACAGGCACTTCATTGCAAGTCAAGATCCCGTGCCTATATATATATATATATATATATATATATATATATATATATATATATATATATATATATATATATATATATGTGTGTGTGTGTGTGTGTGTGTGTGTTGCCGGTGAACGCTCCTCCAACGTGAGCAGTCGGTATTTCTCAATCAAGAAACCCGCTAGGAGACGCTGCCTGCGCCAACGTTGTCTCTCGCTGGTGAGGGCGCGTTGCCTTCTTTGCGAGCTGGTACAGCGTTCCTCTAAGAAAGAGCGTTTCCATAGCCAACGCGCGCCTTTCGCTCTCTCTCTGTCTCTCTCTCTCTCTCTCACACAAGACAGCAGAGGCACGCGCCGGGTGAGAGAGAGAGAGAGGCACGCGCCGGGAGGCACGCGCCGAGGCGAACGCCGAGGGCGAGCGCGTGCCGGGAGGCACGCGGGTTTCTCCTGACGACTGACGCCTGACGCCTGACGCGTGAGAAGGTTAGACTAAGAGGAGCTTCGCCCCTAAAAGTCTGTTCGGGCAATTTTACAAATGAACCTTCCTTGTCAGAGACAAGCGCCCTCAGGCCACGGTTAACAAGAAAATCAGCAACCGGTTTTGTGTTCACCTGCCTCCTACGGTGCTCAGCTGAATTAGAAGGTGCATCTATGCACTCTTCAATAAATCGGTTCTTGTCATCTTTAAGTACAAGTCTAGAAAGCGACCTGACGACCGAGACCTTTTCCGCAGGAGACACAGAGGGCTCCGTAGCGAACTTCGGACCCTTCTTAAGAACGTCTATGATCGAGTCCGGAATTCTTTCGTCGCCCAACACCACGATCTTTTCATCTTTAGCAGGCTGTCTTCTTCTTGAAGGTAGCCCAGGACGTACTGCGTTCCACACTTGGTCCGCAGTTCTGTCCGCGGTGGAGCACCACTCTCGAAACCGACGGAAGACCGGTCTGGTTCCTGTATCACTGCACGCCACTAGGAGGAAATCTTAGAACATACGGCTCTGACGCCACAATTCCGAAATGGCGATCTTCGCAATTCTCACGTGGTCTCTTGACGGAGCGACGAACCCACCGAGCACCTGGGGTAGGGTTGGGCCGTTCCGCACATGCCACGATAGCACCCGCGCCTTGCACGCACACACTGCTATGAGTGAAGCCACACTTGCAGGGTTGGACAGAAGAGCATGGTTCACTAGCCCGATGTAATAGAAATCACATTCAGTAGCACAGATAAATGCGCGAGTTGGTAAGTAATCATGATTAAGAAAACGGCGCAGCAACACATCCCACTACTTGCCATTCGCCGGAAGCAGCTTGCATTTCATTTTTTTTTCATAAAATATATTATCACAATGCCACTTTCCGGTCGCTTTTCGTTCACCCACCACCATTCACGTGTGCTCGTAGAGATCATTGTCATGAAATCGGGGTCTAATTTTGTAACACTGTCACGTGCGCGGTCATATCTTCCCAAAACATCAGTCGAATGGAATAATCTACCATCATCTATAGTGAACATACACGATGCAATCCTTTTCAAGCATGCTCTTGTGAACATGATCTAGAGTTGTGTCATTTTTTCTCTTCTTATTAGGTGCCCTGGGTTCATGCCTTTGTGTTTTTACTTGTTATTATTACAGATTCATGCCTGATTTACTCAATCGGCCGTTAAAGTTTCTATAACCAGTGTTTAAAACGGTGTAATTATTTACTTTTTGTATTTATTGTACATTGATGCTGTATTGACTTGATTGATTGTTATGCGTTTTCTTTTTTCTTCCTTCCTACCTTGTTCCGCGTTACATGTAATCGTGTTCTTGCCCCTCCCCTTTATAATGTACTGCATCTAGCTTGAGCGTATTTGAAATAAATAAAGAGCCCGGCCTGCGCGGAACCGCAGGACAGTGGCAGAGTAAGCTGGCGGACCGATGTTCTTAGATGACATTTTAAACGCTTGGGGAAACTACTGCAACTAGGGGTGGTAGGTATTCCCTGCGCCATAACTCTCATCATTTCGCCAAGTAGAGAAGTACCCACTACGCCATAATTACTGCTGCATTGTAACGTGCAAATCTGCATAACTGAACATCTTACAGAGTCTCTGGCATCGTTTTCCCGTGAACGAACCGAACTCTCGGTCCGGCGTCTACGGCGAGCTGCGTTTTGGGCTTCTCTCTGCGCAGCTGTCTGTTGCGCCCGACGTCACCTCGCTGCAGCCGCGCGCGTGACTCTGCGATTCGCTTCTACAGAAGCGGTCCGCACCTTACGAGGAGGAGCCATCAGCTATAACGAAGAACCAAGTCAAGTTGCTGTCGGGGCTGCGCACGTCGCCTGCCGCATGTCGCATGGCACGATACGACACGATAAAGGGCAGCGGTTCGTAATAATGATGACGGTAAAGTTGAAGAAGATTGTTCATAATGATGTTTATGAGGCCTCTGTAATGGGTGCAGAGCTACAAACCATGCAGCCCTGTGTTCTTTGAAATGATTCTTCGAACTCGTTATGCAATCCACTTTCCACGACGTATAGCGGCGTTTTATTGTTCGGCCACGTAACATTACATTTGTTAATGCGATTCCTCTGCAGACGTGATACCTGCTTAGGTCTTTTAGCGATGATTTTCCAGTCACAGGCGCTGGGTCACTGCAACAGCGCCTTATGCAATTTGCGAATTTCTTAGCGCACTGTAATAAATACCATGTATTAAAAAAACACAGTGTGGGCGTTTATTAAGCGCGTCTTCATCATCTGTATTTTATCATCATCACCATGCGTTCTGCGTATCTTCTTCATCGCTGGTGTGTGATCATCATCATAGTGTTTTGCGCCCAGCGCGTTGGCATCATCGAGCGACCTGCCGAGCTACGGAGAATAAACGTCGACCAAACCGAGGCCTCATACGCGGTGGAGGTGAATCTACAATCCCCTGTCCTCTACTCGCAGTCTTCTCGCTGGAGCTTCGTTCCGGTCGCCGCTTGCGCCCGCTGTCAGCCACTATGTCGCAGGACCAGCAGCCTGGCGCCTCTCCTGCCGCTGCCCCGAGATCGCAAGCCCTTCCATCCTTGATTATCAACAGCCACCACCGCGACCCCCATCTCTTCGCTGGTATGCGAGGCGAGGATGTGGAAGACTGGCTCGACGATTACGAGAGAGTCAGTTCCGCAAATCGGTGGGATAATCCTCTCAAGCTCGGCCATGTCTCCTTCTACCTCACCGGTGTGGCGAAGACGTGGTTTTACAACCACGAGGTTGATTTCACTGACTGGGACCGCTTCAAACAGCAGCTTCGCCAGGTGTTCGGCACACCGGCCGTCCGGTCGACTCTTGCCAAGAAGAGTCTCGAAGCTCGCAAGCAACACCTGGGTGAGTCCTATACATCGTACATCGAGGATGTCCTTGCGCTCTGCCGACGTGTCAATTCCTCAATGTCGGAGTCGGACAGGGTGCGCCACATCCTAAAGGGCATTGGACCCGTCGCATTCCATTCCCTCGCCGCCAAGAATCCGACTACCGTCGCTGACGTCGTTACCACTTGTCAGCGCCTCGACGAGCTGGAGTCTGTTCGCCTACCGCCTGACATCGACGAAGTTCGTCCTGCAGTAGACCAGGATCTGCGGGCACTCATACGCACGCTCATACGCGAAGAGCTGCACGCTATGGGCTTGCAGTCGCCTTCCGCGTTTCCCACTCAGCCTTGCGGTGCCTCATTGCGTGAGGTAATCCGAGAAGAACTGGCGTCTTTGACGAGCTCTGCGCAAGTGCACACCCCCGTCAACCATGCACTACCAACGTACGCGCAAATCGCTGCCAAGCCTCTTGGCAACGCCACTTCTGCGTTGCCGATCACAACTTACCCGCCGGTTGCTGCGCCCCCAGTCACCCTTCAGTCCATGCCGCCTGAAAGTTCATCGGCCCATGTCACCGCGCTATCTCCTAGTACGCCGCAACCTGTTTACACCATGCCGTGGCGTCCACCTCGGCCTACATGCTATTACTGCGGCTATCGTGGACACATTTCGCGTTTTTGTCGCAAACGCCAGCAGGACGAACGTCGTGGCTACGATGCTGGCGAGCGTGATTTTCCTACTGGCGCCCACGCGCCTTATTACCAAGGCCGGCGTTATTATTCACCTCCGCGCCGCTCTCCATCGCCACCCGCTTCTAATGAAACACCAGGCACAGGTTACCGTCCGTCCAGACGCCGATCACCGTCGCCCTTCCGCCGGTCCTCGTCGCCACTTCGGCCGGCCAGACTCGCTTCTAACGTCAGTTCGGAAAACTAGTCGATGCAGTTTTCGGAGGAAGAACTGCATGCACGAACTGGACTGAAATTCCTCCGATGCGCCCGGCCAACATGATTTCTGTATTTGTCGAAGGGGTGCACATCGATGCTTTGTTGGACACTGGTGCGACGTTTTCTGTCATTCAGGCTGATTTATGTTTCCGTCTCAAGAAAGTTATGACGCCTTACAATGGTCCCACGTTGGTTGCGGCCCAAGGGTGCCCTATTCGGCCTTTGGCTATGTGTACAGCGCGCGTACTCATCACCGACATCATTCATCATATAGAATTAGCTGTGCTGTCCGAGTGCTCCCACCAACTAATTTTGGGATGGGATTTTCTCTCCTCTGCGTCTGCCGACATTTGTTGTGGACAGCGTGTGGTACACCTCAGTGAAACCGACCACATGCTTGGCGAAGAACTCCACAAGCCCTCCCGCCTGACCGCAGCCCAGGATACGGAACTAACCCCCGGACGACACCACATTGTTGCCCTCAAGTCCATTGACATCGACCATGGCGATGTCTTGGTGTTTCCGTCCTCCTACTGCATTAGTAAAGGCATAACATTTTCGCCAGGTGTTGTTCGGTTCCACCGCGGATCTGCCCTAGTCACTGTTACCAACGAAACCCCAGAGAAAGTTCTACTTCCGCAAGACACAACAGTAGCGCTCGTTGCCGATATGGAGCCTGTATACGCCTTGCCACTTCGACCAGTCTCTCCTGGGGACCCTTCTCCTGACGAATATTCTTCTGCCACCGCCCTTAAAGCGATCGTCAGTACTGATCTGACAGCTGCGCAGACGCAACAGTTGCTTGATTTGTTAAAAAAGCACGCTAATTCTTTCGACGTCTACTCCACAACACTGGGCCAAACTACCGTCGCCGAGCACCGCATTATAACAGATGGCACATGTATCGTGCGCCGCCGCCCGTACCGTGTCTCTCTAGCCGAGCGGAAAATCATTGAAGACAACGTCGGCGACATGTTGGAACGCAAGATAATTCGTCCCTCGTCAAGTTCGTGGTCGTCACCTGTTGTTCTGGTCCGCAAGAAAGACGGTTCCGTGCGCTTTTGCGTCGATTATCGGGCGCTCAATAAGATCACTCGAAAGGACGTATATCCCATGCCGCGCATTGATGACGCCCTTGATTCTCTCCAAGGCGCGGAATACTTTTCGAGCCTCGACCTCCGCTCTGGCTACTGGCAGATCCCTATGCACGAACATGAGAAAGAAAAAACGGCATTCGCAACACCTGATGGTCTATATGAATTTAACGTCATGCCTTTCGGGCTATGCAACGCGCCTGCAACTTTTGAACGCATGATCGACACCGTGCTCCGTGGACTAAAATGGAAGACCTGCCTTTGCTACTTGGACGACATTGTCATTTTTTCATCAACGTTTTCTGAGCATCTCCGACGCTTAGATGAAGTTTTGACATGCCTCGCCCGCGCAGGTTTTCAGCTAAACACAAAAAAGTGCCGTTTCGCCAGCAAAACCATTAAGATCCTGGGCCACGTCGTAAGCAAGGACGGAATTCGACCGGACCCTGACAAGATTGCTGCGGTGCTTCAGTTTCCGCGCCCTGAAAGACCGAAAGACTTGCGCAGCTTTCTTGGCCTTGCCTCTTATTTCCGCCGTTTTATACGGAATTTCGCCTCCATAGCAGCTCCATTACACAGCCTACTGTCTAGTGGTGTGCAGTTTGTATGGTCTGAAGAATGCGAATCGGCATTTACACAACTGAAGGGCGCCCTTACGTCTGAACCGGTGCTTTGCCATTTTGATGAAGCCGCACCGACTCTCTTGCACACGGATGCTAGCGGCCACGGTATCGGTGCTGTCCTACTGCAACGCGACAACTCTTCGCGCGAAAGGGTCATAGCGTACGCCAGCCGTGTACTTACCACTTCAGAAAGGAATTATACCATCACGGAACAAGAGTGTCTCGCCGTCGTTTGGTCTATACAGAAGTTTCGCCCTTATCTGCACGGCCGTCATTTCACGATAGTCACAGACCACCACGCCTTGTGCTGGCTTTCCACACTGAAGAATTTGACTGGACGCCTGGGTCGCTGGATTTTGCGGCTGCAAGAGTATGATTTCGACATCATTTACAAGTCCGGCAAAAAACACCAAGATGCCGATGCTCTGTCTCGCTGCCCACTTCCCACGTCTTCGCTCGACGCTTCGGCAACCACCGCTTCGCGCGTTCCCTCTTCGAACGACCCCGGCACCGCTTCGTCGCTAGCCTCCATACACCAAGTGCCTTCGGACGACGACCAACCGTTCGCATCTCATCAGATGGCAGACCCGTACTGTCGACGTTTCATGGAACATCTATCTGGGGCTTCTCCTCCACCTAACGCGCGCCTCCGCCGGCAACTCGCGCACTTTAAGCTGGACGATGGAGTGTTGTATCGCCGCGTTTACCATGCTGACGGACAACGCTGGGTACCAGTTCTCCCACGATCCCTTCGTCTTGCTGTCCTCAACGCCTTTCACGATGACTTGACAGCTGGTCATCTTGGGTTCCATAAAACCTATGACCGAATTCGGAGGCGATACTATTGGCCTGGCCTTTCTTCAAGCGTCGCGAGGTACGTCGGTTCCTGCTTAGCCTGCCAACGTCGGAAACTCCCAACGTCTGCTCCAGCTGGCCCATTGCAACCACTTCCGTGTCCCACAGCACCATTCGAGGTTGTCGGTATCGACCTCTACGGACCCCTTCCGATCACTGCTTCTGGCAACCGGTGGATCGTGACTGCCGTCGACCACCTGACGCGCTACGCGGAGACAGCTTCAGTGGTTAGCGGCTCTGCTTCAGAGGTTGCTAACTTTGTCCTGCACTCCATCATTCTACGTCATGGTGCTCCTCGTGTACTGCTGAGCGACCGTGGAAAGGCATTCATTTCGCAAGTCCTCAACGAAGTTCTCCGAGCGTCCGGCACTATCCACAAGACATCCTCGAGCTACCACCCTCAGACTAACGGCTTGACCGAGCGCTTTCATCGCACTTTAGCAGACATGATCGCCGTCTACATTCAACCAGACCATAGAAATTGGGACGTCCTTTTGCCATTCGTCACCTTTGCCTACAACACGGCCGTGCAGCGAACAACTCGCTACTCGCCGTTTTACCTCGTATATGGACGTTCCCCCACCTTCGCTCTGGACGTCTCCTTCTTCGGCTCTAAAGCTATTTCATCCCCTTCCTCGTGCGAAGAGTTCGTTTCACGACTAGCCCAGTGTCGCCAGCGTGCGCGCCTCAACACAGAAGCCAGACAACACGACCGGAAAGCTGTTTATGATGAATGCCACCCCGTCGTTTCTTTCCGACCTGGTGATGAAGTACTTCTCCTGACTCCTCCTCGTACTTCCGGTCTGTGCGCCAAATTTCAGCCACGGTTCATCGGACCGTACACGGTCATCGAACAAACTTCACCTGTTAACTATCGCGTTACTCCCCTTGACGCCCCAACAGACGGCCGTTGCCGCAATACCGAGGTTGTGCACGTGTCCCGAATGAAACTCTTCACGCGGCGTTCATCAATGTATTGAATCGCGTCCAGGATGGCCGCTTCCACGTGGGGGGGGGGGGGGGGAAATAGTGTGGGCGTTTATTAAGCGCGTCTTCATCATCTGTATTTTATCATCATCACCATGCGTTCTGCGTATCTTCTTCATCGCTGGTGTGTGATCATCATCATAGTGTTTTGCGCCCAGCGCGTTGGCATCATCGAGCGACCTGCCGAGCTACGGAGAATAAACGTCGACCAAACCGAGGCCTCATAACAGGCGTAGCTCAGTGGTAGAATGCTCGACTACCACGCAGAGAGTTTGGGTTAGAATCCACGCATAGGACAAGTTGGAATACTCCGCGGTTCTGGTTATTTTTTTTCAAATTTGCAGCGATAGTGGTCACGGACACCAGCGGCGGCGGCGGCGGACAACTACGGCGAAAAAACAACCCTTGTTGTTTTTACGCCGTAGTTTCCGCTATAGTTTCCCCGAGCGTTTAAAATGGCCTCTAAGAACACCGGTCCTCCAGCTTACGCTGCCACTGTCCTGCGGTTGCACGCAGGCCTGGCTCTTTTTTCTTTCTTCCGGCAGCCAAATATGAAAAATCAGCGAGAAATCAATACTAAACTGTATTTCACTCAAATAACGCCGACGCGACCGACGCAAACATTGTCGAAAAAAAACGACTTAAGAATTGCCAGACAATAAAAACCGACGGAAACGTCGACGATGTCGGACTTTGTGACTAGGTTGCCCCCGAGGAATTCCATGCAAGAGTTTTGTCAAATGTCACAGGAAAATTCTGCGTGCTTCAAGCACTAGCGCAACATTGGAGCACGTATATGTAATAATTTCACTACAGTCAACGCTTTCATTTAGCTGACAGCTATCTCAAACCATTCGAAACGTTGAATCGCTGTGCGCATTTCTATGTGCGCCGCCGACCGCCTATCCACAGTGACGCAGTAACGGTGCTGCCACCTATTCGTAGATGTCGAGGCGAATAGATGGAAGTACCACCTTTGCGAATCAAGAGTAATGAAAGGAAGATGATGTTAATTTAAAGGTAATTTTTATGCTAAACACGTCTGATTTAAGCGGACATCAATTAGATACAAATTTTAAGTCGTGTAGTGAAGTTATGAGGCCCATTTGTTCACCGTACTGTCATTTTGTCAGAGTTATAATCGGTAGAGCTTCCAGCTCCTATGGTCGCATCGCTGGTAGTTGTGGATTCGAATTCTGGTATGTGACACCCCATTGTCCAACGTGTGCTGATTTTTTCAGACCCAACTTCCACGAGTCAAGTACGTCAGTGATTTGTGGCGGACCTCAGCATATAAAACAGTAGCGTGTTAAAATACTCCGCAGGGCGTTGCGTTTTCAGTCGGCGCCAACAGCCAAACCTTTGAGGGAAGTCATCCCTCATACAATACACGTAAGGTGCTCCCGATAGAGGGCGACTCCGTATATTACCCGAGCCAATGTAGCGAGGTACGGAACATCATTAAAAACACATTCATGTCAACAGTTAAGTTTTGTTGGCATGAAACCATAAAACAAGAAAAAAAAACAGATGCTCCAGACCTAACGCGAATCGTGGCAGAAAAATATAAACAAGCCAGTCTAATGTCACAAAATACGCGCACTCGACGTGACCGCGCCTCTGTGCCCAGCCGAACGTTCATGTTTTCCCGAATTCTTCCCGACTGGTTCATTCCGATCGCCAATGTGGAAAGACGGGGAGAGAAGAGTCAAGGCGAGCTAACGGGATGACCGGGCAGACTTGTTTGAGCGGGCGAGGGCACCGGTCGGTACGTCGGGAGTTCGGCCAAATGGGGGATCGGCGACAGGAGGATGCATCCGGGCCAGCGGTTTGAGTGCGTGTCCTGTTCGAGAGAGAACGGCGTGTGGTTCTCGGTCATGCTTATCTGTGGCCACGACGTACATCGACGACCCAGCAACATGGCGTCACGGCCCGGACACCCGACAAGCTACCACCACAACTAAGCCTCCGAGCTCAGCAGTTCTCATTCTTCTCGCTAGGACTTTCTTGACCCATTCACGTCCCATCTCTTACGATATTAGCCATCACGTGTTTAGTCTTGCATCAGTATGTCCGAGTAGTATTCGTGTATTATTGGTGTGAGTATTTTCCATGCCAATTGATTATTCTTTGGTATTTTTGTTACTGAGACTCCGCGGAGTGTTTTTGTTCACCGCCTTAGATCAGCAGGATTAGTTGTACCTGGCGCGGGCGTTGGCTTGTGTAGCGTGACTTAGCTTCATTAAATGGAAGCAGTTCTCGTTAAAAGCACCAGTGTCTCCCGTCGCCATGGGTCGCTCACGATCATCCGGTCGAACAAACTGAATGCAAGTGGGATGCGTTGCTGTAGCCTCGCCCCCTCCTAAATGGAGAGTGCCACGAACTTATTGACATCTAAGCACACATTACGTTATATAATTGCTATACTTCATCACTATGTTGATACACCTGGACACAACATTTATGTGATAAGAGGGCATGCCGCCATTATTACAACTAAGCTATATCTACAGCTCTTGTGAACATTTCAGAAGTGGCATAAATGCGTATCGCATTTCTAAACGTTGCATACAACATTCAGCGCGACTGTTAGACGTTGACAGGATAGTTAAGAAACACCCAGGACGGGCGCTAGCCCCGCAAGGTGTTTTGTTACCCATTTCTAAACATTTTATTTGCAACCTGGAAGGAATTAGGTGGATTCATGTTTACGCTCAGTGTGTGTTTCTGTTGATATTGGCGGTTTTAAATATTCTGAAGGACTACAAGTAGCCATTTAAGCAGATTAGAAAAACATTACCTTGTACCCATTTTAATTTTCGCAGAAAACTGACAGCCATCAGCCGACCGGCATGCACCAGTTGGCTGCAAGGCAAAGTCGGTTAAGTGTAACCTGCTTTGCCCCGCACGCTTGTTCGTAGTAGCTAGTTGACAGATTTCGCGTGCTCTCTAGTAGGGCTTTACATCGGAACCATGTCAGTCAAGTCACAGAAATCCTTGCGCACTTGAACGGGGCATCGTTCCATTCGGAACAGGTTCACAGGTAGGCTCACTGGTCCCGCATGTAGTGACATGTGAAGCTGATGCTTATGCGGCGTTTTATCCCACTTTACCTCAGTTTACAGAAGGCTTCCTACACGTGTAACATGTTTCTCACGCATAACCAGCATAAAAGTAGTTCGTCCACGGAAGATCACACGACAGTCAGGCGATCTTGCTCTTTCGTGCAGAAGAGCAAAACCAAATAACATTGAAAAGGGGGGGGGGGGGCGCAGCGGACAGACTTCTCAACCCTGCTTACCTGTAGCTTCCTTCGTTAACGGGCCCAATTTTTTGTAGGCAGCCGATGTAATTTGCAATACGAAAGTAAAATTTACAAGTCTTTATATATAAGGCCGCCGATTAATAACGTTCCGTTGTAATAAAAAAAATGTGGTCGCTTTCTTTGTTACAATGACAAATTACAGCTCAAGAAAAGACAAGGACGAACATAAGGAATGACCAGGACAAGGACTGAACTTCCAAGAAATATTTAATTGCACGAGTATCACATATATATTGGTACAATTCAGTCCAGACGTAATTGGCCGCACATGCCTAAAAACGCCATCTCTTTATCAGAAAGAGCAATCGACGGCGTGCTGACACTGCTTTCCCCTAACCTGCTGCTACGTTCCGTCTCGACAATCTCTCTAGTGAAGCATTAACTGCTCTTCAGGATCACAGAACTGTTGTGCAGGTCCGGTGAACAATCCCGGCAAGTCGCGCAATGGCTAGCTACAAAAACCTAGATCCTTCCCTTCATGTGCGTTTTTTACAGTGTTAGCATGCTCTCTTAGCCTAACGTTGACGCATCTTCTGGTTTGGCCAACGTAAACTTTCCCGCGTCTTAAAGGTATTTCGTAGACTACACCTGCACAATCAACAAAGTGAAGGGGGCGCCTATGAGCAGTGCCACACGCTTGCTGCTTTCTTGCCTCAGGGTCACTCATTGTGTCGGCTTTTGGCAGCCTGTTTGGAACGGAGAAAATGACCTGTACGTCGTCGTACCGTTGGGCCACTTTTTTGAGGTTGTGTTAAAACTTTTTAACCTAAGGTATGACAGCTACCTTTTGCGTGTGCGGGGCGCTGCATTCACACATTTGCGGGTGACGGCGCATTTTTCTAAGCAGGCTCACTGCGACCGAAAGGAGAAGGTGCTCGGTAGCCACTGAAGTATAATGTGGGCAAGCATTACAAAGTTACCTTTGCCGAATTGTTTTCCTACTCACCTCACTTAGACGCGCTTCAATAGCGGGTCCCAAGCCCTCCCCCCCGCCCCCCCCCCCCCCCAGATGACGCCGCTCATAATTCCTTCATGACCGCTTTTGGTCCGAAGCTTCCCGACCATGCGAATTGGCCTTGGCTGCAAGGTGATGCCTGTTTCACGATTTAGCCGTTTGGATCGTCCTTTACCTTGTCAAACTTGTGCCTTTTCGGTGAGATGGCCTTTTTCAAAAACTATATAAGCGCGCCGAACTATGTCCGTGATACCGTTACGAGCTATTACACACCAAGAATAACGTGCCATATTGCTGTATATCGGACATGGAAGAGTGCGCCAGTAAGCAGACGACGACGGCGATGTAAGTGGTGAGCTTGTTGTTGTTGGTTAGGCCATCTTCGCTGCAGCTGCTTCACTTTGTATATATCTTGTAAATATACCTTTTCCGTTTTCTTGTCTACAACTATCCCTCGTGCAGATTTAGTGTAGAGGCACGGGGTAACGACAGGATCCAACGGAGCTCTGGAGCGGCCGACGCTGGCATTCCCTAGGATGGCAGAAGTATTGCCCCCCCTGAGGCGGTCGCCATAGCAGCCGTTGTCTTTTCTCAGCTGAAAGATCCAGCTACGTTCTGCGGGACTTACTATGTCGATGTCGAAGATTGCTTTCTGGTGTAAGATCGTGAAAACAAGAACAGTAGGGCTGACACCATTGTGTTGGAGAACATTTCATTCTCCCTAAAAAAGAGCAGCAGAGGTCTCGTTTGAGAACCACGACGAGGAAATAACAAGCTGTGATATGTGCAAGTAATAGAAGGGTGCCCTGTTCGGCAAGTCTGTTGATTGGAAAAAGCATCCTAGAAGGTGCTGGTAGCTCGTGTACAGACACTGACGGAATCATACCTGACCTATCTATTTTCGGGATGAGCTTGCCCTTTGCTGCAAAGCGGATAACACAATGACTAAATCCGAGAAAGTGGGGCGCGTGTTAAAAGGCATAGCGAATTTACTAATTTGCAGAGGCAACGACACCATTGAGGCTATCATCCAGGAGTACAAGCCTTCTGATCAGTTGGTGAAAAGTCGACGTATTTCTCACCCGTTCGCTCCGCTTCCGAACACGGCAGCAGCGTGGTCGGGCGAGGTCGTACGTGAAACGCAGGGGCCGCTCACTGCAAAACACGCGAGGAAGATAGTTCGTTGCGAACTTGCAGGTGTGTCTCCTGCTTCCATGTGTATCCGTGCCTGTTGCTCGACCTTCCAGATGGCACCACTGGTTAATGCTATCGTGCGTCAGTAGCTTTGCAATGCTGGCCTGCACTCTTTGTGCGCCTCATCTCCTTACAGACTGATCGACCGCCGTCGTTGACTTTCATACGCTCAAGGTCAGAGGCCCTGCTGCATTCTCGCAATCCGTCTCAGCGGAGGTCAGCTGATGACCAGCCTACACGCTTCAACTGCCGTCGCATAGTTCACATACCCCGCCATTGCAGCAACCAGTGGTTTTGTCATCAGGCATCCTATGGATACAACCTTCGGCCCGAAACGGATTATAGCCGATCTCAGCATTACTGCGAACCTTGTGAAACCTCCAGTGACGACGCTCCTTTCGTGCCATATTGCCGTTCACCATTTCCGCAAGTCCACCAGTCCCGTTGGCCATTGCATCGTCTCGATTGTCCCAATTTCGTCGCTCTACCCGCGGGAAAACTGGACGAGGCAGGTACCGGAGATGATGCTGCACAGACGGATCGCTCGCCAAATCCTCTGACCACTCTACGGACCAGGGCCAACTTGACAGATGTTAAATTCCACGACGTACTGTGCTCACAGATTCAAATAGGACATGTAAACATTGAATTAAGTCAACTAAAATGTGCAATTGCTCACTGCAACCCCTCATATGCTTGTGAATCTGGACTCTACAGGTGGTGTTTCTTCTCTTGCAAGAATACGAGCCAATATTACACCGATAGTACACGAATAAAAGATTGTAGAAACAAAAGTATGCGCATTACTTAGCCTGTTTATCCTTTCCTGTTTCAGTCCGCGAGTACTCCGCATGATGTTGCTCTCACTGACACATGTGCCTAGGTAACAGTGATAAATTCCGATATTCGTCGCCGCCTTGAGAAGGTCGTTACGACGCCCCGGTACTACTCATTCGTATCGCTGATGGGGGTATGTTTCCCGTGTTTGGCGTGCGCTCCTCCCGTACAAATCTTGCTGACCGGTCTTAAAGCGTACTATTTGTTCTCGAGATGTGCGCCCATGAACTGATCTTCGACATGGCCTTTCTACACGCTCATTTCGCTCTTATTCTTTGCGGAATCAGCTTTGTTCGATTTGAGCTTCCGTACTGCATTGACATCTCGAGCACACCACAACCGCGTTTGTGTTGTGCGGTTATATTCGTCTAGCCCCTGAAGCCGTTATGTGACCTTGCGGAATTTTCCTTCCATTGCTGATGGCGAGTACATTGGCCCGAAAGGTCGCTGTCTCTCATACCTTTCTTACTACTGTTTTGGATAATCCAGCGTCTCTACCGATGTTGAACTTCAGCTGCTGCAGGCAGCTTATTTTAGACGGCATGACTGTAGCCAATATCGCTCATATCGAGGAGTTTGCCACTTCAGCCTTCGTCGCAGACGCTTCTTCCTCATCTGCCTCCCCCTCCACGCAGTCAATCCGATGGTGCTATTGGCAAAATGATCGCGCTCGATCTCCTTCCAGCAGAGACAGATAATATGTGCGGATGGTGTAGCGGGACTAGGCACAAAACACAAAGACAGTAGGCACGTAATACGTGTGCTAATAGCAACTTTATTGAAATGTTGGAAGAAAACATTTACACGCATCGCACGACGCACCTCCAGCCGATCACAGGGGGAACCTAACCAATGCAAAAATTGTCACACAAGCCACCGAAAAAAAGCATGTTTGCCTATGTCATCCTGTAGCGCTACTAGACACAAAACGCACAGACAGGAGGCCCACAACAAGTCCTTCTGCGTCGTCACCAAAGGTAAATACCGGAGACGCAAGCCCAATCCATCGACGTCGTTATCGCGTGTCCCACGCCGAGCGAGAAGTGATTCAGCGGGAGGTGGGCAAAATGCTTACGAAAGGCGTCATTGAGCCGTCCTGCAGTACATGGCTATCACCGGTCATGCCAGTTAAGGAAAAAGACGGCAGCTGGCGTTTCTGTGTGGCCTACTTCCTTTTAAACAAGGTGTGAGCGCTATGCATCCGTATCACCTTCTCATCTGTACATACACGTCATCACTCTTAGAACCACCATTGTGGGGCTTTCGCTTAACAGAATAAAGAAGACCCTTAGAGCCCAGACGTTGTCTCGCAAGTGGTGGAGAGTGCATTCCGATCCTTCTGTCCTCTAAATCTGCCAATCTTTTCCTCAGCTGGACCTAGACCACCTTCCTGGACCTCCGTTTTGATCGTCGCCTAAACCAAGAGCCCTCGGCCACGTCGAAAGACGGACAGCCCAACGCGGCAGCTCTCGCAGCACCCCTGGCGGCTATCCCAGCTCGGACAGTCACTGCACCTCAGAAATACCCATCTATGTTCGCTGGACTTCGCGCAGAAGACGTTGAGGACTGGCTGGAGTAGTACGATTGCGTGCATGCCATGAACCACTGGAATGATCCTTCTAAATTTAACCACATCGCTTTCTATCTGACGGAAGTCGCAAAATGTTAGTTCTAGAACTATGAGATCGATTTCACAAATTGAATTTTATTTACACACCAACTACGACAGATTCTTGCCCACCCTTATGTGGCTCAGATATCGCAAAAAAAGGAGCTTGCAGAGCGTGTTCAATATTCAGGCAAGTCCTATATGTCTTACATAGAAGATGTACTCGCACTTTGCCACCGCGTTAGCAGCATAGTGGCAGAGAACGACCGTTTGCGCCACCTCCTCAAAGGAACTGGGCCTGTGGCATTCAAGGCACTCGTCCTGCAGAACCCTACAACCGTTGCTGATATCAATATCTGCCAGCGCTTTGATGAGATTCTGGCGATACGCTTGCAGCCTGTGTGAACACACAGCAGCAAATGACAACGAATTACGCGCTTAGCCGCTCTATCATTCGAGAGGAACGGCATGCACAAGGTTCGCCACGCTTTACTGAGGTCTGTACATCGTCGCCTGGTGCTGCTCTCCGCACGATCGTGAGGGAAGAACTGGCGACAATGCCGCGTCTGCAAGTCCAAGTACCCAGCCCCGCTCCCTCACCAGCGCCGACTCACGTCCAGATTGCTGCTGTTGTGCCGCCTTCCCAGCAACAACTATAGTAGGCACCCGCAGTACAGGCTTCGTTCAGTCCTCTAACATCCAAAGCAACGCTTCAGCCTTACAATTGCTGGTGCCCTCCCCGCCCGGTTTACTTCTACGGCGGCATTCGCGGCCAGATTTGACGGTTTTCTCGACACGCGAAGAAGAGCGACGCGTCTATGTCGATTTTGAGCTCGATGGGTTTTGCTCCAGGACCACCATATAAGCGCTTTTAACCAACTTACCACTCTTGCCAATGTCGCTCACCAACCCTGCAAAACCTCGAGGCTGCTGGTAATTCCCAGTTCCCGCGTCGTCGCTCCCCTTCGCAAATCCGGCGATCGTCCTCAGCGCTCCGACCTGCTGCTTCGTCTCCTGGCCATGGCCCGAAAAACTAAGCAGTGCAGCTTCAGGAAGGAAAGCTGCATCTTTCGGACTTTGTCAAACTGCTCCAGAACGCCCGTCAAATATTCTGGTGGTGTATGTTGAAGGTGAACGGAGGGAAGCCTTGGTGGACACGGGTGGATACTTTCTATTATTGGTACTGACTTCTGTTCCCGCTTGCGGGAAGTGAAGACGCCATACTCTGGCCCTCGCGGTCATGGTGGCAGCGCAGACATTGTTTGACTCTGCGGTGCTTGCACAGCTCGAGTTTTTATTGAGGTATCCTTCCCTACATTCAGTTGATCATCCTGCCTTCGTGTACGCACCCACTCATCCTGAGTAGGGACTTCCTCTCATCGGCGTCAGCTTTGATATCCTTGACACAAACTCGGTAGCGCAAAAAACACGGACGAAGAAAAGGAAACACAGACAGGCCTGTCTGTGTTTCCTTTTCTTCGTCCGTGTTTTTTGCGCTACCGAGTTTGTGTCAAGAATGTACCAACTAGCCCAAACAAGAGTGTTACTGCAGTTTGATATCCTGTCGTCAACGGGTGACCCACATGAGAGAAATTGAATTCTCCTCTGATGGCAAGGCTGACAGCATGCGGTTGGTCGCAGCAGATGATTGTTTCGTTCCGTCGCGCGATGAGGGCATCGTGACACTAACTTCTGCTACTATCATTATGGTGACGTGTTCCTTACACCCTGCGGTCGCTGCATACCTAAATCACTTACCATAGCTCCAAGTCTGGTGCTCTATCACAACGGTAATGCTTTTGTGACTGCCGTGAACCCCAATTCTTCGCCCTTTGCGCTGCCTCATAGCACTACCGTGAGTGGCTTTGCTGACGTCGCACCTCTCTTGCTGGCTCCTCTTAGCGCCGAATGAGCACCTTCGTCCAGCACTAATGGCATCTTGCGGCGACAGCTCCTTTAACTGCCGCAATAAATCTGGTTCTGACGGCTGCGCAGAAGAAAAAGAAAGAATTTTAGCCCTTCTTCAGAAGCACAGCATTTCTTTTGACTTCTACTTTAAGCTTTTTGGGGCGAAATTCCGTCGCAGAACATCGCAACGAAACCGACGGTAGTTCAGTTGTGCGCCGCCGTCCATGTTTCGTATCTTCTGCAGAGTGGAAGATCATACAAGGCATCGTTGCCAGCATGCTCAAAAGAGATATAACGCGGCCGTCGTCTAGCTCGTGGTCGTCGCCTGTAGTGTTGGTCCGGAAGAAGGACGGCTCCGTTCAATTCTGTGTGGACTATGGAGCCCTCAGTAAGATCACACACGAAGACGCCATCTCAAGCTACGCGTTCACGACGCCCTCGGCACCCTTCAGGGCGCTGAATATGTTTTAAGCCCCGACCTCCGGTCGGAGTACTGGCACCCATGAACGAAGCTGACAAGGAAGAGACAGCGTTTGCAACACCGGACGGGCATCACGAGTTCAATGTAATGTCTTTCTGTTTGTGCAATGCTCCTGCAACTTTTGAAAGGTTGACTAACTCAGTGCTGCGTGGCCTCAAATGTAAAACGTATTGTTACGGAAGAGACGAGCCTATTGGCAAATGATAGGTGCGATCGAGTCTGGGAAGACAGGCGAGTCCTGCTCGTTCTGCGCTCCACACCAGAAAAGATCCGTCGTCGTCCTCTTCTTTGTTTCAGCCCCGACCATGGCGCGTTACATTCCTTGATTCGCAGACGAAGCCCACCCTGGGGTGTTAGTGCTGAGTGGTAGAATGATACCGCTTCAGGCGGGCTACGTGCACAACTTCGGTAGTGCTAGGTCGGTGTCCTTGTGACCTTACCTGTGCGACCAGGTACGTTAGATCAGTTATTCGGTCTAGGATTGTGAAAGGACCGATATACTGAGCTAAGAATTTTTGGCATAACCCTCGCTTCCGTTGTGGGGTCCACAGCCAGACCAAATCACCCTTTTGGAATGAGATCGCGTCGTGGCGACGTTCATATCGCTCCTTCGAACGATGCTGTGATGCCAGAGTACGTAGACGAGCGATTTGGCGGGCTTCCTCTGCGCAGCTCAATGTTTCCGCAGCGGTGTCGTCCCTATGGAATATCAACAGAGGATAGTATCGAGCGAGCTCCTCGGCGATCGAGCGTATAGTAGGTACAAAGAGCTGAAGTTCGTGGTTTCGTGTTTGGCCGTATTATAGGCATATTTGATAAACGACAAGACTGATAAACAGCAGTTCTTGGTGTTGGATGACACATACATAGCCAGCATGTTAGGTGCTCGCTCAACGAGGCCATTTGTCTGTGGATGGTGTGGTGTTGAGGGGCGGAACTGCGAGGTACAGAGACTGAACAATTTCTCAACAGCGCCGGCGAGAAATTGACGACCGCGGTCAGTGATTATTGCGCGAGGCGGACCATGGCGAAGAACTACGAAGCGTAGCATGAATAAAGCGGTGCAAGCAGCTGTAGAGGAAGGAATTGCAGCGGTTTCCGCTGTTTCGTGCAGGGGCGGTACGTGACACATGTGAGCCGAGTTCAACAGAACAAAGAACGCAAAAGTTTATTCAGCGCTGCCTATTATGCATTCCCGACAGGAAAGAAGGTCCCGCGATAACGTGGTGCCACAGGGGTTGCACAGTGACGTCAGAGCACGGCGCGTGTACGCTGAGAGCTCGTGTTTTAGCACACTTGCATCCAAACACGATTACACTCTGGGGCACGTACATACACGATACATCTTCCTTGCTTCAATAGACTGAATGAGAAAAACAAAAGCAACAAAATTACACTCAAATCTTGGCATTGATGTTTACGTAACTTGCACGAAGTTATTCCCGTAACCCAGTCTCTGCGGTGGTCTTCGCTTTCGGGCACTCCGTCTCAGTCCAGGACTTATAGTCACAGAGGTTGCACTATCTGTTGTAGGCTGCGGGTGATGGACGACGTCTTCACTGGTGCTCTCTTCGTCTAAAGAGTCTTCCGTGTGGTCAAAGTACCCCACTGTCGGCAAGAGGTGTTGGCGGTTGCGTCGCAGAACGTTGCCCTTCACGGTGTTGACCTCGTACGATCTCGGCTGCATCCGGCTAAGAACTTTAGCCTTTGTTTCCCGCGTGTTCCCCTGCACTCACACCACTTGCCCTGTGGTCAACGGTGGAAGAGACCGGCGCCTTGGTTGTGCCGGTCCATGCTTCCGAACGGCTGTTGTGTCCCTGTGATGTGTGGAGTGCGCGACCAGAGTGATTTCGAAAAGTGCGCGAGAAAAGCAAAAGAAGGGACGCAATGAAGAAGACGACGTGAGAAGACGCTCGCGGACCGGGAGGACGGCACATGAAAACAAATTAAATAGGATCAGAAAACAAAGCAGCCAACCACAAACATCCACGGAGTTCCTAGCGGCCACTGGCTGAATAACACGGTGGCACAGCGGTGGCCAATCAGACAGGAACAAGTAAGCGGAAAGACAAGAAAAGCTTGCGGCATCGGAATTCTCGGGGGGTTCCACGAAAGACAGTTCCAGGAAGGAGAGTTCGAGAAAGGCAGCGGATCGTCCACCGGCCCGGGCGTTGAAGACGGCAGTCGGGTTCCGGACCCGAGCCACAAGGGCTTCACCCGACCGGGACCTCCTGCTGACCTGATCCCAGCCAAAGGAACCCCAGTGGCTCGCAAGCTCCAGGCAAGAACTTGGTGAACTCCTGTGCCCGTAGGCATAGCTGGAACAGTCGTGCTACGGGTCCGAGTTCCACGCCGAGACGCCTGGCCGGGATGCTGCTACCACCTCATCGAGCCGCCTAGCTGCCCACGTCCTCCGTCGCCATCAAACATCTGACATCGTGTTCTTCGCAAGTCTGCTGCGCTTCGCTCATTTGTCTTCAGTCAACCTCATCGACGATTTGGTGAGCCATCAACTTCTTTCGCCACGTCGCCACTGCACATCACCGTCGAACCCTTAGAGTAAATCGCCAGGACTCGCCCCGTAAGGCCTATAGAGACTTTACTCAATTATGTTATGCTTTCGTTTCTCTCACAAGTGTTTGTCATTTAGTTTCCTTCTCTTTTGTTATTAGTTTACATTAAAAACCCTTATGTTTTGTTGTGTTGTGTGAAGAACGGCTTTGTCCTCGATTAGACTCTCGGAGGCTTCGCCTGAGAGAGTCGTCCGAAAACGAATCTGTTAAAGAACCTGCATAAACAAACGCTGCAGTCGAGGTGGCATTTCCGCAATAGCTTTCTTCGAGATTGCTACCAGTGGGCGGTGGTCGGTTTCTAGGACAACGTGACGTTCGTACGCAAAGTGACGAAACTTTTCACATCCCACTACAACCGCCATTGCCTCCTTTTCAATCTGCGAATACCTTTTCTGCGCCTGTCAATACGCGAGAGGCATATGCAACCGGTTTCCAAGAGTCACCATACCGCTGCAAGAGAGCCGAGTCTATGCCATTCTGTGAGGCATCTTAGGTTATCTTCGTGTCTCTTTTTGGATGGAAGATTGCCAGCAACGGTTGTCCACTGAGACATTTGCAGGGCCGCTCCCACTCACTTGCTTGATTCTCCGTCCATTCGAAAACCGTGTCTTTCTTTATAAGCGGGCGTAACAACTGAGTCTTTTTCGCGAGTGCGGGCAGGAACTTTGAGAAGTAGTTTATCACACCTAGCATTCGTTGCATTCCGAGCTTGTCAGTAGGCGGTGGCAAGGCAAGAACCGAGGTGATCGATGCGGGGCTCGGCCTTATTCCTGCATCTGAAATGATATCGCCAAGAAAAGGAATTTCAGTAAGGCCAACTTCACACTTTTCGGGATTGAAAGTCAGCCCCGCTTTTCGCGCCGCTTCTAGAACTCTCCTTAGCCTCCCGTCATGTTCCTGTCTCGTCGACCCCCCTATCAGCATGTCGTCCATATACACTTGCACGCCTGCAATGCCGTCGAAAATCTCGTTTAACGTCTTCTGAAAGACCTCCGACGCGACCAAACGGCAGACGACGGAAACAATAACGGCCGAAAGGTGTGGCAAATGTACATATTGTTACGGGGAAGAAAGACTCTGGTTAATATAGTTATATATACACGCTTAGATGTACAGGCGCGAGCAAAATTATACGGACCACGGCATCGCGTGGCTCACAGGCTCTTCGCGACACTTCCGTCACGTCAGCTGCGATCGACAGCAGCGCTACGTGCAAGAAGCTTTCCTCCTTAAATCGAGGGCCTGTCTGTTTTTCCAACTGTGAATAAGTATTTTCCACATTTCTCTTTCTAACGCTAAGCGCTCTTCGGTATCCGAATCCACGGGTTCATATGACGATAGCGCTTCGCGACACTGATATCTCTTCATCGGCACACCGGTCGATGCAGGCCGTGATGGCTGCGATACCGCTATCAAGGCAGATATGTTGCGTTCTTACCGCCGAACAGCGCTGCGCGTGGAAACGGGAACCTAACAATGCGGTGCGCGGCGCTGGAAAATTTACATGGTAGCGGGTAGCGAGTAGACTAATTTCCGGTGGAGTTCTCCGGTGGCCGTTAGGCGGCGTTCCGCTAGGTGGAGCGGAAAGCCAGTTTGGCACGCGCTCGCGTGGTCCGTATGCTTTTGCTCGCGCCTGTACGTCACGGCTAGATGCGGGAGGCGAACCTAATCCGTGGAACGGAGCCGACTGGGCGCTGGATCCGAAGGCTCAGCGGCATGCGGTAAGGCGAGCTGGTTAACACCTGCGGAACATTCAATAAGCGCCGAATGTGCTGATGAAGAATCAAGCCCCAAGATGTGGGCATCGGTCCAGGACGTCAAAGAAAACAGACGTATGATGTCCAGCAACAGTGACACGGGCGGTGCACATCCCCATAGCAGCTTGTGTCGCGCCATCGGCTACCCGGACTAGAGCGATCGGAGCAGGGGTTAGAATTTTCTTCAGTCGAGCACGGAGGTTCGAGTTCATGACTGATATGCGGGCGCCAGTGTCAGTGAGTGCGATGACAGGCGTACCACCTACGTCGACGTTGATAAGGTGGTGATGTCCAGGTAGTGTGAGCAGAGGAATTTCTGGTCGGGTCGTCGTGGCAGGCTCACCTCTCGGAGCTGCGCCCGTCAGTTTTCCGAAGAGCGGCGTGAGCAGGAAGGAGAAGGAGAGCGCCGGCGCATTGGTGAGCGGGTCCGGTGCGAGGATGGCGAAGGAGAGCGGTTCGGTCGAGCTGGCCATGGCTGCAGAGCGTTGTCGTCTTCATTGTGGAACGGGACGCAGCGACTACCAGCTGGACGTCGGGTACATCGATAAGTTGACCAGGCCTGCCAGTTGCCAACATTTCCACAATGACGGGAAATGTGACCCACGTGGCGACAAGGGAAGCAGATGGGCCTATCATGAGAAGTGCGCCATTCTGCGGTGTTTTGAAAACGAGGACGAACGTATGGGCCTCGGGACAGCTTATGCGCACGGGGTCGACGGTAGTCGGGCCTGCTAACAGGACACAGCGTCTGCAGTCCTGCGTTTTCCAGTTCCTGACGCACAACGGTCTGAATAAGCGAAACAGTTGCGCGCGTGTCATCGGAGGAACCTACTTGGAGGGGAACTGGAGAGGCCGCTTCAATCTCGCGGCGCACGATGCGCACATTGTCGTCGGATGCTGCGGGAACTGGTCGGGAACGAAGATCCTCGCAGGTTAATGTCGCAGCCGTGTTAGGAAGACGGGTAAAGCTCGGAGTAATGCGGCGGATATTTGCTTCTTCAAAGCGTCGGCATTCAATGATGACGTCTTGTACAGTGGATGAGCTCTTAAAAACCAGAAGTGTAAATGCGTCATGTGCGATACCTTTGAGGATGCGCAACCTCTTCCGCTTCTGGCATTTTATCGTCGACTTTGCGACAGAGTGAGAGCACTTGAATGTACGTCATAGAGGACTCTGTGCAAGTTTGAGCTCGGCTTGCAAGTTCTTTCTGGGCAGCGCGACGGCGTCCGATGGGCTTGCCGAATAAAACAATGAGCTTCTGTTTGCATACGTCCCAGCTGGTAATTTCCTGCTCGTGGTTCAAAAACCATACTTGTGCCGTTCCATTTAGGTAAAATAGGTTAGCCAGCATGAGGGTCGGGTCCCAATAGTTGCTTGAGCTCACCCGTTCGTAGAGTTGAAGCCAATCTTCAACGTCTTTGCCGTCTGAGCCGGAAAATGTACCAGGGTCCCGCGGTGCGTCACGAGGACGGGGAGATTAAGGGCGGGTGGTCGAGGCATGGTTGGTGGTCTGCCCGGAGCATCCTCGTTCTCGCCTGCGGTTGGCATTGCAGGTGAAGCCAGTGAACGTCCGCTGCGTAAATCCGTCTTGAGTCTGGGAGAACCCGCACCTCCACCAAAATGTTACGGGGAAGAAAGACTCTGGTTAATATATATTTACACGCTTTGTACAATGGGCAGAACGCAGGCATACAAAATGGAGCCCCGTCCGCGCGAACATCAGCGAACGTCGTCTTCCTCGGTGCTGTCTCCATCGTGTTCTATCCCAGCGCTTCGTCGCAATGCTCTTGACGTTTCCCGTGAAGTGGAATCTGATGGAAACCGGAGTTTGCGTCCAAACGTGAAAAAAATTTTGCGCCTGCCAACTCTGCCTCAATATCTTCACGCCGCGGTATTTCATAGTGCTCGCGCTTCAGGAACTCATTAATTCTTCTGGGATCCATACATATCCTTAGTTTGCCATTTTTTTCTTGATTATAATCAAGGGACTCACCCATTCCGTGGGCTCCTCTACTTTAGTGATGATGCCTGCCTTGAGCATCCTTTCGAGTTCCTCTTTAAGGGGCTTCTGCAACGCCAGAGGCACACGGCTCGGAATCTGGACGCTTGGAATTGCACCTTCTTGTAATACCACCCGGTATTCACGCTGGACGGACCCCGTCCCTTGGAACACGTCTCGGTAGGCTTGGACTAGTTGATCGCTGCTGTTGGTTGTTATTGAGCTCACAGATCCCGTGAAAAGTCCCAGCCACTCACTGGCATGTAGCCGCAGGATGGCCTGACGTCCCTTTTTCACAATGGAAAAGTCTACGTCTGAGACTTGGTCACCTATTGCGGTTTTGAGCCGCGCAATCCCCAGGTGGTTGATGACTGCTCCCTCACATGAACGAAGAACCGCCTTGCTGGCCTTGAGCGGCGCTTTTGGCCGCAGTCTGCCACGTACCATACTGCGGTAGGTTATCTTGTGCACCGGTGTCCACCTTGAGGAAAACTTGCGTGTTGCAGACTTGCGCTGACACCATCCAGACCCGTTGCTGCTTGCCGTTTGACACGTTCAAAATTTCGAAACGACCGTCGTCTTGGTCCCCGCATCGGACTTCAGAGACTTGTTTGGCACTCTTGCAATGCACCGCGAAGTGGTTTTCGCCCCCACACTTTCTGCAGACGCGCCCAAACGCGGGGCAGCTTCGTGGGGCGTGCATGCGTGCACAGCGACTGCACCGAAATTCCTTCTGCCGTTCCCGGGAGGATCCGCTTGCTTTCACGGGGTCGACTTGCCTCTCTTGAGACCAAACTTCTTTCTGTGCTGCGGCTAGTTCCGCTGCCTTGCATACTTGTTCGGCTTCAGCCAACGTCAACACTTTGTCTCGAAGAAGTTTCTCGCGGACTATTTCGTTACTTGTGCCATACACAATTTCGTCTCGAATCATAGATTCTGACATTGTACCGAAGTTAAACGACTGGGCGAGTCTTGTCAGGTCCCTTACGAACTGTTCGGCTGATTCACCATCGGCTTGTACTCGCTGCCGGAGCGCGAATCGCTCATGGACTTCATTTAGCTGGCCCTCGCAGTACTCATCAAAGTTCTTAACTACCGTCTCGAAGTCGTTCTTTGATTCGCCCTCAGTGAAGCTGAAGTTGTTATAAACCTCTGAAGCCTCATCGCCGGCCACGCTGAGTAGTAGTGCCACTTTCGTCGCCCCAGTCCGTGGTTTCCCGCTTGCCTCCGATGCAGTGAGGAACAGCTCAAATTTGTTTAAACAGTTTCCACCTTTTGCTGACATCTCTGTCCAGGCGAAGGCTTCAAGAAGTCCATGGCTTGAGTGACGAATGCTCAGCGGTTTCCTATGGCTTGGGCATGTGTACAGGCTTCCGACACCATGTTTCGTGCAGGGGCGGTACTTGCCACATGTGAGCCGAGTTCAACACAACAAAGAAAGCAAAAGTTTATTCAGCGCTGCCTTTTGTGCATTCCCGACAGGAAAGAAGGTCCCGCGATAACGTGGTGCCACAGAGGTTGCGCAGTGACATCAGAGCGCGACACGTGTACCCTGGAGCTCCTGTTTTATCACACTTGCAACCAAACATGATTACACTGCGCGGCACGTACATCACTCCGAAGATATTTTTGCGGTATGTCGACGACTGCTTCTGCATTCTTAAAACTTCTGCCGTGGACGCATTCACGGCCCACCTAAACTCGTTAGAGCCGGCTATTCAGTTCACCGTGGAACGTGAAAAGAACAACTGCTTGCCGTTCCTTGATGTCCTTGTGACAAAGGTGGATGGCATGCTCCAGTTCTCGGTGTACCGAAAGCCGACTCACACTGGTCGCTATCTCGACGCCAGCTCTAACCACCCTTTCCACCATAAAGCGGCGGTGGTTTCGGCTCTGCTGACCCGTGCACGGAGGGTCTGCTCTTCGGAGAATAAGCGGATAGAAGAAGAACAGGTGGTCAAAAGCGACCTTCTGAAAAACGGCTACACAAAAGCCTTCGTTGGAAAGGTTGCTCGCCGCCAGTCTAATCCCCACCGACTCCTTCGAAAGGACACTGACCTGCCGCATTCCAAGCCCATACGCGTGTGTATTCCTTACGTTCCGGGTACCAGCGAAGCGCTCGCACGTGTGCTGTCCGAGCAGGGAATAAGAGTAGCACACAAGCCAATTTCCACGCTTGGCCGTTTCTTTCCGCGCCCGAAAGACAGGCTGCCGAGGGAGAGAGCGCAAGGTGTGATTTACTCCATTCCTTGTTCGGATTGCCGCGCGTCGTACGTGGGAGAGACGAAGAACTTCCCAGAGCGGCTACGTCAGCACAAGAACGATGTCCGCAAGTTCGACAGACAAAGGAGTGCATTAGCTGAACACAGCGAGGTGCACGACCACCGCATCGATTTTGACAACTCCCGCGTCCTCGACTTGGAAACCAGTTTTCACAAGCGACTCTTTGTGGAATCATGGCACATTCAGGCGACACCTGCAAACGTGAACCGGTCTGCAGGTGCAATGCCAAGTGTCTATTTTAGCGGACTCCGGCACCTGTTTCAACGTTAGTATGACCTCGGCTTGAAGAACGGGAAAAAAAGAGAAAGGGAGAAAGGAAGGAAGAGACATCAGAGCGCGACACGTGTACCCTGGAGCTCCTGTTTTATCACACTTGCAACCAAACATGATTACACTGCGCGGCACGTACATACACGATACATCCGCGTATCTAGTCAAGTGATCCACACAGACAATGACCCAGCGGTTGTTGTTCGACGACCGAGGAAATGGTCCTAGCAGGTCGACACCAACTTGATCGAAAGGAGTGGTGGATGGTTACACAGGGTGAAGAAGGCCATGTGGAGCGCTTGTAGGTCGCTTGTAGTGCTGGCACTTATCGCAGCTCGACACATATTGTTTTGCAGAGTGTCGCATCTTCGGCCAGCAGAAACGTGCCTGTATTCGATGCAAGGTGCGAATGAAGCCGAGGTGTCCTGAAGTCGTATCATCATGCATGACATGCATAACGTCAAAATGCAGACTTTCTGGAACAGCGAGTAAATCATGCGCACCGCTTCTTCAGTAATTTGTCCTGTATAGCAGTCCATCGCGAATACAAAAGTGACCACTAGCTTTGGACCTGTAGGCATCGGCAAACGGTGGTTCTAAAGATAAGTCGTTGCGCTGTTCCCGCTGGAAGATGGTGGGGTCAGAAACGTCTCGGAGACAGTAGCAAAGCAGTTGTCGAGTGAGTCAGGATCATCCTTCGTCGTGGACAAAGGAAGGCGAGATAGACAATCCGCGTCGACCTTACACTTTTGTACACAACAGCGAAGTCATATTCTTCGAGCCGCAAAGCCCAGCATGCTAGGCGGCCAGACGGGTCACGGAGGGTAACAAGCCAACTTAAGGAAAGATGGTCGGTTACGATCGTAAATTGTCGCCCATAGAGGTAACAACGAAACTTGTGAACAGTGAGTAGAGCCGCTATTCTGTCACCGTGTAATTCCTTTCTACCTTGCTCAGAGAACGGCTAGCATAAGCAACGACATGCTCTTCATTCTTACCGCGTTGAACCAACGCGCCTCCGATACCGATTCCGCTGGCGTCACAGTGTACTTCAGTAAGGGTAGACGGATCGAAGTGACGAAGAATAGGCTCCGATGTCAACAGAAATTTGAGTTGAGAAAACGCCGTATAGCACTCAGGTGTCCACTCGTATGGGCTCTCCTTTCGTAACAGGCTGGTCAACGGGCAATCAACATCCGCGAATCTGGGCACAAAACGTCGGAAGTAGCAGCATAACCCGAAAAAGCTCCGCAGTTCTTTCAGAGACTGGGGTGGTTTAAACGCGCTGACTGCCTCTATCTTGCGGGAGTCCGTTCCGATACCATCTTTGTCTACCAGGTGGCTTAGAACCACGGCCTACCGTTCACCAAACTGGCACTTTTTAGAATTCAAAACTAAGTCGGCCTTCTTGACGCAATCTAGGACAAGATTTATACGGGAGTTATGCTCTTGGAATATGTGTCCGAATATAACGACGTCGTATAGATAGCATAGACACGCCTCCCATTTGTCACCACGAAGAATCGAATCCATAAATCTTTCAAATGTAGCGGGAGCACTACAAAGCGCAAACGGCATAACATTAAATTCATACAATCCGTCAGGCGTAACGAATGCGGTCTTCCTATCGTCGGGCTGCATAGGAAGCTGCCAATATCCTGATTTTACATCGATTGAAGAAATATAAGAAGCCGAGTGCAAGCAATCAATGACTTCGTCTATCCGAGGTAACGGTTATACATCCTTCTTGGTTTTGGCGTTTAAATGTCAATAGTCAACGCAAAACCTCCAAGATCCATCCTTCTTCTTGACTAAAATGACAGGCGCCACCCACGGACTGCACGACTCTTCCATAACACCTTTCTGTAGCATATCCTGAACTTGTTCAGCAATAACTTTCTGCCCCGTCGATGACACTCGGTAAGGTTTCTGCCGGAACGGATGAGATGAACCTGTGTCAATCCTGTGCTGGGCTCGATAATGAGGCAAAGATAGCGACCTTTCGTTTCCGCAGAAATCAAAGACGGAGGCATGTTCATCCAATAGCTGCAGCAATATCTGTCGCTCGTGCGACCGCAGCGCTTTGTTAATCATACCGAGAATCTGCAACTCGTAGGATCTGCTGCGTGCGCACATGGCATGGCGTTTTTCATTTCCTTCGTTGTTAACGGCAGCGATATAGTTTCCAGTGACATCACCGAACACGGCGAGCTTCATTCCTCGAGGAAGTATGACCGGCACTGGAGAGCAGTTCAGCGCCCACAGCGATGTGGCTCCGTCATTAATTGAAACAATACAATGCGGTACTAATGTGTCCTTAGCACACTGAGCAGTGAGTCGCTGAACAATGGCGTCAAAGGAGGTCACAGCAGAGACGCTAGTGAATACGGTGACAGATCTCATTGACCATGGCGGCAATATAAGTTCATCGGAAACAAACAGTGCATCCTCCGAGGGCAAGGGCTCCTCACTAAGGGCAGGCACTACCTCACTACTGACAGAAAGCTCCCCGGAGCCGCAGTCGACGAAAGCGCCGTATTCTTGAAGTCAATACCAAGTATGACGTCGTGTGTGCACTGCTGTAGCACCAAGATCTCAGTCGGGAACACTCTTCTAGCCAGCACGACATTCTCAACACAGACTCCTACAGGCTGAAGTACTTCGCCGCCAACACCACGAGATCGAGTAGATTCGTGCCAAGGAAACATCACTTTGCGGCCAATGCGATCTCTGAAAGACAGACTCATAATAGAACCTGTTGCGCCAATGTCCACTCTAGCATATGCCATCAATTACTACATCTATCTTGTTCTTTGACATCCTAACTGGTGGAGGTATCTCGGGTAAACCCTTGTTTGCGGCCTCACCTCCGTCGATCGCGCCGGCTGGTTTCCCGGCGGTGGTGGTGGAGAAGGCGCGTGGCGTCGCGGTAACGGCGAGCGACGCTGTCGAGCAGACGGAGGTGTCAAACTGCGATGTGATGCCGGGGAACTACTGTGCCTGTTCTGCTGTCGTGAGGTTCTGCGGGAATAGGGTGACCAGGAACCGTTGTGGTAACCATTACCAGCGCGAGGAAGCGTTGATGGCGAGTCGTATTGCAGTGCGGCTCTTTGCCGCCTCCAGAACCGAGATATGTGTCCGGTAGCCCCACAACGGTAACACACAGGCAACTGGCGGCTAGGTGCGTCGTACTCCTGAAAGTCGTCATCATGGTGCTGCGGCATGAACGTATCTTCTCTCGGTAACCGGTGCGTAACTGCTGGCTGACGAGCATAACTGAAGCGGCGTTCGTACCTCGACTCTTGGTACTGATTGCGTTGCGGCCTTGGTGGTGAGCGGTAGTTATAGCCCTCGACAGCAGTTGCAGCAACAGAAGCGTGATGAGGAGACGAGGTCGGTAATGGCGGTGAATCATAACGTGTTGAATGCAGGTGTCGCGTGAGCTCATCACGTACGATCTCCCGCATTGTCGAAGCCAGGTGAAATGATGTGTGGTCGTCTATACTAGCGACAGTAGTGACATTGGGCAGACGACCGAATTTGGACGTGATATGGCGCATGTTCAACGCCTCGAAAGTACGGCAGTGACGTATGACGTCAGCTACTGTGCCGAGGCTCTCTTTGCCAATGAGGTAGTTATACACGTCCTCGGCAATGCCTTTCAATAAGTGGCCGACCTTGTCCTCCTCTGACTTGCGAGCATTCACGATCTTGCACAGCTTTAGTACAGACAGGCTCAACATACGACGTGCATGTCTCACCCGGGACTTGGGCTCTCAGCAGCAGTGTTTGCTCGGCCTGCTTCCTCTTCGCGGTGGAGTCTCCGAAACACTCCTTTATTTCGGACACGAAGCGACCCCAAGTCGTGAGAGTGTCCTCATAGTTGTCAAACCAAACGAGGGCCGTGTCCGTCAAGAAAAACGACATTGGACAGCTGAGTTGTCTCGTCTCAGTGGGAATAGTTGCTCACCCGTTTGTAGTGTGCGAGCCACTCGTCGACATCCTCGCCAGATTGGCCTCCGAAGGTGCGAGGCTCTATCAAGTGCTGACGCTGCCAGGGACCGGTCGCGCTTGAAGCCAGGACCGAAGGGGCCACTGTAACTGGTGCAGGATCTGCAGCTGCAGGAGCTGGTACATTTTGGGTTCCGTCTTCACCTCGAGACATCTCGACCACCGATGGTAACGGAGGCAGTCCAGCAAGGCGGGGGCTTCGTCGTAGTTCTGGCGGTTGAGCGCCCGTCTTGCTAAGTCGAGTTCCCAGCACCTCCACCACAAAAATGTTACGGACGAGACGAGCTTATTGGCAAATGATAGGTGCGATGGAGTCTGGGAATACAGGCGAGTCCTAGTCGTTGTGCGCTCCACACCAGAAAAGATCCGTCATCGTCCTCTTCTTCGTTTCACCCCCGACCATGGCTTGTTATATGTTTTACCCAGATGACGTCGTCATTTTTTTCCCACATTCTCTCAGCACCTAGAGTTTGGACGAAGTTTTGACATGTCTGCCTAACGATGGACTTCAGCTCAACAAAACGTGCCACTTTGCCAGCAACAACATAAGTGTGTTGGCTCACCTCGTCCGTAAAGATGGCGTTCGACCTGACCCCGACAGGTTTGTTGCCGTGATTACTTTTCCATACCCAGATAATCAAAAGGACTTACGCAGTTTCCTTGGACTGGCGTCTTACTTCCGCCACTTCATCAAGCACTTTTCTGCGACTGCATCGCCACTGCACAAGCTCGTCATCTCCGGCACTATTTTCACATCGACAGCCGAATACGACCTTGCTTTCCAAGCTCTCAACCGTGCCATAACATCAGACCCTGTTCTTTGCCACTTCGTCAAGAACGCACCTACGTTCTTACACACTGATGCTAGTGCCATGGAGTCTGTGCTGTCCTCCTCAGCGTGACAACCTATCAAGAGAAAGGGTTATCGTCTATGCCAGTCGCGCACTCACGGCAGCGGAGCAGAACTATTCAATAAAGGAGCAGGAATGCCTTGCAGTAGTTTGGGCCGTACAAAAATTTCGACCCTATCTTTATTGACGACACTTCACTGTAATTACCGACCATCACACTTTGAGCATGATATCATCATTGAAAAATGTGTCTGGGCGTCTTGTCCGCTGGTACTCCGTTTGCCGGCAAGAAACACTAAGATGCCGATGCTCTTTCTCGTTGCCCCCTGTCACTTCTGACTTCGGGCTACTGCCCACATTCCTCGACACGTGAGAACGACGCCACATCGTCAATTACATTGTCATCACTCGGAGCTGCTGACCCGCTGTCTTCGAATCGCTGTGCTCAACTGGCGTCATGTCTACTGGACGACGGATATTGCAACCGCATTATAGAACGCCTGTGTGGAACACCTCCACCTAACGTCAGACTGCGCCGCCAACTGCGACACCTTAAGCTTGACAGCAATGTGCTCCACCGCTACATTTACGATACCGAAGAACATAATTGGTTTCTAGACCTACCACGCTCGCTGCGTCCGCATGTCCTTGAAGCCTTCCACGACGATCCTTTTGCTGGCCGCTCTGGTTTTCACGAGACCTACAACCGTATTAGAAGTCGTTTCTTCTGGCCTGGCCTATCTACCTCTGTGGCTCAGTACAGTGCTTCGTGCGCACGTTGCAACGCGGAAACCGATCCACTTCATCCCATGCTGGTGTTCTACAACAGATTACATGCCCCGCGACACCTTTCGACACCGTTGGAGTAGGCCTTGTCGGACCACTTCCCATAGCACCGGCAGGTCATTGGTGGATCGTTACAGCAGTGGACCACCTCACACGTTACGCAGAGACCTTACGCAGACCTTACGACCTCACACGTTACGCAGAGGTCTTGCCGTCATTTGGGCTACATCAGAGCCCCGCCCCTACCTGTACGGCAGGCCTCTCAAGGACGTGAGCAACCACCACGCCTTGTGCTGGCATGGCAGCTTGTAAGATCCATCAGTACACCTCGCACGAGGTAGTCCCGTACTTCAAGAATTTGACATCACCGTCGTCTAGAAGAGCGGACGAAAGCACTCCAACGACGACTGTCTGTCTCGCGCCCCGTTGATCCGCCACCACAGGGTGACTATCGATGACTATTTCTTGGGACCCATAAGTACAGAGGACTTCGCGGAACGACATCGAGCTGCCCCAGAGCTCAAGAGCCTCATGGACTACCTGGAAGCCAAGACCGTCGTCGTGCCGAAGGTATTCCGGCGAGGAATAAATTCTTTTTTCGCGTAACAGCGTCCCCCTGAGGAACTTCTCGCCTCTACGAGGCAACCACCGCCTCGTAGCGTCGTCAGTGTCACGCGCGGAGGTTCTGGAAGCTTTACACGACGACCCGACAGCCGGACTCCTCGGTTTTCCCACACACTCTAAAGTGTACAAGACAAGTACTATTGGCCTCGCCTCACTGCCGACGTCGCTTAGTACGCAAGGACATGCTGAGACTGTCAGCGACGCAAATCGCCTAAATCTAGCCTACCGAGACTTCTGAAACTCATTGAACCGCCTCGGCGACCGTTCCAGCAATTCGGCATGGACTTGCTGGGGCCGTACCCGACGTCGACTTCCGGCAATAAATGAATCGTCGTAGCGACTGACTACCTCACCCTCTATGCCGAAACAAGGGCCCTGCCCAAGAGCAATGCCGCCGAGGTCGCCAGGTTCCTCATTGAGAACATCATCCTGCGTCACGGAGCCCGAGAGGTCCTCATCACAGACAGAGGTACGGCCTTTATGGCTGATCGACCTAACTCAGGCGATCTTGAGGTATAGTCGCACGAACCACGCCGAACCACCGCCAACCACCCGTAGACGAATGGCCTCACCGAGCGTCTAAATAAAACTATCGCCGACATGGTGGCCATGTACGTTGGAGTCGAATGCCGGACGGGAGCTTCCGCACATATCCTTCGCGTACAACACAGCCGTGCAAGAAGCGACGCGGCTTGTGTCATACAAGCTTTTATGGACGGATCCCAGGAAGGACGCTTGACTCCATGCTACCGGTCGTAACCGACGAAGGTCTCGACATTTCCAGCTGCTTGGAGGGCGCAGAAGCAGCTCGACAGGTCGCCTGCCTGCGTATGAAAAACCAGCAGACGGTCGACAGGCGCCAGTACAACCGTCGACGACGCCACACCGAATATGAACCCGGCGACCTTGTCTGCGTCTGGACTGTCAGGTTGTCAGACTGTCTGCGTCTGGACGATCTGGACTGTCAGAGAAGCTCTTGCGTACCCTACAAAGTACTCCGTCGTTGTGGTGAACGTGAGTATAAGGTCACGCCCGATAACTTAAGGTCATCCCAGCAGACCGCGCACGACTCGAAGTTGTACACGTGTTGGGACTTAAACCTTATTATGCGCGCTGATTAGTGTGACGTTACTGTTGTATCATGTTGGTGATCGAGCGAGACCAGACACGGAACTGCGATATGAAAACAACCCTGTGTTTATTGGGCGGCCTTTATATGTAGAGCCGAACGAGCAAGGTTGCGTACCCTCGCCGCACCACCATATCTTGAGGGGGCGGGTTTGACATGAGGCGCACGCTGCGCAAGATACGATACATCCTCTTTGCTTCATAAAACAAGGGAAATCCTAGAGCATACATTCAAAATCTGTTAAGGTTCCATTTACGGCACTTGAATAAAGTTTTCGTTATAAGCTAGGCATTTAGCGGGCTTGCGCTGTCACTGTGATCTTCTTAGAATTGGTGATGCCTCTACGCCCATGCTTGGCGCCGCATCACTGGACCCCGGCAAGGCCATTGGCCCCTCTACTGCCGTTGTAGACTGCGCTTCATCCTCGCTGCATTCAGGAAGGTCCGGGCTGAAGGTCTCACTGGTTAGCAGCAAGTGTCTACGATTCCGTCGCAGGTGCCGCCCCTGCTCTTTCTTGACGTCGTAGGACCTGAGGTGTCCGGACGGTCTGAGAACTTTAGCTTTGGTTGTCCAGAAGCCGACTTGCCTCTTCCTGCGCCACCTGCTATGACGTTACCAATTATGGACCCTGTAGCAATTTCTGTCTCTGGCATTTCATAACTCATTGACAAATTAAAACTTTCATCATCGGCTGGTGTAGATGCTATTAATTCCAAACTGTTAAAAAATACTAAAGAAATTTTTGCTGTGTATTTTTCGATGCTTTTCACACTTTCACTCGAAACAGGAATTTTGCCAAAAGACTGGAAGGAGGGAAAGGTCATTCCAGTCCACAAATCAGGTAACAAGCTACCTCCCCTAAATTACCGCCTCATTTCTCTGACAAGTGTCCCATGCAAAATCATGGAGCATGTTATATATTCTCACGTAATGCCCTCCCTTGACACCAACAATTTCTTTCATCCTTCCCAGCACAGATTTCGTAAATCTCTTTCTTGTGAAACCCAACTTGCTTTATTTCTTCATGATCTTCATTCTAATCTCGACCATAACCTTCAGACCGATGCAATTTTTCTCGACTTCGCTAAAGCATTCGATACAGTTCCACATAAACGCCTATTACTAAAGCTTTCCCAGCTGAACTTGCACACGAACATTCTTGCATGGATCGCAGCATTTCTCACCAACCACTCCCAGTTTGCCTCACTTAAAAATAACCGTTCCAGCTCCCTCCCAGTAACATCCGGCGTCCCCCAAGGATCTGTACTCGCACCCCTCTTGTTCCTCATATATATTAACGACCTGCCCACACATTTATCCTCCCATATCCATTTATTCGCCGATGACTCTGTCATCTATCGCACACTTACTAACATTCCTGTGCAACAGTGATGTAATCTTTGGTTAATGAAGCTTAATCCCACTAAATGCCAGCTCGTTTCATTTGAACGCCAGCATAATCCTTTATCATTCTCATGCCAAATCTCCAGCTCCGCTATCGAACGAGTTCAGTCATACAAATACCTAGGCGTCACCCTATCCTCTAGCCTTTTCTGGAATCGCGCGGTCATGCCATCGCGCGGTCATGCCACAGCAGCTGCACTGAAGCGACTGAAGCGCTAACCCGCTAACGGACGTGGGAGAGAGAGCTTCACGAGAGCGGTTAGAGACGTGGTAGCGATGTTCAACAGCATCAACCTTCGGAGCAGTAGCGGACACAGAACGCGGCCACTCAAGCTCCCGTACCCATAGTAGAATTATAATTTTTTCATATATCTTCATTTTGGCCAGACTTTCAGAAGGTTGGTTAGGATTGCGTATTTTTCTAAAGGAAATGATGTCAAACTTATTCGTTGTCTGAGAATTCTGCCTGCTGTTTGTGAATGGTTCAAGCGGCCACGCGAATGACTCCTGTATAGATGTTTATTCATGCAAACGGTGACTGTACTGTCAGAGACTATTTGGCTCTTTGATTTTTTTATCCCGCAAGCTTCCGGACTCATTATTTCACCCATATATATATCTTAACGTATATACGCTGCGCATCTGTCAATTTATACTAACCACCTTACCCGGGAAAACGAGAGGCCGAACTTCCTAACGTTTTCTTTTTCGAAAGCGCATGCCTACGTAACTCACAGAACAAAAATTTACGTGATCACTTTCCTTAACAAAATGACAACGTTGTAGATATTCACTGCAGTCTGTTGCTTGAGTTGTTAGTGTACAAACATTGTAATCGGTTGCTAGAAGAGCTGCTAGTTACGTCTTTTATATAGAGGACACAAAATTTAGTCATGTTTGTTTCTAACCATTTTAAGCGCTATGGCTGAGGCTGCTCTCAAGTGATATAGAAAAGAACTAAAGAGCAGTTGTGTGTGTGTTTTTCACAAATCCCTAGCGCCAGATTTGGCGGAACTGTACCAGCATCACCACCCAACTCTGGCTGGCACCTCTCTATATGCCGCCTATTTCAATAATTAAAGCTCCTTTCTCTCTCGCACGCACGCACATCACTTGTGATCTTTTTAACGTTTATTAGGTGTATACCTTCTTTTCGAAGCTGTAGAAGGTTGACGTCCGGCAACGATTTGGTGTCATTATACTCGATGCTTGTGGCAAGGCACGGCATCGATGGAGATCAATGTCGAACGGTTTATTATTACCTCGCCTTTGTAGGCATACACCCACCCGATGATCTTCAAGGTGTTGTATAAGATCAGGAAGGACAATCTGCACATAACTACAGTGCGACAGCAAGCGGCGTTCGCGGGAAGCGCGCGCGCAGCGCAGGCGAGAGACCTCAAGCACGAGCGGCACGAGCAACAAGGCAGCGCGCGTGCGAGCGACTTCAAAGAGTGCGGGCGGAACGTGAGCGAACGAACAACGAGGAAAAGAGACCGAAATAGCACGCGCGCGACAACACTGCGCCCGTGCAACGAGGCGTGCGCACGCACCTCTATGTAACAAAGGGCCGGCAGAGTGGTGTACACGACCACGTAGCGAGATATTTAAGAAAAGGTGGCGCTTTTCGCAAGGCGCAGCAGCGCCGCCTGGCCGAGGTTCTCTTGTCTATTGTTTTCGGCGAGCGTTCTCGAAGATTCGGCGCTGGCCACGTGATCCCGGCACGCGCAAAGCTGAGAGAAGATTCGGGAGTGTAGACCTCTCCAATAGAGCCCTGCTGGGCGCAGCCATGAAAGTGCCGCTAGCGACGTCTAGCGGAGAGCCATCTTGGGCTCTATGCTCGCCGGGCTCTCAGTCAGGGCGCGTTCATTCGTTGTGTATGTTTGAGCAAGATCTTCCTTTCGCTATTTGTAAACATTGGCGAACCCTTAAGTAGGTTCATTTGTGTTTATGTGGGATCTGACTGATTAGCAGTACGAAATCTCATAACACTGAAGATTTAGGTACTGCATTACTGTCATTTCTTTACTTCTTTCCCTTATATCTTCACGATAACTGTCACCTGAAAGCATAATCTGAGTCCTTCTACAAAAGAAACCACGCGTCTCCCAGAAATGAATCATGACGAGTGGGCGAAGCACTGGGGATCGTTCGGTGTTGCCGTAACCACCCTTGATATTGCCCATTCACGCATGTAAATGAGTGACAACGCGTGTGTTTATTTACACAAGCGTTGTCATTCATGCTCCTGGTCTTTATGAGGTTCCGGCGCTCCCGCGTCGTAGATGGTGCCGAGTACGGCATTATTTTAGGTAACACGCATTAGGTAACGCGCACGGGGCAAATCTTTATTGCTCAACTACGCACAAGAGAAATCTCCCACCAGCACTACATTGCATGTCAAGATCCACTGCCTATATGTAGGGGGTAGCCGATGAACGATTGTGCAGCGCGAACACTCGGTTTTTAGGGGCGAAGCTTCTTAAGGTCGAGGCTTGTCTGCCGTTGTAATGTCGTAGCCACGCTCGCGCTCGATCTCGGCGCGTGCCGCCGGACGCGCGATCTCTCTCTCTTCGACGGGGGCAGTCATGAGCGCAGTCAGACGGTGTGTGTGCATGTGTGGGCCGCTCTCGCTCGTTCTCGTCCCGCTCTCCCGCTCACTCTCGACGCGTTCCTCGAGGCGTGCGATTTCTGTCTCTTCTACAGCAGCAGTCATGAGTGCTGTCAGCTGGTGTGTGCATGTGTGGGCCGATCCCGGAGGCTGTGCACAAAGACAATGACATCTGCTGTCGTGAGAGAGAGCGAACGCCGCGCGTTGACGATGGAAACGCTCTTTTCTGCGTAGTTGAACCACAAGGATTCGCAGCGTGCGTGTTAACTAAATAAATCTGGAACTCGGCACAATCTCCCACGTGGGAGTGCAGGAATCTCATAAAGACCAGGAGCATGAATGACAACGCGTGTGTGAATATACGCAGGCGTTGTCACTCATTTACATGCATAAGTGGGCAATGTCACGGGTTATTTGCGGTAACACAGAACGATCCCCAGCTTCGCCCACTCGTCGTGGTCCACTTCGTGGAGATACGTGCATTTTTTTCAATCGAGGGTCTTGAGCAGATGTCAGCTCTGCTTGTAGTGTTTCTTCAAGAGACAGGATTGAGTGTAATGCGACATGGACAGAGACGCTCGGGCGGAGCAATTGCCGGCCAGGTCTGCCAGGCTAACACCACAGCCACAACACCACTACCACTACTACTACCACTACAGATGCTACCTGTATCGGCGTTGGCTCTCGCAGGCGAGGGCGCATTGTTGTTCCTTGCGAGCTAGTAGATGATGACGATTACGATTGTGGTTCGGTTGAGGTTCTGGTGTAGGGCAGCGCACCCTGGCATATTGTTTGTATCATGTATTTTGCTGTGATATACTTGATAGATGCACACGCAATGTCGTTTTACACAGATGTTTTCGTTTTTCGTTGTGCAGGTGTTCAGTTACGGTTTCGGTTTTGTGAAGCGTGATGGACGCGGACTAATCAAGGCTAGGCCGTAAGGAGCTTCGCCTCTAAAATACCGGCGCAAATTGAAAGAAACTCGGAGCTCTTGCATAACTAGGTTACGCTATGAAAGAACAATGCTCCCGCGTCGGAGTGAAAGGCTTTTGCTCTAGCGACCACCCCAATTGGGAGTTTCTTTATACTGCGGACCTCCGGAGTAAAGGTGTTACTCCTGCTAGCCTGACTTCTTCTATGGTGCCTCCGGACTACACTATCCTGTCTCCGACGCGCCGAGCTTGCTTTTGCTACTTTTCTCTCCAACTGGCCGGAGCCATTGCACGTGCCTCCTAATTGCTTTTCGTTGTTTCACTCCGGCGGGCACAGTTTTCTGTGTGACACACCAGGAGTACCTTTGTTTATTTTTTTCGCTCGGGCTGGCTAGTTTCTGCATGCCTCTTTCCAGGTACTTACAAGTCATTTATTATTCCGCCAGGTTGGAGACATGTGATGCATTCCGAGTAATCCTTTTAACCATCATCAACACAAAACGCCGAGAAAGAAATGCTGTATAAAAATTTATTGTATGATTTGCACAGTGCGCAAACAGGGTGCGCAAACAAAAAGAGCATCGAAAGTTCCATGATGTAGTACAATAATTGCAGTACAATGCAGGATATGAACAACCACAAATATTTTTCTCACTGTACCATTCTGCAGGCTGCATGAACAAACATACGTTTTTACTCGAGTGAAAGAAAGGCGGAATAAAGAAACACGCTACGGAAAATTTCGCACTGAACGTATAATTTTACATATATAGTCTGAATGAACGCGTCATAAACACAATGCTTTTGTAGCCAAAGCTTGAAGAGGAGCAGCGGAACTGTTTACGAAGGGCACTGCTGCGAGTCGTCCGCCTAAGTGCACTGTGTTTTGCACTCCAGTTTATCCAGGCCTGCCGGCGCACATTGTCAGTGCGTCCATAACGTGTTCTTTGGCCGAAGATACCGCGGTGTGGAACATTCGCACGAACGTAGCCCTGCACCACAAATGTCGTTCTGATGCAACATTAGCTTATAGTATGCTATTCTATGAGTCTGCTTTTACTTTCTATTTCCTTTGTGTAGCTCTACGTATGCGTTTACATCCCTAATAATATTAATATAATAATAATCATCATCATAATACCAACATTATTAATTCTAGAACATGCTAAAATACTCAACGCATACCGCTTTATCTTTTAAGTTGCTCCTGAAATAAGCTCCTCCGCCAAGGCAGCGTCGTACGATAGTTTTTGCAGAGGAAGCTACGCCTTGAGGCGCGTGAGCGTTGCAGCTTGTGTTGACTCACTGGGCAGGATATAAATACAATGTACGCTGGACGCCAAGCCTATATAGGCCCTAAGATTCAAAACACGTTCTAAACATGTTCTAAGCATTGGAGATGCGTGGAGGAGTCCCGAGCGAAAACGACGACGTCATCTAGGTAGCACAAGCACCTGTGCCATTTCAACTTGAGCACAACGGTATCCATGATGTGCTCAAGGACAGCAGGCACATTACACAATCCAAACGGCATGACGTTGAATTCGTACAAGCCGTCGTTCGTGACAAAGGCTGCCTTCGGTCGAGCGTCATCAGCTATGGATACTTGCTGGTGTCCTGACCGCAAATCAAGAGACGAAAAGAATTCTGCTCCCTGCAGGCTGTCAATCGCGTCGCCAATTCGCGGTAGTGGATAGACGTCCTTACGAGTGATCTTGCTGAGCCGTCGGTAGTCCACATAGAACCATACAGAACACTCGTTCCTCTCAACAAGAACGGCACGAGACGCCCAGGGTCTGTTCGATGGTCGAACAACGTCGGGTCGAAGCAAGTCGTCGCCTTGCTCGTTGATTACAGTGCGCAGAATCAAAACTCTCGCGGCGGGGAAAATCTGTCCGGCGCACGGAACGTGGCACTTGTCGTCTACTCGTGCCCGGCTGCCTGGTGTAGCTCGAATACATCCATGCGGTACAGGAAGCACGATGCAAGCGAGACAGTATTGGTAACACAAAGTGCCCGCCGCGGTGGTTTAGTGGTTAATGTACTCGGCTGTCGCTAAAGGACGCGGTTCGATCCCGGCCGCAGCAGCCGCATTGTCGATGGAGGCAAAAATGCCAGTGGCCCGTGTACAGTGCGCTGTCCGTGCATGTTAAGAACCGCAGGTGGTCAAAATTTCCAGAGCCCTCCACTACGGCTTTTCTCCCCTTTCTATCCCTTTTACTCCCTTTCCCCTACTCCCAAAGAGGCTTAGTGGCTCTCCCTACATGGGCAGCAGAAATTGGCGTCCTTTCCCTAACCACCCACAGTCATCATCATCGTCATCTTGGAAAGCTGTTCGGAGTGCCACGACCGGCCTTGTTCGTTTCACGGAGAACTCCATAATCTCCTGGACAGTTTCGACATTTTAACACGAAAGTGTTTTGTGCCGGGGACCATCACGACCCCATACCTGACTACCGCAACGGACATGGTGCAGTCAACATGCAGAAACCAACAAGGAAAAGCAATAAGAAAAATTTCCGCTCCTGCACTGGCAATTGAGCTCACAGCCCCGCGCTCGACGCTGAGAGGTGGCCTTAGCTTTCCCACTGCGCTAACGCCAACGTCGCACATGGTCAGAGCTGAAGACAAAAAAAGTAAGACACTGACCACGATAAAAGCAAATAAAAGCAAGACGTTTTGGGAACCCGCAACGGAACCTTGTTCACAAATGAAGAATCTGTACGTGAGCAGACCGGTTATATATGTTTTAAAAGGTGGCGTAAGCAAAGTGTCTAGATTTGTGGGAAGATCCCGTCATTGCGACTAAGCGTATGCGCCGTTTGGATTGTCAGAGATTCTAGATGAAGCCGAGGTGACTAATTCTTTTCTCGATCCAATATTCTTGCGTTCTCCCAATCTATTTTTGGCCAGATGCTTCTGCGTGTTCCTAAAGCGCGTTCGATGAGACCTTCTTTTGTACGTCGTATATGTGCTGCTTTAGTCTTTGCGAAAATTGCCTGTCTCGCCGACATAACTGCCACTAGAGTCGACGCACGGGATGCTGTAGGCAACGCCCCCTTCACGCCCAGCTCGCTACAAGAAACATGTCAAACAGGTATGCAAAGCAAAACGGATTAGTCCCACGCAGCTCCGCCCCCCTCCCCCCTGTCGCAGTAGGCTTCTATGTTCGGCACCGAGTCGAACTAGTGGTCCCTTCATACTGGTAAAAGTTGAAATATATGATGTGTGCTTGCCACCATGTGCACTTGCCTCCCGGTATATCATGTGTTGCCAATGTTACCAACATTGATGCTACAACTTTTGTGTGCGGACAATATTATCCGACGCAGAAAATTGGAAGTCCAACATTGGCAATGAAGTGAGATTGATTGGACGATATATAGAGCTGGCCGCCATTACATAACCAACATTGATAGGACTATGTAGAAACTGACCCATCATTACCATCCTTGTGCACTGGGCCCACCAATAATGTGTGCTGAGTGGCAACTATGGCCCAATTTGCCTTGTTTACAGGATGGAAGAACAATAATGCAAATTGAATGGTTGCGATGAGCCATTGTTGGAGGCCTTAATAGATGGAATTTCCAATGCTGGCTTATGAGTGGTATCACAGGGCCTTCATTGGACCTCCGTTAGCCAGCAAAAATCGATATTGGCCCGAGGATCTAGGCTGCCCGGGACTACTTCGCCTCTCCTGAACGGCGGCACCATTCCAGGCGCGTTCCAAAGTCCGCCTCGATCGCCTCGAGGCACGCACGCGAGTGCGCGGGCATCGGAAAGAAGCATAAGAAAGAACATAGGCACACTTGTACAAGTCGTATGGAATCGGGCACCACCGCTATCGGCGCTCCTGCCGCCGTTGCCGCCACAGAATTCGCAATGGACCAGGAGGACACTGATCATTATGCCAAGGAGTTTCCAGCCACTTACCGAGAAGCGCTTGGGCACTCCAGAAAGGAGTGCCAAAAATATCACCAAACCCAAAGTATGTTAGACATGTCCCAGGCAGTCGACTTCAGGAGGCTGCAGATGGGCACTTTCACCAACCCCTACCATTTGAACCACCTGTGTCCTGCACTGCACCCGTTTCCCGGCTGTCCATGGTGTGGTAATGAACGGGCCGATATGGCCCATGTGCTTTGGGAGTGGGAACTCCACGAGGACGAAGCTGCCATTGCATGTGCGCCAGCACCGTATAGTGGTAGAGCACTGATCACCTTTCTTATTGGTAGCATTCCCCCGCCGAGCACTCTTCGAGCGTGATGGCAACAAGAACACTTTAGGCTTTAGGCACCCAAACATGGTAACGGCGTTGACGGGTCAATGTGGCGCAAGTCAATACGATCGATATCGTTGTCGCGTGGCATTTGCAATCGAGTGTGTAATTGAAAATATACACTTATTTCGTAAACTAGTTCAGACATCACAAGGGGTTGCTCATCGAAGTTATGGAGGCGATCCGTGAACTTGGGTTCAACCAAGTCAAAGTGTGTCGTACCAGCGGAACACCGATGGCAATGGGCAAGTTCACCTCGATGTAACGAACATTCAAGTGCTTATGGGAAGGCATTTCTCTTTTGTATGATACCGATTGTGTTGACAGAGGGATCAGCCAAATTTTTTTATGTTCACCTGCTATGGCAGAAACTTTCATCATCATCATCATCATCATTATACAAAAAAAGCTCGCAGAGGCTCTTTATGGGGGAGGACCTTGCAGCCGAGCGAAAACGATATGGAAAACTGATGCAGACGCTTCGGCTCTCTCCCCGAAGCCACCTACGCACAGGTGTTTCGCCCCATTATTCGTACCGCAATGTGGCCCGCCCCCCTGTTACCTTTCACCTTGGCTTCTTTACCCCACTTACCAACGCCCACGGTAATGCCCACCCTTAAGTTCGCGACGTGGAACGTCCGAGGGTTCCGACACAATAAAAAACAAAATGACATTTTATGTTTCGCCAGCGAGCAAGGAACTGACCTCCTCTTCATAAAGGAGGCGAACATTCGGACCCCTCTGGAGGTTGTCTAATTCCGGCGCGATTTACAAACCGACGCTTTTTTTTCTTTGCACGCTCGCGAGCGTGCTGTGTTGGGGTGATATTTGCGACGGGGCGCTTCCATGGGAAAGCGCACTGCGCCTTTGGGGCTAATGGTCGGATATGGTCGACGTCTACGTGGACCAAAAGAAAATACGCTTTCTCAACGTCTACGCCCCCGTGCAGAGATCCGACACAAATGAGTTCTTCATGCTCTACTGCTCAAGTCACTATCGCACGTTCTGGCTGGAGATTTTAATTGCGTCGTGGATTCCCAGAGAGACAGAACGGGCCCGGGTCAGCGCGGCTCAACGTAGCACGCAAAGGCATTATTGAAGTTTTTGGATCACCTTAACCTAGCCGACGCGTGGGTGCACGCGCACAATGGGCTCTTGGAGCCCACTCGCACGTCGAAAATAACGGCTAGCAGGATCGACCGCATTTACCTCCCGGAGTTTTTGGTTCCCCCGATCGAAACGTGCACCCTCATTAAGTTACCGAACCACATAGAGGGAAGAACGGACCATTTACCGTAACCATCAGAGGAGTCCAGGCCCCAGACCACGCAACAGCAACTGGAAACTTGACCCAGCTCTGTTGGAAGACGAAGCAAGCATCGAGAAGCTCCAGGAACACATTTGGCAATCAGTAGAACAGCGGATAATCGGGCCAGTTGGTATCGTCTTTTTACCATAATGCTTTTTCATCGACTCCTGGGTTGCACTTGTCCGCGCATTGTGCAATGTGTTGGTGCGTTGCAGAATTTCCGCGCACCTCCGGTTTGTATTGTAACCTTGAGCGACGAACGAGGAAAATAGCTGAAGCGTTCTTAAGAAAAACAGTGCAATGTGCGTCAGTTCACCCACAATGTCGCTCTTAGAATGTGAACTTTCATAGATTGATGGCACATAATCTATTAATGCTTGTTTATCTTATTACCTGATCGCCTGTTTCCTTTCCCTAATCTTTGTGTGCTTATGTAGCGTTTCAATAAACGTCAGTCTCAGTCTGTGCTCGTCTGTCTCTCCCTGCTCTGTCCTGCTGCTGCTTGCGCACTTATCGCCATGAATGTCGGCAATCAGTGCGGAATGTCTGTTGTGAACCCGGATGAGGGAGATAGGCTCAAATAAACTTGGAAAGCACTCCTGCAGGAGGAAGGCAGAGCAAGGCAGAGGCGGTACACTGCGGAGATGAATGAAGTACACCGCCGAATGCAGATTATCAAAAGGCATGACCTGCTGACCTCTTGCACAAGTGATTATTTGGAAACGCTACGTTCGAAGCATGACCGCCTACTCCCGAAAAAGGTGGAGTGCCGGTAACGCACAAAACTCAGTAACGCACAAAACAGAAGACATAAACGCGGTCAATTGGAATGGCACAAATCGAATAACCGAAGTGATATGCTCGGACGGCTCGATTTTCACCGACCCGGCAGAAACAGAGGTCATCTTTTGAAGCTATTTTAAACAACAGTTTCAACGGGCATATACTTCTGACACTGACTCTTCCGCGGAAAGGATCAAAAAGTTATGCCAAGGTCTTCAGCGGCCTGAGGAGGAGGAGGTCACGGGCATATGCGACGACGTCACAATGGAGGAGCTTCACAGTGCCGTCAGGAGTATGAGCCAGAACACAGTCCTGGGAAGCGACGGCGTAAGAGCGTCTTCACGCCACCTTCCTGGACATCCTAGGGGAAGCATTGGTCACACTAATTAACTGCGGGTTCCGGCAACATAAGAGTCCAAGCTCCTTTGCTGAGGGGCACATTGTGCTTCTGCTCGAGGAAGGAGAGCCGCCACAGAATGATCCCGCGTCATGGCGCCCCATCACTTTGTTGAACACCGACTATAAGATAATGGCGACCGTCATCAACGCAAGCATTAAAACGATCCTGCCAAAGATAATATCCCCGCACAAGGCCTGCGCCGGGCCGAGCCACATTTATCAATTTGACCGTTACCCGGGACGTCTTTGAATATGCATCCGAAAGGGGCCTGAGCGGCGCCTTCCTGTCCCTGGACCAGGCGGAAGCCTTCGACCGGTTGAAGCACCGGTACTTCCTCGGTGTCTTTGAGTTTTGCTTCCCGCCAGAATTTGTTAAGGTCGTGGAGATCCTGTACAGCGAGCTTAAGTATAGCGTTGTTGTCAACGGCTCAACGTCGCCTAGTTTCAGATAGGAGAAGGGCATAAGGCATGGGTGCCCACTAAGGCCGACCTTCTTATATCAATTCAACCTTTGATCAGAAGACTTGCAATTCACGCAAACATCCGCGGTTTTCCGCTGGTAGGGCGGGAAGCGGTAAAAGTGTTGGCTTATGCCGACGACTTTCCCTGTTTGTGAGGGACGCAAGGAGCCTGCGGGAGTTCCAGACAACGTTTGCTGCGTATGCCGAGGTTTCTAGGGTGGCAGTCAATGAAGAGAAAAGCAAAGCACTGATTTTCGGTTCCTTCCCGGCAGGCACCATAGGCAGCATCCCGACAGTCAGCATAGTCAAAGTCCTCGGGTTGTACTTCTCATGCGCGGGAGCGGCGGCAACATCGTGGCTAAAGGAACTTGAGAGGGTTAACAAGCAGTCGAACGTCTACAACAGCTCGACCTGACCCTACGTGAGAAAGCCCTAGCAGTTAAAACCACTGTGTGCGCCCTTGCCAACTACGCGAGTAGCTGCTTTCCCCAGGAAGACTGCCAACCAACTGGACAAGCTGATAAACCCGCTCCGGTAAAAAGGAACTTGTTGCAACTCCCGAAGTGTAACGGAGGCCTCGGCCTCCCGCACGTTTTGACGAGATCCAAATTGCTAGCCTTGAAAACGGCCCGGCACCCCCACCAAACAACTGATTACATCGGGAAGGGTCTGCTGCTTTACTGATGCAGTACCAACACCGACTGCCTCGGCGCTGACAGGCATCCGGGACCGCTGGCGGAATCCCCCTCTACCTTTTACAACGCGGTAAGCAATACCAAAAAATGCTCGACAAGGAAGCTCCTTTCTGCGATATGGATGAAGAGCCGCCGGCAACCATAGTGGAAGTGTTGACGCTCAACCAGCTATCAGCGGAGGAAAAACGAGAATTGACGACCTGAAGCTGGGAAAAATGAAGCAGAGACGGATCCACCCGCGGGAGTTTCACGACTTCGAGTGGAAGAGGAAGTGGAGCGTTCTGCCAACGATACAGCGCCTGCGCCACCTAGGCATCATTCCGAATGCCCGCTGCCCCAATTGCAGCTCAGAAGAATCGATACCGCACGCGCTCTGCGAGTGCGGCGCGGCAAAAGCCACCTGTCAAAGGACCTCGAAGTAGGTGGGGAGGAAAAGTTCCTCCGCCACTGGCACACCAGGTTTATTCGGGATGGCCAGTTAGCCTACCCCATTACCCCGTATTAAAGCTTCCCTTCCTAGTCTCTTCCCTCCCTTCCCGCTTCTGTTTTAAATGCGAAGCATTTCTTAGCGAACTTCGGCGACTTTAAGCGTATCTATCTATCTATCTATCTATCTATCTATCTATCTATCTATCTATCTATCTATCTATCTATCTATCTATCTATCTAGCAGCCTTCGACATTGTGCTCTCCTGGCCTTTTCGTTAATCGGATGTATACGAAAGTTCGTATGGCACAACATGACTGCATGACGAACATAAATAACAGGTCATAACGTGAAAATCATGATATAAATGTCATGAGCCGCATGATTTACACGCTACAGTAGTAGTGCTCTGCTGTCCTTTTCGTTAATCGAATGTATAAAAAAATTGGTATGGCACAGCATGACTGCATGACGAACATAAATGACAGGTCATAATATGAAAATCATGACATGAATGTCATGAGCGGCATGATTTACATGCGACGGCCTTTGTGCTCTCCTGGCCTTTTCGTTAATGGGATGTATACGAAAACTGGTACGCCAGAACATGACTGCATGACGAACATAAATGATAGGTCCTAACATGAAAATCGTGTCATGCATCTCATGAGCAGCATGATTGCATGCCACGGTCTTGGTGCTCTCCAAGCTGTTTCGTTAATGGGATGTATACGAAAATTGGTATTGCACAACATGACTGCATGAGTAGCATAAATGACCCATCATAACAAGTGTCGCGCAGTACAGCGGCAGCAAGGTGGAGAGGACGAGGGAAGCAGGCGGTAGTGGCAGGCGTAGAGATGCTGCCGACGCTGACGAACGCGCCCCATGTCCGTGACTCTAGCGGTGGCTCGGCCATTTGCTAGAGGAGAGCAATTCATTACAGGCTACCATGGGTAGACTACGGAAGGCAAAGATCCTAGAACAGCGTCATTACAGTGCTCGACGAAAATCATGACATGCATTTCATGAGCGCCATGATTTACGTGCCGCGGTCTTGGTGTTCTTGCAGCCGTTTTGTTAACATTATATATAGCAAAATTGGTATGGCGAGACATGAATGCATAACGACCATGGGTGTCACGTTCTAAGAAAATAAATATCGTGACGTGCATGTCATGAGAGGTATGAGTTATACGCCACGCGTTTCGGTAACGGGATGCATATCAAAATCGCTATGGCACAACACGACTGCATGACGGACGTAAATGACAGCTCATACATTGGAATCTTCACATGCGTGTCATGAGCGGCATGGTTTACATGCCACAGTCGTGCTCCTGTTTCGTTAGCTTCTTATGTAAAAAAATCGGTATAGCGAGACAACAACGTAGATACATTTTACGTTCCTGATGGGTACTTCGCATTTCTTTGATTCCCACTGCACGTGGGATCTGCCAATTTTTCGCCCAACATTTAGTGCGTTGTCTTGACTTCAATAAACTTCCCTTCGACCAAAAGCTTCTGCATTCAAGTATCCTAAGAAAGCATGTGTTGATGCATTGGGAATCGAACACATAGCCCCCGCACCCCGACGAATGGTGCCCGGTGCTTCACCTCTGCGCTAACGATGATGATGTTTGTGGTTCGGCTAAGGACACGACGCTAATTTCTGCAGCTCATGTAGGGAGCACGGCCACATATTCGTGCGGGTGTGATGGGGTAATGTGTTTTTTCCCCAACGTGCATATTCTTTTGTCTTTAAAGTGTCTGCGGCGTCGCCTCAAGACACTCAAAGAAGGATGAAGCCGCTTGCACACCATATTGAATATAGAAACTATAAGCACACAACACAAGCTCATACCGAAATAGACCTCCATGCAATGACAACTGGAAGGCTGTAGACACTATTATCTAGTAATGTTAAATTGAGTGTTGATTAAAGAGACTAGTTCCCAATTCTCTTCGAATGCAGAGCGAGCAGATGGCGCGAGCGGCCTTTCTCACCAGTCAGCCTTGATAGGCGGGTGTCGGCTTCGAGCGTTGCCACTTCTGAAGAACGCCGCAACAGTCGGCGTCCAGAAGCACGAGGGCGGGGTAGCTCTCCAGCAGCCCCTCCGGACTGCAGGGAAGAAGACGGTTCACCGGCGTCAAAGGCGCATCCCGGACGGACAGCCACGCCTGAGCTCGCGCCCAAAACTCCACAGCTCACGCCTGTCCACGGGTAGGGGAATGTCTTTCAGCAGAAGCAGCAGCAGCACATTGAAGAGACGCGGCCTTGGGAAGATGACACCCCGTAGGTCACCCAGGCCTTAGGGGGCACCGTGGCTCGGGTCTGGAACACCTCAGCCCATTAGCGTGGCCGGTCTTCTCCGCTGCTCTCCCTTCTTTCTTCCAGTTCTAGTAGCTCTTTTCTCGCTTCTCGTTCGGCAGCGCGTTCCTCTCGCGCCAACGCCTCCAGCTCGTCCAACCACTCTTATCTCTGTGCTCTCGATCCCTATACGCTCTGCCAAAGCCAATGCATCTCCCCGTACGCTCACCATATTTTAACACACCTCACTCCACTATAACACTCCATAATCAAAAGAAGAGGCGTGCAGGACACGGACACAAGGAGAGCAGTGAACAACACGAACGCCGACTAACAACTGATGCACAGCACAGAGGCGAAAAAGAAAGAAGACACACAGCTTATCTGCGCATGCTCGGAATGGTAGCGCAACCTGTCAATCGGTTACACGTGCCGGTCTTCGCGATAGACAACTCCTAAGGCTTTCTATCTCCTCTCTGTTTAAGCTAATCGACGGCTGACTCACGCATGCACTTCCACTAATACTGATATGCCAGGCCTCAACCAATAAACGCGTATCTTCGTTCTTATGCCTGTACAGGATCTCGGTTTTGTTTAACTCGGGCATGCAGCTACAAACCTGGCAGTGCAAGGATAGATTGGACGGCGTCCCACCTGATAGCGACCTTCTGTGTTCAATTAATCTTTGATTAATACAACGCGCAGTTTGCCCTACATAAAAACGTCCGCAGCTAAAAGGAATCTTATAAACTACACCCATGCGACAGTCGGTGAAATTGTTCTTGGCTAGGTGCTTAACCTGACAGATATCCGTTCGCTTCTTACCTTCCATCTGCTCATTTCTTCTATGCACTGTGGCACAAACCCTTCCTAACTTATTGGGAGCCGTAAACACAACATTAACCCCATATTTACTTCCCACTTTCTTAAGCCTGTGCGAAACTGCGTGCATATACGGAATACTCACGACTTTTTTCTTGTTAATGTTACTCTCTGCTACAGCTTTCGATCCGGTTGAAATCGACTTCTTAAGACGCTCAGCTACTGTGGCTATGGCTAGTCTAGGGTAACCTGCATCTAAGAGGCGCTCGACCTGCGCATTAAAGCTAATGGTCAAACGGTGCACGCACGACTTCGATAGGGCTGACTTTAAACAGGACAAGGCTATTCCGTTTTTTACTACTTTCGAATGCTTGGAGTCAAAGTTTAACAACGGCTTAGATGCTCTAGGGGAATACTGCCAACACACGTGATTCTGCCCAAATGACAACGAGATATCTAAAAATTGTATTACGTTTCTCTCCGGTAGTTCTTTCGTAAACCTTAAACCATCTCCATTAAGTTTAAATTGATCGCTTACATAGGTGACGACGGATTCAAAATCATCCTTACTACAAAGTACCAAGTAATCGTCCGCATACCGAAATACCCTAATGATGCGGTCCCCTAAGGCCTCTTTTAAACGGCAGTCCAACTTGCTCAAGTATAGATCACTTAGAATAGGGGCTACCTTTGAACCTATACAAATACCTGATTTCTGCACAAACACGCCTTCCCTGTATCCAACTAATGTTGACGTTAAGTACATGGAGAGAATTTCTAGAAAGGTACCTGTGGAAACTCCGCATCTATCTATGAAGCCGGACTCCTGCCCTTGTTCTTGAATGCATTCTTTCACGCAATTTAGTAAACCTTCATGCGGCAACGAGTAATACAAATCTTCTACATCCATGCTAAACGCTGTGCAGTGGCCAGGATTTTCCTCTGTTAACAACTGAACTAGAGCCTGAGAATTACGTACACGGAAGGGGTCAGAAAAACTTAAGGATGTTAAGCATTTCTGCAAATAACTAGCTACACAAACTTGCCAAGTCCCTTACTCTGATACAATCGAGCGAAACGGAATTTCTGGCTTATGGGTTTTCGCCGAGAAAAATTATTCTAAAGTGAGCAGTTTTGCCTTTTTAACACTGGAAGCTACCTTATCTAGATTATGTTTCAACAGGAGATCGACAGCTCGTTGTTTTACTACAGAAGGTTTCAGTTTCACAGGTCTAAAATTCTTTTCAACAGCTGCTGAGGCTTTATCAGAAAAAGTGCTATTCGGCATTATTACAAAACAACCTTCCTTATCAGATAAAACAGGTCGAAGCTTATGTTCCACACAGTAATTTACAATCGGTCGGATAGGGTCAGAGGCCTTAACGAGATCGTTCGAATGCTTGATGCTGGCGAAGCAATCTGAAATACAACGAGACCGTTCAACTTCCGGAATAACCTTAGTTATCGATCGAGGTAAGCTTAAAACGTCAACTTCTTTTAGGTTAGGATGAAAACAGTACTTAGGGCCTAATGCTAGAATTTTCTTGTGGTTCTCGTCCAAAACGGCGTCTCCGAGAATCATTACCTTTTCCGACGGCGATTTAGTAGAAAAAGAATTCCTCTTACTTTGCAGTAGATCCGGTAGCTTCGTCCTCCACAAAAAATCCGCGTGCTGCTCGGAAACTCTCAACCAATTGGCGCAAGTGCGGTTCCTTTGACGGTCTCCCCGGGTGGCGCAGCTGGCTTCTAAACACTGGCGATAAAATCTGACTTGCCGCCATGCTTCGGCTGAAATAATCGCGCAAATCCTGTTCGCGTGTCCCGTAGAAGGAAGTAGAAAACCGCACAACATCTGAATTTCCATCGGAATGATATTATTGCGTTTGAACCACGACATAGTTCTAGCGCGAAACATACATATAGCAATTAAAGAGGCTAAAGAAGCAGGATTGCGCAGATAAGTAGGAGAACACGGAAAAGGGCTCAGGGTACTAGAAATGAAGCTCAAAAGGACAGAAAGTTGAGCGAGTTGGTAACAGTCCATAATCAAAAGAAGAGGCGTGCAGGACACGGACACAAGGAGAGCAGTGAACAACACGAACGCCGACTAACAACTGATGCACAGCACAGAGGCGAAAAAGAAAGAAGACACACAGCTTATCTGCGCATGCTCGGAATGGTAGCGCCACCTGTCAATCGGTTACACGTGCCGGTCTTCGCACAGGCTTAAGAAAGTGGGAAGTAAATATGGGGTTAATGTTGTGTTTACGGCTCCCAATAAGTTAGGAAGGGTTTGTGCCGCAGTGCATAGAAGAAATGAGCAGATGGAAGGTAAGAAGCGAACGGATATCTATCAGGTTAAGCACCTAGCCAAGAACAATTTCACCGACTGTCGCATGGGTGTAGTTTATAAGATTCCTTTTAGCTGCGGACGTTTTTATGTAGGGCAAACTGCGCGTTGTATTAATCAAAGATTAATTGAACACAGAAGGTCGCTATCAGGTGCGACGCCGTCCAATCTATCCTTGCACTGCCAGGTTTGTAGCTGCATGCCCGAGTTAAACAAAACCGAGATCCTGTACAGGCATAAGAACGAAGATACGCGTTTATTGGTTGAGGCCTGGCATATCAGTATTAGTGGAAGTGCATGCGTGAGTCAGCCGTCGATTAGCTTAAACGGAGAGGAGATAGAAAGCCTTAGGAGTTGTCTATCGCGAAGACCGGCACGTGTAACCGATTGACAGGTTGCGCTACCATTCCGAGCATGCGCAGATAAGCTGTGTGTCTTCTTTCTTTTTCGCCTCTGTGCTGTGCATCAGTTGTTAGTCGGCGTTCGTGTTGTTCACTGCTCTCCTTGTGTCCGTGTCCTGCACGCCTCTTCTTTTGATTATGGACTGTTACCAACTTGCTCAACTTTCTGTCCTTTTGAACTATAACACTAACGGCTTCGTCCTGTCGCAGCAGACGCCACTTTTTCACGCAGGTCCACAGTTCTCTGTATTAAAGCTCTCAGACAGAGCCTCCGGGAAAGAAAAGACAAAGCCGGTTTACAGGCAAATAAGCAGCTAGAAACTTTATGCGAAAATGGAAAAAGAAAATGAACAAGCTACAAACTACAAGAAAATATGCCTTAATTCGTAAAGTACAAGTCTCCTAGCGTCCCTCTGTAACATTGGCAAGAAGGAAACAGGCACCGGTGGTGTGGATGGTGGCGATGGCTTCGTAGGGCGCCCTCGACGAGGCAAAGATGCTGACGAGGTCACCATCGAAGCCAGGATAACGTGCCTGGCAGGCACGTCGGAGCCCTATAAGCACTGTGGCGGATGTGGGGCTCCACTTGAAGCGATGAAGAGGCTCGTTCTCAGCAGGAAAAGCCACACAGGAATTCCCGCCTTCCACAGGCGGCTTAAATCTACAGACTTGGCCCGAGCAGCGAGGACCCGACCTGGCACAGTCACGGCCGGAACACTTTGAGGCCACCTACCTTCGAGTACATCTGGGACAGCTGGAGCGTCTTGGCCTTGTCGGACCTCTCGCGCTCGGGTCCGAAACCCGCCACCATGGTCATGCGACGCGAGCGTCTTCGCTCCAGAATCTGCCGACCCGTTCTGCGCTCGGCTCATTCTGAACAACTCTTCTTTTTCTTCTCTTGCCTGCATGCTCTCTTCTTATTGGTCTTCTTTTTGGCCTCGACCGTGCTTCTTAACGCGAACTTTCTTCGCTTTTTGCGGGACCCTATTTCACCCGTGGCATTTCGCGCCGACGTCGTCGTCTTCACTTCGCCGCACGATTGTGAAGCTTCGCTGTCATTGCCTCCCAATGCGTCTCACACACAAACAGTGGGCTACTGCACTTTACTGACACCACTCTGACACTACACTTCATCACAGGGGATAGGGGAAAGGGAATTATGTGCCCTTATGGGCACACTGAATGCTGCTACCCTTATGTGCGCACTGAATGCTTCTACCCTTATGTGCGCACTGAATGCTGCTGCAGAAGATGTTGCTTTGTGAATTTTCACATCTTCAACGCGTGCATTATACTCCTGTGGATATTTTCCATCAGGGAGCCACCGGTGACGCTGGCAGAGTTGGAGCTCCTGGGCCAGCTGGGCCACCAGGGCCCCTTGGATTTACCGGCCCGAAAGGAGAAGCTGGTGCCGAAGGTCCACCTGGAGATCCAGGGAGCCCAGGACCACAAGGTCCACAAGGAGACCGTGGTCTTCCTGGGTTACCGGGATTGCAAGGACCCGTGGGACCAACAGGACCTCGTGGCCCACAGGTGAATATTCAGAGCTCATTGTGAAATAGTAAAATAATGAACGGTGTTTCAGAAGCTTATGAAACGGAAAATTAGCTATTATCTCACAAATTATCTCACAAATAGATATTCGCAGCCACATGTAGCAAAACGCTTTATGCAACAGTATAATTCTTTCATTTGCTTCATTATTACATATTATTGCGCCTTTCAACTCTCTTCCTTCCGTACAAGAGATTCAGCACACACATACATGACAGAAGAAGCACGACACACTGGTGCTATGTGCCTCTTCTTTGTAGTGGTCCTGTTGGTTCCCGCTGAATTTCTTCGTGCGTACCGAAACGTGTGCTATCTAGCCCCAGCACGAGTAATTATTGAAGTTGATTTCAACTCTCAACCGCTCCTCGCCCCTGCAGCACTCTATGTTAGTAAGAAATTGAAGAAATAGCAAGATAGCCGCTGAAGAAATAGTGGCATCGTATCGCATCAAGGATACCACGGAAAATAATTTTCCTCTCATAAACGTCAGTTGGTCTCCGTATTCCGCTTTCGCGCTTCAAGGGTCGCCTGCATGGTTGGGAACTTTATCACAACCTTGCGAGACACTCCAAAAAAGAGTTTCAATAAAACCAAACATTCGGATTCCATTCGGCTCCTTCTTCGTGGCGGGTACGCTGTGCTCTGTAAGGAAAGGGGCTAAAGCAAGAGGTGCCGTGCAAAAGGCATTCCTTTCCTTTAGTAACGATGACCATTTGCTATATAATTATATTATCTGTTGATTATTTCTTGTGTTCTTTATATTAATTACTATTTATTGTTTCGCCAATGCCAATTGCCGTTCAGTGTGTTTTTATGTTATAATACCGTTAGGAACCCTTTAAAAATTTGCTGGGTCCCTAAAAGTTTAAACACATGTACCAAAGAAAAGACCAAATAAATTTCAAACTGCGATATCAATATCAATATTTTTGGGTCGACGGAATAATTTCACGTGTCTGGAGCCAGCGGTGCAGCACGGGGGCGTAGACCAAACAAAGCGTGCTGTAAGGCTTCTGTAATGACTTCTAAAGGAAAAAGTGTAGCCACATCGACGCAAGGACAGACAAGCGGATGGCACTGAAGCTAACCTCGAAATGTTTATGCTACGAAATATATTGTTACGAGGCGCACCAAACCGAGGCTGTCAAACGAACGATCGTCGACGCTGTTGTCGCGGTGTTGTCGCGTTGTTGTCGCGGTGTTGGTGCTGGCGCAGGGGTCGTGTTGACCGACGCAGGCGTGGTCGTGTCCTGGTCTGGCATGATGAACACCCCGACTCGACGACCACTGCGGAGCTCCGTCGTAAAGTGCTTCTGCTACCCCGCAGCTCCACCAAATTGTCACGGGGAATCACAGGGATGTGGTAGAGCCAGAAGGGTGCATTCACAGGCTGCGGCTGCATTCACAGGCTGCGGCTGCAGCAGTATGGCTGCCAGAATCTCTCGCGAGTCGTCTCTTCTTCTTCCTCTTCGCCTAGCCGATCGTTCGTTTGACAGCCTCGGTTGGGTGCGCCTCGTAACAATATCAACAGCACAAGACCAGCCTTTGGTCTTATGCGAAGACGAAGGGGGGAGGTGTCTTCGTAGAGTCATCGAAGCTTTCCGCGTCTTATTGTGGCTCTGCGTTATAACAGGCAGGAACGCAGAACAGCAGACGTATCAATACTGGCTGATCCCCACAGAGCGCACGCGTTCGATGCGATCGGAAGGGAACTCTTGCGCACGCATGTACTATCTCAATTATTTTAAAGGGCTCTTTAACACTTACTGAGAATGTACGTACATTTCAGTACTGACATCGGGGCTTACCGCAAAGAGAAATCCCGAAAATACAGTTTCATTGCAGCGATGAAACCGGCCTCTGCTTGAAGTTCGGCGACCCACGACGTAATTCTTTTTCGCCGGAAGTGATGTTTTACTTAATGGCAGTGACTACAGCGGTTGTGCACTGTGGGTGCCTTGACATGCCAAGTACTCTGTGACAATGATGTAGCCCTTCAACCAACGTATTTGAGCATTAAACGAACTGCTGAGCCTGGGCATGTCGTCGGCCATACGCGTGTAAAAAGCAGCTTCGTACCTCGCGGAGCCACGCATGAAGAAAGCACGGGTGTTTTAATCAAGAATATAACCGAAAGGAATTTCTCGCGATGGTAGTGTGGTAGGGTTCCGGTGCGCGCGACCGCGGCTGGAAATCAGCAGAGAGAAACGAGTGATATGCGTCCCTGAAGAGCTAACAAAACAAAGTAAACTTTATTTTCGTGATCGTCTGGCCTCAACGGCTCGGTTGCGAAACTCGCACCACGCCTTTCCCGCACACAACACGATAAGATGTTACGGACAATCAAAGATGGGAAAGGGGGCCTGGCTGCTGTTGTGAGGCCGTGAAGCCGCCACACTCCTTTTCGGTAGCGTAGATATTCGCTGAACGAATGTCGCAGTCAGGCAGAGAACCGTCCTCAGAATCGCTGCAAGAAGCCAGGCCCAAAGCAGTAGCTGCATCGTGACCCCAGAATGGGATTGCTTACTAAAATTTCTGTTATGGCGTTTTTCACTGGCAGATTCGGAGCAGGTTTTTTTGCTCCGCCGCGACGAATCCGTGTTTCACTGGTCGAGCGGGAGCGGGTTGGTGATTTTCACTGGCAGATTCGGAGCAACTCAAACCGCGCCAGAGCGCTCCGACTTTCTCCGGCGCCGAGGCACGGATTCAGACAGATTCGGGCGGAAGCGGGCCGCGTCCTCGCGTCACTTCCGTCTTGCCTGTCAAAATGGCTGCGTTCGCTGCGCGTGTGGAGCTGGAGCGTACAAGAAATTGTAGCTTCCGTGTAGCGACGACAGCAGGACAAGCAGCTTTTCCAGCTCAGAAGACAGTGATTACGATGTGCTGTACGTAGCTTCGTGCGCAGTACGTGTGGCGTCGCGCCGCTGGCCACCGTTTGGTTCTCCCCGACGCTCGAATAGGTGTGATGCAGGCTGCATTTGCCGGTATGGCATGTAATATTAGGGGCGAAGCTCCTTAAGGCGTGGGTCGTGCGTCCCCGATGTATGTAGTAGCAGTAGTAGTAGTAGTAGTAGGTAGCCACTGGCGCGTGCCTGCCGGGAGGCACGCACGCGCCGAGGGCGAGCGCGTGGCTCCCGGCGCTCGCCCTCGCCGCGAGCGCCGGGAGCCACGCGCACCCCGGCAAACTCGGCACTGCCCCGGCAAACGCGAGAGACAACGTTGGCGCAGGCAGCGTCTCCTAGCGAGTTTCTTGATTGAGAAATACCGACTGCTCGCCTTGGAGAAGCGTTCACCGGCTCCCCATATATATATATATATATAGATATAGGCACTGGATCTTGACGTGCAATGAAGTGCCGGTGGGAGATTTCACTTGTGCATTGTGCATAGTTGAACCGTGAGGATTCGTAGCATGCGCGTTAACTAAATTAATCCGGAACTCGGCACGATCTACGATGAACATCCCGAGCTTCGCCCACTCATCATCATTCACTCCGTGGATATGCTGTAATATATTGACTGTGATTGCGTTGTGAAATGAAATAGCTTACAAATGAGTATAAGTATGTTTAAAGTGGAAAGCAGCACCTGCTTTCAAAACATTCGATAGATCTGAAGCCGCGGTACGAAAGGTAAACAGTGGGACCGTTTCACTGATGTGGCTTGCTTCGTTTCCATCGCTGCGCACCACACCGATGTTTCAAAACCGATTGGATGTGTTAACGCATGACATGTGAGTACAAACATTTATCGTGTTGGCAAAAGTAAGCGCTTCATTGCGAGTTCGCCGTTCGTCGCGAACGACGACGGGATAGAAGCGGTGTCGTTCTAGCTAAGCCTACCCTCGGAGTCGTCATTGACGTGGGGCTGTTTGGATGTGCTTGTCGCTCGCGAAGGCACAGCTTTATCGAGAGTGTTCTTCAATGGTGTTAAAGAGCGGGGATGTGCAAAACTCTTTATTTTCTACTTGTTGATGAAGGCACGAACTCTTACGAGCGCGTATGCCAAGGTGCAAAATGCGGCCGAGCCTGCGTCCCATCGTGCTCATCGTTCCCCTCCCCGCCCCATGCCGGAACTTACGGCACCGAACGCAGAATCGTACCGTGTATTTAGCGCTTAGTGCCCTCTCTGAGTAACAAAGCTTGAGCACAGAATGCGTGAATTGAATGTAAACAACTCGGAAACTGCTGCAGTCAAAATGTGCCCGGGGAAGGCGTCTTTGGTTGCCACGGAAACGCACGGAGCGGAAGTTGGGTTTTATGACGTGTTCATTGACTTCCTGTATACTCGCTCGCGGAGCATTCTCGCACTCCGCTGGCAGATTCGGATTCGTGAAATCCGAGCGCTCCCTCCGGGATTTCGGTGACTCCTCCGGATCCGCCAGTGAAAAACGCCATTAGGTTCGGTTTTCATTTCTAGCATGAGCAAAATGAATCATTTGCGTCCATTCAGCGTCGTGCGCGACACCTTCACAATTAAAACACCAATTATTCATGAGGAAGTCTTTCTGGAGAGACACAAGGCAAAAAAAAACGGAAAAAGAGCCGCGAACAAATAGAAAAGGCTACGACAAAGAAGGGGTGGGTAGTATTATAGCACTGCTATCCACAGAAAAGAAAAGTTACACCTGAAGTTGCTCGTGCAAAGAGAGTTCTCATGGGGGGACTAATGCGTAGTGTGAAAAGGCGCCGAGCATTCGCACCGTTCGGAAACACCGCAACGAGGACAAGGGCCCTTTTTTTCACCTGCCTCGCTGTGTAACTCCACGGTGAACCTGGCAGATTAGGTCTTGATCACGCTTGCCACTTTTTCCAAGGAATGGCCCTGCGAGCTCCACGCTATCGGGATTGCTGCAGGCGGCTCTACGGGGCGGGAGTAGACTCCGTCTTTCTTGTTTGGCGCCGCCATGCTGTCGACGGCAGCCACTCCGCATTTTTGCGCATCTCCTCCTGGAAAGGAGCACACGATGCCAAAGAATACGGGCGCACCTTACACAAGATGGTGGCATCAATGCCTCCACGCCGCACGCACGGCGCATTAGAATTTCAGCGGCCCAACATGTTGCAGTGATGCCAGTGCGCAGGAGTTTTGGAAAGGACCATGCGATCTGCATGCAAATACGGTGAATTCTGGAGGAAATCACCGGGAATTCGCGACAGTCTCTTGCTCAATGCTGCCAGTTGTTTCACCGGGTGGCATTTCGCAAAGTCCACCGGGTATGCGACCAGGCGGACGATACTCAAACGGAACCTGATTATCGTTCACCTCGACAAAGGGATTAGTGAAAAAGCGATCGACTTCGTCCTTCCGCCTTAGCATAACCTCGAAACGTCTGGGACAAAAAAAAAGGCTTGGATCGAGAGCAAGTCTAACCGTAGGAAGCGCCTAACCAGCACTTGCACACATTCGCATTTGTTGGTACCTGCTGGCAGAAGACGGAAAAACGTGCGCGGGCGGAGCCGTGAACGGGCGACCATAGTGGCGAACACCACGTGGTGCCTGAGACGAAAGAGAGAAGCGAAGTTGATACTCGAAAAAAAAGAACACGTGGCTAACCCAGCGCTCAACTACGACACGCATGCAAGAAATTAAAGTAGTGCTACAAAACCCGCCTATTCAACTCTGCGAGTGCCGCACACGACGAAGACCTTGAAGGTAGCCGGCGACGAGAACGACAAGGCACACATCCAGTAGCGAAAGTGCCTAGTGAAGCGATCAATTTCCTCACGATTTACATACGGCGCACGCAACACCTCAAGATCAAGCGCAGGTGCAAATGCGCTTCCCATATCGCGTGGTTTATGGCTTCTACGGCGGTAGTCAGGATTTTATTTCAAGAGGCGGGGTGTGTTCTATCTCACGCCTTATTCACTTTCGTGCATGTACCTATACGTGTGCTCGTGTGGACCCTTTTTTTTCAGAGCCAGGCTGAACCCCCCCGCCCTTGTTCCCTTCCACCCTTGGTTAGGCTATGGGCTCTATGTATATATTTCCTTCGGGTCCGTACGGCAGGCGCTTTGAAACGCGACAGGTTCTTCTCACTACTAATGCGCGCGTGTCCTTGCGCGCCTCGTCCTGCAAAGAGCACACGATGTCACAGTATGCGTGCGCGCCCTACATAAGTTGGCGCGAATGCCTCCACACCGCGCACACGGCACATTACGATTTCGGTGGCTAAACGTGTCCTAGTGAAGGCACTGCCAGGATTCACAATCCGCTGCGTTAAATCCCGGAAGATCCTCCTGCAACGCATGTGCAAAGCTCCCTCCTACTCGCAGTTCGAGGCACAGCTTCACATTCATTAATGCATGTGGCGGCATTGGCACGGAATGCTCTTGATACACAAGCGCGCGACTCACAATGCCACAAACTTCTGCGTGCCTGAACTGTTCGCCATTGCCTCGGGTGACAGTGCCTCGGGTTCGGATGCCACACTCGCAGTTAGGCGCAGCCTCAGCCGCTCGTTGCCGTAAATATCTTTTACTTTACTGCAATGACAGTCTCGCCGGCTTTGGCAAAAGGGGAGCTTGAAGAGCAGTGCCTTCCACGAGCGGCCTTGAATTATCCGTGCGACTGTGACGCCAGAAATCTGGGAGGCTGCGTGCACTGGGATGGCACGGTACATAGGCCTCCATCGAAATGCAGCCGTCGCGGCCGGGATTCGATCCCGTGACCTTTGCATCAGCAGCCGAGTGCCATAACCACAAGACCACCCGGGCATGGTTTCCCGCGATGGCAAGTCGCTGACATTGAATAGTTAATCACTTCCGCGATACGCGAAGCTTGGGCATTTCTGCCATGCGGTTCATCCTTTAGTGCCAATGCCTCTCCAGTGCAGGAAATGCATGAAGGTTGGTGACGCGAGGGGTGTGTGCAGAAACGCAACGACTTCAGCCTCCAATGCCCGCAGTGCGGGTCCGTCGCCGCACTCGCGCATACACTCTGTGACTGCCGCGAGGATCCATCCCCGCCCAATCTCCTGACCACTCACTCCCTCGCCTGGAGCCTGGGACGCCGTTCTCCACTATTCAAGCCTGGTGAAACAACTTCAGGCCATCAGACGAGCAGAGGAGGTGGCGGCGAGGCATCGCTTGACTACTATAGTCAGGCGGTGCCTCGCCGCCACCTCCTCTGCTCGTCTGATGGCCTGGAGTTGTTTCATCAGGCTTGAAGCGCTATACCTCCGTGAATTTTTTTCAGTAAATAAAGTGTTTCTCTCTCTTGCTCCCACTGCTCCGCTTCTCACTCAAGTGAAAATACTACCACTCTGAATTGCACTAACGCTTCAGACGTCATGATGCCTCTTCAAAAGAGAGTGCCTTATCAGATAGCATACCAACATAGGACTGACGTAGGCATAAGTCCGCCAAAGGGGGCAGCGATGTTGGGCCTATGTCGGCAAATCGTGCTCGCGCTACTTTCACCCTTATTTGCCCGATGAACACCAGCCAGGTTGGCTCTACTGTGGCAAAGCCATGGGTCGAACTTGGCCAGCCAGCATGCGTCAGATTTGGCCAGCAGATGTTGCCGATGTTGCAGATGTTGCTGGTGTTCGGGTTTTTTGGAGTTCTGTTGGCTCCACCGAAATCGGAAAACCCGTGGTGTGACTGTCGCTCGCAGCCGTTATGGTGTTTTTAGTGGTTTACCCCGCGTCTATCGCATTGTTCAGAGTCTAAAATTATTGTTTTTGTGTTTTCCCACTTTCGGAGGCCTTAGCCGCCGTTTCATTTCACTGTCAGGTAGACCAGCAGGAGTTTGGGTAGATGTGCCCTGTAGTGTTGTGCGCGTTATCTTTCTATGGTGGACGGTGTCTTGAAGTGATGACGACGACGAAGAGAGAGTACGACGACATCTGGTGAGCTGGGGCACGGGAATGATTGGGAAAAGGCGAAGCAAAGAGAAGAAAAAGGGACGACAAAGAAGAAGCTCACCCTTGCAATCGAAGCAAGTAGTTGCAGGCCGCAAGACCTTGCCGGGAGCGCGTCCCGAAGCACTGCTGCAGCCCTTTGTGTCCTCGGCTACCTCAGTCCCGCTACCTTGGCAAGAAGCTTATTCAGCCGCTCTCTACCGCTGTGCTGGGACCAGTCTTGGCCGTTTGTTGGTTGTCCGGCAGCTAGCCGGGCCACGCTACCTTGTCGTGCACACTGTGTGCAAGGCAGACTCGTCGACACCGCCATCGTGTTCACCGACCCGTTGACGCTACATCGGACCACCCGGTGGAGTCTTACGGACTATTTTCGCGTCGGTGACTGTATGACAGTATGACTGTATGACAATCATTGCTGTTTTATTGGTTCATTAACAGAAACCCTTAAAAGGCAAATAGCCTCGTTCTTCTCGGCAACGAACCTTTTCCGTCCGTTGTAGTGATAAACTAGAACCATATATCTCCATCACAACTGGCGTCGACGACTACAGAATGACGAGGCCGTTTGCTGTTACGATGAGTCATTAAGAGCTTATAACACTTGCTGAACGCATGTGGCTGCACGGACCCGAGTTAAGTGCATGGCTAGATGCACAGTTGGACCGAGTCCACGAGGAATCGGTGAAAGCGCGTCAAGAACGGTTCACGGAAAGGGAGGTGACAAGAAAACGTCTGCACACAGGGCCCTTCAACAGTTACTCCGGCTCGTTGAGACTGAACATAGCGGCGAACAAACGACGCTTGATCAAGGACCCGAAAGAAATCAAAGCCCCTCGAGCATGATAAACCCCCATAACTTTATAGCAGTGTTCAATGAGGGTCGGGACGACCTGGATGCTTATCTAAAGAGGTTCGAGGTCAAGAGAGGCCTGAGGAGAAGTGGGCTACAGCTCTTAGTTTATGCCTCAGTGAGGAAGCCTTGCAAGTATTTGGTCGTCTGTCACCAGAAGAATCTCTGAATTACGATAAGACAAAATCGCTTTCCTCCAGATGTTTCGCTTTACAGCAGAAGGCGATCGGGAGAAGTTTCGGCAAAGCGACCCGAAGACGGCGAAACTGGTAAACAGGGCCCGTATTCACAAAAACAACTTACAACAAAAATGTTCGCAAAAGAAACTTGTATCCAATCCTGATGCTGCACATATCATTAACGAAGACCGCTGGCCAATGGCAAGAAGCACTTACGAAAGAGAACGGCCCCAGTATGCTGCAAGACTGTTGAGGTTCTTTGACCGTTGGCTGGAACTGTCGAAAACGGAAAAGGACTTTGCATCCGTGCGTAGCCTCATCGTGGCTGAACAATTCTTAAGTAACTACCACGGTCGTCTAGCACTTTTCCTGACGTAAAAGAAATGTAATACCGTTGAAGAAATGGCATGAGCAGCTTATACCTTTTTAGAGGCTCAACAGCAAACTAACTTATTGATTTCCTGGAACAAGTCAGAAAACAACAATCCCAAGAAGCAAGATGGGTGCACTTCTACTCAACCTCAGCTCAGATGCTTCGTCAGCGATCGATAAGGGCACAGAGCACATGATTGCCGTGCGAAGCCGAAACGACTTTTCTGTGCGTATTGTCGTAGACCAGGACATGATGCGAGGGCGTGCCGAAAAGCGACGGTGGCTCAAAGAAGACGGCCTCTTGTTTCGTGTCAACTGAGGATAAATCGGCAACGACCAAATGTGCAAATGACTTGCAACAAGATAAATACTTCGCAAGTGCGCTCAGAACGCTTACCTCGACAGCAGCAGGGAACTTTCCCCTATTACAGGGAGAGGTTCTCGGCCACAGCATCACTGTCTTGAGGCATACTGGAAGCAACACGCCTGTAGTGCGATGTTCGCTGGTTCCGATTTTCGCAATTACGGGTACTACCGCATCGATTGTATTGTCTGATGGCAGTTGTGTCCAGTTACCGGAAACGATTCTATAGCCTTATTTCTCCAGGAACGCGATAGTTAAGTGTATGACATCGCCATTTTGCGACGTCGTCACAAGACATGTTCCTGGCTCCTGTGACGCTAACGACGCAGGAATCAGCAAACCAGAGGCAACCGACCATTAACAAGACGCCGGTGTGGTGTAAACAAAAAGCAGGGATGCGGAATGTGTGACTACCCTATGGTTGTCCCTTCAAGCAAAGGCCAGCAGAAACTGGCGAATCTGAAGTTTAACAGCTGGGAAACGACGCAGCAGTTCTTTCGCCAAGAACAGGAGAAAGGCAAGACATTGGAAGCATGTAGACCAAAAGCAGGCACGATAATTCGAGAGGCTTCGTACACCATTCATTTGTTATGGATAAAGGAATCTTGTACCGCAGTTGCCACTTGACCCCAGGTAGAACGTTTAAGCTGGCCGTGGTTCGAAAAGCTTTGCATGTCCAAGTGTTGAATTTGGCTCACGAATCTCGGATATCTGGACACCAAGGTATCAAGAAAACAAAGGACAGAGTTTCGGAATCATTTTGTTGTCCTCGAGTAGAGGAGGTGGTGCGAAGACACGTGAGATCATGTGACGCATGTCAGAGGACATATCTTAAAAGCAAAGTAGGAAAGGCGCCTCTTCTACTATTTCATTCACAGACCCACCTTTCGAGAGAGTAGCCGGGGATACTGTCACGTGGTCGTGGCACACGCAGCTCTCGAGACGACGCACGCAGGACTCAAGGGGACGTCAGTGGAACTGTTTATTCGGCGAATTTGGGCCCAGCAAAACAAAGGCCAATCACAACTCACAGCAACAGCGGCGTGAATAGTCGTCGGTCAACGGAAAGACTGACAAGCGGCGTAATGCGTTGGCTTTTATACACGCATCATAACGCGTTCTCGCGTTATCTCTGGAATTCCAGAAGTCTCTAAAATGTACGCGTCAGGCATGCCAAGTTTCAAGAATGATCGACACAGTTCCCAAAGTGAGATGCAAGATAAACGCGGCGTGCGTTGCGCGTAACAGAGAGTTACAACGGTGCTCCCCGCAAAGAATCACAACAAGCGCGCGATTCATGGGAAGGTGATAACGGCGTTTTAAACGAACGAAAACACCCGCACGTGTCACTACCCCCCTCTGAAAAGCATCGTGCCGACGCTAAAAACAAATCATGCAAGTGAGAGTACATGCAGAAATTAACAATATGTCACAGTTAATCAGCAAGCGTAATAAGGTCTCAGTCGCACCACGTGTACAACTTCGGGTCGTACACGGCGCCGCTGGGATGACATTAAGCCATCGAGCACGACCTCATAGTCAGGTTCACCACAACGTCGGACTACCTTGTAGGGTCCAAAGTAGCGGCGCAAGAGCTTCTCACACACAGTCCGCGTCGTCGTATTGGCGTCCAGACCCAGATGAGCTCGCCGGGTTGGTATTCAGTGTGGCGTTGTCGAAGGTTGTAGTGGCGCCTGTCGACCGTCTGCTGGCTCTTGATACAAAGGCGGGCTAGCTGTCGAGCTTCTTCGGCGCGCTCCAGGTAGCTCGCAACGTCGAGGTCTTCATCGTCGGCGCCGACCGGTAGCATGGCGCCGAGCGTCGTTGTTGGGCTGCGTCCGTAGACAAGCTTGTATGGAGCAAGCTGCGTCGTTTCTTGCACGGCCGTGTTGTACGCGAAGGTCACATATGAAAGTATGGCGCCCCACGTCTTGTGTTCGACGATGTCACGTGGTTGTGTCGCCAGATGTCACGCGGTCGTGACACACGCAGCACTCGAGACGGAGCACGCAGGACTCAAGGTGATGTCAGCTGAACTTGTGCCCAGCAAAACAGGGCCAATCCCAATTGACAGCAACAGCGGCACGAACAGTCGTCGGTAGACGGAAAGGCTGACAAGCGGCGTAATGTGTCGGCTTTTATACACGCGTAATAACGCGTTCTCGCATTATCTCTGCAATTCCAGAAGTCTCTGAAATGTACGCGTCAGGCATGCCAAGTTTCAAGAATGATCGACGCAGTTCCCGAAGTGAGATGCAGGATAAACGCGGCGTGCATTGCGCGTAACAGAGAGTGATAACGGTGCTCTCCGCGAACAATCACAACAAGCGCGCGATTCATGGGAATGTGATAAGGGCGTTTTCTTTAAAACAAGCGAAAACAGCCACACGTGTCAACATTATTGACCTTTAACCTTGTCTTTGTCAGAGGGAATCGCTACATTCTTAGGTTGGTGGACTTTGCAACATGGTACCCTGATGCCGTGGCTTTACCCGCCGTAGATTCAATAACTGTAGCAGATGGGCTATTAGAAGTGTTTTCCGAATAGGATTTGCCCGAGAGGTTCCTTGCGACCATGTCCCCTGTTTCACGTCGGACCTAATGAAGGAGGTGAACGATATTCCTTCTGTACGGCACCTAAGTTCGACACATTACCCCCGATGTGCAATGGCCTCGTTGAGAGATTCAACGGAACGTTAAAACATGCTGCGCAAGCTATGCCAAGAGCAGCCGAAGTCATGAGAACGATTTATAGGTCCTCTTTTATTTGCCTATAGAGAGGTACCTCAAAGAAGTACGGCATTCTCCCATTTTGAATTTACGGTCGACCTGTGCGATGACCTCCTAATATTCTCAAGGAACTGTGGACTGGAGATTATGTTAAGGAAGATGTGAAGGCCACGTGCAGATACGCGCTTGATATGAGAGAGCGTCTTGAACACACTTTGAAGCTGGCACAAGAAAAGCTCTGTCACGCTCAGACTGTGCAAAAGAGGTACTACGATCGTACCTCGAAGACCCGAGAGCTCAATGTTGGCGACCGGGCTCTCATTTTACTCCCGACTAGTGGATACAATCTCTTCATGCACAGGAAAGGGCCCGTCCCAGTTACCGAAAAGAAGAGCGACCACATCTATTGGTTGGACTTGGGACATACAACGAAACTGTTCCATATTAACATGCTAAAGCATTACGAAGAACGCCAGCCAGAGGTCGCTGCTCGAGTTTCGTTATTTGCCGGTGACTAAGCACAAGACTCACGTAAAGAACGACCAAAGAAAACATAAATAAAAGAAAAAATTACAGCATATCCAAGGAGTGAATGATGATGAGTGGGCGAAGCTCGGGATGTTCATCGTAGATCGTGCCGAGTTCCGGATTAATTTAGTTAATGCGCACGCTAGGAATCCTCATGGTTCAACAATGCACAAGTGAAATCTCCCACCGGCACTTCATTGCAAGTCAAGATCCAGTGCCTATATATATATATGGGTTGCCGGTGAACGCTTCTCCAACGCGAGCAGTCGGTATTTCTCAATCAAGAAACTCGCTAGGAGACGCTGCCTGCGCCAACGTTGTCTCTCGCGGGTGAGGGCACGTTCTCCTTCTTTGCGAGCTGGTAGAGCGTTCCTCTAAGAAAGAGCGTTTCCATAGCCAACGCGCGCCTTTCGCTCTCTCTCTGTCTCCCGGCCGCGGCGGTCGCATTTTCGATGGAGGCGAAAATGCCAGAGGTCGTTGTACTGTGCGTTGTCAGTGCACGTTAAAGAACCCCAGGTGGTCTAAATTCTCCGGAGCCCTCCACTACGGCCTTTCTCTCCTCTCTTTCACTCCCTTTCCCCCACCCTCACGGACGCTTAGCCGTGCTCCCTACATGGGCTGCAGAAATTAGCGTCCTTTCCTAACCGGACCACAATCAATCAATCAATCTCTGTCTCTCTCTCTCTCACACAAGACAGCAGAGGCACGCGCCGGGAGAGAGAGAGAGACACGTGCCGGGAGGCACGCGCCGAGGGCGAGCGCGTGCCTCCCGGCACCGCCTGACGACTGACGCGTGACATGGTTAGACTAAGAGGAGCTTCGCCCCTAAAATTACACCATCTCCCGCTAAAGGGGACCATGAGGCCTTACGAAGCAGCCCCCGGGGGGGGGGGGGGTACACACCGCGTCTGCATCGGTTTGACGCTAGCAGACGCTACCTGCAGCAGCTTGTCTCTAGCTGGCGAAGGCGCGTTCTCGTTCCTTGCGAGCTCGTAAAGCGTTCATCGAAGACAGAGCGTTCCATAGTAGAAACATAGCCTTCCATCTTTCTTTTTCACTAGCACTACCGGAGAGGGCCACGGGCTGCTGCAAGGTTCGATGACACCGTCATCAAGTATCTCTCGGACCTGCGTACGTATGGCTTCACGTTCTTTTGCCGACACGCAGTGAGGCTCCTGGTGTATCGGGCGCGCATCCTCCTACGTGATGATCCTGTGCAGAGTGACGGAAGTCTGGCCCACCTTTGAAGAATTTGCGAAGCATGTCCTAAATTCCAGCAAGAGTTTCCGCATTGATGTCTGATTATTAGTCGACAGACCCGAATTTATGTTGACGTGGCTCAGGGGTTCATCTGCTTTCTCGATTACCTCCGACGTGAAACAGCCGCTAAGGTTCGCTACTTCGTCTGCGAACGCTATCGATGTGGCGCGGAAGAGGTACCGATGCTCGTTGCTAAAGTTGGTACCCAGCAGTTGCGATCGGCCGTCACGGAGCTGGATAACCCTTTTCGCCACAGAGACACCCTGCTTCAGGAGGTCCTCCGAGTTTGTCTCAGCCACCGCTTCACCATCGGGCAAGTCACAGCCTGTAACGTCGACCGTGACACTTGCTCGTGGCGGAAGCGTTACGCTCTCTGCAATGACACCAAGTGCGTCGGCACGCCGTTGGTCGTCCTGGACGTCGATTGCTCGCCTGGCCGAGAATGTGAGATGATGCTCTTGGAGGTCAATAACAGCACCGTACTCCTGCAGGAAGTCAACTCCAAGAATAACGTTGCGGGAGCATTCGCGAAAGACCGGGTAGTTGGCTACGAACGTATATCTGTCGAACTGAACTCTGGACGTGCAGGCGCCCAGTGGAGTTACGACGTGGCCACCCGCCGTCCGAGTCTGCGAATTATGCCAGGACGTGATTACTTCCTTCCGCTGCGTCGCGATTTTCCCGCTCAAAATAGAATAGTCGGCACCGGTGCCCACTAAAGCACTAACAGCGTGTCCGTCAATCGTCACTGGTATGTCAAGAGAAAGCCGGTCGTCGCGTGCAAGAGTAGGAGTTGGAGGATCGGGAGATTTTTGGTTCTGCATCAATCGGAGGTCTTCAGCACTTCGATCGTCAGCGACCCCGCCCTCAGAGGTCGCTTCGGTTAGTTTTCCCGCCGGGGCTGGGTGACCGCGCGGTAGGTTACCGCTGTGGCGGCGACGAGGATCGCCTCGGGGACGGCGAGCGCGACTTTCGCCGGGCAGGCGGCTGGTGGTGCTGCTGAGAAAGGTAATCCTCAATATCTCGCGGTCCCTGGCAGTATCGGCGTGGCGGCGAGTACGCAGAAAAGCCGCGCAGTCCAAGGCGGCGGCATGGACACTGGCGGTACAAGTGGTAAGATTCGCCGCAGTGGTAGGAAAGGGGCCCTCGATCAGGGGTGCGCCAAACATCCGACTTGCGAGGGGGCATTCGTCGATCGTCGATGTACTTGGCCGCCTGCTCCGAACGATAGGCAACAGGAGCGGCAGGGGCGAAAGTGCCGTAGCACAGCAGCGGCTGCGCCGGTTGGACTGCCACTGTCGGAAGGGAATGAGTGAAGTGCGGCGGAGGGGAAGCAGGACGGCTCAAGGCTTCCGCGCAGGATGCACATGGTTATTCAGCTGGAGCTTGCGGTGTGTTTTGGCGAGGCGTGGTGTCGCGTTGCCCACGGAGAACATGATGCAGCTCGTCCTTGGTGATGTTCGCAACAGAGTCTACCGTAGGCGTAGGTATTGCAGCGCACTTCTGCAACTCTTCGCGCACTACGAACGGATGAGCTCCCGAAGGTAGTCAGTGCTGCTTCCGATTGCAGTGAAAATGTCAGTGGCGGACATACTACTCACTTGCCGTTCATACAGGTTGAACCACTGCAGAAGCATCTTTTCCATAGTGATAGCCTCCGCCAGAAACTCCGCGACCGTCCTTGGAGGGCTCCGCACGAGACCAGCGAAGAGCTGTTCCTTGACTCCGCGCATCAAATGACGCAACTATTTGTCCTCTGCCATCCTTGGGTCAACTCGTCTGAAGAGGTGCGTCATGTCCTCGACGTATGTAGTTACCTTTCGTTTGGCAACTGCACTCGGGCTTGGATTGCTCGTTCCGCTCGTTCGTGCCGATCAGCGCTAATGTAAGTCTCCAGGATGCGGCGGCAAAATTCGGGCCACGATGTGAGCTGCTCCTCGCGGTTTTGAAACAAGGTGTTCGCTCCGTCCTCCAGGTAAAAGTAGACGTGCCTCGGTTTTGCCGGATTGTCCCATTGATTCAAAGCGGCCATAGGCTCGAAGTCGACCAGCCATTCTTCGACGCCTTCGAAAAGTGTGCCGCGGAATGCTGTCCGGACACGCGGGCTTTCAAGTGCGTAGCGGTTTGACGCCATGTTCTCCACACCGGTTGGGGTGGTTTGAACGGAAGCGCTGGCTATACCTGTTGGAATGGCAGGGAGAGTGCCGTCAGATTCAGGAGGCAGTCCCCTGATTCTGCGGCTGGCTCGCTGCACGGGAGTGCTGGTTGGTCACGGGGTTGTAGTGCGGCTCCCTCGAGGGGTCTGCAGCATCCGCGATGGTTCCCCAGCACCTCCATCAGTTTTTCACGAGCCTTCAGGGGCGCTGTAGGGTTTTACTGGTAGCTGAGGCGCTAGCTTCGGCCAAAAGGCGTCCATTGGAGCTGGCTCTGAAGCGGGGAAGAAACATGCGCTCTTCTTCCTTCTCTTTGGCTAGCACCAGTCTAGTCTTCGACCCACCACACGCAGGTGGCAATATTGCTGTAGGTACTAAATATAAAGGGTGGCGTGGTACATTGGCAGAGCATTGTGAAGCCTGCATGTGCGTGCCACAGTTCAGAGAGATTAAGACTCTCGGTAGGAGCCAAAGCTAGGCAGCACAGGAGCTCCTAGAAGTGTCCTGTATCAGAAAGAAATGGTTAAAATTGTACTTGTGACACATCAACAACCCTTTGTCAGTTGGTGACAAGGCTGTCTGACCTCCCAGTGTCATAGGTTGTGAAGAGCCACAAATGCGTGTTTAACTATTTCTTCTGGTTCAGAATCCAAAATCAATCAGTTCTTAAGGCCGGTCTTTGTGTTCTTTTTTTGTGTCCGTCTGCGTTTTTGCACCTAAGCAGTGTCTCACAACTGATGTATCTGTCATTCGAAAGTGCACCACGAAAGCTTCTACAATTGTACTCGGGTACAGGTCAAGAATAAAATACACGATCTCCCACAAAAGGGGACCATGAGGCCATGCGAAGCAGCACGGGGAGGTGCACACCACGTTTGCGTCGGTTTGACTAGGTGTCGCGTTTGAATCGGTTTGATGCTAGCAGACGCTGCCTGTGTCAGCATTGTCTCTAGCGCGCGAGGGCGCGTTCTCGTTCCTTGACGGCTGGTGGTGTTTATCGAAGAAAGCGCTTGCATAGTCAGTGCGAGCCGTTAGGAGAGGAGGTGTGTGGAGAGGGTCACGTGGAGAGGGGGAGTGGAGAGGAGGTGTGTGGAGAGGGTTGCGAATGCGCAGTAAGGGTGGTCACGCCGCACACCACCGGATTGACCTCCGCCATAAGCTGCTTCGCATCTAAAAAGCGCTTCTGCCTGTCGAAGGACCCCATCCAGCCAATGGTGCCGCTCTATCAACGAGGCGCCGCGGCAAACCCTCAGGGCCCCGCCCTCTCATTCTCCTTTTCCGAGCGGCGCTGAGAGGGTCTACTGTGACATCACATTGACAGAGCGGTTCCGTTGGCTGGAGGGGGTCATTTGACGGGCACAAGGCGTTTTAGGGGCGAAGCTCCTCTTAGTCTAACCTTGTCCTGCGTCAGGCGTCAGGCGTAACCGGCGTGCCGGGAGGCACGCGCTCGCCCTCGGCGCCTGCCTCGTGGCGCGTGCCTCAATCTCTCTCTCCTGGCGCGTGCCTCTCTCTCTCTCACTCTTCCATCTGCTGTCTTCTGAGAGAGAGAGAGAGAGCGAAAGGCGCGCGTTGACTATGGAAACGCTCTTTCTTAGATGAACGCTCTACTAGCTCGCAAAGAAAGAGAGTGCGCCCTCACCCGCGAGCGACAACGTTGGCACAGGCAGCCTCTCCTAGCGAGTTTCTTGATTGAGAAATACCGACTGCTGGCGTTGGAGAACCGTTCACCGGCCACCCATCTATATATATATATATATATATATATATATATATATATATATATATATATATATCACCGGCCACCCATATATATATATATATATATATATATATATATATATAGGCACTGGATCTTGACTTGCAATGAAGTGCTGGTGGGAGACTTCACTTGTGCATAGTTGAACCATAAGGATTTGTAGCGTGCGCGTTAACTAAATTAATCCGCAACTCGGCACGATCTATGATGAACCTCCCGAGCTTCGCCCACTCATCATCATTCCTCTGTGGATATGCTGTAATTTTTTTCTTGACCTGTACCTGACTATAGTTTAGGTTTCATTGGGAGGAGCTAGTAGGCGCCATATATGGTTCAAAACCAGTCACAGCGAACAAAAAACGTATATAGCTTTATTAGAATTGTAACTTAGACAGACATGCAACACTAAGGCGTGTAAAAATAAAAATAAATAAAGATGGCTCGCAACACCTCACGGCAATGAATTATACACTAGGACGAAGTGTAAAAACACCTGCTTTATATTCGAAGAATAAACACTCAGCAATCCTACTCGTCAGGGACAACAGGAGGAATTCCGTTGGTGCATGTGGTGGTAGCGGCTTCTGCACTTGCTCATTCCACTTAATTCCCTGTGGTGGAGCAGCGACACTCTTTACCAATTTACTCTTGGCCACCAGATGCCTGTATGGCCGCCCACTGCTAGCGCAGCCATGCTGAATCGGCTCCGGCTAATTCCCTGGGCTATTCTGCAAAAGCAGCATGTTCGCTGCAAAGGCGACGCCGTGATCACTACCTCCACTATTCGGGTTGCAGTTTTCGTGCGTGAGCGCTGTCCTCGTTTCTATCTGCCATTGTTCTTCATTGAAGCGTCACTGCGTCATGATTTCTCTTTTCGAGAGTAGTCCTTACTCCTTTAAAAGCGCGCCTCTTGTTCTGGCGACGTGAGCCGGTTCTCGCTGTGCGCTCCGCTTTTACCACGTGTTAGAATTCGGGGCCGAATGTCCGATTCGCTCAAGAGCCTCTAGTGACACGGTGAAAGCAAGATGTCGAGGCCACAAAAACATCCGTACTAAGATATTTGTACACAAGAAACGGTAAGCTATAAAAGACTTTCACGGAAGCGCCGCCATATTGCCTAGTGGGAGGCACCGTCCGTGATATCACAACGCACAGGCTTTTGCGAACCCTCGCATTTGCATGGCCGGTATACGAACGGCTGCAATTGCGGTATGCTTCTTCGTTGCGGAGAGTGTTTTGTATCAATATGAGATATTCAAAATGCAGAGCGTCATCTCTCGGCATCCTGAGCATCTCGTATCTCAGCTTGTATCGGCTGCGTTTTGGTGCTTGTTCGCCGTCGCTCGGTGGCGACGTTTACTGTTACCTGCCGCTGTGCAGGCAGCGTGTTCCCGAAAGACGCCGGGAAGAGCCTGACCATGTTTTGAAGAAAATACCTTGATTCATATCAACGATGATCAAAGAAAACCATGGTGTCATTGCTGCGCAGGTGGTTTCTGTCACCAATCCCGAGTTGTGAGACACCCAGTAGCAACCACCGAAAGGGATCCCATGAAAGCCTGGACAATTGGGCTTTGGTCCTCTGCGGCGCACAAGCAAAACGCCAGCAGTGGTTAAAAGACCGAATCAAAGCCAAGGACGACCAAACAAAGCAAATATATTCTCATTAAAGAGACATCGATGAACACATCGCCAAATGCGATTTAGAACGGAGAATGTCGCAGGAGCCAACTTTACGACAAGTCCACTTGTCTTTGTCAGCGCGGCAACTGCCTTCTCCAGCGTTCGTGTATGTACATACGCCATTGCACGCTCTCCCCCGTCCTCAGAAGGAGCGGAGAAGAGCAGCACGTGCGGATAACTAAAAAAAGAGGAAAATTGGGATAGCGTGTAGGGGAAGTTGGGTGGCAGGTGTTAGCGTGACTAATATAATTGACAATGTAGTGGGGAGGAACGAACCCACGAAATATAGTTGGGCGCTGCCTAGGCAAGAGGTGCGAGCCCAGAGCGCGAGCTGTTGGTGCCGAGACTGACCGCTGCTACTGGACGCGCCTGACCTCTGGTACTGCACGCCAGTAAAACCCCTTCCAAAGTGGTGGAAGTGCTGAGTCTTCAAATCTGGAACTACGAAGCCGGAAGCTGCCCATCGCGCCAACCATGCTTGGAGACAACATCCAGCAAGCCCAGCCAAACCAGCAATCCATGGCCCAATACCGCCCCTCATCGTAACTGGCGCGCTGCGTCAGTGCGATCCCCCTTTCTTCAGCCGGGCGGATGACGAGGATGTCGAAGATCGGCTGTCCACGTTCGAAAAGGTGAGCGGACACAATAAGTGGGACAACGCCTCAAACGTCCCGTTCTAAAGAAAGTTGCTAGCCTTTGGTTCCACAACCATGAATCAAATTTCACAAACTTTACGGCTTTTAAGAAGCGCTTCGCCGAGGTGTTCGACAGTCCCGCGGCACGCAAGTTCCGTGCTGAACGCCTGCGCGGACGTGCGCAGCAACAGGGCGAAACGTTCACGAGCGGCATAGAAGATGTTATCGACTTATGCAAGCACATCAACCCTTCAATGTCTGAAGAGGAGAAAGTCAAACACATACTGAAAGGCACACACGACGATGCCTTTCAATTGTTGTTGGCAAAAGACCCACGAACCCTATCTGAGCTGACCACCTTGTGTCAGAGCTTCGACGAATTGCGCAAATGCGTCTTAGCTCGGTGGCAGGCAATCCCAGAGGATTCTCTCGCCTCTTTGACTGTCGGCGGAGAAAGTACCACGCTACTGTCACAAATCAAGAAGTATGTGCGTGAAGTGGCTCGACAGTTATAGTGTTTATCGCATGTGCCACCCACGCAAACTTCTACGCATTGCTTAACGCCGACTCTACGACAGGTAATTCAGGACGAAGTCGAAGCTTTGCCACCCGGCCCTCAGCCGACACCGGTCGCCGCGCCACTGACGCATGCGGCTGCTGCTGCAAAGCCACCGCGTGAAATTCCAGTGCCGCCCGCTCAACCTGTTCGACGTCCGACAACGCCATTTACTGGTGTGCAGCCGTACTACGGAAATCGCTGGCGCACTTCTGACAACAACCCAATTTGTTACGCCTGCGGAATTCCAGGTCATGTTGCACGCCTCTGCCGTCGCCTACTGGTGGCGACCCCGAGCACCTGGACCTACGCCGACTATACTTTCCGGCTGCCATACCACATTCGACGCGACCCGCCACCAGAAATGCACGCCCGCGATACCCAACATTCTTCTGATTTTCAACCCTTCGCTTCCCGTCATTCAAACTCACCTCGACGCCGGTCACTGTCACAGAACGAAAGGTTCTAAAGAATCCCCTCATGGTACAAATATTGGAAATAGACTGTGTGCACATTGCTAGAAAGAAAGATGAAGAAAAAACACACGCTCGGAATATGAGTTGCGCCTATCGCATGTTTTGCCGTATCCACCCGTCACCAGCTGCACAGCCCCCACAGTGAATTTCACCGAAAGCTTCTTCCTAAAAATGTAGCTACACTGATTACCCCTGTTGTTCTTGTCCAACTGGATGGGGGATCCACACCTGAAAGACTCTGGAGAAGAAACATTGTTAGCTTGTGCATAGCTAACCTATTGTCTTTGTTAACCCCTGACTGTATCTAATGGAATCAAGGACTCCCTCTGAAAGGTTTATGCCTGTAGGGTGGACAGTACTGAATTTGTATATCAGACAGGATTCCCTGTATTTTCTGTCCCTCTGGGAGTGGAAGTTTCCCTAAAGTATGTAGTGGTTGAGTTGATCGAAATTATGACCTCATAATAAAAGGCTGCGCCACTGCCTTCGGTGGTTTATTCGCGGTGTCCGCGCGGTGCCCGTTAATCTAACATTATTTGGTTGCCCAGTTTCGGCGATGTATTGCTTATGACAGAGTGAACATTCCAACATCTAAATAACGTTTTAACTAGTGCAAGTGGAACTTGATTCTGTATGATGGACATAGTCCCTTCCCGTGCTTTTAACTTTAAGGTCATTTTGAACATGCTTGCAAGTCCTAACTCTGCGACTGGAGCAACTTTTTATGCAGGCGGTGCGCTTTAAAGTTTCTATTACGGCTGTAGGTGACTCTTGGTATTTCCGGAAACGCTTTTCTAAGGCGATCGTTGCTTGTTAGTATTGCATAGTACTTGTGAAGAATAGTATTTATGTTTGGAAGCGCATTGGAATATGTTATGAATGCTAGCGGCTAGTTGGCTTGCACTCTAGGGTCTCCTTTTTCTAGTGCTGGTGCCCTATCTAGTTTACGCGTGTCATTGTATGGCTTGTCGAGAGGGTCTTGCGGGTGATTTCGTTCAGCTAAATTTGTCTTTATATTGCTCAAGTGGTGAAAGTAATTCGCGTCGTTGCTGCAAATCCTTCTTATGCGCTTTGCCTGTCCTATAAGTATCCCTTGTTTGTAGTGTCCGGGTGGTAACCATTCCAATCTAGATATTGCTGGCTATCCGTTGGCTTTCTGTGAATTGTCGTCTTTAGTTATCGTTTTTCGATAAATGCTGTCGTGCCGAGGAAATCAATTTTACTAGAAGAGTGGTGCATGGGAAACTTAATGCTGGGATAAAAGTTGTTAAAATGCTCAAAATATGTGCTTAGTGCACTTACACCATGTCCCCAAATAATACATATATCGTCTATGTAACGCAGGTAAGTGCGAGGATTTAGCGACGACGGTTCCAAAAGCTGTGTTTCTAATTGCCCCATGAAGATATTTGCGTAGGTCAGCCCAAAAGGAGTTCCCATGTTGGTATCAATAATTTGCAGGTAGTTGGTCATATCAAATTAAAAGTAATTAAATGTGAGGACTAATTTCAGTAATGCAATGTAAACCTCAGCGGCCTGCGCACTCTTACTATTCTGTGTTGCCTTCGGGAGCGCTTCGATTCCTTCTATTATATGTATGTTAGTGTATAGGGACGTCACATCTAATGTTACCAGAATTGCCTGATCTTAGAGTGTTTGAATTTTGTTCATAGACTCTATAACCTGCAGAAAGAGAGGTGTACCTGAATAAAGGACGGAAGGGTGGGCGGTATGTCGGATAGGTGATAGGTGGTGATTGATAAACTTCGATAATGACCCCGTCCGGGTATTGCTGTTAGATACTATGGGTCGGCCCGGTATTTCTGCAATAAGTAGTTCATCTATGCTAATCTTAGGAAAGAGATGGAAACGACCCGCTTGTTTATTATCAGGCATTAAGAAGCGGTACTCGGATTGTGTGATAAATTCGCTGGCTAAAACATCCGTTGTCGTACGTCCTATCCTGTTGCTGTATTCCACAGTTGGGTCGGAATCTTATTTTCGTTAATGCGCATTGTTACTGAGCTGCTTGTTTGCTTCATTCTTCTATTTTTCTATTGGCCTTATTACTATGCTACCACCCTAGTCTGCTGGTCTTATTACGATGTCGTTTCTGTCCGCATGTTGGTTCAGGGATCCGTGTTCTTCGCGAGATAGGTTCTTTAGTTTGCGACTCTCTCTTGTATTGACGATCTCTCCTGTGCATAGTTTTATGTAGTGCTCCAGCTCTTGGCATTGCTCAGAATCTTGTTTCCATGTGCTTGGCGGTCGGAGCGCTTCAGTATATGTGTCTCCTGGCTCTACCTTATCAAAAAGGAATTATTTGATCCGCAGAAGCCTTGAAAACCCTGTTATATCTGTGTGTAGCTCGAATTTGTTAACTCCATTCTTTGTCGGACAAATAATGGAGTTAACGAATTCGAGCTACAAGAAGATACAACAGAGTTTTCCTACGCGCTGTTCTTCTCTCCTTCGGAGGACGGGGGAGAGCGTGCAATGGCGTAAATAAACGAACGCTGAAAAACGCAGTTGCCGCCCTGACGTTCACTTGTAGAAACGCTGGCTCCTGCGATATTCCCTGTTCTAAATCGTGTTCTGCGATTCGTTAATCGATTCAAGCCTCCATCTTCCCCTGAGCTTCACTTCTAGTTTGGACATCAAACAGGCAGTTACACAAAACGTGCACATACACGGCTCTTCAATAAACAAACACAGATGGGTTTGCAACATTGCACAAAAGCAACATACGTACAAGCTCACGCATTACAACAAAGAATAAAACACAAAAGAGTCCTATTCACCAGTCACCCGAAGTGCCTTATCAACGTGAAGCTCGCAGGCTGGGCTCGTCGGGTGGCTCGCGGAGCAGCGTATTTTACTACTTCCTTCTTCCTTCACGTTGTCACAGGAGAAAGGAGGAGAAAGGAAGAAGAAAGGCTGGGAGGTTAACCTGGGCTGAGCTGGTTAGGCTATCCCAGCACTTGGGAAGGGGACGGAATGATTTGGAAGATAGAGAGCAAAAAAAACTAATAAAACTGCTGCAGTGATGCTGACGTTATGGAAGTTGTTTGTCCATTTTCAAAGGCGGTTAATTAGTCCAGAAGCATTAAGAAATTGCAGCGATGCCTTTGTTGCTTGGTGTTGCTGGGATGCACAGTGCCATTGACCTAAGATCATCTGAGACGTGAAAATGTTTCTGGTCATCTTTTGCAGCCTTGCTTGGAGTTGCATTCGTTCATTGTCATATTTTCGGCAGTGGCACAGGAGGTGCTCGACAGTCTCCTCGACAGCGCAATCTCAGCACTCGGCGCTTTCAGCCATTTCAAGTTTTAAAAAATATGAATTCGTGAAAGCGACGCCCAGTCGCAGACGGCACACCACTGTCTCTTCAAGTCGGATAAAGCCCTGCGGAATCAGCAGCTCCAGTGATGGGTCGAGAGAATGTAGGTGATGATGCGTGAAGCCTGGTGTGTGCCACTGCTGCAGTGTCGGATTGCGTGCTACCCTGCTTAAGAGTTGGGCTACATCAATTCGTGCTAAGGGCGTGCGGACAGGGTTCGTTCCTTCGTGTGCTTTCTTGGCAGCGGCGTCGGCGAGGTCGTCGCCGGAGATACCGCAATGACTCGGCAGCCACTGAAACACGATGTCGTGCCCTTTTTCGATCGCATGGTGGTGTATCAGGCGAATCTCTGACACAAGTTGCTCGTACGATCCACGACATAAAGCTGACCAAAGACGCTTTTGAACCGCAAAGTTTTGCCCACCTACTAGCCGCTTGATGGTCAATATATTCGACGGTGCTTTTGATAGCCATAAGTTCCGAACCAGTCGATGTTGTCACATGAAAGTTCTTGAAGCTGCGGCTGATGCATCGTGATGGTACTAGCAGAGCGCCGGTAGAGCTAATCCGAGTGGTAGATCCATAGCTGATGGTGAACGTGCCAATGGTGTGAAACGCGATGGTAAGCAGTCGCGATGAGCTTTGACCACATTGAAGAACGATGATTGTAGTCGTCGTTCCGGTAAGGACGCTAGATGACTAAATTCCATCCGTGAAATATGCCGAACGTGCGTCCTTAACACATCGGTTGTGATGGGATGTTCTCAAGCCAGTATTTCCGCTCCCGCTGTTGAAGCGCATTGCGGAAGGCTGAGGCAAACTCGTAGTGCCTGTGCTTGCACGCTTTGAACTGCTCGGAGATTTGATTTGGAAGTCTTGACAAGCATGGGGGAGCGATAGCAGAGAATGCCAATAAAAAGTGATTGGTATAACTGTAGCATGGGACCCACTGATGGCCCGCATCTTTTTCCTGCGATGAACTGGACTACGTGCACAGTAGATGCAAGTTTTGCCTTCAAGTGACCAATGTGAGGGGTCCACGAGAGGTCACGGTCCACAGTGACGCCGAAGAAACGATGGCTTCGCTTGTAGCAAATAGGCTGTCCATTGATGAACACTGGATAACGACACATAGCTTTTCGCGTAAAAGCCACTAGAGCACATATGTCTGTGGAGATGGTAAGGCCCTGTTTACGAAGGTAGTTAGTTGCCTGCGCCGCTGCCTTCTGTAACCTTGCAGGAACCTGTACACGTGTTACTGCCGACGACCAGATGAAGATGTCATCGGCGTGTGTAGAAACACTAACAGTCCCGGGTAGTGATTCGGTCAGGTCAAGTAGGGCAATGTTGAAAAGAACAGGGCTCAGAACACCACGCTGTGGCACACCACCACAAGGTCGGTGGTAGGACCATCTTCAGTACTAACAAACCTTCGTGTCAGGTAACTCGTGTCCCGGGGTCATAGACGAACAAAGCTGCTGATGACTGCCCGTGGTCGACCGTTCAAATTACCATCGGCAGATATTATCGAAGATTCGACTTGGGCCAAGCAATCTTAGCATGCGCAAAACTGAGCGAACCTTTTGATAATACCGGAATCTTCGCCTCTTGAGCGGCACCTCTTTCTCCCTCGCAGCCCGCAGGGGCGTCTGCGCGAGCAGGCGTTTGGTGTGTGGTGACACCACGGACCCGAGCGAACGGGGGCGTTTCGACCCCCTCCCACGTGTCGCCGTGCGTGGCTTAGCCGTGTCCGGGGAAAAGGGGATCCTGGGGGTTGAGCCGACACCGGGTGTTTGGACCTTTAAGGCCCCCTGGAAGAGGCAACACACCCCTTTGGCCTGTGCTTCCCGTAGACGGCACCCCTGGGCTGACCCACCCAGGGGAAATCGGCAGTCGCCTTTTCCTGTCTCTCTTCTCACCTTCGTCTTTCTCTCTCGCTTTTGATCTTTCCTGTCCTCTACTCCCTTCTGTTTACTTCCGGTTTTCCTGGCGGCGAGGGTTAACCTTGTGTGGTTGTCCAAACTCGGGTGCACCATATCAGGTTGTAGTAATGATGTACAGCTGGCACGGCAGGGCTTGCTTCGCTGCAACCTCTGCCGTGTCCCCTTGTTGGGCTCGGTGGTGGGTGGCTGGCATTATTACCGAACACACAATTGTTTCATGGGCACATCTAACCCTTTCTTAGCTGATCGCCCCCATAAAAGGGGGCGCAACGATGCACTGATTCATTTTCTTTCAAAGAAACAGGACTCATTTCCAAAGTATCATGTGATACACTGTGAAAGCACAGACAAGAAAGCACGAAATATTTCACCATTTCTTGTGTCGAGGTGCCTCACTGAGACCATTGGAAGTGGCTATAGAGCTACCAAGGTGGCAAGTGGGGACCTTCTAGTTGAGGTAAAAGACAAGCTGCAATACCAGAAACTGACCAACCTTGTAGCGTTTGGCGACTAGCCGATCACTGTGACTGAACACCGCACCATGAACACCGTAAAAGGTGTCGTCTCGGACGACGATCTGATGGATCTCAGCGATAGTGACCTCTTGGAGGGCTGGAAAGATGAGAACGTCATACAGGTAGAGCGTATCAAAATCCGGAGAGAAAACAAAGAAATTCTAACCAAGCACATCATACTCACGTTCGGTTCTTGCACACTGCCAGAAGAAATAGTAACGGGCTATCTCAAACTTCCCGTGAGACCCTATATTCCGAATCCGCGGCGCTACTTCAAGTGCCAAAGATTCGGTCATGGTTCGCAGAGTTGCCGTGGGCAGCTTACCTGTGCACGGTGTGGTGCCACGGGACACTCCACAGACAATGACTGCAAGGCCGAGTTCCACTGCGCAAACGACGATGGAGACCACCCGGCATATTCTAGATCCTGCACAGCATGGAAAAAAGAAAAAGAAATTATCACTCTTAAAGTCAAACACAACATCAGTTTCCGCGAAGCAAGGCACCGTGTCTCTCCGTACTTTCCACGAAAACCATTTGCTGAGGTGGTGCAACAGGGGGCTGCACCACCACGGCATCAGGCTGCCGCCCAGGCTACGTGTAGCGTGCTGGCGCGGCCGCCGCTCGCCCCCACGGTAGGAACAGCCAAGGCTGCCCTACCTGCTGTCAACACGGCCACACCAGCCGCCGCTGCAAGCTCTGGCGGCAGCCAGGGCATCCCAGCAACTAAAGAGGTTCTCTCGACCTCTGGCCTGGTGGGGTCGAAGGCTACGTCCTCCTGGACGAAGCCTACTCCACGTACACGACCGTCTAGCGCCTCTCAGGAGGCGATGGACACCACTGGTCCACCGGCGCAGGCTGCGCCGAAGGAGCGGCGAGATCCCCCCGACCGCTCCAAAAAAGACAAAACGCCTATTACAGGGCCTGACAAAGGATCTGTAAAATAAGCCACTTTCCTCTTATGAGACACACAGCACACGCACACTTTCAACATGGATAAAATATTACAATGGAATGTTAGAGGACTCTTACATAACCTCGACGATATACAAGAACTCCTTAATAAGTATTGTCCGAAGGTGCTGTGTGTACAGGAGACACACTTGAATCCGAAACACACAAATTTCCTCCGTCAGTATGTCGTTTTTCGCAAAGACCGCCAAGATGCTCTTGCATCATCTGGCGGTGTTGCTATCATACTTGACAGAAATGTAGCATGCCAGCACTTTCCACTCCGAACGGTACTGGAGGCAGTAGCCGTTCGAGCTATTATTGCAAACAAACTTATTACTATCTGTTCACTATACATACCCCCACATTACCACTTACAAAAACATGAATTCCAGTCATTTATAGATGAGTTGCCGGATCCATACTTTGTCCTCGGTGACTTCAATGCTCACAGCAGCCTCTGGGGCGACTCCCGTACTGACACGCGAGGTCGGCTCATTGAGGATTTTATCTTCTCCACAGGAACATGCCTTCTAAACAAGAAGGAACCCACGTTTCTTAGCCTCGCAAACAACACATATTCCTCCATTGATCTTAGCATCATCTCTCCATCTATTTTACTCGATTTTAACTGGGAAGTGGTTAAAAACCCTTATTGGAGTGATCACTTCCCAATAATTCTAGAAACACAAAAACAAAATGAATCTCCACCTCAGCCTCCTCGGTGGAAGCTTGACAGTGCCAACTGGGAGGAGTTCTACAACATCACTAACATATCGTGGGCAGATTTGGGTTGTTTTAGTATTGACGCTGCTGTCGAGTATTTTACTGCTTTTATCATTGACGCTGCTTCTAAGTGTATGTCACAAACAACCAGGGGGACAGGCAAACGTCGTGTTCCCTGGTGGAACGACGAGTGCCGCAAAGCTCGAAAGAAACAGAATAAAGCTTGGGGACTTCTGCGAAATTCCCCTACAGCTGAAAATTTGATAAACTTCAAACTGATCAAATCGCAAGGCCGGAGAACGCGCCGGCAGGCTAGAAGGGATAGCTGGCAGAGGTTCATATCGGGTGTGAACTCCTATAGAGATGAGGCTAAGGTCTGGAAGAGCGTGAATAAGATAAGAGGTCAACCAATGTATTCGGTGCCCTAGACACCCAGGGGGAAAGCCTGGAAGACCAAGCTGACTCTCTGGGAGCATATTTCGAAGCTGTATCTAGCTCCGCACATTATTCAGAAAGTTTCCAAAGGTACAAAACGAGATTAGAGCGACAAAGACTAGAAGGAATGTCTACAAAGAACGAGGCATACAATGAACCATTCCACCTAGCAGAACTACGGGCAGCACTGAACTGCTGCAACAAATCTGCTCCAGGCTCTGATCGTATTTTATATGACATGCTGAAACACTTATCTAAGGAAACACAACAAACGCTGCTTTCCTTGTACAATGCCATATGGTTTTCCTGTAAGATTCCTACTTCCTGGAAAGAGGCTATTGTCATCCCTGTTCCGAAACAGGGCAAGGACCCATCCTCTGTCACCAGTTACAGGCCTATTGCCCTAACGAGTTGCTTGTGTAAACTTTTCGAAAGGATGATAAACTGCCGGCTAATACATTTCCTCGAATCAAACAAATTGCTTGACCCACGCCAGTGTGGTTTTCGAGAGGGTCGGTCCACCATTGATCATCTCGTACGCATTGAAGCCCAAATCCGTGAAGCTTTCATACACAAGCAATTCTTCCTCTCTGTGTTCCTCGACTTGGAAAAGGCGTACGATACAACTTGGCGGTACGGAATACTGAGAGATCTGTCGCATTTAGGTGTACGAGGCAGAATGTTGGATATAATAGAGAGTTATTTGTCGGATCGCACATTTCGTGTACGAGTGGGAGACGTGCTGTCACGAACATTTGTTCAGGAAGCAGGAGTGCCACAAGGCGGTGTCCTCAGTTGTACACTTTTCATTGTTAAAATGAATTCCCTGCGTTTGCACGTCCCACGCAATATGTTTTATTGTGCATATGTTGATGATGTACAGATAGGGTTTAAATCATGCAACCTGGCGACGTGCGAGCGACAGGTTCAGCTTGGCCTAAACAAAATAGCCAAATGGGCTGATGATAATGGCTTCAGGCTTAATCCTCAAAAAATACATGTGTCCTTTTCTCGAGAAAAAGAGGCTTGCACCCTGACCCCGGCATTTACTTACAGGGTCAGCGTTTATCTGTAAAAACAGAGCATAAATTTTTAGGCGTGATCTTAGACGCGAAACTAACCTTTGTATCATACATCAAATATCTCAGGAACAAGTGTATGACAGCAATTAATATCTTGAAGGTCCTGTCACGTACAACATGGGGCAGTGACAGGAAATGCCTATTAAATCTCTACAAAAGTCTCGTACGCACACGCATGGACTATGGAGCCATAGTCTACCAATCCGCGACACCAAGCACCTTGAAGATGCTTGACCCTGTGCATATAGGTATTCGCCTTTGTACGGGGGCCTTTCGCACTAGCCCCGTAGAAAGCCTCTATGTGGAAGCTAACGAGTGGTCGCTCCAACTGCAGAGATCTTACATGTCCTTTTATATTATCTGAAAGTAAATGCAGACAAGGAACACCCCTCATATCTCACAATTAATGATTTGTCTAGTTCTGCGCTCTTTTGCAACCGTCCTTCGGTGAGACAGCCTTACTCGCTTCGTGTGAGGAGCTTAGCTGAGGAAACAGGCGTGCCACTTCTCGAACAGTGTCTAATGGCCCCCGCTGCACATCTCCCGCCTTGGAAGTGGCAGCTTGTAGACTGCGATATATCCTTTGTGGAAATTACAAAACACGCGCCTATTGCGCATATCCAGACATACTTCCGCGAACTGCAGCACAAATACAGCTGTCTAGAATTCTTTACAGATGCCTCAAAGTCTAACACTTCTGTGACGTACGCAGCGGTTGGTCCATCCTTCTCAAGTACTGGCGTTCTACACCCGAGTACAAGCATCTTTACAGCAGAGGCATACGTAATATTTGTGGCTGTTGAACATATAAAACAAACAAAACTACAAAGTGCAGTGATATACACAGATTCCCTAAGTGTCGTAAAAGCTCTGAAAAGTCTTAAAAAGCACAAGAACCCTGTCCTTGTCTCCCTGTATTCAGTCTTATGCACGGCCTATACACACAAACAAAACATGTCGTCGTGTGCTGGGTGCCAGGACACCGCGAGATTCAGGGGAACGTGTTGGCGGACCAGCTAGCTGCATCCGCCCACGAACACCGTCCAAATACCACAGCTATCCCTGCACTAGACCTGAAGCCCTTCCTTATAAGAAAGCTCAGGGCCTTTTGGCAGAGCACATGGGATACGCGCACAAAAAATAAACTGCACGTTATCAAGCCGTATCTTGGTTATTGGCCGCCAGTGTCGAAGTCGCGTCACAAAGAAGTTGCACTCACCAGGCTGAGAATAGGACACACTTATAGCACGCATGGCCACCTTATATCTGGCGGTGACCCACCTATGTGTGAGAAGTGTGGTGAACCACTCACTGTGCTTCATGTTCTAATTGAGTGCAAGGAACTAGACACTCTTAGAAGGAAACACTTCCCATTATACCACCGACACCAAATACCACTCCATCCATCGATGTTCATCGGTAGGGAACCGGTTTTTAATTATCAGTCACTATTCGCGTTTTTAAAAGATGTACACGGACTTCAAGTAACCTACCCAGGAAAACCGTAGCACGACCTCTGAACAGAGGTTGCGGCTGCGGTAGCGACGACTGAGGAAGCACTTACCTCGCGGCCCTTGGGCTCAAGGGCCTTTGCCGAGGCATTCGTGCTTACATCATATTCCCATACTTTTATTATCACGACCAGTTGCCATTGTATTCTATGCACATATTTCACGTCACTTTCATGATTTTAATACTTATATATTTTATCCCCTTTACCGCGTGGAATTTTAGGCCCCTATACAGCCACTTAACATAACCATTGCTCACATCTGTTATCATGTCCTGGCGCTCTTTGGCCACCACATGGCCCTTGCGCCAATAAACATCATATACTACTACTCTTTCTCCCTCGCATGTCGGGACGAGCGTCGATACACTCCCCGCCTCCTCTCTCTCTCCGTCTGGCTCGCGCGCTCACTCAGCCTGATAGGATGACTCACTGCGACATTCCACAAATTTCCACTACGTTCTATTACCTCGTCGTCTCGACATTGGCCAGCCGCTGCATGGCCTAGGGCTTCCTAGGGCACCTTTTTTATGCGCACTGGTTTTCTTTCTTTGTTGTTTCGCGGTGCTCCCTCTAACTTGATGCCCGTTTCTTCGATGAAGTGGGCACTATTTTGTGAGAATCTCAACATGTGTTTGCATTGCGTTTGTTCAGAAATGTGGCCGACCAGCGTTTCGCCGTTACGCCTCGTTTCTATTTTTCCCATGAATCTGGGTTCCACACATGCGCAATAACTTTTTCTTGGTGCAGTTCGTACTTGCTCTGCGACATTATTTTGTAGCGGAAAACTTGGCACAAAAGCGAAAGAAGGAGAGAGGTCAAAGAGGGCGTCACTTGCGCTTTCTTTGACTTTTCTCTTCTTCTTTGGCTGTCCTTTCCAAGTTTTGCGCGACCAAATGATGTCATGCATTAAGACATGCGTAGTGTTAACAGACCATTAAAGGACTACTACATCAAGGACCCACGACCGTTAGGGCGTGCTGGTACGCTTTTTTGCTGGCCGTGTTGCTTTTCACGGCGACGACGAGCGTTCGCGAGAATTATAATGCATATGTCGATAGCGTGGTTTGAGCGTTAACCATTACTTTCATTGTTTCAGAGCTGTGCGCGTATACTCTGCATATCCGGAAAATTGTGCGACATGGACTTCTAAGAACATCACGTTAGCAGCACAATTATCGTGCGACGCAAGTTGGAACTTTCCCGACGACGCACCATGAACCAACATTCGTGAGAACTATATTCCATATATGTAATCAGGATCTTCACTTACGTACTGCACGCGTCAGTGGTGCGTAGTGGTTCATAAGACAAATTTAGCGCTCCGTTTCTCGCCACTCTGTTCCTAATGGTTGCTTTTAATGTGAACATCTAATGCTAACACTATGGACCCTCACCAACTGGCTCAGCTTTATATCCATTTGTAATGAAGGACGCATAAAGACGGAGCATTTGCTGCAGGTTTTCTGTTGATGATGATGACGATGATGATCCTTCAAATATGGCGCATACCCACTACGGGGGATTGGCCAATACCTGGAGTGCTTAACTTTTAGCTGGTATATTGTGCAAATACCACAACATGACGAATAAAATAGAATAGAATCGGGAGAAAAGTAATACAGAGGGAAAAAAAAAACTATGTAGACTATTTGTGCACTTCTACCATCAAAACAGGTAATGTTTTCCTTTTTTCTTAATGTATAGGCTTTACCATAGTTAAGAATTTTGGAATGTGAATAATCACAAACGTAGTCGTTTTGAGGCCTTTATAAATCCGCATACTGCATCAAATATGTCCCTGTGGCTGAAGCCCAATACCGAGGCACCAAAAGTAAGAATGACTTCCAATGACAATGTTAGCCAAAATTTAGAAAGCGCAATTTCCAGTTGTCTCTTTCTTACTGATGTATACTGGCGGCATTTAAAAAAATAATGGTCAATTGTTTCGATTTGAAGACAGAATGGGCACAGAGGCGATATCACCAGACCAGCCCTGTGCGAGTAAAGATTTAATAGAGGGACTCTGCAGCGTATTCTCGTAATCAGCACTTCAGCTTGTCGCTACGTACACCATTGTCTTTTCCACGGGAATTTTAGATGTCGAAATTCTGTCCACGTTGTTATTGTCTCAATGGCGTCCCTGTGTATCGCATATGCCCGATATCTTAGCGCAGTAGGAAAATCTAGTGCGGGAAGAACCGATACTACTGGTCCGTTAAGCGATGCTCTCGCTAACGAATCGGCCATCTCATTTAGATTTAACCCACTATGGCCAGGAACCCACAATAATTTTACTAGGTTTATCTGTGGAGGGACTAAAGTGAGGAACGTCTGGAGGGCAGCAGACTTAGGAGAAGCTGTTAATGTAGTGCAGACTGAAAGAGAATCTGTTAAGATCACCGCACTGACTGCATCTGACGGGAGTTTCCGCAAGGCTAAGATTATCGCTACAAGCTCAGCTACAAATACAGGGGTGTAATCTGGGAGTCTTAATGCATACGACCAGGTGAGCGACGAGGAGAAAATTCCCACCCCTGCCTTTTCCTCTATCACGGAAGCATCTGTGGCTACTATGTATTCAGTTTGTGCTTGAGCAAGGTAATCTTGCAACAAGTTGTTTAAGAGCTTGTGGCAATGAAATTTAGAATTATTGGGGAAAATATTATCGAACTCAATATTTATATTCTGATTTGATTCCGCTATTGCAATTACCTCTCTAATATTCACGTTTATGCTATCTAACTGTTTTTGTACAAAAACAATTTGGGGTGTGTGAAAGCGTGGCCAATGAGCTAAGAAGAATGAATCAGGATCCTTTATAAAGACATATACCGATCGTCTAAACGGAACGCTGTAAAATTTTAGAAACGTTTGGACCGTTAAGATGCGGAATCGGCAGGGCAATGTTGGCAGGCGCGCTTCTTGGTACAGAACATTGTTTGCGACAAACTTAGGGAGTCCCAGACACAGACGCAAGGCTTCACGCTCTAATACAACCAGAGGCTTAATTTTATAAGCAGGGCAGCCAGAGAATACAATACAACCAAATTCTAGAATCGGGCGCACATACATTTTATAAATCATTAACATAGTGTCTCTACGAAGACCGAATTGTTTTTTGCTCAACCGGCGTAGTATACCTAAGGCGTGCTGCGCCTTTGAAGCTACGTTTTCTATGTGCGGTCTCCAACTGAGTTTTTCGTTATAAGTAATTCCCAGATATTTGAGAGAGGTCACCTGTGGAATGACGTCATGCTTGTACACTAAAGAAATGGAAATAGGGACTGCGAATGGGAACACCAGTAATGCACATTTACTAACATTTAACGTCATGCAAAGTTTGTCCAACCAGATCTCGAGCATACCCATGTATCTTTGTAAATTTTGGTAAAGCGCCGAAATGTCACTGTCTGCCGCAAAAAATGCAATATCATCTGCATATACATAAACTTGAACGCCCTGCCATTTGGGGATTGAGCTCATTAATACATTAAATTGTACTGGTGATAAAACTGCTCCTTGTGGAACACCTCGGGTCTGTTTAAACTTAGTCGAGCAACATACGTCCTTAAAACAATAAAATTCTCTGAACCTCAAAAATTCTGCTACCCACGCGATCATGTATTTAGGAAAGTTGTAACCCTGTTATACTTCTGACTTCTTCTTCCTATTTCACTGCTTCGCTGGTTGGTACACGAGGGTTAGACCTTTAAGATTGATGGAGAGAGCCACTGCATCTCTTAAACATCACGTTCGACCATGAATACGATATTGGGCAGTGTAAACAAATCTCCAAAGTCTAAAAGGTGTAAAAGATGCTTCTGCTAGCTGGCAACAGCATTGGTTGGAAGTCGTCTTGAGCTCCGCGACGAGCATGGGGCACCGCTAAAAATATCCGGAGGGCGGTTTTCGCTATGTCCTCGCAGAGTGAAGTCTCGTGATTACCAAGGATGCCTCTGGCGGACGACGTTGACTGAGCAGTGAGCAGGTTTCGGCCACGCTGTGGCCTTATGCGAAGAGTGCTCAGCGACGGCTCTAGCGGAAGGCACTGGCTGTGCCGCGCTGGTCGCTCTTTGTTTTAGGGGCGAAGGTCCTTAGCGTCGAGGCTTGTCCGCTGTTCTAACGCCGTAACCACGCTCGCGCTCGCTCTCGGCGCGTGCCTCCCGGCGCGCGATCCCTCCCTCCTCGACAACGGCAGTCATGAGTGCAGTCAGACGGTGTGTGTGCATGTGTGGGCCATTCCCGGAGGCTGTCCACCAAGACAGTGTTATCTGCTGTCGTGAGAGAGAGCAAACGGCGCGCGTTGACCATGGAAAGGCTCTTTCTCTTCTGCGTAGTAGAAGCATAAGGATTCGCAGCGTGCGCGTTAACTGAATTAATCCGCAACTAGGCACGATCTACGACATGGGAGCGCACGAATCTCATAAAGAGCAGGAACATAAATGACAACGCGTGTGTAAATATACACAGGCGTTGTCACTCATTTACATGCATGAGTGGGAGATGTCACGTATGATTTACAGTAACACAGAACGATCTCCAGCTAGCCCACTCGTCATGGTTCACTTCGTGGAGATGCGTGCATTTTTGCTCAATGCATGTCCTGTGGAGCCGCAAGATGCGTGTCTTTTGGATGCACTGGATATTTCGCAGGATATGTTGCCGAGTCGCAGGAGAAGGAATCGTGCACGTCCCGAACATTGCAATGGCACCCCTCGCACTAAATAGCACTGGCCGCTCTCACAGGGAAGCGTCGCACTGCGTTGCAATCTCGTTCTAGGAGATTGGTGGAGGATCCGTGTTTACCGAAGGCGTGACTTGTATTTCGGGACCACTTTAACTGGCGGGTGCCCAATGCATTTCAGACTGGCGGGCTTTGGCATGTCACATGCATCAGGCCCTTTCTGGCCTTCCTGGCTGAATCCGGTAGTACGCTACACATGTACGAACATCACGAGCCTTGGCTTGGTTGGCACTGACATTGCCATCGAATCACCTCGCAGCACTAAGCAAACTGTCACGCTGCAAAGGGAGCACGTTCTCACAATCATTGAGCGGAACTACTGAAGTCGGTGGGTCTGGCTCTGACTGCTCAAGGGTAATCTTGATGTTTGCACAGCCGCACGTGCCCTCTTCGTGGAGGTGTAGAATGTACTACTTATCTGCTTCGATGTACAATGGTGGCCCCTGGAGCAGTAACGAGCCCAAAATGACAGGAGACGGCGGCTTGATCTGTCCAGGTGATGAGAAGGACGAGGAAGCTATCTCCTGCACGTGAAAATTGCTCTCTGCCACTGGCTGTGTTTTTACAGCTGCAGTTGCCGACTCGAGACGTGCACGTCAGTACAGGACAGACGGTTGGCGTCTCTACGAAGGAAGTCCGCGGCGCTCTGTCGAGGGGCTGCTGCGTGGACCAGCAGAGACGTTGTGTCGTTTCTTGCGACCATCGTCCATGCTCGAGAGGCGCCTGGCATGGTCGGTCAAATGGGGAAGTGGCCGAAAAGCTGCCAGAAAGTTCGCTTTCCATTCTGGTCAGGACTGCTGCCAGATGCCCTACAATGTAGCCAGGCCTTGCCGGCTTTGCAAATGTAATTAGGGCCACATGCCATTTTCGATTCGGGCCAGGCGTAGCGAGCGCGGGAATTAATGGTATTCATCTACATGAGTGCGCCGTGCTGGAAACCACAGAAATCGGGTACTTCACGTGCATCCGACTATGGCGTTGTCGCACCTGACAATCCGGATATTACAGTAGCAAAGGGGTTAATTTGCTCGGAAAGCAATGTCCTACATCACATTGAGGTGGCTGGCCGAAGCCCCCGAGGAGCCAGGGTCGGCGGCCGCGGAGAATCCGGTGGCATTGGCCCGCGCGATGCGCGCTTCGACAGCGTCCCTGGGCGGCTCGTGTGCCCGCGTAGTAGTGCTGGGAAAGGGGTTTTACCAATGGCAGCGTGAAGGGCAGCCCCTGGAAACAGGACCCTTGCATTGTCGTGGGCCGATGCTGTGGCCCGACGCCGGTATAACCCTGACCTTGGGACACGAAAGAAGTCTCGACGCCGTACCCGAACCGTGCCATGGGGCTGCCGGTGGTCGAACAGCTTCGTGCTCCATGATCACGGAAGCGTGGAAGGCGTTCCTTGAGTAGTATGCCCCCAGCGCCGATCACCTTAGAAGATGCGCTTACGATTCGTCGTTCTTAGGGAGGAAAAAGAAAGTAGGAGGGAGCGCACCTAGCTTCCACAAGCCAAGCTTTTCTAAAGCCGCTCCGCGCGTTGCCTGCTGAAAAGTGAGCCTCGTTTGGTTCTCGGTAGGTTCTAGATGACACCAGGTAAGAAGCGCGTGGACAAGCGTCGGCCGTGTGCCGCGGTGTGCTTGATGCGTCAAGGTCATTGTGCATTGATTTTGGTCGCTCGTTCCTGGAAGCTACTTTTCGTACTTATTTGTCCTGCGGATTTGAAAGGGCTTTCGTGTCCCCACATTTAAAAGGAGGCATAAAACTTCACACGCGCTCACGGGATCAACGCACGTAACGAATAGCTTTTTCCCCCTCCTCGTGGTGCCGAATTCGCTCGTTTCTTTTATTATAGCGCAGAAGAGTTACTTGTGCGACCAACATATATATTTTTACAAAATGGAGTTACCTATCTCGAACTAGAAGTCCCCTATTTTTTTGTGCTGCTGATGGGATATTTAACAGATGTGCAAAAGGTAGTGTGTTTGCGCGATCAAATTTCCAAAGCACTTGCTTTTCGTAGGTGTTTGTGTTTGTTCAAGGAGGAAGTACTCTTATAATGACTGTGAAACGTCAATTTCTTGGGTAGAACACGCGCGACTTCATGCACCTCAACACATCAACACACAGCACCTCATGATATGTGTATGCCGGGGCGCGTCTTGCCTGCTCGGTGATTCGAACGAGAACGTTGTGCCACGGACGGCCCAATGAGCCACGGGAGCACTCGCGAAATAATACAAGCTACGGGAGGCAGCACGACGCCTGTGGCGTCCCATGAAGGCCAAACCACAGGTACGCTTCTGTACGCATCCACGCACGCGCCAACGCGTGAAACTCATCCGCGCCTGGCGCGGAATAGTGGCTTGGAAGCGGACGTCGCGTGCGCCAGCGCGCGTTCGCTCCGGCTATGCAGACGTCGGCGTAGCGGGTGCCGCTTCGTGCCGATCTACAATCCCGTGGCAGAAGTGGCGCCTCACAACGCCACTCCACACGACGAAGCACCGCTAGACGAACACTAGCGCTCATTCGATGGCGTCGTGCACGCTGTAGCAAGGTGCACGATAGGTCACGCACGACGGAGCGCAACAACGCCGACAGCGACGGGAGGCACCCGAGTCCATTAAGCGCTTTAGTGTGCCTAAATGTCTCTGTGGTCGAAAGTAAATATATGAGTAGAAGAGTGAGTGTAATGCATAAACATTTGCTAAATAAGCATGGAAACGAAATAACAAACAACCTGAACTGGCTACTATACGTCGGCCCAAGTGATGCAGGAGTAAAGCCACGTCGTAGTTGCGTATGTACAGGACTCCAAACGCGTGGGGGACGCGTGAAATCGAGCGCCGATATCAAGCCGGGCTTTTTCTCCGCGCCTAGACGCACCCAGGTGCGCCTACGCCGTGTACGCATGCGCAGTTATGCGAATGAGCGCGTGCAAGTAAGCGCACGCGCATCGCACGCGTCTTAGACGCGTACGCGTGGTTCGGCCTTGATGCGTCCACGGAGGAGCGGCAAAAAGATACGAGGCAGCCATGGACGCCGCCACGGAAGAAAATGCGTGGGTGACGCTGAGCGTAAAAGTCACCGCTAGCCTATGACGTGGTGGTGCTCATTTCCCAGTATACTCCTCTTAAATCCGGGCTTCAAAATGTCATGTGACGCTCCCTCCTAACTTTTTTTTCCCTCCATGGTCATTCATCGACTGCGCCATTGTAATGAAGGAGACACAGAGACAGCGGTTTTACTGCAGGTCGGCTGTTTCCCTCAATTCTGGCACATGCCCACGCTGTGGGATTGGCCAAGATGTCACAAGTTGAAATAGTTAAGCCTGAGGTACTATGGAATACCAATCAGATCGAATAATCAGGATGAAATTAACAGACAAAAGTATGAATTTATGAAAAGAACTGACCTAAATCAATTATAAATTTTGAAACAGAAGAGCACACATCCCTGGCAATTTCCTAATGAGGAGGCTCCGAAAGACACAATATTAAAGACGGTGAATTGCAACCCAACTCTACGAAAAGAATTTCTGTTTCTGACTTCTTCCTGTTTCACAGCGTAGCAGTTCGGTGCGCGAGCGTTAGAGCTCCAAGGTTAATGGGCAGAGACGCTGCGTCTCTTAACAATCACTATATGATGTGTGATAGGTTGTCCGCCGCGGTGGTGTACTGGTTATCGTGCTCGGCTGATGATGATTGTGGTTCGGTTAAGGAAATGACGCTACTTTCGGCAGCCCATGTCGGGAGCACGGCTAAGCGTCTGGGGGGGAAAAGAACTGAAAGAGATAGAAGAGGAACGCCGAAGCGGAGGGCTACTGAAATCTTGACCACCTGGGGTTTTTTAACGTTCACTGACAACGCACAGTACAAGGCCTCTGGCATTTTCGCCTCCATGGAAAAGGCGACCGGCGCGGCCGAGACTGCACCCGCGCTTTTTGAGTGGCCACCATAACCACTACATCACCGCGGCCGGCCTAGGCTGCCACAAAAAAAAAAAAAAAATAACGCGGGTTCCATCCCGGCCGCGGAGGGATCGCGCCCCACCTGCTTGGCAGTCGTAAGATTAACGCAGGCGCCGCACTGAAAACTGTTATACAGTGCACGTAATGCAACGTGCCGGTCGCGTTGTTCCTTATCAGTCCCGTACTGTCATTCCTCGCAAACGAAAGCTCGGTAGAGAGGCTGTAGTGCCCTCGTCGAGCGTCATTTTTCTTACTTTCTCAAGAACCGACTGTGTATCATCACTGGTAAGCGACCCTCGACCCATTACTAAGGAAAATACGGGGGGACCTGGTGGCACTAGCACTAAGTTTTCGTCCTTTGGCATGCCCCCTACATACACTATTTCTCTTAACATAAATGGGCGTAGCGTGGCATAAGTACTAGCGTATGAGCTGTGAAATAACACCAGCCGCACGTGCCAACTCCGAAAGGCGATAACCTCAAGTTTTCGAGACCTACTTAGCGCACTGTTCATGTGTCCCCGCATATCTGCTTCCGAGAAAATATCAAACACGTAACTGCGAAAGATGCAGGTATGTGTGGGTGGCGAAATGGGAGGTGGAAATAAGCACAGTCTTGCTCAGAAAGGTTGCTTTGATATCTGGCGCACGTTTTAATTGCGTTTGTGAATAACGGGGGACATTATATTATCATACGGGCTTATCGTAGACATTTCACGCTCGGAACGACTAAGAAGTACGCGTCGCTAAATCTGAAATTTCGGCGTACTTTGCAAAGTACTACGCCTGCAGCATTCCGGGCGGGTACTTAATAAGATCGAAAAACTTCGCTGTTCTATTCTTATCGCCTTATGGCATCACGGTGCGCTCCACTTCAGCTGCTTGTTTATATTGTTACCTTATCGCCTGTTTCCTTTCCCCTCATCTTTGTGTACTTATATACTGCTTCAATAAACATCAGTTTCAGTCTGCGCTCGTTTGTTTTTCCCTACTCTGTCCCTGTGCTGTTTTTGCGCACTTATTGCCATGGATATTAATATAAGTTGCCACGAAGAGGTCCCAAATGATCGATGCCAAATTATACTTGCACCACAGCCCCTCCGCATGGAAGAAGGGCGAATGTTTTAGCACTTTCTTGCCGAGTAAGTGCACCCTTCCCAGCGTTCTTTTTCTTTTTTTTTAGGGTAATCTTTATTGCGCTACCGGCGTTGTCAGATGGGGAGGAGAGTCGGCTTCTTAGAGACGCCGTGTCCCATGGCATACAGTACTTATCAGTGCATCATCATTCGATACGTACGCGCCGGCAGGCTCCCATGCTCCGGGCCATGGAGAGGGTGTTTGGCGGACGGTCCTTCGCGGACACAACCGCCGCGAGCTTCGTCCTCCTGCTTAACTAAATAAGCCAGCGTTCCTGCCTGGACCAGGGTACCGCCTTTAAGAGCGCCGAAATTAATCGGCGCGGACAGAACAGAAACAGCCGCTTGGTGCCTCGAGGCCGACGGTTGCCGAAGGATGGCACGCTCACGGCGAAAAACTGTTCTTCTGTCTGTCACTTGATTCAACCGCCCGGCCATAACCGATTCAACCGGCCGAAGGAAAGCAAGCGAGCTACGTACTAGCACTGGCGGCGCGGGATCATACACGTTAACACTATACAGCGCAAAAGGAATCTCAGGCTTATATGAGGCGAAATATATGTGCATTAGCGTGATCCGAGGCGTTCACTTATTTAAGCATACACATTGAAGTGGTTTTTACGTTAGTAAATGAAAAATGAACGTGTTAGGAATCGTGTCGAAGAAGCGCTACGCGTTAAAGACAAGCCCACAGAAGCCCCTGCTCTATAGTCTGCTTTGAGCCAATAGTAATTAAAAGTCCCAACATACAGCGAGAGCCGGGCGAACGCGGGAAATTTGAAATGAATTCAAAACCTCTCTTGCATCCATAGTGGGAGAAGTGGGAAGGGACGGGAATAGCGTGAGTGGGGGAAGGGAGAGAAGGCAGGGTGTTACGTATCAGGGGCGGCAGGTGACTATCATTTTTCGACGCCATTTGCAATGGCGGAAGCAGATGTTCTGCCGTTTTTTTTTTTTTATTGCATGAGCTCGTCGGCTTTCTTCGGCTTTCTTGCGTGGTTTCTCTAAGCATCAGCTACCTCTCATCCTATCCTGAATGATCCGATGAGCAGTGTTTCGTCTCTGGAACACTTTCTGTTTGTTGCTATCGAATTGATGTCTATGCGGTTTCGAAACAACTCAAGCTGTGTGCTCATTCGTTTACTGATTACTCATTTCTTATGTGTGTGTGTGTGGATAGAAATATTTGATTGACTATTGGTGGCGGTAAGAAATTGCTGGAGTTTTGCTGCGTGTTGCCTTTCTCTCGCACGGAGGTGTGCTTTCTTTTTTTAATTTTTTTATTTATTACATACTGATCGCCTGGGTACCAGGCCTTAACCAGGAGTGCACATACATAATATTCAATGGCAAAAAGTTACGACATATGACATTACAAAGGTAGCTGCACACAGAGAAAAACATTGCATTTTCTACAATGAAATGCATCATTATATAACCAATGCAGCAGAAACAAAAATTAGGATCGGTTCTTCAGTGCATTTATAAGTAAATGAACTGTTTCACATGCCACAACATCGGCTGGTACACAATTCCACTCACAGGTTGTTCTTAGAAAAATGAAATTTTGAACGTATCGGTGGGATTTACAAAATCTGTAACTTTCAGAGAATGACAAAAGCGCACTGCACTTTGAGATGCTGGCTTTATATATAATGTCTTATCAACTCCAACTTTTTGATGAAAAACAAAAAAAAGTGCTTCAACATTTATATATTTCTTTTTTTGTAGTTGATCCAGTTCCGCCCTTTGCAAGAGGAGTGAGGGCGACGTCTGCCAGTATAACCATTAAAGACAAACCGGACCGATTTTCTTTGAACCCTTTCAAGTTTTTTTTTTTTGTGTTGGATGCGGTAAAGGGATCCCACGCTACAGCTGCGTATTCGAACGATGGTCTCATAAATGTCTTGTATGCGAGAAGTTTTATGTCCGACGTGGCATTTCCAAGCCAAGCTTAGATAACCGAGCTTTTTTCGTGGCCCATTTTTGATATAGTCGACATGGTCATTCCATTTTAGGTGAGATGTGAGTATTATTCCCAAGTATTTATGTGTAGAGACCTCTAATAGAGCATGACCATCAATGCGATAAGTAAACAAAAACAGTTGTTTTTTACGCGTCACTCTCACTGCGACTGTTTTTGCAATTAATTTTCATTTGCGAATTAATACACCATGTGTACACCGTGACCAACGGGTTATTTAAAGATTCCTGATCGCTCGGGCCGTGAATTTCCTGATAGAGTATGCAGTCATCCACAAAAATCTTTATTTTTACAGATACGTTTTGTACGATGTCATTGATGAATAACAGAAAAAACAATGGCCCTAGAATAGAACCCTGTGGAACACCTGATTTCACGCGCGCTTAGTTTGAGTTTACACCATGGACTGTTACACATTGACTTCTCATGGAAAGATATGTTGCAATTAGTTCTTGTGCGGAATGTTCCTCAGTAGTTCCTGAAGCTATTCTGCAAATGGGCACTGCCAGACGGATCGCCAGACGATTGCAACAGTGTGTATTTTGATTTGCTTACTGCGGCAGGTGTTCATTGTGTTCTAGATTGTCGCGGAACACCGCAGTACGCGGCTGTGCGACGTATACAGTACTTTAGATTGGGGCAGTAACAAAATACTTCACAGCACACAGAGCGACGATATTTATATCGGCAGTCTTCTACGACACAGCGATCTATTTCACAAAACTCACTACCTGATAAGGACGCCACTGCGTCAAATACATGCACGGCTCATTCAAGTTTTCTTTCCCCATTCACAGGGCCGGTGAGCTCTGTGAATCAACCAACCTCAACCAAATCTCAAAGCAAGAACTTTGAGATTTGGTTGATTTCACCATAATCGATACAATTATAACAGTTAACAAGTTGACCGAGAAGGAAAAAGAAAGAAAAAGTACCATTTATGGTGAGGATAGCAGGGTAAACGCGGCAATATCTGCAGCTTGTCAAGCCCAGCCACCCCGATACAATACACTTTTGTGCATGACGTCTGTTATCGAGGCTCATCGATAGACACCGCGTGTTAAATGTAATAACAATATTAGGAACCAAAAACAACATGAGCAGTTTTAACCTATGCGTGCTTCACAGGCGACATCTCGCACTTTTCCAGGAAACATGAGAGTTTGCATTGGTTTTTTCACATACCCGGCTGCAATGTAGTTTGCATGGTGTGCCAGCTATTATGGACATGGCAGTTGCCGATTTGTAACCTGTCCGTAGCATAGCAAAAGGAACGGCGTCCACAACCGCAAACACAACGCACCTGGTGATGGACGTCACATAGTTCCTGCGAGAACGGTGTCATTTCCCTATTGTTATTGGCGCAAACAAATCATCGCAATGGCCTCTTGTTGTTCTGCTGGCTTAAATCACGACAGAATACACAGAAACAGGCAGATTGATCTGGAACGTGCATAAATTCTTCGACTGCGACCCTACTGAAAACGTCCTGTTCCGTATTCCAATAATTCCATATTTTCCATACAAAGTCCACAGGCTTTCCATATTTCTTGCCTATATTTTGCGTATACTTCCATATCGGTATTACGGAAACATACCTAATTATTGGAACGACCATACGGAACGTTTCAGTAGGAATACATGGCTCCACGCACGCTCTTCAAGCAGTCTCGCACACACCAGGAAGGGAGGAAGGCGCTGGCGTGCCAGACCGCTCCTCCTGGCCCTGTGAGAACGGTCTATATATAGAGAGCTAAAAGATTTATTCTGGTACTAATCCTGCATTATTACTGCATTGAGCCTACCCTGTACAATGTGCAAACTGTTGTACTCTCAGGGCCTCGCAAATAAATATGTAAATAAATATATAAATAAATAAATCATTGGTACGACGAAGATGCATCCCAGCTGGAAATGGCGTGATACAGGCAAAAATTAAACTTACCCTTAAGGACGGATAAATGACTTTTAGGTGGCCGATTGTTCTTCTGATTTTCAATGTTTGTTTCCTTGTTCTTGATAGCAGGGCCGCTGCGGAATGCGTTCATTGATAAGAACAGTGACTGAACATTATTCCCAATTTCTTGATACAGTTCAGCTCTGTGACGTGATGTGGTTGATGTGGTTCCAAGATCATCACCGCGTATTACGAAGCTTGGCGTGCAATGTATTTCACGCTTGATTTTGCACTAAGTTGTTCACAAAAACAAGTGTACGTTTTTCTTGAAATTTTCCTAATAGTAGCTAAACTACCGAAGACAATTGTGCAGTAACCGTCATAAGCGCCGTTAGGCTTAGTGAATCAGGAAATGACGGCGGTTTCCGGCTACACTAATGAAAAGCACGAAGCCTATCACGCTGACTGCATCTACTTCCGGGATTAACTGAATTGTGTTCGTTGTGGAATACGCAGGGCGAAAAGGGCCAGGAAGGAAAGAGGGGAAACGATGGCCACACTGGTCCGCAGGGCCCCCCAGGCCTCCAAGGGCCTCCGGGGAGCACCGGAGAGGTTGGTCCCCAGGTAAGATCAGAATGCACGCAGGTCTCGGCCACGGTAAAAGTATATTTCAACTTGACTGCTTGTGACGATTGTTGGGCTGTTGCGCGAACATGCACAAACAGACTTTCGTAGACGAATATTTCTCAACTGAATGCGGTGCGCTGTAATGCTCCTAGCAAGACGAAAGAGAGCAGATCTAGAACAAAAGCGGAATTCTTAAAATAATGCGTTATAACTGCACAGTTGAAGAATAAACATCTCGCCGAGCACATACAGCGCCAACAACAACCGAAATACGAAGCGGAAAGGGCTCGTGGAAGCGCTCAAAACACGCTTACACGCTTATAAGGTAAGTGCACTTAGGCGGAAAATGCGTTAAGGTGCAGCTGCCCGAAAAACAAGGACACTACAGCAGCACAATGGCGACAACTGAGGTATTATCCTGGAAAGCAGATCATCAAGTTACTTGTCAAAAAGGCGAAAGGTAGGCATGCTGACACGGCGCCACCGACACGTGAGCGGATTTCGAATTGTGGAAAGAGTCGCAGCCTCATTGTACAAGGGAACTCACAAGGTCTGCACCAAATGTCCGGTGCTGTCAGTCTACACTTCCCGTAGGTGCTCGCGCAAGTGTACATTGATGCTCCTTCAAGTATGGCACGCTTACTTTTTACCGCATGCGATAAAAGTAGAGCGCACCATGGTGTCATTGCATGAGAGGGAGAACTTCTTGCGCTTAATCTGTGAGCCGCTGGTTCCTATTGCGGGCAGGAGAAGTTCGCTTATGGTCGGTAACCACTAGCGTCAAAAACGCGCGCGGCGAGCGCTTCCGCGACGCGCGCGCGTCAACACGTCCTTACTCGCGTTTTACGGCAAGTGGCGACGAGACAGCCGCGAACGAACTGACGCCCCGACTTGTGTTCTTCTATTGGAATGGGCTCGGGAAAGCGTGAAGTATGATCAGACGATTTCGTCTGTCGTCAACCATGTATGTCACTCTAGCGATACGCCTGCTCACAGCTATAAAAAAACTGCTACTTCGAGAACACTTCTTGCTCGTAGTCTCGGTACGGGTAGGCTTAACGAAAACTGTATATAGGTATGGGCGTGGCCTCTGAGATTTTAAAACTCAGAGGCTGTGTATTATGGTTCTACGCTTGACAGACCGATGGCGCCACGCCACCGTCGGCACGCCTCCGCGGCTAGCTTCTGGTTGTGCTTGTTTCGCGGCGGCCGCAAAAAATAGGTCTCGACCCATTCGAGCATCTGCCGCGCGTTGCTGCCGCATTTCACGAACGTCGCCGCGCGCGTTTTTCCCGCTGCCTTTACATAGACTTTTCTCCCGGCCTTTACACAGACTTTGATGTTTCCGTGGTGCGAAAAAATTAACACCCACATCGTCGTTGAGCCCTATTGGTCTAAGGTGGTGCGAAGCCTGTTGAATAGAGGCGACAAATGCCAACTTTCTCGGATTCTTCACGACTTCATCACGGACGTCAAAAGAAGGGCGCTAAGTGTGCTGGAGGGGCTGACCGGCAGGACGGCATACCGCGAATGTTCAACCTTATAAAGAAGACGGTTAATCTGGATATACAAGCTAGGTTGACACCTGTGAAAGCAAGAGAACCTCACGGTGTTCAGGAGGCACTGCTTGACGATGCCACTCTGAACTACTTTCGAGAGGCCTGATAAATAAAACGGAAGCAACGTTTTCCCACGGCGCTCGCCCTCCCGGCTGCCGAGGTTAGTTGAGTGAAGCCGGACTTGAAAAAAGTTTAGGGCGTTGTGAGTTCCTTGTCAGCGAGCACAGGGGTCTCGTGGGAACCTTGATACGGCTCAAGGATGAATGAAACTTGTGGATTGGAGCAAGAAGTGGAAAGGTGGAGTATGGTTAAGAAATTTGCAACATAGCGGGAAACCTGAATACTGCCATTCATCCCAGCGGGATGGTCTAGTGGCAATCGGCTGCTCAACCGAAGATCGAGGGCCGCAACGACTGCATTTAGGATTGACCTGAAAAAAATTCCAGCTGAAAACGACGCAAGCACAAAGAAGAAGGAATGCACAGGACAGAGCTGGACTCACAACTGAAGTTGAAAATTTTCTAGTTAAACTCCACCGCACATGCTCAAGCACCAGATGCAGGACAACCGATAACACATTGTAACACGTTGTACACGATAACACGTTGTCCTGCATCTGGTGCTTGCGCATGTGCGGTGGAGTTTAACTAGAAAAATGTTCCTTCAGTTGTGAGTCCAGCTCTGTCCTGTGCATTCCTTCTTCTTTGTGCTTGCGTCGTTTTCAGCTGGAATTTTTTTCACGCCATGAACCAACACGCCCAACAAGCTACCCTACAAACTGCATTTAGGAGGAGAAATGTAGAGGACCGTGCGCTAAAGGAACCCAGGTGGTCGAAATTTCCTGAGCCACGCCTCTCGTAATCATATCGTTGTTTGCGGACGTAAAACCCCAGAAAGAAAATGAAGAACCGTTATTGTCTTCAAAAGTGGAGTCGGCTCACGAGAGAGATAAGTGACGCGGTGGAGATGGCCGGTCTTGGTGAGGCCTATGTTAGCACGCCTTTTTCCCATGGTTACCTGCTGCCGTGTCTGCGACAATGACCTGCTTTGTGCCATTGCACAGTTCTATCCTTTTTTGCGCACCTGCACACTACCACATTTCCTGTCTGCGGCCCTTTGCTTATAAGTGTGCTTTCCGATATAAACCTTGGAAGTCAGAGCTTTATGTCAAAGTCGAAGTCAAGTCAAAGTTTATTTTCCATTCTGTCGTACAGAAAGAAAGTACTGTGAAAAAAAGCTGTGTTAGACAGCTTGACTAGTTCAGAGCCTCATGCAAAAAAAAAAGAAAGCAGAAAATAAATATCCCTCCACCACTTGTGACAATGCAGTCACCACGGGATATTTATTAGGCCTTGATCATGCGGCGAACCGGCCGAGCCCAAAACATAGAATAGACGCGAGGTGACAACTCACAATCGATGAAGAAGAAAACCATGTGATGATGATTATGTACAGATGACGAAGAGTGGCGCATTAAGTGCCCACAATACGTCGGAGCGGTACACAAAAAGTCGGAGCGGTAGCAGCACCGCGGTAAACATGGCGATATGGCACCTCACGGGCAGTGCGCCATGACAGGGCGTACACATTGTAGTTGTGATTTTAATACATATACGAACCACAGATTGAAAACTAAGTTATTACACTGTGTAGAAAAACATAAACATGATAACGCGATTGTCATCCAGAAACAAAATATAAGACATATACACTGCATAAAAAGACATTATATAGATTACAGCATTATACATTATATAGATTGCAACCCTAGAAGTATCTACATTCAAGTGAAAAAAAGCAAATATATATCTAAGAGTTTTGATTAGGGACTGAGAGAAAAATATGTAACTGAATGTACGATTGATTTAAAGATCAAGTATTATATTGCTGCAAATAATTCATGGATGTCGTGGTATGAGCAGTTGAATAAGTCAAAACCTTTTAGGTCACAATAATTCAGAAGAGCTGGAAGAGTGTAAGATAAACGCTGTTTGCCGGAGTTTAACCGTGTTTTATCAACCTCCCATTTCTCTCCATGACGGGTGGGGTAGTTTAGATTCCTTGCACGCAGGTTGGCCAGACTGCGTAGATTTTTTATGTACCTAATAGTTTCTGATCTGAATTTTCGGCTTAATGCAAAATTATATAGCTGGTTTACCTTAATTATTCCTGAGCTACGAAATAAGGGTCTAGTGGATGCCACAAAATGAGCATTGAATATATGCCTAATACATTTTTTCTGAAGCATGTATATTTTATCAACATTAGTAGCCGTCGTTGTACCCCACACCAATTGACAATAGTTTAAATGAGAGTTAAAAAGTGAATGATATAGCAAAATCTTAAATTTTTTTTGGAAGCAAATACCGAATTCGACCGATTACACCTGTTACCTGAGCTAGTTTTTGCAAGACATATCCCACATGATAATCCCAGGTTATGTTCTCGGAAAAAATTGTGCCAGGACATTTAAAATTGTCAACAATCTCAATTTTGCGAGTACTCAGTATTATATCTTGGTGAGATGGAATTTTTTTGTTCTTAGCTCGAAATATAACAGCTTTTGTTTTATTTTCGTTAATACGCATAGCATTTGCTGCTGACCATCTTTCTAGCGTTTTCATTGTTTTGTTACAAGTTTTTATAAGCTCGTTAATTCCATGCCCTGAAAAGAATATACTGGTATCATCGGCATATATGATATATTTGGCCTCGTTGGAAATATTTATGATATCCTTGAGATATATGTTAAATAATAGTGGTCCCAATGTACTGCCTTGCGGCACTCCACATAGCACAGGTTGCACACTGGAGAAAGAGTTGTTTATGCATACAACTTGTCGTCTGCTGGATAGGTAAGAGTCCATAAGCGATAGGGCCTGGCCTCGAATACCATAGCAATGTAATTTATTTAGCGGTATTTTATGATTAACTAAATCAAAGGCCTTGGAAAAATCGACAAAAACGCCAAGAACGAGTGCCTTTTCTTCGAATTTTGTAAGTATGTACTCTTTTTGCTCCAGAAGCGCTAGTTCAGCGGATTTATTTTTTGTAAATCCATACTGAGCAGGCGTAAGTAAATTATGCTTTTCAATAAAACTTGAAATTCGAGTGTGTAGAAGTTTTTCAAAGGCCTTTGAGAGCACAGGTAAAATCGAAACCGGTCTATAATTACCTAAATAATTTCGATCGCCTTTTTTATAAAGCACAGTCACTTTTGCCACTTGCATATTGACAGGAAAAACGAAATTCGTTAAACAGACATTAAAAATGTGTGCTAAAATAGGAGCGATAAGATCAGAAACTTCCTTAACAGGGCGTATTTGAATTCCATCAACATCACAACTGGTACTATTTTTTATACCTTTTATTGTTGACGAGACTTCATGGGTGGTGATAGGAGATAAGTACCGTGACTGAACATTTCGTTTTTTAACGTACTCGCAAGCATCATCCGTACTTCCGGTTGTAGTCATATGAGTAAAAAAAATATTAAATGCGTCAGCCAATTCTGGCCCATCTACATCTTTGCCGTTGACTTTCAGCTCGGAAACAGGGGCGGTAGTGTGACCACGATGAAGGAGCGTGTTTAATCTAGCCCATAAAACGTCGGAACGATTGCCAGGAACGTCAAGATACATAGATTGATAGTGTGTTCTCGCGGACCGTAAACATTTTGTAATTTTGTTGCGATAGCTCTTGAAGGCCGCTAGGTCCTCCGGTAAACGTGTTCGCAGAAAGGTTTGGTAAAGTGTTTTGGTAAAGTTTTTTTCGTTTGATCACGCAACTCAGGCGTTATCCAAGGTTTTCGTATTTTACGGTTTAATCTGCGTTCTTTTAGCGGAAAATGTACATGATATGTTCGTTTGAAAATTGCAAGAAATTTATCGTAAGCGTCATCTGCATCTACAATTTTTGTTATATCGGTCCAGTCTATCTGCAATAGACTTTCACGAAATGCACCCAGCGCCTCTTCCGTAATTGATTGAAACATGATTGTCCGTGGCTTCGTTGTATATTGTGTCATTAGCGCTGCTCATAAAAATATCGGAAGATGGTCACTGATACAATACGACAGAACACCCGACCTAATATTTATCTCGGACAAATTTGTGATAAAAAGATCAAGAACTGACTCGCATTCAAGGGTCACTCTGGTGGGTACTGTAATTGTGTTCATGCAGCCATTAGACGTAATGACAGCATTAAGGTCACGAGAAATAGAGCTGGTAGATCCAACGTCAATGTTGAAATCTCCTCCAGCAATAAGTATATGCTTATTTTCTGTCATATATGCCAGGAATTGATCATAAAAACCGAGAAATGCGGCATTATCACCATGTGGTGGTCGATAGCAAACTGACAACACGGTGTTGTTAGCACGAACACAAAGCACTTCATAATCAGGGGTAGTCCGAGTAAAGCAATCCAACAATTCACATTGAATGGTATCAGATATTAACAGAGCAACGTCCCCACCACGACCACTCTGGCGGTGTTAATAAAATGTCCTGTAACTGGAGAGCTTAAATATATCCATTTCATTACTGCTCCACGTTTCAGTGAGCATTATGGCCGAGTATTTGAATGAAAAGTCGGTGAAAAACTCTTCCAGGCACGATACCTTATTTCTTATTGACCTAGCATTTAAGTGCACACATGTACATGAATTACGAGGTAGCTGACATCATTCAGGTCATTTGGTGGGTAATAACGGTAAGAACTCATGATTATTTTTACAAAGTAATCCAACCCCCCTCGTTTGTGTCCCCTCGTTTCCTCTTTCGTTTTTACTTCGTGCTGTAAAGTATTGTCGTATGCACATTGAATTTTTCTCGCAATTTGCGTGCCACGAAGGGAGGCGAGAAAGCTGCTAGTAGCACTTGTCGGGAAACTGGTCACCTCAGTACAATGGGCATTTTCTGAGCGGTTCAACAAGAAAGATTCAAGACTACTGGATTGTATTACAAACGGAAATTTGATCAATACAATACAAAATATTCCAGACAGAGGATTTCATGGAAGCATAATAAGGACTACGAAAAATAAAAGTAAGGAATACCTTATACACCAGGTTTACCATCATGTAAATTTATTTCCTAAACTTCTAAAAGGGACCCTGCAAAACTTTTTGAAGAAAGCCAGAACAGGGTGCCGTCCGGTGGCTCCTATGAACATGCGAGCGAAATATTATTGCACACATTTCTCGTACGACGGGATTCACAACTGGGTTTCAATCACAGCTGGAACGAACCCACTCTTCTGTAAAAAATGACGTTGCCTGTGACTAAACCCCATGAAGAAGAAATAGCATTTACTAACTTCATGACCTCGGAAAAATAAGGTGCTATCCTTTGTGAATTGTGAATTCAGCGAAAAAAGAAGAGGTGCTGATCTCTGTTAAGGACCTACGAAAAAAAGAAAGGTGGTGTAGTCGGCGCCACATGTGAGGTCATTTGCTGAGAGAACAGCAGGCGCTTCCCAGCTGTGTTTGAAACAAATTGCGCTGAATTTCGCGATGTTGAAGCGCAATCAAGTACCACAGGAGCCACCACGACTGATCGGCACCGCATTTGTTGAATAGTATCAGCAAGAACTGCAGCATTCGATCGCTTTACGTGCAGTTTCTATTGTTAAAACTCAAGTGGTCACGTTGACGCACGTTATACAAGAGGCATGCTGCTGTAAGGAATCCTGACATATTACTGCGTTCTCATTATTCAATCTTTCCGGTTATGTAGAATAGGCTAGGGCTGTATTAAATTGGTTCTGGAAGACTCCTTGCGCTTGTTTTGGCGAACGGCTTGGTGTGTATCGAAGGCCGCTCATAATGCGCGGCGGAAATAATTTTTCATAAATATCCGCTGGGAGCAAAGATATTGCTATAAGGAACCCCCCTTTCTCGTTATTTCTGAACATGGTCGAAAAGAGCTCTTCAGGGCAGCGTCGAAGGGTTTGCCCTACCCACTGCTCTACGTCACCAAGCTTCAGCTTCGTATCAGAGTGGTTAACTGAATGCGTTTCTTGACGTGGCCCGTGGGGGCTTTTGGTGCCACACGTTTGTACCCGCCTGCTCGCATCGCGCCTGGGCTCGGTAATGTCCTCACACCGTTGTTCCGGTGGCCCTCCGAAGCGTTTGTTGTTACCCTTCGCCAATCCTCACTGCGCTCTTTGTCTTTGATATCGGTACACGTCAACATCAGGAAAAACTGCGCGACAACCAAAGCTCTTCCACCTTATTCCATCTAAGCCAAATTTAGTTCAAGGGTACCTGAACCACCACCCCCGGGCTTATTGAAACAACTAGTATCACGGCTTGTGTGCACGGCAAGGAACACCTGAGTCAAATTATGTAGGCGCCCCCGGCACGTAGCGCTCACGAGCGGAGCACAAACTTGCCACGTGAGCCTTCTTTTCAAGGAGACAATACTCTCTAAGTATCTTCGTCATAGGAGCAGACGGCGGCTATTGGCCGACGGCAGACATAACCTTCCACCCGCCGCGCCCGTATGCGCCCCGCGGGGCGCGTAATTTAATTGAAAGCGCGCGCGTTTTGCGTGAGTGATTTTCTGTGATTTCTGAGGGCCTGGATAGAATGGCTGCCCGAAAAATGTAAAACTTTTTTGTTACTGAGGAAGCCTGATAGATCTCATTGGAAAGTGTCTTTAACGACCTTGGCGTACACATGAACAGTACGGTGTAACATTCGCAATAAATATCGTTTCCGGACTAGGCAACAAATGCATGCGAGCAGTCTGTAAGAAATGATAAATGACTACAAAGTTAATTATGATCGATGAGTTATTCTAGAATGCATTATACGCTACGGGACTGTAGTATCCGATCTTCTAGGACTCGAGCTCAAGATCATAATGGGAGTCGACCCCCAAAACTTTCTTGGCTAAGGTGGATTAAGACGGACTAGCGCCGGTTAAGACGGATTACGGCTTATTAAGGCAAATACGCCTTAATAAGCCATGTATTTCGGTGCAGTAAGATGTAACTGGGGTGGATTATGGCAGATAAAGGCGGATTACGATGGATTAGGCCGGAATAAGATCAATGGATATACTCTTACGTGGTCGTGACGATGAACTGTGCAGGCAGAATGGAAAGCGTTGAACATGAAAATGTTTCTTGGGCGAAGCTGTGCCCAGAAAAGCAAATGATACAGCAAAAGGATAGTGGTGTGAAGGTGTCATCGGTCAACGACATAGGTCGGCGCACTCACTCATGAGTGCACTCACTCGCACTCACTCGCACTCATTTCATAGACGTGAGTGCGAGTGCGAGTGAGTGCCAATGAGTGTGAGTGGAAGTGAGTGCGAGTGCGAGTGAGTGCAAGTGAGTGTGAGTGGAGGTGAGTGCGAGTGCCAGTGAGTGCCAGTGAGTGTGAGTGCAAGTGAGTGCGAGTGCGAGTGAGCGCCAGTGAGTGTGAGTGGAGGTGAGTGCGAGTGAGTGCAAGTGAGTGTGAGTGGAGGTGAGTGCGAGTGCGAGTGAGTGCTTGTGAGTGTGAGTGCAAGTGAGTGCGAGTGCGAGTGAGTGCCAGTGAGCGTGAGTGGAAGTGAGTGCGAGTGAGAGCAAGTGAGTGTGAGTGGAGGTGAGTGTGAGTGCGAGTGAGTGCCAGTGAGTGTGAGTGCAAGTGAGTGCGAGTGAGCGCCAGTGAGTGTGAGTGGAGGTGAGTGCGAGTGCGAGTGAGTGTGAGTGGAAGTGAGTGCGAGTGCGAGAGAGTGCAAGTGAGTGGAAGTGAGTGCGAGTGCGAGTGAGTGCCAGCGTGTGTGAGTGGAAATGAGTGCGAGTGCGAGTGAGTGGAAGTGAGTGTGAGTGCGAGTGAGTGCCAGTGAGTGTGAGTGGTATGTATGTATGTATGTATGTATGTATGTATGTATGTATGTATGTATGTATGTATGTATGTATGTATCCGTGGCCGTCTCGTTAATGGATTGTATACGAAAATCGCTATGCCATATGACTGCATGACGAATAAAATGACAGGTCATTATATGACAATCATGACATGCATGATTTACATGAAACGGTCTTGGTGCTCTCCTGGGCCGTTTCGTTAATGGGATGTGTACGAAAATCAGTATGGCACAACATGACTGCATGACGAACATAAATGACAGGTCATAACATGAAAATCATGGCATGTATGGCATGAGCGGCTTGATTTACATGCCACGGTCTTCGTACTCTCCTGCCCAGCTAGCATACAAAGGATTTATGACGTCTTCGAAACGGATATCCGAGACGTTAACGTTGCAGACGGCACGCGTAAAAAGCCTTAGTCATGGATGCGTCGTATATCGTCTGATGTCCGGCTTGTTGCACATGCGTCTTAAAAAAAGCTGGTCTTTTCGACGGCTTCGAGGAGACTCCAATAATCCCATTTTCCGGGATTTCTGAATCTGTTCAAGGACTTGCCGAAACGTCATCAAAAAGCTATTCCTGAAACGTTAGCCGTAATCTGAAAAAGAAGCAGGAATCGTGCTCGGGAACGGGGCGCGCCCACCAAAATTTTGATCTGGTTGCCTCCCTCAGAATATATAAATGATAATCCCGCCTCAGAGCTGACGCCTTAGGGGTTCAAATGACGCCAAGGCATTTTTGGCACCCCTAAGGCATTAACTCCGTGGTTCTGAAGGTGTCAACGGGATAATAATTTTGGGGGGCACCCACGATCCACAGACGTCGTCAATGCCTTATGGTAGTAGCTGCGACCCGCTATGTTACCAGCTGCACCATAAGGTTTAGGGTGCTGCAGAGTGGGGGTTAGTGCCAGCCCACCTGAATACTTTCGTCCTAGGAAGAAGTGCTGGTGTCGCACTTGCGTGGAACGCTTTTTTTTCTGCTGGGTCAAAGCACTAGCATTGAGTGCAACAGAGCAATAGTGCAGTAAGGTAGGCACACAGTTGCCTGCAAAGGCTTCATCAGTCTTAGCATTTAGGTCACAATTAGTTGTCATGCATACAAAAATCAATATAGCTTGTACTTTGTATAGTATGAAGCAAATCTACCAAAAACAGTAGTGACATATCTTTCTACAGTTAAGGATAGAAAGTTTCTTGGCAAGCGGCCTAACAAGGAGGCCCCACTGCCAATGATCATGACGTCAACAACATTTTATACAACATTTCATTTAGAAACTAACTTATGGTAGTTTAAGAAAAAGAGAAATGCGAAAAAAAATAAAACCACAAATATTCAAAAGGAACTGCAGAATAAATAGTTGAAATATATCTGGAACTTATTAACGACTAGAGGCTTACAGAAAGCGCACTAGTAACCATAATGAAAAGCCAAACGACAATGCATTTCGCAGCATGAGAGCAGCGCATCCTGTTATATGAACACAGACAGCATAATGGATGACTGTGTGATAGCCGCTTTCAGTCATGTTATGCAGTATCTTCGCCACATAAAATCAATGAGTATGAACAAAGCAACTCAAATATGACCCAGGTATCAAAGTGAAAATTTGCTTACGACATCAGCTGATGTAAAGAGGCAAGCTTGAAAAGACTACCAAAAGCTTCAATCAAGTGACAATGAATACTGACCAAAGTGACCTTCAAAGAAAATATCGCATGAAATATTAACATAATCGTTATAATGAACCACATCACAATGCAGTGCATAATCTGTCACAGGGAGCAACGTTACATCGAAGCAACCTCAGTTTCATAATGAAGCTGCATACTCGCATACTTGAAGTCCAATACACTGCAGACAGGTAGAGGGGGTGGCCTGATCTAGCACGCCTCGGCCTTCTACTCTACTTCGGGGACAACGCAACAGGGGAAGAAGAGTGATGAAGCATGAGGATGGGGATAAGAATGAGTGATCCGTATATACATAATAAGACATGACTGCTTGCGCAAAGGGGACATGGACGCCAGTAATCATATTTCATTACGCTTGATACCAACTAGCCCAACTTATGGCAGCTATTCACTTCTGCAAAACAATGTGCTGTGACGCGGAAAATGTCGACCCGGCTCTCTTGACATAAACACTGGCAATAGTCAAACCCCAGCACGGGTAACTGGGACCTCGCCTCTACTTGAAACGTGACAGGGGCTGCCATTAGTCGGACGAATATGCTGTGCAGGGAAATGCACTCGAAGATTATGATAAAGGTCTAATAGTCGCATAATGGAAAGAAGCCACTTTAGTTGCATCTAAGTTTAATAGTCGCTTTTCATAATCCGCAACTTTGCGCAGTGGTACCGAACGTCTAGCATCCAGTCCATTTCTATTGAAAAAATGACCTTGTAGCATTTTGTAATTCGGTATGGTCCCTTATTTCGGGTGAAATACAGCTATCATCTATTGCTTGTACTCCCATATCAGCCAGCCTAGTGGCCGCCGTCTACTGCTGTGGCATGAATGGGGGACAGTCGCGAAATACTGTGTTCTAGTCTCTGATACATTAGACAGCGCTCACAGTTCGAGATGTACGCGCGACTGAAGAGGTGCGCGCAGTGCCGAGTTAGGTCGGCGACCAGGTGAAACCTGCGCAGTGTATTGGCACCGCTGCCGTTTATTCTACCCGGGAGGAAAAACTCGTGTCACTCTATTTGCCGCAGATGCCTGCATAGGTCGGCGCACTCACTCATGAGTGCACTCACTCGCACTCACTCGCACTCATTTCATAGACGTGAGTGCGAGTGCGAGTGAGTGCCAATAAGTGTGAGTGGAAGTGAGTGCGAGTGCGAGTGAGCGCCAGTGAGTGTGAGTGGAGGTGAGTGCGAGTGCGAGTGAGTGCAAGTTAGTGTGAGTGGAGGTGAGTGCGAGTGCGAGTGAGTGCGGATGCTGGAAAAATTTGGGTGAGTGAGTGTGGGTGAGTGTTCCCCTACACTGCCGACCTATGGTCAACGATATAACTGAGCGGCGATCACGGTGATCAAGTTGCGTCAGCTTTTATACGTTCAACAAAGAGCGTTCTAGTATTATTACTGTTGTTCTGTAACACACTCGAACAATAGCGTCAGGCATGCACATACCAAGCTTTCCCGGGCGTCGCTTCTAGTTGGTAGTTTTCACACCACGTGGCGTACCGACATTTAAGATTTCAAATTTGCGCGGTGACGTAAGCAGTGTAGCCGACAAGAACACAATAAATATAAAAAAGCAATAACTCGACAACGGTATTTATCACCGAGCGCGAACCAGTATCGCCGATTTATAACCGCAGTGCGTACGACGAGCGGCCGCTCGACTGTGAGTCAGCAGTTTAGTTTCAGTTGATGGTCTTGTGCCTCAGGAGAGCGGCATCTCGACCGGGCTCTCTGTGCTTCCTCTCGTTCAGCTGCTCCCCAATACATTTGGTCCGATCGCGTTGTCGTCGGCTTCCGTGGATTTCACAAGGCAAGCAAGAACATCCTTTCATGACTGCAGTTTACTAAATATAGAGAGGGTCATTTTAAGAATATAATACAAGATAATCTAGCGCTGGTGACGGTCGCAGCTTCTGGAATACGCATACCTAATGTCTTTTGGCCTCTGTTTGCATGTCCACCACTCTGTGCCATCGCGTGAACGTGCCTAGCTGAGTTAGATTCGCTGGCATTCCCGGTTCTCTTCTTTTGTGTACTTACAAGGTTCTATGGTAACATAATCGAGAGTTCTTCCGCAACCCTCCATTATGGCGCCTCTCTAATTATAGCATGGTTTTTGGGAAGAAGAAACACGGAAATCAATCAGTCAGTTGTTGAGAGTTCGACCAAATATCGTCTGGCGGAGGAGCGAACAAAGCATAAACTGTACACTCTCCTTAACCATAAGCAAAATAAAGCTACCTAAAAGGACGCTTCAGAGCCTTATGCGTTTCTTCACATTGAAGCGACAGTACAACGAGCCATTGTTTAAAACGTACGTGCCTATACTGAGCAACCATCTTGCATAATCTTACTTACGCGTTTGCTTTAATGTTTATTCGCAGTCTGAACGTGCAGCCATACTTACGGCAGACGAGAACGTAGTGGATTTTGCGCGGCGACAACTTCTACTAACTTCCAGTCAAGTGTAGCCCGTGTAAACGGCTTGTTCGGCCATAGCATATGAAGCTGAGTATCGGTTGGCCAGGTTATTCTGGCATCAAGACATTCACTGATTCGCCACTGTATGAAGCTGCAGTGTTTCCGCACGCTGTCTTATTAACAATAGCTGGGAAACGTTTATGGTCCGAAGCATCTTTCGTGCAAACAAGAGCTTCAACTTGTTGGAAATACATGCGCAATTTGAACACCGTAATTCTTGAAGATACTTTGGAGCATTTTGCTTGGTCCAGGCGCGTACATAATACGCACTCGTTTTATTTTTCCGGGGGAACTTCGTTACTGACCAGGACTGAGGGACGTGCAGCTTTTCGCAGGAGTTGCGGGGCCACTCGCTAATCTCCAGACCCTTCCAGCGTAGTTGCTCTTCCTTTTTCCCAGTTTCTTCATTGAATGTATACGAAAGGCACCATTAAACATGGATGTCCACCGAGCGTTTGTGGCCCATTGCATATTGTGTGTCGGTATTCAGCTACAAAGAGCCATCCGCATAGCGCACAAGAATGTTCGGCGGACACCAGAAGGTCGTCAAAGTCTTTTGCTGTTACATTCTGTGGTTAAAACAGCTTACTGGCATCTATGCTTCCATGGCGGTGTCGACAGCTTGCTTGTAAATTTCATGGTTGAACGCAACGTATGTGATGCTCAAGCAGGATCTTGGAAGGCGGAATGGGTCGTCTGCTTAAAAGGAGGTCCTCGACAGCAAGCCACATTGTTGTCGAGGACGTGCTTGCAACACTGCGCAGCTGATTCCACCGGCAGCAACGTGAACGTTGATTTTACTTCAAACGACACCATTACGTGGTCATCATAAATGCCTTTCTTAAGTTCGACCAAGTATGCCGAGTCGAGAACTTACGTGGGCATTTTTCCAACCGGAAGCCCGAGGCTCTCATGCAAGTCATTGGAAAGCATGGGAAGGGAGAGCGTGTGAAGCCCACTATAGGTCTGAGTGACACATCGTGTTTACGTACTTTGGGTAACCAGTCGCAGTGGCGCAAAAGGTGGTGGTACGCAGGGTGTGTAGAACCGAACCGGAACCCCAACCGAAAAACGTACCCGAGCCGGAATTTTGGTCGGAACTCAACCTGGACCCGAACCGATATTCTCGGAACGTGCTTGAACCCCAGCCGAACCTGAACCGGAAAAAGAATATATCGGTTATCGGTTCGGAACAAAGCGGACCAAATGGCTACGGTTCCGTGATCTGCCAGCAACCCCTCGTCGCCGTGACTGATTTCAGCCTTTCTCTCTGTTGGCATTTATCGCTTTAGTTATTTGACTCGTTTTCTTCTCATGGCTGTCCCTTCATTTTCCGCTGCGCTCTTCTTGAGTGCGGACCCGAAAGAAGTGACCGCAAACCCGGTCGCGCGATCGCATTTCGATGGACGTGAAATACTAAGGGCCGTGCGCTTTGCAATGCCTGTGCACAGTAGATGACCCCAAGGAGTCAAAACATTCGGAGGACCCACTGCGGCATGCCCCGCTTTCCAATCTTCCATTCGCTGTCCCGAATGACTCTGAGCCGCAATGCAGACAAGGGCTACAGTAAATAGCGTCCTTTGCTTAAGCGAATCACAACTATTTTCCTTTACCCTTCGGAATCGCCTGTGAAAGTTAACGGAATTCGCCGCGCTGGAGTGCAACACGAATACATACATTCTCTTCACCACAAATTTAAATTTCTGCATAGCTAATAAAACTATTTTCTTATGAAATTGCGAAAATATAGTTAGCGCACGCTGCGATGTTTGTATATATAACGAACAAGTCCACCTCAGAGTCTTAGATCTGTGTTGGATTTGCTGTGCAGTACCGCGATATTTGAGGACAGCCGCCTTTAAAAAAAGTGTGAGCATGCAAGTCTCCCCTTTTATGCAACTGACGAATTCTGTATTTCAGTTTCCACAAAGCTCATTCTGTCGCTATTTTCTGCCTGTTTGTATTCCCTCATAATTTCGACTGTGCTCACTCTACACCACAGTGAACGCAGTTATTACGTATAACTGCCCCTTTTTATCATTAATTTTAACGTGAATCTCCGGATACGATATTCTGGTGCACATGAATCAAATTACGGAGGGCGTTTGTTTTGAGGCCAGCATAGTCTTTTGAAAAACATTTATTTTGGTTTAGCTTGAGTTGATAATGAACTATTACGTCTTTCTAGCACTCTTATCTCACACGGCTCAACATAATGGCCCTTCGAACATTGAAATAAATTTCCCCTGTTTTATTCGATTCCTTTATAAATAGCAATAGAAAGAAAGACGTGAAAAAGGGAGCTGAGGGATGTATGTGTAACGCAGTGCCCAATAATGTAGACGTGTTTCCATATTCAAACTTTTTAGCGCTGTTAGACGTGTTTCTCACGATGTTTCTCACAATGGTACTTTGACCAAGTTAGGCTGACTTACGCGAAATCATCGCTAGCTTTTTCCCAAGTGCTAATGGGCCCTTCCAGAGTTAAAAAAAAAAGCTTGCATATGTACCATGCGGGCGCTGGAGCACAGGATCCGAAAGGAAAATGCAAATAAATGCATAGGTGCAAAATGTAAGTTCGGTAGGGCCAGGTTTCAAAACCTTCAACTACATGAGTGGTCGTTGCCATTATCCGTCTGCCTTAAAATTCTAGTCTTATAGGATAATGCCTGGAATTTACTAATCAAGGACAACTGCACTGCAACACGCCTTTTTTCTTTCATTTTCTATTTTTGTGATTCAGGCTAGCATAAACAGTGCTGTCAAAGTTAAGCCCCGCCACGGTGGTCTAGTGGCCATGGTACTCGGCTGCTGATCCGAGGGTCGCGGGATCGAATCCCGGCTGCAGCGGCTGCATTTCGATGGAGGCGAAATGTTGAGGACGTGTGCTGTGCGATGTCAGTGCACGTTAAAGAAACCCAGGTGGTCGAAATCTCCGGAGCACTCCACTACGGCGTCTCATAATCAGAACTGGTTTTGGGACGTTAAACCCCACATAACAACAAGCTGTCAAAGTCAAATACGAAGTATACTGTGGCTAACCGGTTCGTGAACAGCTTCAGGGTTGCGAACCAGTTGGAGGACCGGTTAAAACATTTATTTTCCGAAACGGAACTGAACCGGAGAAAAATGGCACGCGTTGAACGCTAGCCCGAACCATAACCAGTATTTTTTTCGGGTCGACGCCTTGGTAGTTGTTCATTATTGCCTGTAGTGACCAACGTGAGGAGAAGGTTGTGTATGCGCTATTTCAGAGATAACCTGTAGGCTACGTTAGGAGTCACTCTATACACATCGCTATCAACCTCATGGCATATTTCTCACGTTTCCGGCCACGGCGGCCGCATTTTAGAGGGGAACGAAAATGCTAAAGACCCGTGTTGTGTGCGTCATCACAACGACCACCATCATTACCACCGACCTGTCTCCGCCCATTGCAGGGCCTCTCTCATAGATCTCCAGTTATCCCTGCCCTGAGTTAGCGGCAGCCATGTTGTCCCCGCAGACTACTTACTTGCTCTCAGCTGCCAACCTAACTTTCTGCCTCCCCTGCCACGCTAGCCTTCTGAGGGATCCACTCTCTTATCCTTAGTGACCAATGGTTGTCTTGCCTTCACATTACATGCCCTACCCACACCCATTTCTTATTGTTTATTTCTACTAGGATGTCATTAACGCGCATTTCTTCATTACCGACTGCACTCTCTTCTTTTGCCTTAAACACCTGTTATTACCCACGGCTGCGTCTCTCTTTTGAACCCCAAAGTGTATGGCCCGTCGGTAATTAACATGCATCTGTCATACAATTCCCTTCGTGAGGGACAATGGTAAGTTGCCATCCATTATAAAACTATGCCTCCCGAATGCACTCCACTCCATTCTTATCCTCCTAATAATCTCAGCGTTCGCAGCGTGTTAGTGCATGGTAAAGTACGCCAGGTGGTCAAAATTTCCGTAGCCATTCAGTACGGGGAGGCTCACACCGTCGTTAGGACATGTAAGGCGCCAGGAAATATTCCTTGACGCTCAAAGTAGAGTTTGCAGTGCGTGTCTGAAACACGCAGGAAGCGCGCCCCCCTCGCCTTGTCTCGGCCTTCTGCTATCTTGATACCACGGCATCGTTTAATTTGTCCTAGACTTCCACCAGTGAAATATTTGTAGTTAATTTGATCTTTGGGGGCTTCCTATCAGCTGTCGTTTCCTGTCCCACATTTACACTGTGGCATGCATGCCGTTCAAGCTGTGAAAACTGATAAGATACTAGATAGTTTATCGTCGCGTATTTCGCGGTCCGGTTTCCCAGTAGCGTTCGCAAATATCAAAAGAGCGCGTATCTTGCTTAGCCGCAAAGAAGCGAATTCGGTCTCAAAATCAGCCTGCCCGATATTCGAACGTCTTGGTGTGAACAGCCCATGTCCCTTAAGCCGTGTTCAGCTTCTCGGTATTTTGGCGCATATCCAGGTGCAACATGTAAACCAGAATATTTAGCATGTAATACGATAACAGCGTTCTTATCAATTAGATGTGTCCATCGGGGAGGAATGTTTAAGACGCTCACAAATTACCCACGATATACCCGTGGACGTAAATATTTGATTTTTTAAACACAAGGATTTTATTATTACGTTCTATGCGCTGGAGCAAACCCATTGTTCCATTGAATTCCGCGCATTCAAAACTAGTTTACAGGGTGATCACCAATCTCGGCTTCGGGAATTCCTTTAAAATATCTCGGGAATCCTTGATGAACACCAGAATCAACAGTATGCGCGTCTCTCGGAAGCCGATCACTCAAGAGGCATGTTCATTTTTGTAGCCGATGAGTTTTCGAAAACGGTAAAGGCCGCCAACAATTTCGCGTTGACAGCCTAAAGTGAAACAGGGAAGGCTGCGGTAAGACGTTATATGCATGCCCTATCATTGAATTTGAAGAAGATAGCCCAACGTGTGGGCGTGAAAGTGTTGTCCTCTGCTGTCGATAAAGTGGCAAACTTAAGCAAAGCGACCAACAAGTTCAGGAAGAAGCAAAAAAAAAAAAAGCGACCGCATATCGGCGTGCTCCGCTGAAAATGCCGTCGAAAGACAATAGTCTTCTGCCGGCCGTACTACGCTGCGTGAGATATGGATTCCATCTGGCAGCACCGTCGAGAAGCATGAGCTTGTGCAGAATCCCCAGCCAACTGCCAGGTGGCAGCCCCAAATCGTCGGCAGACGGTGTCATAACTGCGCGCGTTTAAATACCACTTATACCATTCACGCGCTTTCATTGTGACACCTAGTACACTTCTAAAATTAATTATTCAGTATAGAAGGAGTAATCAATTATTATCAATTAATATATATTACTGTTTATTCAGTGGCTACACATGACGCATTAAATGAGAGTCGCAGTTGCATATTGTACTTGGGTTTGAACGATACCGACAAGCACAGTGTATTGTCAATTTATCGGCAGGCAATTTTCGCGCTCCTGTAGCAATGCCTTGCATTGCAATTTATCTTAACCTCTCCAGGAAAAAAATCCAAGGGGTATAATCCCAAACTTCGCTGAAAGATAGAGGCTGCCCTAGGATATACGCCACTGCAGTGCAATTAGCGGGCACTTGCATGTTGCGCTGGAATTTGCGTTTAAAAAATCACGCAATGCATTTTGAATGGATGTGAAAAAGGGTCCTAGGAAAAAAATCCAGCGGATGCATTTCCACGAGTCATGACACACAGCAACGGAGCACTGCTGGAATTATGTGGCTTGAGCGCAATTACGAAGAAATGAGCCATCGCTCAGTGATCGACTTTTGAAAAATATATCCCACAGAGTCACGCTGAGCGCTTCGGACGAAGGTCGGCTTAGCCGCATTAGTCGGCGCCCCGGAAAGCTGCACATGCCCCGAAAACAAAAACGCACTAAACAAACTACGCTGTCAGGATAGGACAGTAGTCAGGATAGTTCCCTCTCACCGCTTTCTCCTATGAGCAGAGGTGCAGGGTGACTTCCCATACCCAACCTGGCCTGCCGAACCGAATAACCTACGCCGACCACCACACGGCCTTAACGCCAAGTCGCACATTAATGGGTAGTGGCGCGTTCCAGTCGGCGATCCGGAGCCACCCTCCCATTGGCGAGAAGTGAGCGTAAAGTTCCATTTAGAACTCAGGCTCTGAATCAAATCGCTCTTTGACACGTACGCCCTTTGTATTATCATCATCATCCTCATGAGCCTCTTTAGGTCCACTGCAGAACGAAGGCCTTCCCAACGATTTCCAATCCACCCTATCCTGAGCGAGTTGGTTCCACTTTATGCCCGCAAACTTTTTAATTTCATCGCTCCATCTAACCTTTTGCCTACCTCTGTTGCGTTTTCCCTCTCGTGGTATCCATTCCGTCGCTTTTACCTCCTCATGACATGTCCTGCCCAGGTCCACTTCTTTCTTTTAATTGATATGATAATATCGGCTACTCCTGTCTGTTCCCTGAACCATTCCGCTCGTTTTTTATCTCTTAGCGTTACCCCTATCATTTTTCTTTCCATTGCACGTTGCGTGTTCTTTAGTTTCTTCTCTAGTTTTTTCGTTATCCTCCACGTTTCTTCACCGTACGTTAGTACTGGGAGAATGCAGTGATGGAATACTTTTCGCTTTAGGGAGAGCGATAAGTTTCCATTCAGGATTTCGTAATGCCTTCCGAATTCACTCCAGCCCATCTTTATTCTACGGAGAATTTATTTTTCATGGTTATCCGAACTAGAAGAGAAGCTCAGGGGAAGATGGATGCTTGAATCGATGAACAAATCGGAAGGTACGATTTAAAACAGGAAATGTCGCGGGAGCCAACGTTTCGACAAGCGGACTTGTCTTCGTCAGGGCGGCAACTGCCTTCTCCAGCGTTCGTTTATGTACGCCTTTGCACACTCTGCCCCGTCCTCAGAAAGAGAGGAGGAGAAGAGCAGCACGTGCGAACACACACACACACAAAAGAAAAAAAAGGGGGGGGGGGAGGGGGGTTGGGTTCAGGGGTATTTGGGTGACAGGTGTTAGCGTGACTAATATAAATGGCAATGGTGTGTGTTCGCACGTGCTGCTCTTCTCCTCTCTTTCTGAGGACGGGGGAGAGTGTGCAAAGGCGTACATAAACGAACGCTGGAGAAGGCAGTTGCCGCCCTGACGAAGACAAGTCCGATTGTCGAAACGTTGGCTCCCGCGACATTCCCTATTTTAAATCGTACCTTGCGATTTGTTCATCAATTTTTCATGGTTAGGAGTTCCTGTTATTAACTGTCCCAGGTATACGTATTCGTTTACACATTGTAAGGGTTCATTGTTGATTTTAAATTCCTGTTCCTTAGCTAGGCTATTGAGCATAACTTTGGTCTTCTGCCTATTCATTTTTAACCAAATTTTTTTACTTTGGTTGTTTAGGTCATCAATCATGCTTTGTAGTTCGTCTCCGTCATTGCTAAAGAGTACAATGTCGTCTGCAAATCTTAAATTGCTTAGATATTCTCCATCTATTCGATGTCTTCCCAGTATAAACGTTAAAAGAGTTCCTCTAAACATGCAGTGAATAGCATCGGGGATATCGTATCTCCCTGTATCACACCTCTCCCGATCGGGATGTCTCTGCCTTGTATTAACGGAGCGCGTAACCTGCTTCACTCGATTGCAATGTGGCATAGGAGGCATAAAACGGTAATAGCGAGGGTGGAAGTGCAAACATTCAGATATTGCGGAAATAAAAAAAGCGTATTTCAAATGCCCTTAGTCGGATTCGATCGCCCGACCTCCTTGTTGTCAGCTGGGCAGGCTGACCACTACGCCATAACACCAAGTGCGCGCTCATGCGATAGTGTTGGTATATAACAAAGTTACTGTGCTTCCCGCTTGGGAATCGTCTGTTCGTAGTGGAAATTGCGCCCTTACTTGAACGATTGCTCCTCAAGATGCATTAAGGCTTATTGCAGGGTCTCTGAAGGTGCCACTGATAACCTTAACCTATATGCGAGCCGTGTTAATATGCATGATCAAGGAGGTCGTGTGCATGATAAACTGGACTATAGATTTTTGCAGCACTGGTTCTGAAACCGCTCGATCGCTAGACCAGGCGCAAACATAGGCGCAACATCATTCCATACCGCATTACGCAGCTTCAGAAACGGCTGAACGCACTTACTTGCTAGTGCCGAGCCGTAGCGCACTGACTATATGTATACAGAACTGGCCATGGAACGATTTGGGCTTATTTCGCTGCTTACCACTGTGTTTAAGTGCTACGAAGCAATTTTTTCGCGTTGCGTATGACAAATTACGTTTGTGCTCTCAGCACTTCGTTGCACGTAGATCGCTCGGAAGTCACAGCAAAACGGCTTTTCGCTCCATGCCAGCGAGCTTGGCCACAATACTAGCTTCCAAAAGTGCCTGTAAATTACACGGGAAAGGGTTTATCAACGCAGATTATGCATCTATAGTAAGAATGCATCGTAATAATAAAAACACCTGCAGATCCAGCACCGGCAGGCCTGCAAATATGCGCAGTTAATTCAAAAATACACTCCATTACTTCTTTATGGCAGTTAATAATGGCTCGTTGATAGCTTTGACGAGAATCTAAATGACAGATCTTTCAACGCGTCGAAAGCTTACATCCTTCCCATTAATATGATTGCAAAGCCATCTAACGGAACCCGACAGCTTTCTTGAAATTAAAACTTTATATCAACCAATTCAGTTCAGCTGGGCTGCCGACTACAGCCGACAGATTAGGTGTTGTCCAAGAAAGCTGGACCTTGTCCCCAGACGGTCCACACCATTCTTGAAACATGTTTCAACAACACAGCTTGCTGGCCTAGTTGGTATTTACTTAAGGTCATGATGAAGCCGCCACCGACCCTTTAGTCACTGGAAGGACTCCGCTACGCCTATCTAAAGTAATCTCGGCATTCTCCCCATCCATCATTCCATATCTTTGAAACTAGGCATGCTCATATTTCGCGCGCGTCAGCATGATATTGAATTAAGCAGTATTCCATCCCGTTATCTAACAAATGCAAATCTGACCAGATTCTCCTTACAACATAGCTTACTTTTGCCGGTGGTTCACTCAAACTATGGTAAACAGACAGCGTTGTTTTCTGGTATTTACCTTTGGAACTTACTACCTACGTTCATTAAAAGCTGCCACAACATAGCATCTTTTAAAGCACAATTAAAGAAACATTTACTTCAACATCTTCACTAACATTTCATGGTACCACCTTCCTCGTTTCCTTAATTCATATTAGTTTTTTTCTTTCTTTCATTTTAATTTCTCTTTGTGACTCTTTATAGTAATTGCGTTTTTGCTTTCTTTGAGTTGTGCGGATTGTTTTACGCCCTGTTAACCAAGAGTTCGCATCGATTTCTCTTAATGTGTATTATTGTATTGGTTTCTGAACTATTGTTGCATTCCATGCTTTTGAATTATCTTTCCTTTTCTTTCTTTTGTTCCTTTTTGTTTTTTTTGTCTTTGTTCTTATATTTTTTTTCGATTTCGTGTTTCCATTATGCTTTTCTTTTGCTCGCCACTTGCCTGCCCTGTATTTTATCAATGCAATATTGCTAGGAGGTCCCCCTGGCAGTTGTTTACTTCGGGACCTCCTTCTGTATTACTTATGAACCATGTCACTTGTATTTTCATGATGATGGTAAATAGGTAAATAAACTTCAAACTTATAACAACGTACACACAATGGTAGGAACACAGGAACAGGACACGCGGCACTTCCAACAGAATAGGTCTGGGTGTATCCCAGGAATAAATAGTCAAGAAACATGCGCAGTCTCTATACAGGCCTATGTTATCCAGCGGTCAAACAATCTCTTCTCCGAATCATACAAAGATATGGACGTATCGCTAATACAACTTGTCCCTTTCTTTTTTATGTGATATGCTTCCATGAGCTCTCGTGCAGTTTGACTTTTGCTCCTGCCTAAAATCCTGATCTCTTTAAAACGTGGTTCGCATGTGCAGCTCTTGCTGTGCATCGGCATATGCGCCAAGCCAACTTTCGTTAGATTTAGTTCGTGCTGCCTGGCTCGTTCGTTTATACAGCGTCCCGTTTGCCCGATGTACGAGTTGCCACAGGAAAGGGGGATTTCGTATACCACGCCTTTGACACACCTACCATAGGTCGTGTAGTGGCGCTTGCCGCAACCCTGCCGGCCAGTCTTCTCGCGAGTGGTTCTCAGGCACAAGTGAGCCAGCTTGACGGGTGCAGAAAAGGCAATCGGTACCTTATACCGGCTTGCGACCTTTTTCAGGTTATGGGAGACCCTATATATATAGGGAATCACTGCAGGTCTTACGGTTCTCGCTTCTTCAGGTCCCCCTGCGGTACCTCTCGTAGCTTTACCTTTTACTTTCCGTAAAAGCGCTTCGGAGACTGCAGTCAGTAACGAGTCAGGGAAGCTAGCAGCTTTCAGTCGCTTGATCTGATTGTCAAATGAGCTCTGCATCATGTGCGTGCACGATTTGTCGAGAGCAGACCCCAGGCAGAGCGTAGCAATACCCCGCTTGACAGTTTTAGACTGGTAGGAATAATACGGCATTACCATTTCTTGGCACGGAAAGTATTGCCAACACGTTCGCCCGTCATGAAATGAGATACTTAAATATAAAAGCTGTAGGGTGTTACAATGAGGCAATTCTTTTGTAAACGTCAGCCCTTTCCCACAAATCTTAAAAATCTCTAAATTATCATCGCAGCGTTGCAAGGAGCCTTGTCCGTTAAAGGGAATAAAAAAATCGTCCGCATGTCTAAAAGTCTTCACAACGTGTAAAGTGGCGTCCAGTCTGAAAGCTTCATCCAGTGAACAGTCTACTCTGGATAAAAAAAATTACAGCATATCCACGGAGTGAATGATGATGAGTGCGCGAAGTTCGGGAGCTTCATCGTAGATCGTGCTGAGTTCCGGATTAATTTAGTTAACACGCACGCTACGAATCCTTATGGTTCAACTATGCACTATGCACAAGTGAAATCTCCCACCGGCACTTCATTGCAAGTCAAGATCCAGTGCCTATATATATATATATATATATATATATATATATATATATATATATATATATATATATATATATATATATATGGGTGGCCGGTGAACGGTTCTCCAATGCGAGCAGTCGGTATTTCTCAATCAAGAAACTCGCTAGGAGACGCTGCCTGCCCCAACGTTGTCTCTCGCGGGTGAGGGCGCGTTCTCCGTCTTTGCGAGCTGGTAGAGCATTCATCTAAGAAAGAGCATTTCCATAGTCAACGCGCGCCTTTCGCTCTCTCTTTCTCTGTCTCTCTCTGTCTTTCTCTCACAAGACAGCAGAGGGAAGAGTGAGAGAGCTCGCGCGCCGGGAGGCACGCGCTCGCCCTCGGCGCGTGCCTCCCGGGAGATACTGCCGGTTACGTCTGACGCAGGACAAGGTTTGACTAAGAGGAGCTTCGCCCCTAAAATATGTTGCACAGCTGCGGCGCAATACACGACCCAATGCATATGTCCAGCTTCTGTAAAAAGAGCTGTTTGTCAAAACATATAAATGTACTACGCAGATAGGCTTCTAGCAAAGTTAAAAAGTTGTCTAATGTAACACCAGCTGTATTTTGAAACGTTGTGAGTCCACTTTCTTCTATTCATGATTTCACCGCCACAAGAAGTCCATCGTGTGGAATCGAATAAAGAAGGTCTTCCACATCCACAGAAAGGGCATTACTCAGCGAGTGCTCATTATCTGGAAGAAACTGCACAATGTCCTTCGAATTGCTAAAGGAAAAGGGGCCTTTTACCTTAACGCACTTTAACACCTTGTGTATATGCTTGCTAAGCAAAAGTTGCCATGTGTCCCGTTAACTCACAATACTTCTAAACGGCACATCGATTTTCTGTGTCTTGGCACTGAAAAATACGCTAAGTGCGGTCACTCTCATTTTCCCAAAATTTTGCGCCAAATTGTCCAACTTGAGGCCTTTGCATAGCCTCACAACCCCACTCATTACCTTTGAATCAGACTTCTTTATCACAACAAAAGTCTTATTTATGGCCTCAGTTGCCTTCACATTAAACATTCCTCTAGGAAGTACTACAAAACCCTCCTCTTTGTCAGATTCCAAAATGACTATGTTGTTTTCTCTGCAATATTTAACTGTCTTCCGCATAACCCCACCTTTATGGCTTATTGTAAGCCCTGTAACACATTTTTCTAGACTGTCAACACCGTCCAGCAAAGATCTCTCCTTATCTTCCTGTGACGCCTTCCCCGCCACATATCGGTTAAGGGCCGAAAGTTCATGCACTGGAACACTGGCATCAACGCAATACTTTGGTCCCTTGGCAAGAAGCGTAGACATGTCCTCCGGAATGCACACATCGCCTAACATCACCAGATTCGTTGACTGTCCCCCAGATTTCCTGTCGCCACGAATTTCACAGCATCGTCGAATGATTTTCTTCCACCAATATTCCGTCATATGATAGATGATACGTCTCGACGTGCTTAGCTTCTTTTCAGCTACCCAGGCAACATCGTTGTTCAGGTGGACCATGCTAAGCCAGTCATTAGGCAGGCGAACCTGCCTCCATAATTCTGAGCGCAGCATTTTGCACAGTCGAGCACTGTGTCCCTTGGACGGCGCAACGTAACCAAAAAAGGCACTCGCATCAGGTGGTATAAGTCCTTTCCTCAAGCAGAAACCAAGTTATCTTGCATGGCAGGTGATTGCAACGATATAACTGATGATCTTGTCGACACTGCACAGCAGGCTCGGAAAGGACACACGAAGTCAGGCGCAATGTACTAGAAATATGTTTTAACAACACAGCTTGCTGGCCTAGTTGGTATTTACTTAAGGTCATGATGAAGCCGCCACTATAACAACATACACACAATGGTAGGAACACAGGAACAGGAGACGCGGCACTTCCAAATGAATAGGTCTGGGTGTATCCCAGGAATAAATATTCAAGAAACATACGCAGCCTCTACACAAGCCTACGTTATCCAGCGGTCAAACAATCTCTTCTCCGAATCATGCAAAGATATGGACGTATCGTTTACGTGCCGGGATGTAGGCCTAGTCAGGAAACAGCAACGTCTGTTTCCTTTTGCCTGATCTCGGTGGCATGTAACTATTTTACGCATGCCAGAATAAAGAGTATTATTATTAAGTAAAAAATAGCCAAGACCAAATAAAAAAAGCGCAGTTGTATAATTAACTTATCTGAAGCAAGACCTCTGGCAACCGTGGTCGAGAACCAGCCCAAAGAGCCGCCTACCATCCGCGGATCGTCATACGGGGACCCGGAAAGCTGGCTGCACATCTACGACCACGTTGCAGCCCTTCACTCTCAGCACGGTAACCTTTAGTTCATTTTATAGGTACACAAAAATGTGAAAATATGCTCCTTTATAAAGGTCAAACACACTAACATTTATAAAGGGGCATATTTTCACATTTTTGTGTACCTATAAAATAAACTAAAGGTTACCGTGCTAAGAGTGTTAACGAGTGGAACCCCGACGATAAGCTGCTGAATGTGCATTTCTACTAGGAAGATGCCGCCAGGACTTGGTTCAAGAACCGTAAGTCAACGCTTCGAATCTGGAACGACTTCCGCGATGCTGTGCTTCGCACATTTGCAAGCGTCTTGCGCAAGGAAAGAGCCGCATCACTGCTTAAGACTCGGATGCGGCTCCCCAACCAAAACGTAACGCCCTATACGGAGGAGACAACGCGACTTTGCCGCCCCTCCGACGCCGACATGTCTGAGGATAAGAAGGTTTGCCTGCTTATACGAGGATTGAAGCAGGAGCTCTTTGCCGGACTAATGAGAAACCCGCCAAACACTGTTCAAGAGTCCCTCTCCGAGGCTACCACCAATGAGAAGACCCTCGGGATGCGCACCCGGCAATACAATCGCCGCATGTTCCCATACATCGAAGATATCCAAGGACTCGGCCCCGACCACCTACGCGAGACCATTCGCACCCGGCAATGCAGTACACGTCGTGCCGTCTAGCAGCGGCGATGAGAACCCCCGAGTAGGCCCTTCGCGCCATTTCACCGTTGTGCGCACTGTGGATCTTCGATTTTGCGCACTTGTGGCAGCCCGCGGGCTGCCAGAGGGCAGCTAGCTGGTTCCGGCTCTGACAGGAAATAACGTGTGCTAGTAACCCCAGACAACCCGAAGCTTCCCGAAGAATTGTAAAATCGAACGCCTGTCCGGCTTGCATAAACGTAAACAAACATGGCGCATGCCAAAACTTTGCGCCATGCAATCTATTCGGTCCCTTCTAGGTTGCCCGCTTGATATCAACATGTGGCTAGGTTTGCCGAAGAGCTGACGCGATCGACTGTGCTTTGCTGTACGATCATGTGTGTTCGCAAGACCTCGCGCGAAACGGCGTTGAACCTGTGTTGCATAAATCGTTGCCTTCGGCGGAAAAAACCGCCTGCGCGAGTTAAGATGCTGCGTCGCCAGCGTGGACAAGGCAAGCTGCCTTTTGCAGAACGCAGAAATCGCTACTGTCCGAGAGGTCCAGCGCCTTGACGCGAGGTCTCGCGAACGTCATCGTGTTTCCGAAAGCGACGGTTTGAGAGATCATATCACCGCCGGCATTGATTCCTTCATTTGACTATCAAGACAGAAATAATTGACACATTACGTGCACTTGTGCAAGAAGTGAAGTTCTGTATTGCACGCATTCGACTCGTTTCAGCTGGTGGTGCCTCTTTGCCAGCAGAGTCGATACCTTCAGTCGAATTAGGGGCAGGGCACTCAACTGATGTAACACTCTTACTACCTTGTCTGTTTTGGCAGGCGGGCTGCATGATATTGAAGAGCACACACGCACACTCCCCCCATGAAATAAGCATTTCTCTTCGTCTCTATTTTTGCACACTTTGCATGCGCTAGCACGCGTGTGCACGCCATCAGAGACCTACGAAAAACGCACAAAGAGCACTGCGGCACGTTTATCGTTCATGTCCGCGCATATATCTATCAACATTGCAAATCTAGTTGAAAGTTGAAACACATCCGTTCGATCACAATCACACCATAGAACTTCCGACGAAGCGGAATGTACTTGTAACTTACCGTCTTTGCAAACTGCACAGGCACTAGATAACACCGCACAAACGCTAAAAAGGCAAGAACGGGCACCACAACACGAGGGCGCGCCGCTGCGTGTGCGTACGATGTCCTCAACCTTTGAGACACGAAACATATGCAAGGCCAGAGTGCGTCATGTTGAACTAAGGAAGTTCGCATGTCATTGTCAAAAAATAAGAGCCCCAACTGTTCGCCGCACCATGTGAATGAACCATCTTGCACGGCGGAACGAGCTTACAGCAGCAGTCCGAAGGAGATGTCCTAAAGCACCCGCGATGCAATCCGCCGAGTCCCTGCAAACATGGCGGCACGCGTGCGCGACCATCACATTTTGGCGTCGGCTAGCCAGAGATCAGCCAGAAAGCTGCCAGACCGACTTTGACCGGGCTGCTTCTGGCGACCCGCGGGTCGCCAGCAGCAGCCCGCCAGAGAAAAACGAACGCCAACCGGAAGTGCGCTGGGCGGTGGGCGGAGCAACCCGAGAAAAACGAACGCGCGCCGGCGGGCTCTGGCAGCCCACGGGCAGCCAGAAGTGCAAAATCGAAGAGCCGTACTGCGAACAGCACAGTAGTGCGTGGTTTTTCAATGGATTTGCCGCTGCCGCAGCCTATTCACAGCTTTGTGAGAGCTGTGGAAAAAAAAAAGAACAAGCGCAGATACTGCTGCGTTAAGGACTGTAACAACAGAGAAGGGGATGTCGGCATCATGATGTATCGCTTCTGGGAAGCAACTCGGCGGTAGAAGTGGATCGCTCCTTTTCGGCGCGTCAAGTGTCGCCCTTGCGAATTTTCGTTAAACAGAACAAAAACAACGGGACGCATTCGTGAAACGCACGGCAACGTTACAGCTGCTCAAAAACGTGTATTCAGCTTGTCTCGCTCCAGAACATGGACGGGGGTATTTCACTCGTGAAATCTAACTTTGTAAGAACTCCGCACTGAGGCTTTGGACGCACGGCGCATTTTTCACGCATTTATTAGTCAACGTGCCGTGCCTCTCCTTTGTGCGCCAGGACGATGACTCGGCTGCTGGAACGCTGTCATTAATACGGACTATGGTGTACTATATACGGACACTTTCTCGCGCTTAGTACAACAGAAATAAGGCTAGAGTGCACCGCATAACACGTCGAGTAAGAGCAAATTAGCGTTTCGATCGCGCACACTGGCCCACACTTGTTCTGTCTCCGCGTTGTTGTGAGCAGGTTTCTCCAGCACACGTCGAGTATTCGCAAACTGGCGCACACTTGCACACGTTTTCACTTCTTTAACACCATACACATGGTCGTTGTAGTACAGCGCATGTCCTTTCTCACGCGTTGGTGGTCGAAAGTCGGCATCGATGTTTCCAGTCGCCTTAAAACCGCAATACGCAACCACCGTCATGCTTCAAAAGAGCGCCACAAACTCCCGCCTTACACTTTAGAAATCGCTACTAGCCAGAGAACGCTGGCGCGTTAGCCACCTCTGCGTTTCGCGGAATCGACACGGTGGCGCTGACGGCTGCGCCAATCGCTGCGCCACCGAATCATTGACGGTTGATGATTGCAGTGGCGCTCCGTGTTCCGACGAGTCTCACCTGTCTGGGCAGCCCCGTGCCGCCTTATACATCCGCGTGACACTCGCCCTGGTCCCCACAGAGAGCTTCTGTACAGTGGAGCGTGTGGCGGCCACGGAGCGAATTGGCCGAGTGGACACATTCGTCGCGAGTGCGCCCAGTCGGCTGTGTGAGCTACGCGTTCGTGCCCGCTCTCGCAACTGTGCGGACGCCGGAACATGTGCGCTGAATTGAACGCGTACCACGTGATCTGGGCCTGTCCCGCAACAACAAGATGCAGCAGTGACCTTCATGGTGGGCTAACCACGACGGGCCTCCCCACCTTTGTCCGCCGTGGTACTGCTGGTACAGTGATCGACGAGGCACTAGTTTCGGAGCGCTGCTCCTACGATTGGAAGCGCGACGCCGATACAGCGGTTTCAGACCACTACACGCTCACCCTTTTTCCCAGACAGCCCGCTTGCAGTGCCTACTGACAGTGTGGTGGCCTCTCTTTCGTGAACTGTGTGCCTCGGTGGCGTGCCGGGGCGACTTTTTCAAGCACCTCGTCCAGTGTCGCGAACGTGCGTCGACGCTGTGTTGTACGCACGGGAGCCCCGGTTCCCGACATCAAAACTCCTGATCTTGCGTATGGCTCGGCAACGTGCGCAACGACGTGCTATTCGTTCAGGTGGTGACCACCTCGTATGAACGATGTACAACCGTCTCGACGCGGTGTGCAGGCGACACGCGAGGCGGTTACGTGATCGCATCTAGACGAGTGTCTGCTCATCACTGAGTGAGCCCCATCGACGCGGCCGCGGCTGGCCTATCATGCGGGATATGCTTAACCCAAAGGCATCTAGTTTTCCCGTTCTCGCCATTGGCGTGTCGCCCGGCAACTCTGAGGCAGCTCTCGCTGAGCTCCTTGCCACTACATTCGAGGTCCCCGCTTCTGCAGCTGCCAAGGTATCGTGCGCGCCAACAGCCCTGCCGCGCCGCCCCTCCCTCCTCTCGAGCCGGCGCTCGCCACCGAAATTAGTTCTCTGTGCCAGGAGGTTTTCGCCTTCTCAGAACTAGCGCGAGTACTCCGCCGCAAGCGAAAGAGCAGTGCCCCCGGAGCAAACGGCATTACTCGCCAGCTCCTGAGAAACTTGGATGCCTCCCAGTGCCCTCCCTTGGTTGAGGCTCGAAGCACGTGGGCGTCAATATATGGAAAATGAGTTCTGCGGAAACCCGCAAGGTGGAGTAACGTTTAATGAAAGGGAAAATTGTCATCCACCCGTTTGTAGCACAAGGCTACAAGGAAACCTACAAGGAAACCCGCAGAACTCATTGGCCATATATTGACGCCCACGTGCTTCGAGTTGTCGATGGATCCGCTCTCGCGCTGTCAATCGCTAGCCTCCTGGTTAGCTCAATTGGTAGAGCGAGCGCCCCGGACAGGCGTTGGTCCCGCGTTCGATCCCCGGACCAGGACGAATTTTTCGGCAACTAGGAAGCTTTCATTTCTGGGAAATCCGTATGGGTTTCCTTGTGCTACAAACGGGTGGATGATAATTTTCCCTTTCATTAAACGTTACTCCACCTTGCGGGTTTCTGCAGAACTCATTTGCCATATATTTGCGAGCTGGTAGAGCGTTCATCTAAGAAAGAGCGTTTCCATAGTCAACGCGCTCCTTTCGCTCTCTCTCTCTCTCTCAAGACAGCAGATGGAAGAGTGAGAGAGCTCGCGCTCCGGGAGGCACGCGCTGGCCCTGCGCGCACGGGTAGCACGCGCTCGCCCTCGGCGCGTGCCTCCCGTGCGCCGAGGGTGTCTCCCGAGGGTATCTCCGAGGGTATCTCCGGCAGTATCTCCCGGGAGGCACGCGCTCGCCCTCGGCGCGTGCCTCCCGGGAGATACTGCCGGTTGCCTGACGCAGGACAAGGTTAGACTAAGAGGAGCTTCGCCCCTCAAAGACATTTTGTGACGTCCCAACGATGGGCTAAGCACATTGCACAGCGAGACATACAAATGGCATAACAAATTACGTGACGTAAACTACAGTTCACTAACACACACGCCACCTTCGCGCACTAACACCGCCGTGCGCCGACGCACAGCTATCGACCATTCACTCGAGCCGTTGCGGTGAACATGGGCGCCGGGCAGCCCGATGAGTTGGCCTTGCCGTCGGTGCCGACGAGTACGTCGTTGGTGATGGCCCGAGGCGCGCTTGATATGGTTCAGAGGCCGTAGGCCAGTCACACTGCTGTTACGCGAACACAGGCGCCGGGCAACGTATTTCCTTAACATATCCGGAGCAATGCACAGGACGCCGTTCTGCGCCGCCATTGGCCGCACGCGAGGCCACGTCGTGAGCCGCCGCTATGCATTTCCGGTAAATGTTTGTTCACAGCAGTCGCACATGTCCAATATGGCTGCGCCCGCGGTAGCGCTAGAGACACGCAGTGCCCGCCTGCCGTCGTCGTCCTGTAGGAACGCGGGGTTGCGTCCACTTCGATTGTTTTCCTTCGCTTGTGGTTTTCGAACCTACGCCAGTTAAGGGTGAACGGGTGTGCTAAGAGACGCTGGTTTGACGCTTGCTGTGTGAGTGCTAGGTGCTGCTCTTTCATCCTTTTTTAGGGGCGAAGCTCCTTATGGCGTGGCCCGAGCGTCCCGTCGTAGTCGTACGTAACCGCCTCTCGTGCATGCAAACTGCAGTTGGGTGACGATATACTAGATGGCGCTGGTCGTCATCGCCCTTTCGGTGAATATGCCGCGGTCGAGCTCGACGACTCCCCCTCTCTCGCCCCCACTCTCTCCCTTTCCCTCCCTCTCTCCCATCTCCTCTCCCCCTCTCCCTCACAACCGTTCAACACCCCCCTCTCTCGCCTCGCGATGCCGACGCAGGCAGCGTCTGCTAGCGAGTTTCCTGTTTCCCGTATATATGGCACTGGATTTTGACCTCCAAGGTAATGCCTGTGTGCGATTTCTGCTGTGCGTGATTAAACAATGAAAATTCACAGCGTACATGTAAAATTAAAGTGAGCTGCAAGTCACCATAACTCTCATCGACCCTTTAGTATAAACGCGCGCGATCTCACGTCGATGATGTACTGGGCAGAATTCACGGTTTACCGATGAACCTCCGCAGCTTCGCCCACTCATCATCATTCACCCCGTGGATATGCTGTGATTTTTTTCTGGGCCCTGAGAGGCATCGGGGGAGGGAAAAGAAAAAAAGACGTCGGATGCGGGCGCATGTGTGTTTTTGTTTTGGTTTTTTTCTTTCGGGATGAAGTAGAAATATCAAGGGGCCACGAGGTCGGCGCTCGGGGAACTATTATTAGTAACACAACTGCTCTGAAGGAGCCGTGATGTCCTTTTAAAACGCAATCGCGTTGGTCTCAGCGGCGGGCGCGCTAGCACCCGTCGCTGACGGGCCTGGCTCTGGCAGTAGTGACACGAGCAAAATAGTGAGAGCGCCGAAGGCGCACCGCGAAGCGGCAACGTATGTTAACGGGCCCTCCAGTGACACGGGCGAACCACGGACACGCTTAAAATAGCTATAACAGGAAATGCGCCGGCCGGCAGGGATAAGATGCCGGCAGCCTTCCCGTGCAGGCTACTCTCTGCCGGCTACCGGCATGTGGTGCGACTGTAAACAAACATTTACCGGAAATGCGTAGGCGGGCTCACGTGGCCTCGCGTGCGGCCAATGGCGGCGCAGAACGCGTCTTGTGCATTGCTCCGGATATGTTAGGGAAATACGCCGCCGGGCAGCACGGTGACATTGACCTTCAGGCCTTCCAAGTTCGCCTGTCATCGGTGCTCGCGTCGAAACATTCTTCCAAGGTGCGGACCGCTGTCTGGGACCACTGTCAGGGGGAGGAAATTTCCATGGAACCAATGGGGACGATTTTTGGAAGCGATCGTAGCGCCGTCTGGCTGTTGAAGGCACTCGCACTGAAAAATAAAAGTGTTGTTTTGCTAGCACTTTGAACATTTTTGGCTAGTTTACGCTCGTAATTCAAGTTTTAGAACTGTAAATTTTGTTTATATAATTTATAACTGGTTAGAAAGGTAAATACGTTTTAAAATTGCAAGGGCGCTTTCGAAGCGTCAAAATGGCAGCTGGCGACCGGCAAAAACAGACGATATGCCGTTGTCGTCTGCTACTGTATTGCGGGTGCTCCCTCGGTCGCTACAGGCAGGTACCCCAAAATTCCTCTCGTTTGCACAATGTAATTGCATCCCATTTACATATTAGAGACTCATAAGCATCTTGCATACTTACTTGAAAGGTTACCGCTGCAGTAGGGACGAGTACAGCCACAACACTGATCATACAAACTAGCGGCAAGTAAACCGCTTTAACGTAATGACATCGATGTTTACATGAAATGAGGGACAAGTGAGTAGTCTTTTACGAGATGCACCGGCGAGTATCGTGCATAATCGTCGGTACGCATAAATGTACGTACTATGTGCAGCCCCACCGCAGATATACGGAGCACAGCTGTCCACCGCTGAAGGTAAAAAATACGTATAACTGCACGAATCCGTGTCCACAGAGTATACCACTAAAGTCCCTGCAATTTTACGATGGTGTCGTATCACTCTGTTCACAGTACCAGTATCTTGCAGCTTGACCTGAACATAACCGCGTAACTTTCACAGGCGTCGAATTGTGCGTGCGCCAGTGTCAGTCTTCTGGTACTCACTGCCCGCTTTCGCTCGTCGTAGCCCATTCAAGAAGTTTCATTATTTAAAACATTCCAGCGTTCGTGCTCAATACGCTTCCTGTGGCTTGAAATTAAAAGGCAATTTTTTTTATGGGAATCGATTCGATGTTCTACAAAGTAGGCAATTTAAAGGCTTAGATGGCGTTTCGCCTGCTGCCGCCGGCGGTGCGCTGTCGTCGCTCCGATGGTGGCGCCACCTGAGAGCGCGGACGCGCAACTCACAACATGTCCCCGCCCCCCCCCCCCCCCCCCTGCCACTGTGTCGTCCATGCGGCCTGATGACGCCCACATGGTCCGACTGCCCAGCACACGGCCCTAAGCCAACCGCCCAGATCGAACACACGGTGATGGCCGCCCCACGAACGTCGTCGTCTTCTTCCGCTTTCCTATTCCTAACCTTTAGAGTAGCCGCCGAAACCGAAACCAGCTCACCACATTTTCCCCCCAGTTCAAGAAAGTTGTACGAGTTTCCAAGAATACGAAGGCGCGTCAAGATTTCGTACAACTTCACCTAGTAACCGAATGGCTCACAGAAGACCAAAATTGGCGAATCGAACGAGTTCATATTCCGGACACCGCACCAGTTCCTATTTCGTTTATACAGGTTCTCAAGAATTATATTGCGTCACGTTGTTCCCTTACACAACTAGAGCAGGATTCCTGCTCATTTCCTGCGCGAGGACATCGGCGTCACGTGATTATGAACAATAGTGTGGGCAGTTATCTTTAAACACTGACATCGAACTAGTTCAAGTGCCAATTCATGTGGCACACTGATGGGCAAACGGCTGTGACCAGTGCTGTCGACGCATATAACAAACATAAAAGAAAACAACTAAGTCTGTCAAGGCATAATATGGTTGCACGCTTTTCCGCATTTCTCTACTCATCAGGTGATCTTTTAACATCTTCAAGAAGGCCTTATATTCTGCTACTCCTATGCCCTTGCATACACAACTAGCACGTTTTCTCGGAGTAAGTAACCCATGTTGCTGCAGTGTTCACTAAAACTTCATCAACCGCCAACCCCAAAATTAGCCTTTCCAGTCACAGTCAAACTGCTATAGAAAAGTAATATCATGCAACCACTCAGATCACCCGCTATGTCTCAAAGCCTGACAAAGATGTCATGGAGATATTGTCATTTCAATTATACTGCATCACTTCATTCACTTTTCGTCAAATGAGCTTGTCTTTTATAAAACTCACACCCATTTCAAAGCACCTCCGGGCGCACCGGTTATCTATGACTCAACACGAACCTTTAACCGGCAGTACGACAAAGCAATTTTTCCATGCCTACGTCATCGTCGACCCGTCTGGTATTGCCTTAAGGTCTTAAAAGCCAATCCCGGCAGGCTCGCCAATGTGAGAGGTTCGTGGGCCGAGGAACTCAGACAAGAAGCGGAAAGACGTTAGACATGGAAAAAGACACTTTATGACGTCCCAACGATGGACTGAGCACATTGCACAGCGAGACATACAAATGACAACAAAGTACGTGATGTGCACTAGAGTTCACTAACACACACGCCAGCTCCGCACACTAACACCGCCGTGCGCCGACGCACACTCATGTTCACACGGCACCGGGCGCCTGGGCGTAGCACATAGCGCTTCTGCAGCTGGCGACCATTCACTCGAGCCGTTGCGGCGAACATGGGCGCCGGGCAGCCCGATGAGTTGGCCTTGCCGTCGTTGCAGACGGGTATGTCATTGGTGATGGCCCGAGGCGCGCTTGACATGGTTCGGAGGCCGTAGGCCAGTCACATTGCCGTTGCGACGAACACAGGCGCCGGGCAGCACGGTGACATTGACCTTCAGGCCTTCCAAGCTCGCATGTCATCGGTGCAAGCGTCGAAATATTCTTCGAAGGTGCGTACCGCTATCTGGGACCACTGTGTCGTCCATGCGGCCTGATGACGCCCACATGGTCCGACTGCCCAGCACACGGCCCTAAGCCAACCGCCCAGATCGAACACACGGCGATGGCCGCCCTACCAACGTCGTCGTCTTCTTCCTCTTTCCTATTCTTAACCTTTAGGCGGCAGTAGCCGCCGAAACCGAAACCAGTTCACCACACTGTGCCACCGCCGACTGTATCGCCGCCATGGTGAGCACAATGAAGCAAGCCCTGGACGACAAAGAGATGGCCATTCAGCCTCTCCTTAACGTAAACTCAGCATTTGACTCTCTCCCCCACGAGTCCATCCTTCACGCAGCGCGCGAACTCGGTGTGGAGAGGAAACTTGCGCTACGTGCCGGTCTTCCTAAGCGGCTGCTCGTTTTGCGTGCGCGTGGTGGAGAGACGAGCTCACCACACGCCGTGACCTCGGGCGTCCCAAAGGGAAGTGTGTTGAGCCTTTTCCTCTTCAACCTTGTGCTCGCGCCGCTCATAGAGTGCCTCCCGAGTACGGCTCGCTTCCATGTGCGCGCGGGGATCTACGCTGACGACATCGCGTTGTACGTGCGGGGCCGTACGCGAGAGTGCAGCAGGGTGCGCGCATCCATCGAACAAGCGCTCGAGTGTGCCGCCACGATCATCGACGGCATCGGACTCGCCCTTTCGCCAGCGAAAACCTAGGCCCTCGGGATCCACCCTCGAGCAGCTCCTCGCCGCACCCTGCCGTGTTTACAGCTCCGCAGCGAGACGATCTCCTGGCGAAACTGCGTCCGCTACATCGCGTAGACAATTGATAACCGGTTGCCGTGGACACCCGAGGTACGACTTGTTCACTAATCCTCTCGGTGTGTTGATGGAGCTGTGCGCAAACTCCTGGCTCGCGGGGACGGCTGCACTCCCTCGTTTGCGTGCAACATCTCCGAGGCGATGGCACTGTCCTTCGTTTATTACGTGCTCCCTCTTTGCGGTGGCTCGGTGACCCGCTGGCGCAATATCGACCGGGACCAACGTCGAGTCCTCCGCATGTGCCACGGCATGCCCCGCAGTTCCCGTGTGGCGGACACCGTGTGTCTTTTCTTTTTCGCCTCTGTGCTGTGCATCAGTTGTTAGTCGGCGTTCGTGTTGTTCACTGCTCACCTTGTGTCCGTGCCTTGCACGCCTCTTCTTTGACTATGGATTCTTGTGGAGGCTCGTGCATGGCCCCCGTTCCTCACGGCCGACATGCGCGCACTTTGCCACATCAAGAGAATACATCGCGCGCCAGGTGCTGCCCCTTATTTTCGTCGATAGTCTGCGCCGAGTTCCGCGTTCTGACGTGGGCCGCGTCATCGAACTCTACGAGAGCATCGTGGTGGATGAACCCGTGCACTGTGCACCCTGGCTAGCCCCTCACTGCGACGTGCATCTCCGAGTGACAGTGATGTGACGTGCACACAGGACCACACGCCGCACAGTGCCATCTTGCAGGAGGCGGCGACGCAGATACACGACGACCTTGCCGCCAGAGTGCACGTGTTCAGTGACGGTTCGGTGTTGCGCGATTGCTCGGCCGCCGCTGCCTGCACTGCTCCGGAACTTGGAGTGCGCAAACCGTGTCGGCTGAGCTACTGTGCCCCATCTACAACAGCGTAGCTCGTCGGGCTGCGGAACTCCTCAAAGAACAGCAGGCGGTCGAGTCCGCAGCCATGTTTTGCGATTCAAAACGTGCCTTCCGACTTACCACGAGCGGAGAATGCAGCCCGCCACTCACCCAACGAGTAGCCCGAAACCTCCCGTCCCTGCGGGAGAGCGGCTACGATGTCGTTTTCCAGTGGCTGCCCGCACGCGTGGGCATCGCCGGCAACGAGGCAGCTGACGAGGTCGCCCAGCACGATCACTCAGCCGACACTCCACTTTCTGATTGCGGCAGCTCCTAAGATTCAGTGCGAATCAACTTTCGGAAAGAGCTGCCGCGGTCGCACCCGGAGAGCGTGTCGCCGACGGCAGGCTGTCACGCCCACTCCCCGCCACCAGATTCACTTAGATTCACTCGGCGAGAACGCGCGTTCCTCCTCACCCTGTGAGCTGGTACGGGCTGGCCAGCTGAGCGCCGACACCGCCTCCGTGTTTCCCTGCCGGGCTTGCTTGGACTGCGGGGAAGTGGAGAAACTCTCTCCCCTGCTCCGTGCCCGACCCACGTGGACGCGCGTAACAACTGTGCGCGCGCTATCAGAAACTCGGCCTGCCCTGTTCCTCAAGTAGCAACTCCTGTTTCCTGACGGCCGCTCTGCCCTTGTAGCCCTCCTCACATTTATCGAGGACACCGGTCTGACTGGCCGGCTTTACACCCGCTCGCCAGGCTGTTTGCGTTGCCTATTTGTGCTTTTGTTCCCTGTTCCGCGGCCGGACATGGTATGAGCAGGGCCTCCCCTCTTTCTTCTCTCTGTCCCTAAACCACCCCCGACATTTTTTGAACATTTCAAGTTAACACGCGAATCAAGTTGAAAATGCCGTCACGATGAACGATGTCAAACGCGGCTCCACCACAAACTCGAAAAACATTCCCGTGCGCATCGCCGGCCATTTCTGGCATGCCAAAGTTAGCCGCGACGACATTGTGGTCTTTGGTGACGTCAGAAGAGTCCGAGCTACGCTGACTGTTCGAAGGAGAACGTCGACTTCTCGTTAGTCTGCTAGCAAATGCACGCGCTCCCTGCCTATTTGTTTTCTCGTCGTGTGTCGTTCGTGTGGTGTTCGCGTGTGAATTCGCAAATGCACTACGCTACGCAAGTGCAAGTGAGGTACAGCCGACTAGGAACTGCAGCTACTGTCAGCAGAACACCAGCAGAACACTTGCGCGAACGCGGGGGCCCGGCAGAGGCGCGTCAACCCGTCATCGGCGATGTAAGTCATGTGATATTCGGAGGAGCACTCTGCGAGGAGGTGGCACCGGCAACCGGCCGCTGGGCGCAAGAGAGAGCGAAACAAGGAAGCGCCGCGTTTTGATAATCAAACGCGTGTAACTCGGCTATTTCGGCAGCGTTTTGAAAAATCCTTGCGGTTACGTGCTCGTTGCGGACGCCGGCACAAAAGCAACACCACAACTAAGTTTCGACCTCTTGGTGGTTTAGGGGCCCTTTAATGCTCCCACCCCTGAGTGCGTCGGTTGAGGTGTCCTCACTGAGAGTTACTGCGCACTCTTCACCCAATTTGCTTCACTTCCTTAACTAGACTCTCTCTCTGTTGCAATATGACCGGCATTCTGTCCCATGGCATTCTGCGAAGAGTACATGAAAGGTAGGTTGTCAACGGGGGGGAGTTGGTGCGCGAGTTCCGGCAATGCTCTTCTACTAGCAGACGACATATGCTGTCAATTTCAATGGTTCGCGCTGTTTTTATCGAGCCGCTTGTGTTGGATACAAGCCTGCGACACGCATATCTGCGTGGACTAAGGTGCTCCGTACTTTTCGTTCGCGGCCCGCGCTGCTGCTCTTTTCCTCCTTTTTTTCCTAGAGCCCCCTCACACATTTAAATCGCTTCGTCTTTCATTTCTTTGGTACTCCCACCAGAACAAGGATTGCCGTCAATCTACTGGGATGCCTCTTGCAAAAAAAGAAGAAAAGAAGAAAGGCCCGTTAAAAACCGACCATGTGCCTCTTGCATCCGGCTGCCGGCCTAGATGATGCACACAGGAGTTGAGGCACCGGATAACCAAAGCCACTGAAAGACGTCCTGCTGTTTTCTTTGCAGTCGTGTTTCTGTTTCTTTCTTTTTTGCTTTTTCGTTTTTTTTCTTACAGAATCTTTCAAAACGAGTTAAAACCGCATTGCTTCGTTCAGCCTTAAATGCTTAGAAATAAATAAATGAACATATGTTGTCGACGCTCCCTGGCACCGGCGCCGCTTACTTAGTATAAGTGCGATTAACGGAAATAAACAGATGAGGAAACCAGTCCGTGGCTTCGCAAGTTTCCTTCCCAAAACGTGCACAGAGGTACTACGCAACGGATACAGCTACAGACTTTCATCGCTTTATGATACAGCTTTTCATGGGACTAATATATTGATAATGTTAGTGTATACATGCCGATAACAAATGAGTACAAATTAACAAGGAGTACAATAAAAATCACCGTTTTTGCTTTCCAGCCTGGCTATCTCGGCACTTCTTGGGTATTGTTTCCTTGCGCTGGGCACACCCCAGGTTCTTGGATTGCTAGTTTTTGACTCGCTTTCATAACGCTGCAGAAACACGACAACTGCCGCGTTTTTCAGGCTTTAGAGAGACGTCGGCCGGTCACCACGCTTCCGTCCGCGGACGCACTTTCTGAACTTGATATACATGGCCTGCCTCGTATAAAAGTTTTCCTTTAGGAATATTAGCCCCACGGAAGAAATTTTTCAAACCTTCTACGGTCTTAAAACCAGTGAAAAGCTGCAGCGGAATACAAGCAGGCGATGCCATCCCCACACAAGGAGCTGCGCGTGCATTACGAGAGGCCCCGTTATCACCCCAACGACGCGGGAGCGCCTGCAGTGGCGCTAAACGCAGGGGGCGATGGTGGAGCCGATTGGCCTTGTGCACCAACGCCATAGAAAGAGCACACTGCCAATTGAGTTTGAAATAGGCTCCCTGGAGGCGCTTCTAAACCTTCTGCTTAAGTACAACCACTTCGAATTCAAAGGATCGAAGACATTACGTAGAGGTCAACAGAACTGCCAGGCGTACCACAATGGCTCCAAACAATCCAAATATTTTCATGGCATCATTAGAGATTCCATTTCTTAAAATATCTCCCCTCAAGCCAATATTCTACCACCGCTTTTTAGAGGAAAAATTTTTTCTCTAGGCCGATGGTGAAGACAACCTTGCAAAATTCACCTCTGATTTACCTCGATGCATCCTTCGATTACGTTCACACAAACATGCTCACAACACCAGTGTTCCCTTCCTAGACGTCACCGTAACGATCAATGTCATCAGTATTTCCACCTCTCCATACAAGCAACAAAATGACGGCGAGCACTATCTCCATTTCCGCAGTAGCCAGCCCCATCACTGCAAAATAAGTGTGCCTTACTCCTCAGCCCATAGACACAGCTGGACTTGCTCGGAAGTTGGACTTGCTTCACAATTTGATCTGCATTCGGAAGAACTGAAATCAGCTCTATTGCGCCAAAAATATTACGAAGAAGTTCTCCATAATGCCCCATCGTGCTTGGTCCTTTGACAGGGAAGTCGCAACGCAGGCAAGGGAGAGCAACAGAGACAAAATATTATGTCCAAATTTAGCTCTCACTCCGCTGCAGCCCCTCGTGTAAGCTCTATCCTAAGCCGCCACTTCAATATACTTAAGCAGAGCAGTCGACTGAGCCCTGTCTTTAAAACCGCACCTAAGGTGGTATACCGCAGAAGTGAAAACCTAAGAGACCTACTCGTTAGGGCAAAAACACAGAGCTCTGAGCGTCACGAAGGGGGCAGACCATGCGGGAAACCTCGATGTAAAGTGTGCTCACACATGGTGACCAAAAGTACGGCCGAATCCTCTCATTCTGACTTTATTTATGATAATAAAGAGGATATTAATTGCGATTTCAGCAACGTCATATACAAAATTCGATGTGAAGTCTGCAAAAAGGAATATATTGGCTAGACAGAAACCGCGTTCCGCCTGCGTTTCGAGAACATCAGGCCGCATGTTACCAGCCTCCCTAATTTGCCATTTTTCAAACACATAAACTTGCTCCGTCACTATTTTGAGCGCATCAGTGTTGTTCTTATCCAGCCCGGCTTTCAGCACACACGTGAGTGCGAACAGCGCGAATCCTTCTTTATAAATTCAGATCGTTTTCACATGGAATTAACGTGAGTCCAGTGTAGCTCGGTTTCTTCCGTAACGAATCGTCATAGAAAAAAAATTAATATTTCGGTATAGCTAAACTGGTGTCCACACTTCATAAACAAAAATGTTATCATCCCAATTTGTTTAATGTGCATTTCCTCCAATATTTATTACCCCCCCCCCTTTTTTCCCTTTTTTCCCCTCGTTTGTGTTGCGCCCAACCTTGTATATTGTTCAAGAAGGCCAGAAATTACCATGCAGCTGGAGCACGTCGCCCCTGTTGAGGCATGCCTCCGCGCTTTGCTCGTCTCACTCGACTCTTGCCACAGGCTCACTATTCTTGGTGGCCTACTTACTCCCTTTTTCTCTCCTTCTTCACGTTTTCCTCTTATTTTCGTTCCCTCGCATCCCTCGCACAAAGCTCGCCTCTCATTCTTGCTTTGCCACTCAAGCCCTTATCCCGTTCACGTGGCTCAATAGTTCACACCTTGCAGCAATTAAAGACTCAGCTGTTGCACCTCCATGGTCTTCCTTATCTAGATCGTTTTTGCCCCCTCCTCAAGCTGTCTGTCTCCTTCTCTTTGAGCCACCCACGTTGGCCATTGTTTGTTTATTTGTTTATTTCTATATTTGTTAGTGGTAAAAGGTCACTGACTAGTGTCAAAAACAAAAACAAAATGACGTTTCGGGGTCCGTACGGATCCCTTGTTCACAATGGAATGAAGGCAGATCACCAGGTTCTTAAGTAGCCTTGAGCGCATGACGCAAAGTCCGGGAGTACACGTGGTTGAGGGTGCCAGATGATCTATTGATTGTGCTTCTTGTTGTCTGAATTATCAGTGATTCGAGATTGAGCCTTGTTGACCAATTCCTCTCCGTGGCCATGATGTGCGCATTGTCCCAGTTTATCTCGTGGCCCGTCTTCTCGGAGTGCTCTGCGAGTGCATTGGTCACTGTGTGGCCTTTGGCGACGTCATTTTTGTGCTGCTTTAAACGCTTGCAAAATCTTCCGCTTTCACCAATATATACAGATTCACAGTCGGCGCACGGGATTTTGTATACCACACCAGGGAAACGTTGCCGTGGGAGAGGATCCTTCACATTTAGCAAGTCACCCTTGAGCTTGCTTGTTGGCACATGCGCAGTCTGAACACCGCGTTTTCTAAATGCGCGAGCTAGGGCCTCGCTTATACCTTGGATGTACGGAATCGCTGCGCGCTTGTGTGCTGACGCAACGCCATCAATGGTTTGACTGTTTTGCTGCTGGTTACGCATGATGAATTTCGTTGTCTTCTTAATAAAATGTTTGGGGTATCCATTCCTGATGAGGTCATCTTCAATGGTCTTTAGCTCTTCCTGCAGGCTTCTTTTATCAGAACAGGTGCGAATGGCTCGTTGCACTAAAGAACGGACCACTGAGCGTTTGTGGGCTACCGGATGGACTGACTCGTAGTCAAGGTATCTACCGGAGTGAGTTGGCTTTCGGTATACGGCGAAGGCGAGACCTGTTGGCGTACGTTTCACAATTGCGTCCAAGAACGGAAGGCATCCATCTTTTTCTTCTTCCACAGTGAACTTGATGGAAGGCTCGATGCCATTTAGGCAGTCAAGGAAAGGTTGCACGTCCTTCTTCTTTATGACGCAAAAGCAGTCGTTGACGTATCTCAGAAAAACCTTGGGTTTCAGCTGAAATGACTCCAATGCCTTGTTCTCAATTGCTTCCATTGTTACATTTGCAGTCGTGACTGAAATGGACGCTCCCATAGCGGTACCGAAAACTTGCCTGTAGAATTCGCCCTTGTACGAGAAGTAAGTGTTGGACAGGCAGAATCGTAACAAGTTGCAGAGCTCAGTGACGTCGAATGGTGTGCGGTCTGCCAATGTCGTGTCCTTGTGAAGTAACTGTCTGGAAGTTTCCACAGCAAGGTCGACGGGCACACTTGTGAGGAGGGAGCAGACGTCAAAAGAAACCAGTACTTCGTCTGTGTCCACAGTGATGCTCTTCATCTTGTTTATGAAGTCATTAGTGTTCCGGAGATGAGTTTCAGTCTTGCCTGCCAGGGGAGCCAAGAAGCCATGAAGATACCTTGAGAGGTTATACAGTGGTGACCTTGTGAAATCTACTATGGGCCTGAGAGGCGTCCCGTTTTTGTGAATCTTCGTTAGGCCATAGATCGCTGGAGCAGAACCATTGGTGCACAGCAGTTGGTAGTAAAGCCTTTTTTTCGATGCAGGGAGCGTTTGGAAAATACCAGAGAGCAACTTTTGCAAGCGTGTTTGAACCTTCAAGGTCGGATCCCTGTCGATCTTGGTGTACGTCGTGCAGTCTCCCACTATCTCCTCCATCTTTGACTGATACGCGGAACGGTCAAGCACTACTGTCACGTTGCCCTTGTCGGCAGGCAGGACGGCAATCTTCTTGTTTTCGCGTAAAGATTTCACCGCTTTTCGCTCGACTTCTGAGAGGACTTGCTGGCCGCCAGACTGGCGAATCCTAGATAGTATGCCTACCGCTTTTGTGCGGACTTCGTCTCGTTCATATTCTTCAAGTAGGCCAATAGCGTTTTCAACAGCACACACGACTTTGCGGGTGTCCGGTTGCTTTCCTTGGTTGAAATTGAGACCTCGGCTCAAAACTTGGCATTCCGCAGCAGTTAGCGCGTAGGAAGACATGTTCCTGACCTCGAACTTTCGCCCTGTAGGTTTCATGCCTTTTTCCAGCAAGGCGTTCAGTTTGCGCTCTTGTGACGTTTCCTGCTTTTCCTTTCTCCGTCGCAATGCTTGATTCGCAACGAGATGTATTTCAGGGAGGACCTCAGGCATGATGAATTCCAACTGTCGTGCCGCGACGAAAATCTTGGTCTCAAGACTCTTCACAGTTCGTCTGCAGTCTTCTATCCGAGCTTGAAGAAGCTGCCTTTCTGCTCTCGAAATCACTTGATGACCGAACGCCGATTTCACAGGGTGCTTAAGCTGCAATGATTTTGGTACGAGATGCTTCGACTTACATGTTAGGTTGAATCGCAGATGCGTCTTGAAGCCTGCCAGTCGCGTAGATGCGCTCAAGAACTGTCGAATCCCAGTTATAGCCGGTTGTCCATACTTGTTGCGGATGCTAACGTAGTCAAGAGTTCGACGGAATACCGTCTGGTCAGGTAAAGGCATTGTTAGTGGTAAAAGGTCACTGACCAGTGTCAAAAACCAAAACAAAATGACGTTTCGGGGTCCGTACGGATCCCTTGTTCACAATGGAATGAAGGCAGATCACCAGGTTCTTAAGTAGCGTTGAGCGCATGACGCATAGTCCGGGAGTACACGTGGTTGAGGGTGCCAGATGATCTATTGATTGTGCTTCTTGTTGTCTGAATTATCAGTGATTCGAGATTGAGCCTTGTTGACCAATTCCTCTCCGTGGCCATGATGTGCGCATTGTCCCAGTTCATCTCGTGGCCCGTCTTCTCGGAGTGCTCTGCGAGTGCATTGGTCACTGTGTGGCCTTTGGCGACGTCATTTTTGTGCTGCTTTAAACGCTTGCAAAAACTTTCCGCTTTCACCAATATATACAGATTCACAGTCGGCGCACGGGATTTTGTATACCACACCAGGGAAACGTTGCCGTGGGAGAGGATCCTTCACATTTAGCAAGTCACCCTTGAGCTTGCTTGTTGGCACATGCGCAGTCTGAACACCGCGTTTTCTAAATGCGCGAGCTAGGGCCTCGCTTATACCTTGGATGTACGGAATCGCTGCGCGCTTGTGTGCTGACGCAACGCCATCAATGGTTTGACTGTTTTGCTGCTGGTTACGCATGATGAATTTCGTTGTCTTCTTAATAAAATGTTTGGGGTATCCATTCCTGATGAGGTCATCTTCAATGGTCTTTAGCTCTTCCTGCAGGCTTCTTTTATCAGAACAGGTGCGAATGGCTCGTTGCACTAAAGAACGGACCACTGAGCGTTTGTGGGCTACCGGATGGACTGACTCGTAGTCAAGGTATCTACCGGAGTGAGTTGGCTTTCGGTATACGGCGAAGGCGAGACCTGTTGGCGTACGTTTCACAATTGCGTCCAAGAACGGAAGGCATCCATCTTTTTCTTCTTCCACAGTGAACTTGATGGAAGGCTCGATGCCATTTAGGCAGTCAAGGAAAGGTTGCACGTCCTTCTTCTTTATGACGCAAAAGCAGTCGTCGACGTATCTCAGAAAAACCTTGGGTTTCAGCTGAAATGACTCCAATGCCTTGTTCTCAATTGCTTCCATTGTTACATTTGCAGTCGTGACTGAAATGGACGCTCCCATAGCGGTACCGAAAACTTGCCTGTAGAATTCGCCCTTGTACGAGAAGTAAGTGTTGGACAGGCAGAATCGTAACAAGTTGCAGAGCTCAGTGACGTCGAATGGTGTGCGGTCTGCCAATGTCGTGTCCTTGTGAAGTAACTGTCTGGAAGTCTACATTTCTGTCTTGGTTTGCCTCTTTGAATAACTCTGCCTTTGCACTTGTATTCGGATGGCGGTACTGCTCATTCGACTTAAGCTTCTGAAGAACGCTAGTCCTCCGGCCGAAACGTTAGGAAAAAGGTTTTTATCTGTCAACGTTGCAGTTCACTTCAAAGTACTGATATATGTGTCAGCCGCCCGCTGTCGCGTCGGAGCCAACAGGCACTTCTACTTCAGCCATCTCGGCTCAGACAGCTACCGCTCCTCAATGTTGGGTTGTAAGCGGCGATCAGCGTGACTCTCACCTGTTCGCTGGACCTCGCGGCGAACACGTGGAGGATTGGCTTGGTGACTGCGACCGAGTAAGCGCAGGCAACCGTTGGGACGATCCGCTTAAGCTAAGCCACGTGCCTTTTTATCTCACGGGAGTGGCAAAGACCTGGTTTTACAACCACCAGGTTGACTTCGCGGATTGGCTTAACTTCAATGAGCAGCTTCGACAAATTTTCGGCGCACCGGCTGTTCGCTCCGCTCTCGCAAAAAAAAAGACGCTAGGTTCCCGTAAACAACAGGACGGCGAATCATATACGTCGTATATTGAAGAAGTCCTTGCCCTTTGTCGACGTTTGAACTCATCCATGACTGAATCAGTGAGGGTTCGGCACATTGTCAAGGGCATCGGGAGTATCGCCTTCAACGCATTGCAATTAAAAAGCCCGAAACTCTCGCCGATATAGTTGCCACCTGCCAGCGCCTTGATGAAGTGGAGTCTGCCCGTTTGCAACCGTACACCACAGAAAACATCCCTCCCGCCGATTCCTCATTGCGTGCGATGATCCGTACAATCATACGGGAAAAGCTCCAGTAACTCGGCTTTTTACCAGCTTCAACGCCCCTGCCTGCTTCTGGTGACGTTTTGCGAGACGTTGTAAAGGAAGAGTTGGCGTCTATGACTGGTGCTGTGTGTGCGGACCGTCCAACAAGTTATCCCCCGCCCACATACGCGAAAGTAGCCGCCACTTCACCGGCTATCGTTCCATCGATGTCTCCCCAACCAAAGCCGGTCCACGTGGCTTCTATGACTGTCGGTGGGTCCACTCAGCCTGTTTATCAGCAGTGGCTCCCGCCGCGTCCAACATGCTACTACTGCGGATATCGTGGTCACATCGCGCGGTTTTGCCGCAAGTGTCAGCAAACCGAGCAACGCGGTTACGACGTGTACGAACGGCATTATTCCGCCGGCCTACTTTCCAACACCATTCGTATTCTCCTCCTCGACGTCGTTCTCCATCGCCACCTGCAAAGTCCGCGAATGTTGCTGCCGGCGAGGCGCGGCTCCCCATCACCTCTTCGCCGCTCCACGTCACCGCTGCGCCCTGCTTCTCACTTCTGCGATCGCCCTCCGGAAAACTAACTTATGCAGCTTCAGGAGGAAAAGTTGCATCGGACGACGGGACTGAAATTCCTCCAGCGCGCGCATGTAACATGATATTGGTTTCAGTAGAGGGTGCGTTAATGGAAGCTTTGATAGACACTGGTGCTAGCGTACCCATAATTCATCGTGATTTGTGTTGGCGTTCTGCGAAAAGTTGCCAATCCATGTGACGGACCTAAACTACTTGCAGCTCAAGGATCCACTATTCGCCCTACTGCTATGTGCACCACCCGAGTTTCCATTGATGGACTTCTACATTGGATACCATTCGCCGTACTGAGTTCGTGTCCCCAGCAGCTCATTTTGGGATGGTCCGCTTCCATCTGCTGCCGCCAACGGGTTATCCACATGACTGACACCAACCACTCACTCTACACCGATGACAAACCTCTTCACTTTTTTGCTGTTGAAGACACTGAGCTACGACCCCGCCATCAGAAAACTGTGACCATAATGTCTGATGTCATTGATCGGGGCAATCCTCGCAAAAGCAATCCCTCGCAAGAGGGATTGCCTTTGCGCCAGGGCTGGTTCGGTTTGATAGTGGTCGTGCTCATCTCTGCGTGACGAACACGATGCCTGAAAAAATTCTCATACCTAAAGGCACTACACTGGCGCGCATCCCTCCATCAGGGCCTATATCACTGCTCTTCTTTAAATCAACATCCTCTCCAGGGTCATCTGTTGGGAGTTCTCAGTCTCTTCCTGCTCTTACATCTACCATCAGTTTCGACCTGACACCTTCACAAACACGAGACTTGCTCGCTTTGCTCAAGAAGCATAAAGCTATGTTCGATGTACATTCCACTTCGCTAGGAAAGACATCCATTACGACGCATCGAATCGAGACCGGATGCACGTCCATCGTACGCTGTCGCCCATATCGCGTATCATCCGTCGAGTGGAGAGTGACTGAAGAAAACGTCGCTGACATGCTACAACGCAATATAATATGCCCATCCTCGAGCTCTTGGTCATCCCACGTTGGTCTCGTTCGAAAAAGAGACGGCTCTGTGCGGTTCTGTGTAGATTACCGGGCACTCAACAAGGTCACGCGCAAAGATGTATACCCTATGCCGCGCATAGACGATGCCTTGGATTCCTTGCAGGGTTCCGAGTACTTTTCGACTCTCGACCTACGTTCTGTGTACTGGCAAATACCTATGCATGAGGACGATAAAGAGGAAACGGCTTTTTCAACACCCGGCGGACTCTACGAGTTCAACGTCATGCCGTTGGGCCTTGCAATGCACCCGCAACTTTCGAGCGCATGATAGACGCCGTTTTCCGCGGCTTGAAGTGGAAGACTTGCTTATGCTATCTTGATGATATCATTATTTTTTCGTCAAGCTTCCTTCAGCATTTGCACCGTCTGGATGAAGTTCTCACGTGTCTTGCCAACGCTGGATTTCAGCTAAACAACAAGAAGTGCCATTTCGCAAGCAAGACAATCAAGGTGTTGGGTCACGTTGCCAGCAACAACGGCATTCGCCCTGATCCTGACAAGGTTTCCGCAGTTCTGCAGTTTCCTCGTCCCGAGAAGGCCAAAGATCTGCGCAGTTTTTTAGGCCTCGATTCTTATTTTCGCCGATTCATACGGGATTTCGCCATCATAAGTTACGCTTTGCACAAGCTACTCGGATCTCATGTTCGCTTCGTTTGGTCCCCCGAAATCGAATCAGCTTTCGACTACCTGAAGCGCGCTCTCACTTCTGAACCCGTACTTCGCCATTTTGACGAAACCGCACCTACTCTCCTGCATACCGACGCCAGTGGTCACGGCATTGGTGGCATTCTCCTGCATCGAGACGAGTCTTCACGAGAACGGGTCGTTGCTTACGTAAGTCGCGTTCTGACAAACGCCGAGAGTAACTGCACCATCACTAAACAAGAATGTCTAGCTGTTATTTGGTCTGTGCAGAAATTTCGACCTTACCTTCCCGGGCGTTATTTTAGCATCGTGACGGACAATCCCGCCTTATGCTGGCTTTTGACATTGAAGAACCTGTCTGGGCGCCTTGGTCGGTGGATTCTACGTCTACAAGTGCGGTCGAAAACACCAGGATGCAGACGCATTATCTGGATGTCCGCTTCCTGCGACACACTGCAATGGGCCTTCAACCATCTGCGACAAGCTGTCGCAAGATCTCTCCTTGTATGCTACGTCGTTATCTACAGTGGATCGGGTACCGCCGCATGGCAACACATCATTCCACTCTCACCAGTTTGCCGACCCTTATTGTCAGCGCATCGCAGCCCGCCTTTAAGGAACTTCGCGCCCACCTAACGCCCGCTGTCGTCGTCAGCTGGAACAGTTTAAGAACACAGACCACGTCTTGTACCGCCTTGCATACCACCCTGACGGCTGATGCTGGGTGCATGTCCTACCTCGCTCTCTAAGGCCTCAAGTTCTTGAGGCTTCTGACGACGACATGACTTCTGGTCACCTTGGTTTTCATTAAAACTATGACCGCATCAAAGCTTGCTTCTATGGGCCGGGCTTCTCTGCCAGTGTAGCGAGGTATGTCGCTTCTTGCGACCATTGTCCGCGTCAAAAGCTCCCTCCAACACCATCATGCGGGCAGCTGGAACACGTTCCGTGTCCGTCAGAACCATTCGAAGTCGTCGGCGTTGACCTATACGGTCCCCTTCCTCTGACTTCGAGCGGGAACCGATGGATCGTGACAGCAGTGGACCATTTGACGCGGTACGCCGAGACAGCTTGTGTGCTTTCAGCGTCAGCTTCTGAAGTCTCTGAATTCACCCTTCAGTCTTTAATACTCCGTCATAGTGCTCCTCGCGTCATCCAGAACGACCATGGAAAAGCATTCCTCTCACGATCAGCCCTAACAGTGCTTTTGGAAGGAAACCCTCCATAGCCTAAATCTTCCACACTAAAATTGTATAACGCAACATGGTCATTAGAGTTGTACTTTGCCTTGTGTATCTTTTTCAGACTTTCTTGTTGCCTCCTCTGAATTGTGCTTCAGCTTGTAGTCCTATTTCTATGTAGTTCTATGTGCCTCAGTTCTGTAGTTCTATTCTTTGTTTAACGAGAATGATGATAGTAGAAATTGTTTAACTCGAAGGACATGTCATTTCATTTATTTCGCGGTTTCTGTGTTCATTTTACCATAATATGTACACACCTTTTTTGTACCCACACTTGTATCCCCCCCTATGTAATGCCCTTTTGGGGCCCTTAGGGTATTCGTATAAATAAAAATAAATAAGTCGACGAAGTTCTCGGAGTCTCAGGAACCATCCACAAGACAACCTCCAGCTACCACCCGCAGACCAACTGCCTAACCGAGCAATTTCACCGCACACTCTTGGACATGATCGCCATGTGAATTCAGCCAGACCACAAGACCTGGGACACAATTTTGCCATTTGTAACTTTTGAGTGTAATACGTCTGTACAACACACAAACCGGCTACTCGCTGTTCTACCTCGTCTATGGCCACTCGCCCTCTTATTTTCTTGACGTTTCTTTTTTCGCGGCACCTGTCAAAGAACCTTGATCGACCTGTGAAGAATATGTGTCCCGCATGCTGCGTTGTCGTCAACTCGCCCTAATGAACACTGAAGCTCGGCAACGTGACCGTAAGGATCACTATGACGCACATCGCCTCATCGTGTTCTCCAGCCTTGGCGATGAAGTGCTGCTCTGGACATCAGTTCGCACTCCTGGCTTATGTGACAAGTTTCAGTTTCGGTTCATCGGCCCCTACACCATTTTGGCGCAGATCACTCCCGCCAACTACTGCGTCGCACCTGTTGTCTTTCCACCTGACCGCCGCTACCGCGCCACCGAAGTGGTCCACGTTTCCCGTATGAAGCCTTTCACCCAGCGCTCTCCATCCCCTTAAGTTGTGGCCAGGATGGCCGCTCTCGCGCGCAGGAAATTAGTGTGGGAAATCCTTAGGCACTTCCACTTCATCTATACGTAGTCATCATCAACTCGGTCTCTTCATCCTTGCCTGTTGGGGGTTGCCATCCTGGGTCCGATCTGCGCCTTGGGGTCAGCCATTCTCCGTAGCCTCAAGGCTTAATAAAACGGCATTGTTACCCCTGCTTGACAATATATATATATATATATATATATATATATATATATATATATATATATATATATATATATATTCGTAGGACGGTCTAGTGAAGGACGCTTCTGGTTTGAAGTCAAGTTAGTAGGCACAGGTTCGTCTTCAATAAATAGTTTTTGTAGAACGAGGCCTTGTATTTGCTTGCCATATTTCTGGTGGAGGTGGGGGGTATGATTCCAAGCCCTGCACGGACAGCGCAGCGCAGCCCACGTCTTCGAAGATTGGAGCTAGTGGAACTGAATCCAATTCACCAACGCACGAGTCGCTACGAGATGAGCCTCTTGAGTTGGTTGCCTCTCCGATTCTCCGAGACCGATAGTGACAGTGAGCTCAGACGCCACTGGGTTCGCCACTCAAGCGGCAGCTACACCATCTCATATTGTTCTGGATTCTCCTGGGACACCAGAGCCGTTCCACGGTGACACTTTCGAAGATGCCGAAGACTGGCTGGATGGCTTTGAGGGCGTCGCCGGCCCTAACAGATGGGCCGAATCCAGGAAGCTCCGTTACGTATACTTTGCGTTGCGATACTCGGTGCGTACGTGGTTTGAAAACCACGAAGCTTCCTTGCTGACTTGGGGTGATTTCGGGCGGGAACTACATGCAACGTACCCGAGCTCGGACTGCAAAGAAAAGGCAGAGGCCGCTGTTCAGGTGAGGAACCAGCGAAACAACGAAAGCGTGGCTATGTACATAGACATGTGCCGGCTCTTCCACCGCGCCAACCCAAACATGGCCCAGGAGAAGTTAAGGCATTTATGTGCAGAGTGAAGGAAGAGCTCTTTGCAGCCCCGTACCGTCTCCGAGTTCCGATCTGAGGCAACGGTGATGGAGAAACCTCTGCAGCAGCGTGCGCGGCTGTATAATTGGGACGTTGGCGTGACCTCGGTTGACGTGACATCGGCGGCCCCCACCAGCAACATCGACATTCTGCTGGAAATGGTAAGGGCTGTCGTACGGGAGGAGCTGCGGAAAATGCAGTTGGGTCCCCTTGCGATGTCGTCGCTGGCGGACGTGGTGCGTGAAGAGGTGGAGCAAGCTATTCGGGAACCGCAGCCTGTGTTCATACTGGAGCCGCTGTCAGCACTACCATGCCTGCAGCCCATCATCAACCGCTGTTATCGTATGCGCACGCTCTACGGCAGGCCATTGGACGCAGAAACGTCGCACAAACGGCCGCTATGTCCATGACATTTTCACTAAGCACGTCAATACCCATGCCGGAACCAAGACCGCGTAAATGCAATATCTGGCGCACTGCGGCTCGATGTCCCTTGTGCTATCACTGTGGAGAAGCAGGTCACCTTTATCGGGAATGTCAGTATCGCCGAGAGGGGCTGCGTGATTTTCCGGTAAACGCACCCTGTCCTCGGAACGGCTACTGTCCTTACGAAATTGAGGAGTTTTTATCAACGCGCCGAACCCTTCAGACTCCTCAGCAACGTTATTCCCGGGCGACAGCACCAATGCGCTATCGGTCGCTAAGTTCACGCCCATTTCAACTTCTCCGAGGCGTCGCTCACCAAGCCCGTGATGGGAAAACTAGAGCCAGGTACGTATGGAAGCAAGGGCGCTGATGTCCGGAAAACCGAGGACCCTCCACCAGTAACCCAACCGGACAGCAGCAGTGACGGAATGAAGAACACATGCAGCAATGGGGACGTTACTTCCGAATTCCAAGTAACGATCGACGATCTCGAAGTTATTGCTCTGATAGACAGTGGCGCAGACTACTTAGTAATCAGCAGCCTGCTCGCTAAGAAACTGAAAAAGGTTTTGACGCCTTGGGACTGGACCGCAGATCCGTACCGCTTGAGGACACTTAGCCCACCCGGTGGGCATCTGCACAGCAAGAATAGAAATTACAGGCTTTCTGTACGTCATTAGTTTTCTTGTTCTTCCCGAGGGGGGGGGGGGGATTAATGCCGCAAGTTGTTCATCTCCAGTAGACGCGCACCATTTCTGTTTGAAATAAGCCACAGCAAAAGTGTCAGCCAGACGTGCATTGCAACGCCGGACTGCGTGTGCCACCACGTCTGTCGCGCGCAAGAGGATCGGTGTCTGCTGACTGGCACGAGAGCAGTAGACAAACGTTTATTGTTAAAGAAAAAGAAGAGGTGGGTGGGGCCCCTAGTCCAGGGCTCCACTGGCCTCAGCAGGCCACCGTGCCTGGTCGAGGAGTGCCAATTGGGCCTCCGTTTTCTCGCTGGCAAGCCAGGCCTCCCACTGCACCGTTCGGAAATTTTGCGCCGAAATATGACGCGTAATAATTTTAGATGGCCTGAGCTCGCATTCCCACGTGATGTGAGCGAGAGTTGGCTGTCCTCCACACAACGCCAAGTGGCGCCGTATGCGGCTTGGTGAATGGCATGTTTTAAACGCAGGTGCGGGTATGTATTTGTCCGCAGAAGGCGCCATTCGTGCGCTTCCTTTACATTTAGCCGAGTGTGGGGTGTTGAATATCGCCATTGTTGTCGACGCTGGTGTTCTAAGATATCCCTAGGAGTGTGGGGTGCCTGGGGTTGTAGACGGGTGTCTAAACGAGGAACAGCTGCTCGGTGTGTAAGAGCTCGAGCTTCACCGTCCATTCTGTCGTTACCCGGCGCTTCGATGTGTGCCGGGCACCATATGATGCTGTGATCCTGGTGTAATGTTGCACGTAGCAGTGGGGCGACACACGCAGGAACACGGCCGCTAGTAAAATAGCGACACGCTATTTTGGAGTCGGTGAGGATATAAGAACTTTGTCTCAGTGATTCTTTGGTGTTGATGGCTAGAGCTACCGCTAGGGCTTCCGCCGTGTTGGCTGAGTTAGTCCTAGCTGAGGCACTGGTGAATAAGCCTGGCCTAGAGACCGAGCCAACAGCACCTAGCGAGAACTCATGCGTGCCGCAGCGGGCTGCGGCCGTGTAAAGTGTGTCTGGGTCCGTTCCGTACTGTTTGGCGAGTTTTCTGGCTCTGGCGTCGCAACGAGCTCGGTGGTACACCGGACTGATGTTTTTCAGTAGAGGAGCGATATCAATTTGGGCATGGACCTGAGCAGAAAGGGGCACAAGTTCCTCATCACTGTGTTGTAGTCGTACAGGATACCCTAGGCGACGTAGGACTTCCCTACCAGCGCTTGTGGGACAGAGTCTTTCTTGTTGCCAGATTAGAACAGCGGCCCGAAGTTCCTCAAAAGTGTTGTATATCCTTAGCGCTAGTAGTCGCTCCGTGGATGTTCCTCTTGGCAGACCAAAGGCGGCCTTGTAAGCGGTCCGAATCAAAATATCCGCTTGTTCAACCTCAGCCTTACTGGGTTCTAGGTAGGGGAGGCCATACGTTAATCTGCTGATTACAAAGGCATCGATTATGCTAAACGTGTCCGCCTCTCCAAAGCCTTTGTGATGGTAGGTCGCTCTCTGTACCATGAGAGCAATTTGCTTAACTGTCGTGAGAAGAGTTTTAAGTGTGTGATCTGCGTGCCTATTGCTTTGGATCCAGAGGCCAAGTATGCGTGCTTTTTCTACTTGGCATATGCGATGGCCGAAGGAGTGTTCTTTTCGATAACCCCTGCCATGCACCCGATAGAGTTCCGATTTTTCCGGCGAGCAGCTCATACCACACCTTTCAGCAAAAAGATGCACTGTCTGAGCTGCTTCTTCTAATGTGTTTTCCTTGTAGCCGAGAGAGCCCCTGGTTACCCAGATGGTAATATCATCGGCATATAGAGCATAGCCCAAGTCTTGTATGGAATCCAGCTGTCGGGCGAGGCGTGCCATACCAATATAGAAAAATAAAGGCGATAATATAGCGCTTTGAGGCGTTCCTCTATTGGGCAGGCTAAAAGTCGAGGACCTAATTTCTCCAATGCCAATCGTGGCAGTCCGATCAGTGAGGAACGAAGGAACATAGTTGTATGTCCGTTCCCCACAGATGGTGGCGCTGAGTTCCTGTAGTATGAGCTCGTGGCCCATAGTATCATATGCGCTTTTTAGATCGAGAGCAACCAAGGTGTGTTCTGCACCAGAGGTGACATCGCGTAGTACCTCGTCCCGAAGGCGAAGGAAAACGTCCTGCGTTGAGAGATTGTGCCTGAAGCCGTACATATGAGTAGGGAAAAAGCCTCGATCCTGACGAGTGGCTTTGGAGCAGTGAACGGCGTTCGTAGGACGGTCTAGCGAAGGACGCTTCTTGTTCGAAGTCAAATTAGTAGGCACGGGTTCGCATTGAATAAATAGATTTAAATGCGAAGCATTTCTTAGCGAACTTCGGTGAGTTTGAGCCTATATATCTATCTATCCAGCCGCCTACGATTTTGTGCTCTCCTGGTCGTTTCGCTAATAAGACGTTTACGAAAATTGGTATGCCATAATATGACCACATAACGGACATAAATGACAGGTAATAACATGAAAATCACGACATTCATGTCATGAGCAGCATAATTTACATGCCAGGATCTTGGTGCTCTACTAGCCGTTTCGCTAATGGGATGTATGCGAAATTCGGTAAGCCACAACATAACTGCATGACGAACATAAGTGACTGGTCACAACATGAAAATCGGGACATGCATGTCATGAGCGACATGATTTACATGCCACGCGTTTCATTATTGGCACGTATACGGAAACTGCATGCCACAACATGACTGCCTGACAAACAAAAATGAGAAGTAATAACATGAAAATCATGACATGCAAGTCATGAGTCACATGATTTACATGCGATGGTCTTGGTACTCTCCTGGCCGTTTCGTTAATGAGGTGTATACAAAAATTGGTAGGCCACAACGTGACTGCATGATGAACATAACTGACAGGTTACAAGATGAAAAGCATGACATGCATGTCATGAGGGACATGATTTACATGCCACGCGTTTCGTTAACGAGACGTATACGAAAATTGGCATGCCACAACATGACTGCATCGCGAACGTAAATGAGAGGTCAAAACATGAAAATCAAGATATGCATGTCATGAGCGACATGATATACATGACACGGTCTTGGTGCTCCCTTGGCAGTTTTAGTAGTAGGATTTATAGGAAAATCGGTGTGCAACAACATGATTGCATGACGAACATGAATGACATGTCCATAACATGAAAAGCATGACATCCATGTCATGGGCGGCATGAATTAATTGCCACGCGTTTAGTTAATGGGATGTACACCAATATTGCTATGATACAACATGACAGCATGACGAACGTAAATGACCGGTCATGACATTAGAATTATGACATGCGTGTCATGAGCAGCATGATTTACATGCCACAGTCTTGGTGCTCTTGCGGCCGTTTCGTTAATGGTATATATACGAATATTGCAGTGGCACAAGACAACTTCATGACAGTCAGCAATGAGAGGTCATAACATGAAAATCATTACATGCATGTCATGATTTTCATATTATATGCCATGACCGGCATGACTTACATGCCACGGTCCTGGCGCTATACTGCCGTTTCGTTAATGGGATGTATACAGAAATTGGTTTGGCACAACATGACTGCACGACGATCATAAATGCAGGTCATAACATGAAAATTGTGACATGCATGCCATGAGCGGCATGATCTACATACCCCTCGTTTCGTAGTGGGATGTATACCAAAATTGTTATGGCACGACACGACTGCATGACAAACGTAAATGACAGGTCATAACGTTAGAATCATGACATGCGTGTATGAGCGGCATGGTTTGTATGCCACAGTCATGGTGCTCATGCGGCCGTTTCGTTAACTTCATATGTACCAAACTCGGTATAGCGAGACAAGAATGCAAATCCATTTTACCTTCCTGATGCGTGCTTCGCATTTCCTTGATTCCCACTGCGCGTGGGATCTGCAAATTTTTTTATAGAACGAGGCCTTATGTTTACTTCGACAATATTGGAACGAGCAGAGATATCAGGTTAATAGGAAGGCCGTTTTATAACAACAGGGATAACGCTGGCAAAGCCCTAATGGCGGCCCGAGAGAGAGACTACCCCACTACGTCATTTCCTTCTTCCTAGCGATCGTCGTCTTTCTTCCTTTCCTAGCACCGTGACATTACCCCTGGCGGCAAAAGCCCCGACCCGGCGTCTGCTAGATCGTGATCGCATGGTATGGCTTCAGGCGACCCACGTGAACGACATCACATGACGTAGACGACGCTGAAGCATCGGCTGGGGCGATTTCATAAGTAACGTCAGTGAGTTGTCGGACGATGCGGTAGGGCCGGAGTAGCGAGAGAGCAGTTTTTCTGATAGGCCGACACGCCGTGAAGGAGTGCAAAGAAGGACGAGGTCGCCCATAGAGAACTGGAGCTCACGATGGCAGCTGTCGTAGAGGTGCTTCTGTCGGGTCTGCGATTCAAACAGCCGCCGATGGGCGATTTCGCGTGCCTTAGCAGCTGTAGCGATAGTGTCGCGAGCATGTACTGAGGGGGACTCTAGGTGAGTTGGCAGGAGCGTGTCGAACGGCAGTATCGGTTCACGTCCATACAGGAGGTAGAAAGGGGACTATAGAGCGGTATCATGGCGGGACGAGTTGTAGGCGAACGTCACATATGGAAGGGCGGTGTACCAGTCTCGATGATCTGAAAAAACATACATGGACAGCATATCGGTAAGTGTGCAGTTCAGGCTTTCCGTGAGGCCGTTCGTTTGAGGGTGATCATCATCATCATCATCATCATCATCAGCCCATCTTATGTCCACTGCAGGACGAAGGCCTCTCCCAATCCTCGCCATCCTTGCCTGTCCTGCGCGAGCTGATTCCATTGGATGCCTGCGAATTTCTTGATTTCGTCCCCCCATCTTACTCTCTGCCGCCCACGGCTGCGCTTATCCTCTCTTGGTATCCATTCCGTCGTTCTAACTGTCCATCTGTTATCTAGCCTTCTCATCACGTGGCCTGCCTATGTCCACTTTTTCTTCTTAATATCATTCACTATGTCGGCGACCCCCATTTGTTCTCTGACCCACTCGGCTGTCTTTCTATCCCTTAGTGTAACGCCAATCATTTTTCGTTCCATCGCCCGCTGTGCGGTTCTTAACTTCCTCTCTAGCTTCTTTGTAAATCTCCAGGTTTCTGATCCGTAAGTCAGTACTGGCAGGATGCAGGAGTTATATAGTTTCCCCTTGAGTGATAGTGGTAGGTTTCGGTTCATGAATTGTGAATGTCTCCCATATGCGCGCCATCCCATGTTTATTCTACGGTGGATTTCTTTTATATAGGTGGGTTCTCCAGTAAGTAGCTGTCCTAGGTACAGATATTCTTCTACGACTTCTAATGATGGGTTTCGACCTAGAATAGACGTTTTTTCGCCGTGCCACTTAGCATTATCTTTGTTTTCTGCATGTTCATCCTTAATCCTACCTTAGCGCTTTCTCGGCTTAAGTCTTCAATCATCTTTTGCAATTCGTCGACATCATTGCTAAAGAATACTATGTCGTCTGCAAATCGCAGGTTACTCAGATATTCGCCGTTAATCCTGAGCCCTGTCTCTTCCCAGTCTAAACTTTTGAAGATTTCTTCCAAACATGCAGTAAATAGCATTGGAGAAATTGTATCTCCCTGTCTGACACCTTTCTGTATTGGGATTTTTCTGCTTTTCTTATGGAGGAGCAGGGTGGCTGTGGAATCTTTATAGATGTTGGCTATTGTGTTTATGTAGCTATCACATATTCCTTGACGACGTAGCGCCTCCAGAACTGCTGGTATCTCTACCGAGTCAAAAGCCTTTTCGTAATCTATGAAAGCCATATAGAGGGGTTTGTTGTATTCAGCGGATTTCTCGATTACTTGATTGATCGCATACAGGTGGTCCATGGTAGAGTATCCCTTTCTGAACCGTGCTTGCTCTCTTGGTTGATTAAATTCAAGTGTGGCCCTTATTCTGTTTGAGATAACCTTTGTGAATATTTTGTAAAGTGCTGAGAGTAGACTGATCGGCCTGTAGTTCTTTAAGTCCTTTACATCTCCCTTCTTATGTAATAATAGAATGTTTGCGTTTTTCCAGCTGACTGGTACATTTGAAGTTTTGAGGCATTGTGTGTATAGTGTCGCGAGCTTTCCAGTTAGGAAATCTCCGCCATCTTTGATTAAGTCGACGGTTATGCCGTCTTCTCCAGCTGCTTTTTCGTGGGACATGCCCTTAATTGCTTCCCTAACTTCGTCCGCAGTGACGCATGGGATTTCGTAGTCCTGATCGACATCTAATACACTCATGGTGGGGAGACTCGTATTTGAGCTGTATAGTTCGGAATAGAAATCCTCGGCCACCTTGGTTATATCACTGTAGTTAGTAACGATGTTGCCCTGCTTATCTTTCACTGCATGCATTATGTTCTTTCTCGCACAGAGCTTCCTTTTAGTTGTTTTGATGCTGACTCCTTTTCTGACGGCTGCTTCTATTTCTTTCACGTTATGGTTACGTATGTCTCTGACTCTACTTTTGTTGATGAGCTTAGACAGCTCGGCGAATTCTATCTTGTCTCTTGAGTTAGTTATTCTCATCTGTTCGCGTTGTTTGATTAGATTTTTGGTAGCTTCCGAAAGCTTGTTCACAACTTGACTTGGTGCTTTGCCGCCTACTTCGATCGCTGCGTCGGCGATCAGCTTAGTAATGTCTTCGTTCATCTTCTCTATGTCCTCATTATCTTCCTGTCCTAGAGCGTCATACTTGTTCTTAAGTGCAATTATAAATTCTTCTCTTTTCGCCCTGACGCCATCGGGGTTCGCCTGTTTCCGTGTGATTAACTTTGTCCGTGTTCGCTTTAGATTGAGGGATAGCTTCGCCCTTACTAGTCTATGGTCGCTAATTCTGACCTTATTAACCACTTCTGTGTCCTGCACTATACCCAGATCAGTGCACATTATGAAATCTATTTCGTTTTTCGTTTCTCCGTTGGGGCTTTTCCACGTCCATTTCCTGTTCTTACGTTTCTTGAAGAAAGTATTCATTACACGGAGGTGATTTCTTTCGGCGAATTCCACGAGCATGTCACCTCTGCTATTCCTATCTCCTTCTCAGTAATTACCGACTGCACGTTCTCCTCTCAGTTTCTTTCCTATTTTCGAGTTGAAGTCTCCCATAACAAGGGTATATTGGGTGTGTACCTTGTTCATTGCCATTTCTACATCCTCGTAGAACTGTTCTACAGCCTCGTCACTGTGGCTGGTCGTTGGTGCGTAACTTTGTACTACTTTTAGTTTGTATCGCCTATTTAATTTTATCACGACACCTGCTACCCTTTCGTTGATGCTATAGAATTCTTCGATGTTACCCGCTATGTCCTTGTGTATAAGGAATCCCACGCCGTATTCCCGCTTCTCTGGTAGTCCTCTGTAGCAGAGAACGTGTCATTCATTAAGCGATAAGTATCCTTCTCCTGGTTTCCTAACCTCGCTCAGGCCAATGATATCCCAATTAAGGCCCCTTAACTCTTCAAGTAGTTCAGCTAATATGGCTTCCAATGGCAGCCTGTCCGAGTCCAGAGGCTTTTTGAGTCTTTTGCTCCCATACCCGTGTGGTCTCCGCGGCTAGAAGCTCCGTTGTTGTCGTCGTCGTAGGTCCAGGATTTGGTTGGTCCGGCAACTTGGGAGGTGTTGGCCATGGTGTTGCGCCAGGGGGGCCAGTTCCTCTCTGGTGCTCAGGTGAGTTGCGTAGATGAAGCACGGTGATGGTGGGCGCCCATATGCATCGTTTGTCCAAAGCTGCTCGGGGGGAGGAGACTGGGTTAGTCAGGGTAAGGTCTAGTTATTGGAGGGAGGTAGGCGATACAAAGAAGATACCTCAGGAGCTTAGAGAAAACGTAAGAGCTTAAAAAAAAAAACTTGTACTCCCCTGGGATTCGAACACGGGACCACTACAAAAGCATGGCCGAGTCGTCTGGGTTGTCGGGTCGCCGGTTTATTTGAGAACAGATTCCTGCTACGCCCTCTCGTGAGTTGTGATGCGAATAATTTCAAAATGTCCGCGATGCAGCATTTTTGCTGTTGGGTGATACGCTGTTGTTAATTGGTGTTTTGTGGCACAAGAGCGAAGGAGATCTTCGACAACCTTAGATAAAAAGTAACGGCCTCTGTCTGTAAGAAGTTGGCGAGGAGCTCCATGGTGCAAGATGACGTCTTACAGGAGGAAGTCGGCGACGTCGGCAGCGCAACTGGTCGGGATGGCCCCTGTGATGGCGTAGCGGGTTGAATAATCCGTCGCAACGGCAATCCACTTATTACCGGACCGTGAAGTATGGAAAGGTCCCAACAGATCCAGGCCGACACAATAAAACGGTTCGGGAGGTATATCAATCGGCTGTAGGAGTCCGGCCGGAAGGAGAGCTGGCCGTTTACGACGCTGGGATTTGTCACAGGCGTTGACGTAACGTCGCACGGAGCGATAGAGCTCAGGCCAGAAAAATCGTCTCTGGACACGGTCGTGCGTCCGGGAAATACCAAGGTGGCCCGCTGTGGGTACGTCATGGAGCTGCGCGAGTACGGTCGCCTGCAGATGAGAGGGCAAAACTACCAGTAGTTCATCTCCGTCGGGGCGCATATTTCGGCGGTATAAGATGTTATCCGCAAGGAGAAAGATGCGAAGGGAGGGTCTGTCGGATCCGACCGTAGGCGGTGGATGATATCGCGCAATGATGCATCACGTTCTTGCTCTTCGCCGAGGTTCAGAAAGGCATCAAGTGTGAAGATCCCAGCACCTGCATTATTGGAATCGGGTGTCTGGACGGGGTGACGAGACAAGCAGTCGGCGTCCTGGTGCAGCCTACCGGACTTGTACATGACTGTGTAGTGGAAGTCTTGGAGACGTAGGGCGCAAGGCCTAGACAACCCGTCGGATCTTTAAGCGTCGACAGCCAGCAGAGGGCACGGTGGTCCGTGGTAACAGTGAAAGGTCGCCCATATAAGTATGGCCGGAATTTGGTCACCGCCCACACAAGTGCGAGGCACTCGCGCTCTGTGATGGTGTAATTGGGTTCCGCGTATGAAAGCAGGCGGCTTGCGTACGCAATAACTCTGTCGTTCCCGCGTTGACGCTGGGCTAGGACAGCGCCAGTTCCATACCCACTAGCATCTGTTCGGACCTCTGTTGGGGCAGATGGGTCGTGGTGTGCAAGCATTGGAGGGCTGGTGAGCACGGTTATAAGGTGTGCAAAGGCGTTGGCTTGCTCAGGGCCCCAAGAAAAGGGTACGCCTTTCTTTAGAAGATCGGTCAGAGGCTGAGCAATGCCTGCAAAATTTTTCGCAAAGCGACCAATGTACGAGCACATGCCTACAAAACTTCGGACGTCTTTAGCACAAGTCGGCGCAGGGAAATCGAGTACAACACGAACTTTTGCAGGGTCAGGGCGCACGCCAGATGCGTCGACGAGGTGACCGAGAATAGTAATTTCGTGGCGACCAAAGTGGCACTTGGACGAGTTGAGCTGTAGTCCAGCTGCACGAAAGACCGACAGAACAGACGAAAGGCGTTCAAGGTGTGTGTCGAACGTCGGAGAAAACACGATGACGTCGTCGAGATAACAAAGACAGATGGACCATTTAAAGCTGTGCAATGGCGTGTCCATCACGCACTCGAAGGCGGATGTGGCGTTGCACAGGCCGAACGGCATGACTCTGACTGATAAAGACCGTCGGGCGTTACAAACGCGGTCTTCTCGCGGTCCATGTCGTCGACGGCAATCTGCCAGTAACTAGAGCGTAGATCTATTGATCAAAAGTACGTGGCACCTTGTAGGCTAGATTGCCGTTATCGATCCGCGGCAGCGGATAGACATCTTTTTTGGATATTTTGTTAAGATGCCGATAGTCCACACAGAACCTCCAGGTGTTGTCCTCCTGTTTTACCAAGACAACAAGGGAAGCCCACGGACTCGACAACGGTTCTATAATTCCTTTTTGTGAGCATCTTATCAACTTCCTGCTGTATCACTCGGCGTTCTGTGTGACACGTGATAAGGCCGTCTATCAATGGGCGCTGTTGGGCGCTGAATGTATGCGATGCTCCACAAAGGAAGTTTGCCCCGAAGGTCGACCCTCAAAGTCAAAAATGTCGGCATAACGAATGAGGAGATCGCGGAGGTCGTCGACCTGAGAGGGCGAAAGGTCCTGGGCTATCAGTGGAATCTTAGTGATGTCACTTTGTGTTGCATGTGATGTTGCCGACAAAGCGCTGGAGTCGGCCGAAGAGCTAGCGCAAGATGTGCCAGCCGAAAGGGCGGTAACTTGGTACTGGTGCGACGATGAGAGCGTGGCGAGGGATATCCCTTTGGATAATACCTGAGGGCAGAAACCAAAGTTCCGGAGCGAAAGGTAGGTTGTGTTGGCCCAGATGGTCTCAACCGTGTGGGGAAAAGAGACGCCGTGGGAGAGTAAGGCACTGACAGGAGTGACCACGTAGTCGCCGTCTGGTACACAGGAGTTAGGCCGAGCAGTAATATGGGTAACTACCTGAGGCGGCAGGCGGACAAAGTCAGCAGAGCAGAGCTGGGTCTCTACTGTGTCGGGGACGTCGGGATGATCTGGTAAATCGAGTTGGACCACGCCAGCCGAGCAGTCAATTATAGCTGAGTGAGCAGATAAGAAATCAAGGCCAAGGATTATGTCGTGAGGGCAGTGTTCAAGTACATGAAACAATGCGGATGCCTGGCGACCACCAACGCTTACACGGCCGGCACACATTCCCAGCACTGCGGGCATTCCTCCGTCTACAACTTGGACTATGCGGGACTCGGCAGGTGTAAGCACTTTCTTGAGCTGGTTTCGGAGGGCAGCACTCATGACCGAGATGTGTGCACCGGTGTCGATCAGGGCGGTTACTGGTAGGGCGTTAACTTTTACGGCGATTAGGTTCTGGTCAGTCGGCAGTGTAAGTAGAGGATTTCAGGTAGAGGTTCCAATGCAGCGTCACCTCCGGGAGCTGCATCTGTTATTTTTCCTGTGAGCGTACAGAGGGGTGCGGCGATGGACGGCAGGGCAGAGGCGAGCGGGAACGACGATCGTGCGGTGAAGGCGATCGGCTTGAGGGCCTGGTAGACATGGGAGGGTCGCGGTACGTTGAGCTACGAAGGGTCTGGTCGCGGTACATGGGTTCACGGTAGGTCGGGTCGTTAGGAGCGCTAAATGGGGAACGTCGTGTGTAATACGTGGAGCGGGAGTACGACGGTTGGCGATAAGGGCAATAGCGGGAAATGTGCCCCACGCCGCTATAGGTGAAGCATATAGGCTTGTCGTCGGGTGTGCGCCATTGGGCCGGATCTCGGTAGCGGCGAAACGTCGGTGGTGGACGATGAAACAGAGCAGTCGATCGAATCGGAGGGCGAGTCACGGACCACACGTGTTGAATGCCTGCACTTGCAAGCTCGTCGAGGACAACTTCCTGTATAAGAGAGATCGTCGTCTCAGTGTCCGATGGGCGCACGAGAGAGGAAGGCGATGCCGCCTCGATTTCACGCCGCACAATACGTAAAACGCTGTCTGAGCTGGACGGCTGAACGGAGGAATAGGCGTCTTCGCACGACAACGTAGCGGCGGTGTTAGGAAGCCGCATGAACTGTTTGGTAATGCGCCGGCTCTTCGCGCCTTCGAAGCGTCTGCACTCGCTGATGATTTCGTTCACGGTTGAACAGTCTTTCATAACCAGCAGGTTAAATGCATCATCGGCGGTGCCTTTCAGAATGTGGCCCACTTTGTCAGGTTCGGACATACTGGAATCGACGCGACGGCACAGAGCTAGAACGTCAAGGATGTACGCAACGTAGGACTCTGTAGCAGTCTGAGCTCGCCAGGACAAATCTTTCGTAGCAGCGCACTTGTCGCCAACGAGTGGGCCGAAGAGATCGCGCTACATTTTCTTGCATAAATCCCAGCTTGTTAGTTCTTCCTCGTTGGTGTTAAACCAGAGGCGTGCCGGGCCCTTCAGGTAGAAGACAAGGTTGGCAAGCATGAGCGTCGGGTCCCACCGGTTGTGCGCTGCGACGCGTTCGTACAGGACCAGCCATTGCTCGACGTTCTCAGTACCCTTACCGGAGAAATTACCTGGGTTGCGCGGATGGGTAAGGACGACTGGCGGTGGCGGCGTTGCGGGTGCTTGCGTTGCGGGGGCCGATGGGGCGGCTGCTGACGCCCGGATCTGCCCGTCGTCCTGTTCGTCTGTCGGCATGGTAGGACGACCGAGAACAAGCCCGCTGCGGAGTTCCGTCTTGTTAAGTACCCAGCACTTCCACCACGATGGAACCAGCAGAGATATCAGGTTAAATAGGAAGGCCGTTTTATAATAACAGGGATAACGCCGGCAAAGCCCTAATGGCCGCCCAAGAGAGAGACTACCCCACTACGTCGTCTCTTCACTTCACTTTAATACCTTAAAAACCCCGGTTAGGGGGTATTACATAAGCAATCGTCGTCTTTCTTCCTTTCGTAGCACCATGACAATATATATGTAAGTAGCTTGGGGTGCCGTAGTTTATAACGGAATTGACAATGTGCCTCTTAGAGAACGCCGGTTTATTGCATCAACATTTCGGTCTGAGCACGACCTTTGTGAAGACATGTTAAATGTATCCTGATAGTCAGGAGAGAGGAACAAGGATGTGAAGGAGAAAAAGCAGGGTAAAGATATATGAAAATGCAGAAATACTTTTAATTAAAGATGACTTGCGCGGAAACGAGGACACATGAATGATACACCGGCAAGCGCGCACTTCCAACTAACTTTTTTTGGCGGTCTCAATATATATGCACATATGCAATCTCGTGGCTCCAAAGGTAATCACATTGTCACTGCAGATCACAACAGGCGGCGCAAGAAATTCATTTCTCTGTCCAGTAAAAGAATTGAAGCCTGGCTTACACAAGCATCCCCTCTCAACGCGATATAAAAGGCTTCCATTAGTTGACGGGCCGTGTCATCATGGCTTTTACCCAATATTTTGATATCTTGGAAAATCGGCGCACACGTGCAACGCCACACGTGCGCAGGCCAATGCGCATTTCCTTTATTAATTATCTCGCATTCCCTTGCACTAACGGTGATGCATCGTCCGGTTTGCCCTACATGACTTACCGCATAAAAGCGGAATATTTGAAACCTTGAAAATTTATTGATGCCAATGTTCCATTATTTAGGATGCTGAGGGCCGGGTCAAAACGCCTCTTTACGGGCTTGACTAGGACCACGTCCCCGTACAAAATGGCAGGGAATTGGCAAGCGTACTGTGCAATACAACAACCTGGGGAGTAAAAGGACGTCATATGTTGTTCGAATTTCTTCAGGGATAAAGAGAATAAAATAGAGCTGAGGGAATTAAGAAAAATACGCATACAGCCACAACTTGATGAGGTAGTTATGATACAACAAAAATCCGACAATATATTGCTAAAAAACAACTCCAGCAGACCGTAAATGAATATATAATATATACTTATGCACATACATACACACATCAAAAAGTAATATAAGTAAAACAGAGAAAAATAAACTGGCAAATAATGTACCAAGTTCGATAACCACACAAAATTCAATGAAACCGTCAAAACGAAAACACAAGGTGTTACACAACATGTAAGGCAAAACAGTGTCTTTAACAATATTTTCGTAGTGTTAGTTCATTCACATAAAACGGCAAGACAAAGCGCAGCATCTCTTTGCCGTATTTAGTGCGCGTGCGTGGAACAAACCACGTGTAAATATGACGGGTGTGATAAGAAAGGGTCCGGTGGTTTATTCGAGCAAGTGTCCCCAAAAAGTTACCACTTCTTATTCCTTTGTGGTAGCGTTTATAATACTTGTGTGATAGTAATCTGGTAGGGTCAATAGCTTCATTTCATCTAAAAGCGGGGAGCTGTGACTTCCATACGGAACATCTGCAATGGAGCGAACTGCCATTTTCTGTATTACATGTAATTTGTGAATGTTCGTTAAGGTTGTCGTGCCCCAAACCAGATGACAATAGTTTAGGTGCGATAAGAGCAATGATTTGTACATGAGAAGTTTAACTTTTTCGGAAGCAAAAAACGCACCCTAGACAAAATTCCGGTTATCCTGGATACACTCGAAGATAGCTTCTCAATGAGGGCATCTCATGACGTATGTTCATCAAAAAAATTAACACCATCTTCCCAAAGGGAACCCTGATGGGATGCGAGAGAGAGAATGAACATTTTTATTGCGAAATAAATAGTGAGCATGCGGGAGGGAACCCTAGTCCGGGATCCCTAAGACGATCTCGGCGACCACACGTGCCCGTTGAACTAGGGCCCGGCGGACCTCGGGAGGCCCGTCGCAGAGGGCATCTTCCCACAGCTCTTTGGTGCGGAGGGGACGCAGGATAGCGGGGAGCGGAGGGAATAATGTGGAGACGCATTCCACCGTGACATGGAATGTCGTTGTGGAGCAACCACAGCCCGGGCAAGTCTGCGTAACGTTCCGGGTAAAATTTATGCAATGAGCGCAGGTTGGGGAAGGTGTGCGTTTGAAGTTGACGGAGCGCCACCTCTTCCTCTCTCGTGAACGATGGCGGCGGCGGGCACATGTTGAGTCTAGCTGCGGTGTAATATTTTAATATGTCGCGGTATGTGAGTGGAGGGCCCGCCTGGTCTGGACTCCCGTCCACGCCATGCCGGGCAGCTCGGTGGGTAATTTCTCGAGCGACCGCGTGAGCGCGGTCGTTACCCGTCAATGAGGCATGGCCAGGAGTCCAGACCAAGTGGACCCGGTGTGGGTCGGATGTGTTTGTGTTTGGCGATTCGCGTAGAATGCGTTGAGCTGCCTTGGAGAAGCCGGGTCCCATCATAAAGGCGCGACACGCTTGCTGGGAGTCAGTTAATATGTAAAGTTCTCTGGGAATTTGAAGAGCGTGTCGCACAGCAAGAGCGACACCAAGGACCTCGCCATCTGTTGGTGTGGGACCCCTCAAAGAGGCAGCCGTAAGCAAGGTGTCAGTACCGTCCAACACCACAGCGGAGTACCCGTGTCGGCACCGTGCGGCATCAGTGTATAAGGTACTAGTCTCGGGGATGTCAGCGAGCATACGCACCAAGTATGCAACACGGGCGCTCCTGCGTCCTGCGTCATGTTCAGGATGCATGTTTCGTGGAAGTGGGTGCACCTTTAAAGTTTTACGGACCCAAGTCGGAACCGTAAAGGCGGTGTCTTCGTCGCCACTGGTTAATACTGGGTATCCCAGTCGCGACAGTACATGCCGACCAGTGGTTGTGAGCGAGAGGCGTTGCCTTTGGCTGGTCCATTGAGCTTCTAATAGCTCGCTAAGAGTGTTGTGTGTCCCTAGGGCAAGTAAACGTGTCGTTGCAGTATAGTGAGGGAGGCCGTGGGCGAGCTTGGTCGCCTTTCGCAGCATAGCGTCGACCCGCATCTGGTCGGATTGGGTGAGTCTGTGGAAGGGGAGGTGGTACGTGACGCGACTGATCACGCAGGCCTCCACCAGCCGCAGCAGGTCCCGCTCTCGCAGTCCTGTGCGCCTGTTGGAAACCCGTCGTATCATGGCGAGAATCTGTTCGGTTTGTCGGGACAGGAGAGAGACAGTGTAGTTCGCCTTTCCGTTCGCCTGTATGTGCAGTCCAAGTATTCGTGCAGGTCCACTTGGGGCACGGGCACGCCGTGCACGGTGATCTCGGGTGGAGGGGTAATGCTACGCGCACGGATGAGAAGAAGCTCTGACTTTTGAGGGGAGCAAGACAGGCCGCCCAGTTGTGCGTAAGCGGTAACGACATCGATTGCTTGCTGCAGTCAATCCTGAATGGCCCCGTCTGACCCACGCGTCGTCCAAATCATGGTGTCGTCTGCATAAATCGCATGTACGACATCTGGGATCTGATCGAGCAGCTGAGGTAGTCTTGCCAGTGCTATATTAAACAGGGTGGGAGACAGAATTGATCTCTGCGGGGTTCCTCGACCTGTAAGGTGAATTGTGTCCGACCGGTGTGGCCCTATCCCTATGGTAGCTGTTCTGTTGCGCAGAAAGGAACGTATGTAGTTGTACATGCGGTCACCGCAATGCGACTCCGCCAGATTCTTCAGGATCAAATCGTGTGCCACGTTGTCAAACGCCCCTTTTAGATCAAGGGCGAGGATGGCCCTGGTCTGGGCACGTGACGGAGCGCCCATAACATCGTCCTTGAGCTGTAGAAACACGTCCTGTGTGGAGAGATGTGGCCGAAATCCGAACTGTGAGTGGGAAAAGAACTACTCTTGTTCGAGGAAAGGTTGCAAACGCCGTAAAAGCACGTGCTCCATTAACTTTCCGATGCATGAGGTGAGAGATATGGGCCGTAAGTTGGCTATGGCTATGGGCTTTCCTGGTTTAGGTATCAGGGAAATGTCGGCATGTCGCCATGCCTGTGGGAGTGTACCCTTATGCCAGTGCTCATTGAAAAGGTTTGTTGAGTGATGGAGATCTGAATCGCTGAGATTTCGTAGGGCGGAAAATCTGATGTTATCTGCACCTGGGGCCGTGTTTCGATGGAGATCCTGGAGAACCACGCGAACTTCCTCGACCGTGATCTCCGCGTCAAGTTCCTCGTTAGATTTTTCCGCATGTGGGTAATCGGGGTACTGCGGAGGTGGGCCGGTAGGGATGAAGCGTTGTTCAAGCTCTTTCAGAAGGCCGGATGGATCATCTCGGTACCTACTTGTTAAGCTACGTAATTGGTGATATGTATACGCCTTGGTTGAGGATGGATCTATGAGGGCGCGAAGTATCGACCATGTTTTCGCAGTGCTCGGGCTGCCCGAGAGACGCTCACAGAACCCAGCAGCGTTGCGCACGGGTGGCGTCACGGGCTGAACGGCGCTAACGCGGGTGCTTCGCATCCCATGAGGGTTCCCTTTGGGCAAGTGTTGCGGGCGAACGGACGAGGCGGCAGCTGCGGCGAGCGCGCCGCAGGCGAGGGAGAGAGTGACGTCAGCGCGCACTGCGAGGGGAGTGTGACGTCAACGCGCAGCTGCGGCGTGACCTACTTGGCACCGCTCCAACACCTGCGGCGAGGGCAGGACGTTGCCTTCGCCCTCGCCGTACGGATGCACAAAGCGTTACACAGGCTAGTCAAAGAGCTGCTTCGCATCTAAAAATGCATTCAGTTACATCAATCTCGTATGCAACGCCAACCGCACAGTTTACAAAAGGTAGCTGATGATTTCTGCTACAGCCTACCGCTTTCTTCTGTCCCGCGCAAGCAGGCACGGCTCTGCTGCGCCAGCTTGCGCGGGGCAGCAAATACAATCGGCACGTCATGCCTACTCGCAACGTTCTTCAAATATGAGAGGTACGGTGTATGTAAGGCAACACTTCAGGGCGGCTTCTAGATTGCGGCCCTGAGTTCCCACCGGTTAGTTTCACGCGGAAGGATCTCTGTGACTGCCGTAACCATCGGGCAAGGATACCCGGTATCCTAAACTCGCTTCACTTGCTGGTTAAAACTATCCTGCATTGCATGTGGGCATGACTTTCTGAGCGCTCATGTCAAGCACAGCTTAACAATACCCGGCTAGACTAGTTTTTAACTGCGCAGAATCATAAGGCAACAGTGATTTCCGCGCTCGGGGGCTATAAGACCAACAAACATGGTCACCTAACAATACGAGCTTGTGCACAATCCCTGGGCAACTGGGATTGTGCGCAATCCATTTTCGTGCATAGCGTCGCATTTTTTGCGTAGCCTAACAAACACGATGGTTTTAGAATTACGTGTCTATGTATTTCCAAGTAAAGGAAAACACCACGTAATACTTACGTATGGATGTTGCGCCTCAGATATGCGTAATATTTGGTTTTTTATCGACAACGTTCACAAGTGTGAACACACCTACCCGTTCATGATGGCTGGGTGTTTTAACTTTGGCCGGGTGACTACATCGTGTGACAAACGGACAAACAGAACGACCAAAATTTGTGCGTTCAAGTACCCCAAGAAAGCCGTCTTTAAAAACCGGCTGATCGCGGTGCAGAACCGTTCACCGGTGTTACAAGGCCGGCGTTCAAGCTCCCCGGCGCGAAGTCGGCGAAGGGAACGACGGCTCTTTCGGTCGTTCCGTACTCAAGCAGACACAGTGAAAGGGTTGGAGTCGTGGTTGCGAAAACAAAGCAACAAAATTTAATCAAGAGCCATGGGTCAGCACGAAGAGTACAAGGCAAAACTATACTTCACTTCAACTAACAAATAACAGGGATGACAGAGCTTCACAAAATATTGGTACTCGAAAATGACAAGCAACTAAGAAAAATAACTAACAAACAGTAAAAAGGGCAAGGTCAACCATACATGACTATAATCTACAAAAGTTAATGAAAGTTCAAGAAGGAAGTTCAGGGGTAGAAACGAGTGATGGCATACGTGATAATGATGATCGGCAGCGTTGAAAAGCCACGACGGTCTGGTGCTAGAAGTCCGTTGCTCTGGCACAGCGTTGAGGTCGACGGAGTTGCAGCGCTGATGTTTCCCGGGAAACTAGAGCTTGATGGCAAACTCGAGGAGTTTGAACGAACTCGAGCCGAAGACCCGATGCCTACGTTGCAGAAGGTAAGCGCGCATCTCAAGTAGGCGAAGCGACTAAGGTTAGGTGGCCAGCCAGTACAAAGCCACGCTAACAATTTCTAGAGCGAAACGATGATCGGCTTCTACGCCATGTCAGCCAAGCAACTAGAACCCCGCGACCCTCAATATTCCTCGCTTAAATACGCTCATGACTTTCCCGATTGGCTGCCTGCGGAATCTGGGGTGTGTTTGTGAGGCAGTGGCTCCTGCATTGCATTTCTTGCTCCACCCAAAATATCCCTCTCGCAATTAATGCACTGGAGAGAGCAATGGCCAAACCCTTTCCCGTGGCCGCCGAGTCGGCATCTTCATTCAACTCGCCTGACTGACAGGTGATTATTGTCCGAGTTGCCAGGGTCCCTTCGCCGCTCACAACAAATGTATGCCTAGTCGTCCTCTTTGTACACGGAGGCCGCCGACCACACAATAGCCTAGGTCCGCACGCGGCCATGCCCCGCTAAATGGTGCCCCGCTGTCCTTCCCTGAAATGCTGGTCTGAAGAAAGCGCTTGTGGTTTCAAGAATCACGCGGGGAGCTCGTGTGGGAAAGCCTCAAGTTGGAGCTTCCCTGCTCAGAAAACCATCTTCTCCTTGTTTTCTCCGAAGAGGGTAGAGAGCTTTTGACGTGTTTGAGTGGCGGAAGCGCTTGTAACATCGCACGTGCAGGGATACCGTAAAGCTTCCGCCTTATCCCTTACGAAAATGCCATATATGGACTGATATGAAAAGATCCATATACGGTTATATTAAAAATTGGGCAGGTATGGCCATATATGGCATATACGGCCCTTATATGGCCATATCTGCCCAATTGTGAATATATCCGTATACGGGCCCGTATATGGCCATATCTGCCCAATTTTTAATATATCCATATATGGCGCCTTATACGTCCATATCTGTCCAATTTTTTATATATTCATATATGACGCCTTATATGGCCATATCTGCCCAATTTTTAATATATCCGTATATGGGCCCTTATATGGCCATATCTGCGCAATTTGTAATATATCCATATATGGCGCCTTATATGGCCATATCTGCTTGACACTGTAGGCCATGTGTGAGAGCTGAATACATATATAAACAAAAACAGAACACAAATGCAAGATGGACCTTTCACGTGTGTATTTTATTTTACAACTATTTTTTTTTTCATTCTTCGGAGTTGTCTTTTGTCTTTTTGCTTCTCAAGTCGCTGAGCTTTGCGCCCAGGGATAATATTAATATTAAGTCTTCCACTGCACTCGAACTGGCGCCTCGTAGGGAAGTCTTTTGTGCGAGCTGTAAACGGTAAAACACAATTGGAGCATGTAAGTAATGCTTACATTATCAGGGCCGATAAATAGCTCCAAAATATGTGCATCTGATGACGCAATGACACAATATTTCATATGTATATATGCATGCATTCACTTAGGCGCCAAGAACAACAATCATAAAACATCGGAACACGCCCGTATCGTTAAACCATCCTGCATGACCGTGCATGACTACGCAATGTGCTGGTCGATATGCAAAGCACCTTACAAGCAGTTGCTCAATTATTATTTCAGTTTACTTCCTAGCACTTTGAGGCGAAGGGAAGGGAGATGCTTGTCCCTGTTTTGTCAAAAACAATTCATGGCATTTAAGCTACAGCTGTCACGCAGGAAAAAAAAAACACTGTTTTTCTCAACGACGTGATTAGCTTGTTAATCACGTGAGGCCGGTTCTCCGAAATGGCATCAAATGTATGCACATAAAGCACTGTCATTGATAGTTGAACCAGCAAACATGTTTATACATTATTGCAATAAAGCAACTGACCTTTGATGTATAGGGACGACTGAGTGTGTTGTAACCTCTCCGAAATAGCGTGTGGGGTGCTCTGTTTGGTAAATAAATAAAATAAATGCAGATATCTAAAATGCGGCCACGCCATTTTTATGCTCAATATGGCACTTTCAGCTGCTTCTGAAGCAGCATGCATTTCCAGCCGCACGGCTGCACTGGCACCAGATTCCGCGAATAAGCTACAATAACGAGAATTTCACTAGTGAAAGGGCGGGGGAAGGGCACCGGTAAAACGAACAGAATTTCAACAGCAACTTGTCTAAGGCATTCGTAAGGAAAAATTAGAAAATGATAGCGTGTCTAAGCAAGGTACATCTGTTGGGTGACCTTCGATCTCGCCACAAGAAGAAAATACTGCATTTGGCGTCTTTTTACAACGCCGCTAAAGGGCCGTAAGCAGAAGCAATGGCTAAGGCGCAACTTAAAATATAGAAAAGAAACACGCTAGCTTTGTGACATTAGCCGTTTATCCGATATCGGATGGCGAAAACAAAGCGCTTAGCAGCTATAAAATTGTCCAATTCACGTGCTTCTGAACTGACACACCGTATTAGAATTTTAGTAACAAGCATCAAAGCTTCCCTTGTAGCAATCAGCCTGGCATGAAAGAAGCCTTTGTACTGCCACCAAACTTGCACTTGTGGCCCCACTTCGTTAGGAATGTGCTCTTCGGTCACTCCCGACGCAGGTCATTTTAGAACATCGAAGGTTGTCCCACTTATTTGCGACACGATCGAAACATGCCACTCACTGCACTCAGTACCACAGCACCACCTTTTTCGGAAAGCACAGCCATGCAGCCCACACACAAAAAAACCTTCGTGGAGAAAATGGCTCCAGTTGTGACGGCTACGCAAATGTAGTCCGTAAGAAAAAGAAAGAGAGAGGTGTATCGTTCCGAGAGGAAACGGCAAACGTAAAGCAGAAACTCGCATATTTCGATTGTTTCCCCGAAAATACGAGCGCGTTTTGTCAAAATGATGAGAAATGTGTTATGATTTAAGGCTGCCAGTGAGACGTGTATTTTCTTGCTTACCACAAGCAATGGACTACTTTTTGGACGCGAAAGTACACAGCGTAAACACGAGAGCTAGCTTTGGCAGCGCTTCACCTGATGCATGAAATCTGTTCCACGTGCACGTGGAAAAAGCGAGGGGCCGTCTCCAAAGGTCCTGCGCACTGTTCCGAGAAAAAAAAGCGTGGCTCTTTGCGGAAGAAAAGAACCGGAGGGCGGGGGGGGGGTTGGGGGGGTGGACAGAGGGGGGCTCTTTTTTGTCATTTATTTTTTGGCTCGTCCTTTGCATTCTTTTGAGCAATGGTGGGTCAGCTGTAAAAAGAGTAGAAGCGATAGCCCTCTTTCGCGCCGCACTCGGACAAGACGAGTAAAGAAAATAACAATAAATGTAAAGAACGTTGCTGACACATTCCAGCAATCATTCGTTTAGCTATAACTTACAGTGAACATGCAATCTAGGTGCTTATTGTGGTACAGCTGGCCCAAGTTTTGCATTAATGCACCTTTATAATGCGCACGTATATACAATTGCTTTTGGCTTTTGCAACTGCAACATCGACGAAACAATAATAGTTCAGCTTGATACATCGTTTCATTGTGGCATAATTATGCCAAACATCGTGGTATAATTAGCTCGCGCTGTAGGTAAATCGCATATTAAATGAACTTACGATGCCATGAGAAAGCAGAACTCACCGCGAACCCTCCCTTACTCTCTTTTACCATTTACCCTTAGTGTTTACTGTTTGCATTCATTTCTTTTGTAATTACTAATTGCTGGATGGCACGAGATATGTGGTTCCATCGATTATCGGTGTGTATATAAATAACATTACAGGGTATTTATCGTTTCGCTTCGCGTGATATATTATCAGTCATCATGACGCGAGAAAATTTTATATATATATATATATATATATATATACGAAGAAAAAGTCAGACGTGGTGAAGAAGCAGTATATTTTTGTCGTTTCGGCCGCGGGACCGGCCTTCGTCGGAAAACCGTGTTACAAGCAGTGTCTGATATTTATACGCTGTGGCTATCAGAATCGGTACTGATAATGGTCAGCATCTATGAATAAAACAAAACCAAAAATAGTTCACACTCATGCACTTACACACGTGCAATGGTATGCCCTGCAAACGAAATAAAATCACAGGAAAACAAAGACACGTGGCGAAGCTGCCATGTGGATGATCCTGCTGAACCGACACGTGCGCGTAACCATGCTTTGCAAATCATCGAAAATAATAATAATACAAGGGCACGTGAAGAAGCCTAGTTATAGATAATGCCTTGCTCATTATACAAACACACTGAATGAGACAAAACCGGGCGAAAGTGAAATGAAGCACAGTCGCATGAAATAAAGTGCACATGATGTAGGGATTTTGCTTCATGACGTATGGGAAATTTGAATAAACGGATTAGTAAGGATACCAGCTATGTTCCCCTGGATGTCAAGAAGTTCTTAACAGAAATGCTGTCATCATGATAGATAAGTAAACTTTCCTACTCTTTGGTTTATGCCTGACGAAACTGCCTTAAACTTATGAATTAAAAATGATTCTCTTATTTCGCGGTCGTAATGCGATCGAAATCCAGATTCCAAGACAGTAACTTGTAATTTATCAAATGAGTGACCTGGAATTTTTACATGTTTGGACAGCGGCAGGTTTGGTAAGGTGACACTGTGCGCCTTGTGATTGTTAAAACGTAGTCTAAAAGACGTCGAAGTTTGACCTATATATTGAAGGCGGCATGTGGAACATTCAAGAAGGTAAACTACATTTGCAGTGTCACAGGTAAAGTTACCTTTAATTTTGATACAGTAGTTGGAAGCAGTGCTAGCCGCTACCGATGACGTTGTCATCTGGGGACAAATTTTACAACGAGATTTATTGCATGGTGCACAGCCGGTAAAGAGAGGACGGGTGATTCTGGAAGAAGTTAAAAGATCCCGCAAGTTTTTAGCGCGTCGGAATACAGCTCGCGGTGGTTCCGGAAAGATGTCCTTTAAGCGCTCACTTTGCTTCAGAATGTTATGATGCCTATTTAGAATACCTGTTACGTTTGGGAGAGAGGCTGAGTAGGTTAAAACTAAATTAGTTTGCTCTTTCGAGATACGTTGTTTCGTTGCGCAAAGTAGCGATTCGCGGTTAAGTGCGTCTGCTCGTTTCACGGCATCATCGATAAGTTTTTCTGGATATTTTTGCTTTGTGAGGACACGTCGAAGTTCTGCACAATTATTATGAAACACCGATCTCTCGGAGCATATCCTTTTAAAGCGAATGGCTTGACTATAAGGGATGCTAGTTTTACAGTGTTTTACATGGCTACTGTTAAAATGAAGGTACTGTTGACTGTCAGTAGGCTTCCTGTAAAGGCAAGTAGTTAGTTTGTGACTGTAAAGTGACACTGTCACATCAAGAAAATTAATAGTTGAACCTGAGTACGCGTGTGCAAATGAGATTGTTGGATGAAAATTATTAAAATCTGCAATAAACGCAAGGAGTTCTTCCTCACCATGGTGCCAGATTATAAAAATATCGTCAAGAAAACGCCTGTAAAAGAAGGGCTTAAGAGGTCGACCTTCAAGGAATTGTGTTTCAAGGCAGCCCATAAAAATATTGGCATAATTAGGCCCAATTTTGGTACCCATTGAGGTTCCGCTAACCTGAACGTAGTGGGTTTCATCAAATTCGAAGTTGTTCATTTCCAGAATAAGCTTCAAAAGAATTCCTAAAGTACAGCTGTCAACCGGTCTATGAAGGCAGTGTTCATCGTAGGCGTTCATTACGGACTGAACACCATCGGCCTGCGGTATATACGTATACAGCGAAGCTACATCTAGCGTAACAAGAAGTGAGCCAGGCGGGATATCAAGGTTCTTGATATCAGCAAGGAAGTGGGTGGTATCCTTTATGAAGGAAGAGAACTTGGCGGGAATGCTGGTAATGAGGGAGTCCACATAACAAGAGAGGTTTTCAGTGACCGTTCCAACGCCGGAGACAATGGGGCGCCCTGGGTTGTTTGGCTTATGTATTTTCGGAAGTAAGTAGGTCTTAGGATTTTCATGCAGCCCGCAATCTCTGAAATGTCCACTCATAATAAGGATAGATGGGAAGCAGTTCTCAACAGAGCATCACTCGAGCTTACTTGCATTGTCTTTGACCATTACAACTCACGAGTAAAATCCTTGAAAAACCAAGAAAAACAATTAATCGCCTCTTGCATGCCCAAAGAAGGAGAGTTAGCCTTGTTAAACGAGTACGAAAAGAAAAAGACTGCAGAAGTTACAAAGATAAAACTTAAAAAATTTCAACGTGATAATGTTACTCCACCCATAGCGCTCTTGCATGACTGCTCCATTGTCGCATCGAAAACTGATACTGTAAATGAAACGCGCACGCCAAGCTCGGCTGGCATTGCCAATCTATCCCGCGTTAATCTTTCTAATGCCGAAATCAGTCTACTGTCGCGCGGCCTCAACTTTTGTCCCTCATCAGGAGGATATGATGAATTCACCCTTGTAAAAGACCTTCATAATTTCGCACGCAACCTCAGACTTCGGGAGTATTTCCATGACCGTCCCGCCACCGTTGAAAAAGAAAGAGCATTACCCTCGTTCCAACAGTGGACCCCTCCTGCCCAACGCGATAAATATCTGGACATGTACATTAAAGCGGTGCAGCACGACATCTTAGAAGCATATAAAGATAAAGTGCCCTTCCGGCACAACTTGTCATCTGATGAATCCGAAGCACTGAAAAAACTGGCGACGTCTTCCGAAATTGTTATAAAGCCGGCAGACAAAGGGGGTGCCATAGTTATTATGAACACATCCGACTACATTCGTGAGGGCCTGAGACAACTAGATGACGACTCGTTTTATAAACGCCTTGATAAGGATCCTACACCCCAATACAAACTGGAAATTACTGACACCCTAGACAGCCTCTTGAAAGATGGCAAAATTACCGATAAGGTGCGACAGTCGCTGATTCCTCTCAATCCAGTTGCCGGCAGGTTTTACTTACTTCCGAAAATACATAAGCAAAACAACTCAGGGCGCCCCATTGTCTCCGGCGTTGGAATGGTCACTGAAAACCTCTCTTGTTATGTGGACTCCCTCATTACCAGCATTCCCGCCAAGTTCTCTTCCTTCATAAAGGATACCACCCACTTCCTTGCTGATATCAAGAACCTTGATATCCCGCCTGGCTCACTTCTTGTTACGCTAGATGTAGCTTCGCTGTATACGTATATACCGCAGGCCGATGGTGTTCAGTCCGTAATGAACGCCTATGATGAACACTGCCTTCATAGACCGGTTGACAGCTGTACTTTAGGAATTCTTTTGAAGCTTATTCTGGAAATGAACAACTTCGAATTTGATGAAACCCACTACGTTCAGGTTAGCGGAACCTCAATGGGTACCAAAATTGGGCCTAATTATGCCAATATTTTTATGGGCTGCCTTGAAACACAATTCCTTGAAGGTCGACCTCTTAAGCCCTTCTTTTACAGGCGTTTTCTTGACGATATTTTTATAATCTGGCACCATGGTGAGGAAGAACTCCTTGCGTTTATTGCAGATTTTAATAATTTTCATCCAACAATCTCATTTGCACACGCGTACTCAGGTTCAACTATTAATTTTCTTGATGTGACAGTGTCACTTGACAGTCACAAACTAACTACTTGCCTTTACAGGAAGCCTACTGACAGTCAACAGTACCTTCATTTTAACAGTAGCCATGTAAAACACTGTAAAACTAGCATCCCTTATAGTCAAGCCATTCGCTTTAAAAGGATATGCTCCGAGAGATCGGTGTTTCATAATAATTTTGCAGAACTTCGACGTGTCCTCACAAAGCAAAAATATCCAGAAAAACTTATCGATGATGCCGTGAAACGAGCAGACGCACTTGACCGCGAATCGCTACTTTGCGCAAAGAAACAACGTATCTCGAAAGAGCAAACTAATTTAGTTTTAACCTACTCAGCCTCTCTCCCAAACGTAACAGGTATTCTAAATAGGCATCATAACATTCTGAAGCAAAGTGAGCGCTTAAAGGACATCTTTCCGGAACCACCGCGAGCTGTATTCCGACGCGCTAAAAACTTGCGGGATCTTTAACTTCTTCCAGAATCACCCGTCCTCTCTTTTCCGGCTGTGCACCATGCAATAAATCTCGTTGTAAAATTTGTCCCCAGATGACAACGTCATCGGTAGCGGCTAGCACTGCTTCCAACTACTGTATCGAAATTAAAGGTAACTTTACCTGTGACACTGCAAATGTAGTTTACCTTCTTGAATGTTCCACATGCCGCCTTCAATATATAGGTCAAACTTCGACGTCTTTTAGACTACGTTTTAACAATCACAAGGCGCACAGTGTCACCTTACCAAACCTGCCGCTGTCCAAACATGTAAAAATTCCAGGTCACTCATTTGATAAATTACAAGTTACTGTCTTGGAATCTGGATTTCGATCGCATTACGACCGCGAAATAAGAGAATCATTTTTAATTCATAAGTTTAAGGCAGTTTCGTCAGGCATAAACCAAAGTGTAGGAAAGTTTACTTATCTATCATGATGACAGCATTTCTGTTAAGAACTTCTTGACATCCGGGGGAACATAGCTGGTATCCTTACTAATCCGTTTATTCAAATTTCCCATACGTCACGAAGCAAAATCCCTACATCATGTGCACTTTATTTCATGCGACTGTGCTTCATTTCACTTTCGCCCGGTTTTGTCTCATTCAGTGTGTCTGTATAATGAGCAAGGCATTATCTATAACTAGGTTTCTTCACGTGCCCTTGTATTATTATTATTTTCGATGATTTGCAATGCATGGTTACGCGCACGTGTCGGTTCAGCAGGATCATCCACATGGCAGCTTCGCCACGTGTCTTTGTTTTCCTGTGATTTTATTTCGTTTGCAGGGCATACCATTGCACGTGTGTAAGTGCATGAGTGTGAACTATTTTTGGTTTTGTTTTATTCATAGATGCTGACCATTATCAGTACCGATTCTGATAGCCACAGCGTATAAATATCAGACACTGCTTGTAACACGGTTTTCCGAGGCCGGTCCCGCGGCCGAAACGTCAAAAATATACTGCTTCTTCACCACGTCTGACTTTTTCTTCGTATTCGCAACCAAGCCCAGGGAACCTTTCTTCAGTATATATATATATATATATATATATATATATATATATATATATATATATATTGTGAGGAACTGCTCCTTAATTGGATGTCGACACATAAATAATATAATACACCTATGTATATGACTGTTAAGTTGCATTATGTGACTTTTGATGTATACTCTTTATATCGAGTATATAAAGCCATATACGGGCCACGGACGCCGTATATGGAAGTATCCTGCTACCGTATATGTCATATAAGGCGCAATATAAAGTCATATATGACAGTATATAGCTGCCTTATATGGCATATAAAACGCCATATACGTTTATATCTGGCTGTATATGACCTTATATTGAACTTTATATGGCAGTATATAGTCTGATATGAGCGCTTATATGTCCATATCTGGCCATATATAAAACATATCTGGCCCATATATGATATTTTCGTAAGGGATTCTACCACCAGGCAATGTCACTCCGTGACAACCGGCCACCCCATATATATTTGCACTGGATCTTGGCCTGCAACGCAGTGCCGGTGGGACATTCCTCTTGTGTGTAGTCAACCATTAGGATTCGCAGCGTACGCGGTAACTAAAAGTAATCCCGAACTCGGCACGATCCACGACGTCGGAGCGCAGGAATCTCATAAAGACCAGGAGCTTAAAGGACAACGGGCGTGTAAACACACCCACGCGTTGTCACTCATTTATATGCATGAGTGGGCAATGTCACGTGTAATTTGCCGTAGCATCGGACGATCCCCAGTGCTTCGCCCACTCGTCGGGGTTCACTTCGTGGAGATGCTCGGATTTTCATTTCCCTTTCTCTGTTCTTTCCCTTCTTCTATTTCTTTTCTCTCTTTTTTCTTTTTCCTTTCCTTAGCTCTCTCTCTCTGTGCGTGTGTGTGTGGTTGCTGCTTTTGCTTGACTTGCTCATCTTCTGTTGCAATGACGAGGCCACCAATCTTTTCTTTTGTTTTTGTATTTATTTTCGTAGGTTTTTGCCCTACTCATTGTTTTTCCCATCCTTGTCCCTCGCTCGTTACTATATAGCAAAGTGTGGTATAAAAAGTCATACTGGCCTGTGGATATTCTCAAGATGTCGTGAGAATGGTCGGTCTTGGACCGAAACTTTGATGCATTAAATCGTCATTCTCCAGGCGCATCGTCAATTCGCGTATATGTATGTCTATATATATATATATATATATATATATATATATATATATATATATATTAGACGGGGGGACGAAATTAAGAGAGTCGCAGGCATGAAATCGGATCAGTTAGCATTGGACAGACAAGGATGGAGAGCTTTAGGAAAGGCATTTTTCCTGCAGTGGACATAACACAGACTGACAATGTGTGTATGTATAATATATATATATATATATATATATATATATATATATATATATATATATATATATATATAGATGTGTGTGTGTGTATGGCGGGATTTAGAAAGCTCAGTGGAATCGGACAAAATGGTAGGAAAGACAGCCCGTGCGAAGCCTTAAACCTACTTTCAAAGGAGCGAAGGCGCGCTTCACCACGCCTGCTTTCACTCGTTACAGCACGCTTGTGTTTGTAAGCCTGCTTATGTCTTGTAAGGCAACACGAAGATACTGTAGAAAACGGGCGGCTGTGCACCAACGTGAGTGCAGACTTTGTACCATACCATGAGCCACCCTTATGTCGCCTTATGAGCACGCACGTTGATTGAGCAGGCGTGCTCGTAACCCACGTTACGAGCACGCCTGCTCAATTAGCACAATGGGGTTCATCTTACCTGCAACAGTCGGGCCGAATGCCAAAGAATGTCCTAAGCGATTCCTTCGATGACTGCTTCGTATGACAACGATTCTCTCAAGGCGTGCGATCTGCTGATTGTGTTTTTTCTTTCTATAATCTTGCAAGCTTGGGCAACATAAATATTAACGCACACACACACGTAGCAAAGAAAACGCCTGATGCTGAAGATTTGTCTTTCATTTTGCTCTCTGTACTCATCCATCGGCTTCAGGGACAACCTGGCAAACAAGGACCCCCTGGCGTCCAAGGACGGCCTGGTGATAAGGGTCCAGCTGGACCTCCAGGACAAACAGGTCCACCGGGTATGCAAGGTTTGCAGGTAAGCTTCGCCCGCTTTATCCCTAACGTGTGGAGAGTGTGTTACGGCCCTTATTCAAATAAAGCACGAAGAGTGATCTGTCTGGATGACGTCGAGAGTACGACGGAAGTCCATCTGGTCGGGCTGACACATATTTGAAACTGAAAAACCCTGTCACCAACCAAGTGGCGGCAGTTATCTGCTTGTGAATCCCCTGAAATGGATGCTTGAATTGATGAAAAGATCGCAAAATACGATATAGAACAGGGAATGTCGAAGGAGCCAGTGTTTCGACAAGTGGACTTGTCTTCGTTAGTCGCCGGTCAATCGGCGCCCTGTCGTCAATCGCTGCCCTGACGAAGACAGGTCCACTTGTCGAAACGTTGGTTCCTGTGACATCCCCTGTTCTAAATCGTATTGTGGATTCCCTCAGAACTTTATGAGTAAGTAAGGCGCAGGGTGTGCCGTGCAGTACCGTAGGCCCCCGAAAAAACTTGCCCAGGTCCCTTAAGTCCCAGGCGAAAGGGAGACACTTCTACGCTTTCTGTGGCCTCATGAGCTGCAGACTTTGCACGTTCTCTCCCGGAAATTCAGACGCGAGCTGGTAGGTGTTTCTGTGCGCCAACTATTGCTACGTCTAAATAGGAAAGGCCGGGAACTTTGAGACAAGACTGCAAAAACACAACAGTAACTTCCATAAACGACATTTCGGATGGAGTACCTTTCTATCACTCTATATCTTTGTCTTGAGCCCAAATAACCCCGAAAACTCTGAATCGCAACAAAGGAAATCTACTGCCGATGTATGCCGAATGTTTTAGTCATGTCTTAGGCGGCACATAAAGACAGCATAAGCCCTACCATTCCTTTCATTGTGGGCAATGCTACCCTGGGGGAGCAGAAGCGCCAGTGCATTTCAAAAACATTTCTGGCCGCATTTCTTATTAAGTGCGAATCCCTTCAAGGGGCCGTGCTGTCGGCATCTGCTCTTGTCATCGTGGTGGGCAGTCTCACAAAGAAGCGCAAAAAAACAATGTCATAAACAATGGTCAATTGATGAGAAATGGTTCAGATTATACTAACGTGAATTAGAATAAGTTAAAAGACAGGAATAGGGATTATTTAACATCACTGATTTTTCTCAATTCGTTATTGTTTCTGGCACGACAGTCCTATACATACCCTACGTGACTGCACTGCCTCCACGATCTGCCCACATTTTGTGTCGACGGGGCAAAGCCGATCGGTAAATAATTGTCAGCGCTGTGATTTATATCTTCCTACGGGAGAAATCTGGGAACCGCTGCTTCGCACTGCTCCAGGTGTGACGTTAGTGGAGCTGCCTTAGCGCTGGACACAGTATTTTATGATGCTGTATTCAAGTTCAAGCTTAGTCAAAATTTTAGTGTGGCGTGTGTGTGCGTGTGCGTGCTAGCAGAGGAAAGGAGAGAAAACTGTCTTCTATAAATGTATTTCGTGCTTGCATAAGCCTGCCCTTGTCGACCTCCGTGACTTTCTCGCATGAAAACGACCTCTATTTCGCACAGTTGTAGGAATTAGTGGTATTTACTCTGCCATGTATCGGCCTATGGGCCCCCGTGCTTCTCTATTTGACATACTGCACTGTCATCCTGAGGGAATCCCAGAAACGGCTTCTGACTGTGGGTCACCGATTAGGCTTCGTCATTATCAAATCATTGACAGCTTAACTTAAGCGAAGCACCTTGCACCAAGGGAGCGGCGGCGTCCTCTTCCTACTCCCCCTCAACTCGCTTAGCTGCGGGGCGCTCACTGTCGACGAGCGCGCCTCCGACGGGAGCCACTGCGATCAACATATGGCCTTTCTTTTCAGAGTCCTCGATGGCTAGGTGTCCTGTGAAATTTTGTGCAGCGACGACGCAAGTGTGAGCCATCAGATGCTCTAGCTATACCGGCGTTAAGTGAATAAGTTTTATGGTCAACTTTAGAACATGAACGGAACATCCCAGCAACAAGACACCTATATTGTGTTACTGGTCGCAAACGTTCTCCTTCGTGCTCATGACGTCGGTCGACATCAGTCGTCGTATGCCCATTGCATGACCTGCAATAGGACCACTGTACAATGCACTGCGCGAATACATGTGTAGCGCGGGCCTTTTCAGGGGAACTCCCGCGCCGCGGCCCTGCTGCGCCATACCCTCTCTCTGCTGTGCGGCAGCGCCGACGCGGCGACAGTCTGCTACGCGCGCGATATTTTATACCCCTTTAACACGGCACGTGTAATGGCATTCGCAGCGAATGTGATTATGTGTTAATGTCAGTTCTGTTGCTGCTAGAAGGCCATAGCCTAACGCACCTATATCCACACCTAAAGGCATTCGCCCACTGAATGCATTCGCTGAACTCATGCTGTCGCGATATGCGTAACCTCGATGACAGGGTCTTCGCAATAAAATGCGAAATTGATAAGTAAAAGCAATATGTACACAACGTTATGGTTCTTATCACTTCTCCTGTGGCCCTGTGATAACCTTCCGACGCACAGAACGAGAGTTGAAGCAGTCTGTACAACAGTATTCTCGTTCCTAGACTCCGAGTTTACTCGAATACTTTTGTCGGCCATGTTTACAAACGCGCGCTTGTTGCTTGAGCCACTTCATCCGGTTTCGGCGCTTTGTTGTGACCATCTGGCGAGCAAGTAATGTTCCTTTGCCCTGATCGGCGTCCATCAAGGTGACAGGAACGCAGGCATGGTCCACGGTACCGCCGACTACGGAACAACTCGAAGCGGCTTTGGGCTAGGCTCTCTTGTAATACGTGCGTGGATTCCTTGCCTACTAATGCTATGCGAAAATACATCGTATTGCGATATATTTTCACATAGCCTGCCAGTGTTTACTACTGTGTTTCTAACATTAAAGAGAGAAAGGGAATGGGGTCGAGGGCTCGTTTTTATTTGTTAGAAACAAGTTAATGAAACAACAAATATTGAAGCCTAGGAAGGCATAGGGGAAGTTATTCGAATTCGTAATTGTGATATTGTAATTTGGGGGTAAGTAGAAAGGAATTAAAATGGACCAACAGACAAACCTGCCTTTGGTCGGAACCGAACCCATGACCTTCGAATATCGCGTCCGATGCTCTGCCCACTGAGCTACGAAGGCGATTGTCCCTCCGTCCACTTTACTGGGTATTTATGTATATGGAATCCTGGGACTGTTAGGCAGCGCCACTCGTAGCCACGGCGGCGAGTGTAGCGCACTCTTACTGCCAGGAGGCGCCTCCTCCCTTTCTTGTACACAAATCACCTCATTTACAGCCAATATGGGTACACAGGTAATGCTCTGGAATGTGAGAGACCTTCTTAGAAACCTCGACAACATCCAAGAACTGCTGCGCGAACACAACCCGAAAGTGCGGTGTGTACAAGAGACACACCTGAAATCAAAACACACAGACTTTCTTAGACGCTTCGTGACTTTACGCAAAGACTGCGATGATGACCTTGCATCATCAGACTGTGTTGCCATACGAGCTCATAGGAGCGCAGCCTGTCAGCTTCTAGAACCGCAAGCGCGCCTTCAACCTGTAGCCGTACGAGGTTTCCTTCTCAATAAACTCGTGAGTCAGTTTACATACCACCACACTTCAAGTTAAGCAGACACGAATTTCAGGAATTTATTGATGAAGTACCAGAACCATATCTTGTTATCGGTGATTTTAATGCACACAGCAGTCTCTGGGGCGACTACCGCCTGGATGCTAGAGGGTGTCTTATTGAATAGTTCATGTTTTCCTCTGGTGTACAAGTCTCTTGAGTGGAAAAGAGCAAACCAACTATAGTCTCGCAAATAAAACGTACTCCAAATTGATCTTAGTATAACCTCGCCGTCCATTCTCCCTGAATTTAAATGGAAAGTTGTCAAGAATCCGTACGGAAGCCACCATTTCCCGATCGTACTAAAAAATTCTAAAGATAACGAGTCACGTCCATTGGCTCCCATGTTGGAAATTGACACAGCCTATTGGGAGAAATTTCGAAATATTACTATTACTATCTCGCCGAATGATATGTCGTCTTTAGAAATTGACATTGTAGTTGAGCACCATACTCGTTTCGAAATTGATGCCGCGTCTAAATGTAATCATCAAACTGCAGGACTTTCTAGGAAACGCCACATTCCGTGGTGGAGCGAGGCGTGCCGAAACGCACGTAGGAAACATAACAAAGCTTGGAGGCTGCTGCGATATTCTCCTATGGATAAAAGTCTTGTCACCTTTAAGATACTTAAATCTCAAGGCAGGAGGACGCGTCGACAAGCAAGACCAGAGTGTTGGCAGAAGTTTCTATCAAGCATCAAGTCGTATACAGATGAGGCAAAAGGGTAGAATAGAATTAACAAGGTAAGAGGGTGACAAACACACTGCCCATGGTAAACACCGGGGACGACAGCTTAGAAGACCAGGCAAACTGCCTCGGCGTACACTTGGAACACGTATCCAGTGCATCATACTACAGTGAAACGTTCAGACAATACAAAGCAACAACAGAAGGGCAGAAACTGGAACAAAAATGTGCGAAACGCGAAGCATACAATGAGCCATTCTGCTTAGCTGAGCTACCGGCAGCGCTAAACTGCTGTAAAGAATGTGCGCCCGTTGCCGACCGTGTCACTTACGAAATGTTAAAGCACCTTCCGTCTGAGGCAAAGCGAACTCTCCTCGCCCTGTACAGTGCTATATGGGCTTCAGGGCGAATGCCACCCGCCTGGAAAGAAGCCATACCAATTCTCAAACAGGGCAAGGACCCGTCTTCTGCTTCTAGTTACAGACCCATGGCATTAACAAGTTGTCTCTCTAAAGTCTTTGACAAAATCGTCAACCGGCGATTGCAGTATTTTCTCGAGTCAAACAAGCTGCTTGATCCATACCAGTGTGTATTTCGAGACAGTCCATCAACCACAGACCGTTTAATTCGTATAGAAGTACAGATTCTTGAAGCCTTTTCCATAAACAGTTCTTTCTGTCTGTTTTTCTCAATGTGGAAAACGCTTACGATACCACGTGGAGGTTTGGAATACTCAGGGATTTGTCACTTTGGAGTGTGTGGTAATATGTTGCATGTCATCGAGAGTTATCTGTCCAATCGCACGTTCCATATCCACAGAAAAGCGCCTGTGTACTGTTTTCTAGAAAGAAAGACCTACACCCCGATCCCAACATTGGGTTGAAGGGTGAGCGCCTATCAGTAGAAATAGAGCAGAAATGCTTAGGCGCAATCCTAGACGCGAAGTTGACATTTGTATCACATTTAAAGTATTTAAAGAACAAATGCAAAAAAAAAATCCACGCATATCCACGGAGTGAATGATGATGAGTTGGCGAAGCTCTGGATGTTCATCGGTAAAAACCGTGAATCTTCCGTGAACCTTGCCCAGTACATCATCAAATACGTGGATGGATGGATGGATATTAGGAGCGTCCCCTTTACAACGGGGCGGTGGCCGGGCCACCAAGCTCTAGCTTTATTTCTTTTTCGTTTACAACCATTTCTTTTCCCGAATCACACATATTTTCACAACTAATTTTTTCCTTGTCTATTTATTTGATCTATTATCGTTCTGCTGTGATGTAACAATCTTACCCGAACTACCTTGCGCTTTTGTTTGCTCCATACTTTTGCGCCACCAATGCTCTAAGCGCCTTTTACTTATATCTATCGCCGGCATGTTCAGCTTTCCCCTGTTACTCCTGAAACCCATGGCCTCCTGTAGGGTAGTGTCCACAGCTACACCTGGGTGGATATCTGTACATTCAATCAAAATATGGTCTGTCGTTTCCCTAGCTTTTCCACAGCACGTACATGTATCCCCTTCTTTATTGAATTTCGCTCTGTAACTTCGGGTTCTCAGGCAACCGGACCTTGCCTCAAACAGTACAGCGCTTCCCTTTGAATTATCGTAAAATTTTTACGAACACTGTGTGTCGCCATCTAGCGTTTTCCTATCGCACTAGAGCACGCAGCGAGCGCCTCCGCGCCATCTATTGATCAATTCACGTACTAGCTAAGCAGCACCGCAGCGCTCGGACGGGCGGGCGGACGGATAGACAGACAGAGAGACAGGCGGACGGGCAGACAGACAGACAGACACACAGACAGACGAGCGGACGGACGGGCGGACGGACGGACAGACAGACAGGCAGGCAGGCAGACGGAGGGACGGACGGACAAACAGACTCCCATGCTACGCGTTCCCATACACCTGAATGAAGCGAGCACCACGGCGCCATCACGCCATGTACTGAGCACCTCATAAAACTACAGGTGGCTACATACTACTTCGGAGGAAGGACAGACCCACGCCCTAAGGAGCTTCGCCCCTAAAACAAAGAACCTGGTGAAAGTCCTGTCCCGCACCACTTGGGGTAGTGATACAAAGTGTCTGTTGAATTTATATAAGAGCCTTATACGGATCACGCCTGGACTATGGCGCCATAGATTATCATTGTGCGGCTGCAAGTGCATTGAAGATGTTGGACCCTATCCATAACCTAGGCGTCCGTCTTTCTACGGGTGCCTTCAGAACAAGCCTCGTAGAAAGTCTTGAATCACCTTGAATCCGGTGATTGGTCGCTCCGTCTTCATAGAACCATACTTATCCTTCATCAATTTCCTCAAAGTAAATGCAAACAGAGCACACCCCGCATTCACAATAATAAATGATCTGTCCAGCGCCCAAATTTTTCGGAACTACCCTACCTTGAGAGAGCCCTACTCTTTGCGAGTGAGGGCTCTTGCTGAAGGAATGGACGTGGCCCTTCACGAACACGATTTCATGCCTCCTCCTGTTCAACTTTCGCCATGGCAGTGGCAGCTGGTCGACTGCGATATATCTTTTGTAGAGGCTACGAGGCACGCGCCAGCCGCACATGTCCGTGTGCAGTTCTTATAACTGCGACATAAATACTCGTGTGTGGAATTCTTTACCTATGCTTCGAAGACTCACGTTGGGGTATCGGTCCATCATTTTCCGATGCCGGCATTCTGCATCCTAACATTAGCATTTTTACAGCGGAGGTGTATGCCGTACTGGTAGCACTTAAACACGTTAAAGAGTCAAATATACCAAGGGCAGTCATATACACACATCCCTTAAGTGTGGTAAAAGCATTAAGCACACCCAAGAGCTACAAAAATGCTCTAATTATGTCTCTATATAGAACCCTGTGTACTGCGTATGCATCCATGCAGAAATTCGTGCGGGGTTGGGTGCTTGAACACCGCGATATTAAAGGGAATGAATAGAATGCTTTGTTGGGCGCGTTGATTCAGTGAGGGATACATTAGAGCGCAAAAAAACGACGAAACACAGGAGAAGAAGACGACAACACGAGCGCTCACTACCAACTGGTTTTATTCAGAAACACATGGGAATATATAGCTCAGTACACCACAGGCGCGCCTGCGCACACATCAAGTGATATTGGCCGATGACACAGAGCGCTCAAGCAACGACAACTCACTCCCCCGCAAGCATACCGACGTTTGGCTAACACAATCTGTGCCTTTCTTTCTTATGTAAAAAGTCTCCAAAAGCTCGCGTGCCACGGTATCTGCTACGGCCCAGTACCTTGAGTTCAGAGAACATAGGCACACATTCGCACTCCGCGCAGTGCACCGGAAGATGCGCGCGCCGATCATTTGTGAGCGACAGCTCATGTTCACGTGCCCGGTCGTTGACACACCGGCTCGTTTGTCCGATATAGGATTTCCCGCAGCTCAGTGGCAACTCATAAACGACTGCCTCCGCACAATCCCTGTAGGGCCAGGTGTGCTTTTTTCCACAAGACGCTTCCTTCTTCCACTCTCCAGCTATGCGCGCACAAAGCTTTGACAGCTTGTTCGGCGCTGAAATGACGATAGGCACATTAACATTATGCCTAGCCGCCACTTTCTTAAGGTTATGCGTCACATTGTGGATGTACGGCAGTACCTCGGGCCTTATGGCGCTTTTCTGTCTGGCCGAGCTCCTCCCCTTTCCTTTCATTTTCTGGAGAAGGGACTCCGCAGTGGCCACCAGGACGGTTTCCGGATACCCCGAAGACCGCAGCCGTTCGACTTGTAGGCCGAAGCTGGTTGAGGCTGTGTGTACGAAAGACTTTTGGAGCGCAGATTCTAAAACGAGCGAGGCTATGGCTCTCTTCACGGTCTTAGAATGGGCCGAATTGAACGGCAGCAGAGGTTTGCGGGAGCGTGGGTTATAGGCCCAGCAAACATGGGAATGTGACAAGCTAAGCTTTATGTCTAAAAATTGCAGATGCCCTTCAGAGGGAAGCTCATGGGTAAACGTCAAGCCATGCCCCAGCCGATGGAAAGTCTCTAATACCTCGCGCACAACGCCAAAATCATTAAAATCATAAAAATCATTAAAATCATTAAAATCATTAAAATCGGTAACCTCCCGCTTCTTAACAACAACTAAAAAGGCATCGACGTATCTGCACACCTTAAGCACTTTGTCCTGATTAAAAGCACGCTCTAAGCGTCTATCGACAGCCGACAGAAAGATATCGCACAGTATCGGAATGAGGTGGCCGCATCTTTACAGACGAATGTTTCCAGCATATCCGTGGATGTCCCTGTGTCGGACCTAAAGCCCTGCTTAAGGAAGAAGCTCAGGGCTTACTGGCAGCACTTATGGGACAGAGAAACTCAATATAAACTGCACGTCATCAAGCCCTATCTCGGAAGCTGGCCACCAATACCAAAGATACGTAGTACACAAGTAACACTTTGCGGACTTAGGATAAGACACACACAGCACACACACATAACTTCTGTCCGGTGGCGATCCACGTATGTGTAATCACTGTGAATCACCCTTCAGCGTACTGCCCCGCCACGGTGGTCTAGTGGCTATAGCTTCTATAGAGACTTTATTAGGGCGCGCTGCTTTCTTAATGGTTTGATGTCTTCTTTTGTTGCTCAAGTGCTCATCGTTTATTTTTTCTCTCTTTGCAACAGTTTAATTAAAAGCTTGTGTGTGTGTGTCGTGTTGTGTGAAAAGCGGCTTTGTCCTCAATTAGCCTCTCGGAGGCTTCGCCTGAGAGAGTCGTTCCGAAAACAAACCTGTAAAAGTACCCGCTAAATCATCACATATGTACCACAGGGGTCCGTCTTAGGGCCTCTGCTTTTTCTAATATTTATCAACGATCTAATTGAACACTTGTCTTGCCGTGTGAGGCTATATGCAGATGATTGCTGCTATTTACCGCGAAATTTCACGTGAATCAGACAGTGAACAGCTACAAAGTTGAGTAGAGTTGAGTTTATTTACCACGTACAGTTTTACAGTAAGTGGTTGGGACAGGGAAAAAAAGCTGCATGAAGCAGCTTGACAAATGCCCCACATCCCCATGCTCACTGTGACAACAAAACGACAAAAGCAAATTAAACCACCAGACAATTTAAACCAGCAATGCACATGCTTTTCATCGAAGCAAAGAAGTTATATAAAGTTATACAAACCAGCAAAGCACATGCTATACATCGGAAGAAAAGTTATACAAACAGAAATAATACTACGCACATAAACTAATAAAGCATATTTAAAATAGAAATATAATAGAAATAGAAAATAGAAAATAGAAATAAAATAGAAATAGAGAGCGTACGAACATTTTCACAAGTAATTTTTAATTTATTCAGTGTATTTGGCAAGCAGTAACGCAGTGCCTCAAAACAATAATTTGTGCCCGGCCTCGGCACATGCCAATGTTCAGAGTGTCGGTTTGGGCGCGTCGAAGGATTTAATTGTAAGTCAGCTAAACTACGTATATAGCTGCGACCTTTTATGGTATCAGATCTAAAAGAGATTACTAAGGAATATTCGTAGAGCAGGTTTAATTTGATTATTTTATGTTTAACAAATATATATGAAGTATGGGCGTTAAAAGGGAGGTTAGCAACAGAACGTAGAGCTTTTTTCTGTAAGATAATAAGACTACTTATAGATTGCTTTGTTCCATTACCCCAAATTAAGTTGCAATAAGTCAGATGTGATGTAAAGAGCGCATGAAATATCAGAAGTTTTTGAGGAACTGGCAATAGACCCTGACATTTTCTCAAGACACCTAAGACTTTGCAATGCTTGTTGTAGAAAAATTCTGTATGATAATCCCATTTCATGTGCTCATGGAAGAGAATTCGATAATGCTGTTATTTAACATGAGATTGTAGGATTCAGTGAGTTCATTAAGGGGGGATTTGGATCGAAAAAGAACAGCTTTTGTTTTGGAACAGTTTATAAGCAAAGAATTTTTAAGGGTCCAGGTGTATATCTTTTGTAATGTGGAGTTGGCTGTATTTACGAGATGACTAACATTCGTAACTGAAAAAAATAGGCTTGTGTCGCCTGCGTAGATTATGTATTGGGCTGAAGGGTCAACATGTACAATATCACTTAGTGATCTGGATAAAGTCATGTCTTGGTGTTCAACGTGGAAGATGACACTCAACCTGTCCAAATGCAACCTCTTAAGATTAACGAGCACAAAGCACCCCCTGATGGCAAGCTATGTCGTGAACACAGCACAGCTGTCCCTTGTGACAGAATATAAGTACCTAGGAGTCATTTTTTCCAGCAATCTGACTTGGAATGCGCACACTGATTTAATCGTAAGAAAGGCCAGCAACGCATTAAACTTCTTGAGGCGTTACTTTAAACACGCACCGTCCAGCCGGAAAGAAACCTTGTACATGTTGAATGTACGCCCACTTTTGGAGTACGCTTGCAGCACTTGGGACCCTTTCACTAAGATAAACATCGACGCTCTCGAGCGTGTGCAATAGAGCAGCCCGTTTCGTCACATGTAATTACAACTTTTCTAAAAGACCTTTTGAAATCAGGAATACTTTAGGATGGCCTCTTCTTGAAGACAGATGCAAATTCTTACGTTTCTGTCTGTTTCACAAAATTGCCCATGTTCTAACCGGTCTCCGCAAAGAAAACTACACATTGAAGCCTACGTACATATCGGCTCACAATGACCACCCACTAAAAGTGCGCAAGTTCGCTGCCACAATTAACCTTCTTAAGCATTCTTTTTTCCGCGGTCAATTAGGGAATGGAACAAACTACCTGAAGAAATTGTAGCCGCGTCCAGGGAAACATTGGCCACTGCGCTTAAGAGTCAGATTTTATCGTAGCATTATTATGATTTCATTTGTTCCTTCTTGCGGTCTACGCTCGGGTTTTTTTTCTCGATCTCTGCCTGCATATATCTGCGTGTGTGTATATGTGTATACAATTGTGCACTTGTATTTATAATATGCATATACACGTATTTTGGCGTTTTATTTTCTCACACGTGTATTTTACTTACGTATCACCCTTCGTTGCTTGATTATGTAGCTCGATTTCTTTTATGTAAACCGCAGTCTCAATGATTTGTCGCCATTCTGCATTTTGCATTCTGTATATGTATCTTCAATGTAATTATCTCCCCCCCCCACGTTGGCGCTGTAGGTATTGTAAATAAGTAAATAAAAATAAATACATAGATCGGTTACGGCGTGAGAAGGAGCTTCAGTTGTCGAAAGGAAGCAGAACACTCAGGCGTCCACTCGAAAGACGCGTTCTAGTGCAGGATGCTGGTCACAGGATAAGCTACATCAGCAAATCGAGGAATGAACCGCCTGAAATGGGAGCAGACCCCTAGAAAGCTGCAGTGTTCCTTTAAAGATTTCAGTGGTTGAAATGCTTCAACAGCTGCCGTTTTAGCAGAATAAGGCCTAACGGCGTCTCTGTCCATAAGATACCCCAAAACCAAGGCTTCCCGCACACCTAAATGGAATTTCTTTGAGTTCATCATAAGACAAGCCATCCGTACACAGCCGAGAACAATAAGAATACGCATGTTGTGCGCGTAAAATGGGCACCCAAGGTTAATGATATTGTCAGTATAATACATGAATATCTCCCCATTTTAAACCTCGTAGAATGGTGTCCATGAAACGTTGAAAGTTAGCGCGCGCAACGCACAAGCCGAACGGAATAACGTTCAATTCCAAACGTCCATAGAGAGTTACGAAGGCTAATCTCTCCTTGTCCTCTGTATGCATCGGCATTTGCCAATAGCCAGATCTGAGGTCTGCGGAAGAAAAATAAGACGCGGAGTGAAGATGGTCTAAGGCGTCGTCTACACGCGGAAGGGGATAGACATCTTTCTTCGCAACGTTGTTTAGCCGGCGGTATTCAGAAGCGCCAGCTGCCGTCTTTCTTTTCACAAGAATGACAGGTGCCCCCCCCCAAGGACTGGCGTACTGCTGAATTATTCCTATGCGCAGCACTTCTTGTACTTGCTCACCAATTATCTTGCGTTTAGTAAAACTTCATTCGGGCCTAGTTGGTACATGTTCATAGAGGGAAAATTTCCAGCGCAAACACAAAGACACACCACAGAAAGGAAATGACACTCACAAGCGCTGCTTACACAGCGCTTGTGAGTGTCATTTCCTTTCTGTGGTGTGTCTTTGTGTTTGCGCTGGAAATTTTCCCTCCAAGCATATCTTGCGTTTAGTCGGTGATACTCTGTACGGCTCATGGCGTATAGGGTGTGCTGATCCCGTATTTATACGACGAGGTACTGGAGACATCGCAGTTGGGAACGCCTGGTCATTCTGCGCAGAGTGAAACACTTGCTAGTGCTGGGAGAGAACTGTCACTAATTGATTGATTTATGGGGTTTAACGTCCCAAAACCAGCTCTGATTATGACAGACGCCGTAGTGGAGGGTTCCGGAAATTTCGACCACCTGGGGTTCTTGCACTGACATCGCACAGCCCACGGGCCTCAACATTTCACCTCCACCGAAATACAGCCGCCGCGGCCGGGATTCGATCCCGCGACCCTCGGATCAGCAGCCGAGTGCCATAACCACTAGACCACCGTGGCTGGGCTGTCATTAATTCGTAGCGCTCACTCGAGCAGAGCGACTTAGTCACCACATTGAGTAGTTTTTAGTCTAACTGGCTGGTATGGAGGGGAGCGTCTGCAGTTTCCGATTCCAGTGCAGCCAGGAATGTTATTGTTTCTTCTGTGAAGACAGCAGACTTTATGCCAGCAGGTAGAATATCGGCTGGGTAGCGTAAATAATTGCCCATAATCCAGCGTGTCCTTGAAGACCGACACTACACAATGCAGAAGCATAACGATTTTCTTTACACAGGCCGAATGAAGAGGCTCTGTCGCGACTTTAAATGTGTTTTCTTTGGTATCAGAGCTAAATACTGGAACTTACGATGTGCAGAGTGCCGGAATGAGTGTATATTCGGAAGCACAAAAGGGGCTCTCTTCATGTGGCGAGTTCGCTATGATTCCGGCCATACCGTCTCGTTGTATTGACAGTTGCCCGCTATAAGAGTCAACTGCTGCATCACACTCACGCAAGAAATCTCTAGGTAAAATAACGTCGTGGGTAGATATAGCAATAGCGGCAAATTCGATTGTAAAGAGTTTTCCACGCGAACATGTACGTCCGCCGTACGAACATCGACTGGGCATAACGGGTCACCACTAACACTACGGAAGTGGGAATAGTTTTCCACGAAAACATCACTTTTTGTCCCAGTAACCCTTTAAAACTAAGGTTCATTACACAAACTGTTGCCCCAGTATCCACAAGGGCCATAGTAGGCACACCATCTACAAGCCCGTTAAGACCGCGGAGCACGGGGGCGCAGGTGGCGGTGTTATACACATATCGATGATGATGTTAGATGACGATATTTGATGTTTTATGGCGCTAGGGCGAAATATGGCGAAAGAGCGCCAGTCACATTATAATGAGACCAATTACTTTTGATGATTGGGTTGTATGTCACTTTAAAGAAGCCTAAAATCAAGTTACTGTATTGAGGCGTAAAAACATATCTAATATAAAATAATGACATGGGTAGACGGGGTCGTCTCTGGGTACGCAATGCACGAAAAGTGGTCACGGTTCTAATAGCTGTGGTATTAAAACAGCACGAATCCCTGCCCATGGCCCTTGATCCCAAGGACTGAGAGGAAGGTGCCTTCTTTAAATAAATACCGCAGCAGCGGTCTCTTATGAGAGGCCGCGCTACAGGTCACCTGGATAAATAACAAGGAAATTACGTATGTCTTAAAAACGCGAGGAAAGATTCGTGTTTAAAAAGTGACTCTCTGCCTAACAACATAGATGGATGTAGCGGGAGATGTTCCCTGAATGGTAGCGGAACTGCTTTTTCCTCTGGACTTCTAGTTCTTTGCATTGCACGACGATATAGAGCACGCCGAAGGATTGATTGATTTGTGGGGTTTAACGTCCCAAAAACAGCTCTGATTATGAGAGACGCCATAGTGGAGGTCTCCGGAAATTTCGACCACCTGGGGTTCTTGCACTGATATCGCACAGCACACGGGCCTCAACATGTCGCCTCCATCAGAATGCAGCCGCCGCTGCCGGCATTCCATCCCGCGACCCTCGGATCAGCAGCCGAGTACGCGAGTCCGGGTAGTTTGCGTATGGGGCCTGCAGTGACGTCGAGGACTCACATGACGAGTGATGTGTGGAGTTGACGCGGGAGAAGTGGATCGCTCAACAAATTTTCAAAGAGCTTGTCTGAACACCAAATGAGCGAAGTGCAGCCGGCTCGGAAAGAGCGACACCGGATGTCTCATTGCGAGGACGTGGTCGGGAAGGCGGCTTGGTGAGATGGTAGCAACATCTTGGCCAGGCATCTGAATGTGGAACTCGGACCCGTAGCCCGAATGTTCCAGCTATGCCTACGGGCACAAGATTGAGTAAGTCCTCGCCTGGAGCTTGCGAGCTGCTGGGGTTCCGACGGCTGGAAGCAGGTCAGCAGGAGGTCCCGCTCGGGTGAAGCCCTGGTGGCTCGGGTCCGGAACCCAACTGTGGTCTTCAATGCCCGGCCCGGTTGACGATCCTCTGCCTTCCGTTGCCTTCCTGGAACTCTCCCTCGTGGAACTCTCCGAAGAATCCGATGCTACAAGCTTTTCTCTTCCTTCTGCTTACTTGTTCCTCTCTGATTGGCCAGCCCTGCTTCCCCGTGTTTTCCAGCTATTCGCCGTGGGAGACACAGTGGATCATTGTGGTTGGCTACTTTGCTCTCTTCTCTTATTTAATTTTGAAACGCCACGCCTTTCTTTCTTCGTCGTCGTTTTTCATGCAATGTTATTTTCTGGTCCACGAGCGTCTTCTCTCGTCTTCTTTTTCTTAGCGTCACCCACTTTTTGTTTTGCACGCGCACTTTTCCAAACGCGCACATCACACATCACAAAACCTGACAATACTGAGACATCAGAAGAGTGAACACCTCCAATTATCACGCTTTGGTTGCTCTGTAACATGTACGCTTCCAACCACTTCAGGAGGGTATTTGGTAAATTGAGGTAGGACAACTTTAGTAGTAACAGGGTATCAGATGCTTTCCGGAAGTAAAAAAAATGCAGTCAACTTGCACATCTGAGTTAATAAACGCTGCGATGTCATGGCGAAATTCTATCAGCTGTGTGCCGCAAGAAAAGCCAGCCCTGAATCCATGTTGCGTTGGGATAAAGAGCGCGTGCCATTTCAATCCTTCGGCACCTAGAGAGGTCCACACAGACGCGAGTGGTGTTGGTGCTGTCCTGGTTCAAAACTTCGAGGAAAAAGAACAGGTCTTCGCCTACGCAAGTCGCTCATTTAGTAAACCTGATCGTAACTACACGTTGACTTGGCAAGAAAGCGTCGCTATTATTTTTCCATGCAGCACTTTCGGACGTGCTTGTACGGGCGTCACTTTGCGATTGTCACCGGCCACTTTTCTGTACGCTGGCTCACGAATCTTCGCGATCCAACTGGCTGCCTTGCAAGGTGGGTCCTGCGTCTGCAAGAGTACAACTTCAGTGACTCATATAAGAGCGGGCGACGACACGCTGTCGCCGACTGCCTCTCCCGGATGCACCTTCCTATCACAGAATGTGACGCTAACGGTGCCAACCATCTCAACGGGTGTGTACATCGTGACTTCCCAGATGGCACTACGTTTGCAGGAGAGCAATGTGAGGTCCCTAACTTAGCGCCGCTTTTCTCCACGCCGAAAGAGTCAAGGTTATGTTACTGCATTCGGGACCGACTTCTTTATAAAAAAGGATTTCTCCGGGGTAGGTGCGCGCTTTCTTCTGGGGATGCCAGAGTCTCTCCGCTTATCTGTTTGGGGAGTTGTGCACGATGATGCTACTGCAGGCCATCTATGATTTATGCGGACACTCCATCATGCCAAAGAGTAGTTTTACTGGCCTCAAATGCGCAAGGCAACGGACACACATGCAGGCACTTGCACTGAATGTCAAAGCCGCAAGCGAACTACTTCAGCTCCGGCCGATGCTTATATCCTGTGGTACCCCCAGCTTGCCATTTTAGCAACTGGGCTTCGATCTCACAGGCCCATTCCCACATCCTTCCAAGGACAACCACTGGATCATAGTCTGTGCCGACTATCTTAGTCGATTCTGCGAGACGGCAGCACTACGTTCTGCAACTGCACGCGGGGTGTCACAGTTCATCCTGCATTGCATCATACTTCGCCGTGGGTCTCCTACAGTGATAATAAGCGTCTGTGGACGCCAGTTCGCAGCTGATATCATTGAACAACTACGTCGTTTTTGCGCCTCCCACGTGCGACACTCTACACCCTATAGCTCGCTGACCAACGGGCTGACAGAACGCACGAACAGAGCACTCGCGAACATGATCTTCCTGTACGTTGGCTCCGACCACAAAAACAGGCATGACTTGCTGCCTTTCGTCATGTACGCATTCAACATAGCGCGAGATGAGACCACCGGATACAGCGCGTTTTTATTGCGATAGCAATTTTATATGGACAGTCTCGGCTGGATTTTACTGTCCCCGTCGCCGCCGTCATGAACCGTATACGTATAAGTATATATATATATATATATATATATATATATATATATATATAGTCCCAAAGAAAAGTAAGCCAGATAAATGCTTCCGAAGCGCGGAATCAAACCAGGAATCTGTCGCTCCGCACGCGTGGCGCTAACGACTACGCCACGAAGAGCACATCCTTCAGGGAGCTAACATCGAGCCTTATATACACACCTTTTTATGTTGGCAGGACTCAAAGACGGCAGGCGCTTATAAGCGTTTCTTCATTACCGGGGAGGTGGTGCGAGGAGCTCAGCGGTCGCATTTAAAAGTCGTCGGCCAGCTCGCTCGCTTCTTCTATTTGCGCAGGGCCTTGCCATTCCGTTGCCTGCTCGCCTGACTGTCTCGTGGCGAGAGGAAGACGGATGTTTCGACAAGTATTGAAGATTGGGCGAGTTGGTTCGTCGTACTTGGACTGGTATAGCGCATTGTGGAACACGAGAAACGGCCAAGCAGACCACAAGAGGACAGAGCGCTACTGTGAGCTTTGACTGATTTCCGCGCGGGTGTTACGGGACCGTACGAAAGTCACGCGAGCTCAAGGGGCGCCGCTGCCATACAGGTACGGGCGGTACTTTGATGTAACGTAGACGACGTCAAGGCATTCCTTTTCTGTGGTGGAATAATTTGCTTGTGCCTGCGAACGTGACCGGCTAGCGTAACTGATAACGCTTTGAAGTCCGTGGGTCCTCTGTACGAGCACCGCACCAAGCCCTGTGCTGCTTGCGTCCGTGTAAATTTTGGTGTCGGCTTCATCGTCGATGCGCGCGAGTATTGGTAGGGTTTCCAGGCGTCACTTTAGTTCTTGAAATGCCTCGACTTGAAGCGTTTCCCACTTGAAGTCGACGTAGGCCTTCGTGAGGTACGGCAACGGCTTGGTAACCCGCGAGAAGCGCCTTTAGGAAGCGCAGAGGCCAAGAAATCGGCGTACTGCCTTTTTGTCGGTGGCCGAAGGAAAGTCGGCGATCGCAGCTGTTTTCTGCTGATCAGGGCGTACTCACGACTTGCTAATAACGTGGCCAAGGACCAACAGCTCCTCGTATGCGAAACGACACTTTTCTGGCATGAGGGTAAGTCCGGAGTCCTTGATTACCAGAACAGCAGCTTCAAGGCGCCGGTGGTTTTCGTCGAAGCTGGAAGCAAATACGACTACGTCGTCCAAGTAGACGAGGCAAGTCTGGCACTTCAGGCCTGCCAGTACTTTGTCCATAACGCATTGGAACGTCGCAGGCCCCGAGCAAAGACCAATGGACATGACCTTAAACTCGAACAGGCCGTCTGGTGTTATAAAGACAGTCTTCTCTGAGTCTCTCGTCTACTTCGATTTGCCGGTAGCCGGTTTTGAGGTCTATCGACGAAAAATACTTTGCGTTGTAGAGACGATCCAAGGCATCGTCTATCCGTGGGAGATGATACACGTCTTTCATCGTGATTTTGTTGAGGCGACGATAATGGACGCACAAGCATAGGGTTCCATCCTTTTTCTTCACTAACACCACGGGTGATGCCCACGGACTAGTAGACGGCTGAATGATGTCGTCACGCAACATTTCGTCGACTTGTTGCTTGATCGCATCGCGTTCCCGTGCGGAAACTCCGCAGGGACATTGATGGAGAGGACGGGCATATTTGTCGCTTATGATGCGATATTTCGCGAGAGGTGTCTGGTGAAGCCTCGATGACGACAGGAAGCAGTCCTTGTATTGCTGGAGTAAGGACTTGAGCTCGTTTTGTTCCTGCCTGGAAAGGCCTTGATTGACGTCGAAGACGGCCGCGGTCCCTGTAGTCGTCGCTGCTGGTCCGCGAGAATCGGGGACGGCGAAGGCATTGCTTACTTCCAAAAATTGGCTTAGGAGCTCTACCGTCGTAGGGTTCCATCCTTCTTCTTCACTAACACCACGGGTGATGCCCACGGACTCGTAGATGGCAGAATTAGGTCGTCACGCAGTATTTCGTCGACTTGTTGCTTGATGGCCTCGCGTTCCCTTGCCGAAACTCAGTAGGGGCTCTGATAGAGAGGACGGGCATATTCAGGTACCTGTATACGTTGCTAAAGTTCGTCACAATTACCGTGACTTCAACTTTATGCAGCTTGGCTATGTCTCTTGCGACGCATATCTGACGGTGTAGGAGCGAGTACTGGTCGCCTTCGATGATGCCTTGTAAGTTGGTAGGCGCTTTGGTGCCGATGGAAATGTCGACGCTGGAGAGTTACGGGACGGTTACCTGCTCTTCTGTCACATTCAAGGCATGATAAGCGACGTTGCTGTCTGACGGCGTAGAATTATGCGTGGACAGCGTGATTGATCTGAATCTTGGGTCAATGTCAACGCCGTGCTGGTCCAGGAAGTCCATGCCTAAATGATGTCTCGCGAGCATTGCTGCAGGACCTCAAAACTCACCGAATACGGCTGGCTCTCAATCGTGACTTGCCATGCAGGTCCCAGTCGGTGTTATAAGGTGGCCCCCTGTGTTCGGATATCTGGTCCTTCCCAGGCAGTCTTTAACTTCTTCAGTTTGGCGGCGAAGAGACCACTGATGACAGAGTTATCGGCGCCGGTATCGACTAGGGCGGTGACGCTGTGGCCGTAGATATTCATGTCGAGGTCGGTGGTTCTTTGTCTGGCGTTCCGGTTAGGTCAGGGAGTGGGATCACGGCTGCGTCGGCTTGCTCCGGCGCTGCTATGTCGCGTCGGCAGCAAAGCTTTCTCGTGAAGACTGTGCTCAGGTGGCGTGCTGCGATTACATCGGCAGTGTTCGTGCGTCGTGGTCGTCGTCATTGGTGGCGGCGGCTGAGGATCTTCGGCATAGCGTCGTGCAGCAGCCGCACCTCCAAAGGTGGCTGCCTTCAGTTTCCCGGATAGGAGCTTGGAGATCGGCCCCGGGTGGTCCCGGTGTACTGGAGGCGATCCGGTGAGACGTAGCGGCCAGGCAAAGGTGAACGGGATAGTCGTCGTCCTTGCCACCGCGATCCGGCAATGTAGTTGGCGATGTCTCGAGGTCGCTGAACTGGGCGTGGGCGCGGCGCGTTGACGTCGAAGCCACGCAGTCCACAGTGGTAGCGTAGTGGGCTGTGGTTCGGGGTGCGCCAAACGTCAGTTTTCCTTGGCGCGCCCTGCATTACTGGGGAGCGGGATGGCGTCGGAGGTGGCAGCGGTGGCTGGCGATGAAACTGCGGAGGCGTTGGGTCCTGGCGTGGGCGAGGAGTGGCAGCAGGTCGGTGTGCAGCAGCGGCGTAGGTAATCGCTTTCGTTTGGGGCTGTGGTCATTCGGGAACGCTCAGTGAGCAGTGTACTTCCTCGCAAACAATGTCTTCGAGCGAGGCGATTTGGGGCTGCGAGGACAGGAAGCTCCGGCGCAGTTCTTCGCGAACAACAGCCCTTATGGTCTTGTGTAGGTCGTCGGCCCCGAGTCCTTGGACTTCTTTGATGTCTGGGCACATGCGGCGATTGTATTGCCGGGTGCTCATCTCGAGGGATTTCTCGATGATGGTTGCCTCGGAGGGGAACTCTTGAACCGTCTTTGGCGGGTTTCTGAATAGTCCGGCGAAGAGCTCCTGCTTTACTCCTCGCATAAGCAGGAGAACCTTCTTGACCTCAGCCATGTCGGCATCGCCATGGCGGAAAAATCGCGTCATCTCCTCCGTAAAGATCGTCACTGTTTCGTTGGGGAGCTGCGCCCGAGTCTCAAGCACTGAGGCGGATCTCTCCTTCCGCAACGACGCTTGCAAATGGGGGCAGGAAGCAGCACTGACGTGCTCCCAGGTTCGAAGCGTTGACTCATGTTTCTCGAACCAAGTCCTTCCGGCGTCTTCCAAGTAGAAATATATATGGCGCAGCTTATCGTCGAGGTGCCACTTGTTAAACGATGCGACACCGTGGAAGATGTCCAGCCAGCCTTCCGGGTCCTCGTATGACGATCCGCGGAATGTAGGCGGTTCTTTTGGCTGGTGGACGACCACGGTTGGTGGAGATCTGGCTTCTGTCATCGTGGATACTGGTTTCATTGCAGCCCTTGCCGTGTTGTCCTTGTCGGGGAGCAGCAGGTATTCTGGCGGGAGTCCTTGTTCTCTGCGGCTAGCTCGAAGGACCGGGTAGGAGTCCTCTTTGGGGCTTGGCCTTGGCTCACGAATGGACGGGGGCACACGGTACATGGACCGAGATGCAGCTCCACCAGATGTCACGTGGTAGTGACGCACGCAGCGCTCAAGGCGAAGCACGCGGGACTCAAGCGATGGCAGGCGAACTGTTTATTGGGCAAACTTGTGCCCAGCAAAACAAAGCCAATGACGATGCACTGCAATAGCGGCGTGAACAGTCGTCGGTCGACGGAAAGACTGACAAGCGGCGTAATGCGTCGGCTTTTATACACACGTCATAAAGCGTTCTCGCAAAATCTGACGTACATTTCAGTGACGAAGTCACTGAAATGTACGTGTCAAGCATGCAAAATTTCAAGATGGTCGACACGGTTCCAGAAGTGGCATGCAAGATAAAAGCGGCCTGCGTTGCGAGTAACAGAAAGCGTTTACGGCGCTCCCCGCAAACAATCAAAACCAGCGCGCGTGTCACTGGGAAGTGATAACGGCTTTCTACTTCAACCAAAACATCCGCACGTGTCAGTATTGCTTATGATGATAAAGAAGCATGTAGTAGCACAATGTTTCATTGCATAACATGAACGAGGAAATGATACTCTGAAAGGATAGAAAAGAAAAACAAAGCATTAGAAATAATGAAAAGGAAATCACAAAGTTTAAAGATAAAGAATCGGTGACGTCTGTTATCTCTGAATAATCGATGGTATGATGAGTGTGTAGGTGAAGATCTTAATTTAACAGGTAGTTCATTCGATAGTTTGAGGCTTGCAAAGCCAAGAGTTACTTTGCCGCAGTTGTCTCGTCATTTCGCAAGTAAAATTTTATTTTCAAAAGGGAACATAGTATTACTAAAATTGGCAAGACTGTTTCGACCGCTGACATAGAGTAATTCTGGATTCTAAAGAAAGCAATAGATGACGATGCCGTGAGTGTAGGAGATAAGCTTATTTACTTTGACGAGATTTAACTCGGTGAAAATAGAGCTAACATCAGCGTTATAAGGAGCCGAAGTGATAATGCGAACAGCATTCACAAGGATGGAACACTGCGTTTTTTTCGTCGATTATCATCTCCTGAACACGATCACAAAGAAAGACGTGTCTCTTGTCGCACGGGTAGCCAATGCCTTGGAGCGAATCTACAACGGAATCTGTTTTTCGCTGATGAACCTCATAACCGACTACTACCAAATCGAAGTAGACGAGAGAGATCGAGAGAAGACTGCTATCATAGAACCAGACGACCTGTTGGAGTTTAAGGTCATGCTCTTTGCTCTTTGCTCGGAGCCTGCAATATTCCAACGGGTTATGGACACAGTAATAGAGGCTTGAAGTGGCAGACTTGCCTCGTCTACTTGCACATCGTAGTCCTATTTGCTTCCAGCTTTGACGAACACCTCCGGCGCCTTGAAGCTGTTGTTCAGGATTATTGAAAGACTAAAAAAATCCATTGTACAGAAATTGGCCGAGGCAAAAATTAAAGTGAAATCGAACGCTGCGTGACAGTAATTCATGTCAAAAAGAAGGCCGCGCGTAGGATATTTTAGAGACACAAAAACGCTAGGTAAAAGTCTGCCACATTGCAACAACATATTGTTGATGAAAGAGGAAATCAATTGGAAGGGTACGAAGCGTTGGGTTACACCCAGAAGGTAACAGCCGGTTCGTTTAAAAAGATCGTCCAAGAGATTCCCCCAGTGGATAAAACCATGACGGATAGCGAAACTAAGGAAGAGCTAGAACTTGAGAATTTCAACTGGAAAAAGGCCGAAGCAAAAATTCCAAAGCACACTGCTCTGGGTTTAGATAGGGTCCCCGTTAGCCTCATTAACGAATTAGGACAGAACACTAAAGAAGCACTATTGAAAGCCGTAGAAAAATGCTTACAGAAGAGGCAAATACCGGACAGTTGGCGAAAAAGTAGAATGAACTTAATCTATAAAGGCAAGGGGGAAAAGAATAACGTTCGGTCGTATAGACAACTAACCATTACATCGGTACTGTACAGGATGGCTATGCAAGCAGTAAACTTAAAAATAGAAGCGTGGGCAGAACGTAAGAATGTTTTCTGAGAACTCCAGAATGGATTTCGAGTAGACAGGCGTTTAGACGATAACCTATTTGTTCTTACTCAGTGTATAGAAATATCTAAAATAGAAAGGAGGCCGTTGTATGTGGCTTTCCTAGACATCACTGGGGCTTATGATTATGTTGATCAGGAAATATTGCGGGAAATATTGGAAGGAATGGACATAGGCGACGATTGCATACAGTTTTTGAGGGAGATATATCGAGAAAATACAGTTTGCATAGAATGGGAAGGAATCAGTAGCAGAGAGAACATTGATATTAGCAAGGAGCTGAGACAGGGATGTCCTTTGTCGCCACTGTTATTCATGCTCTACATGGTTAGAATGGAAAAAGTGCTAGGAGATAGCAACATTGGTTTTAATCTGTCACACAAACAGGGCGGCGTGATGATTGAGCAGATGCTTCCGGGTTTATTTTATGCTGATGATTCGCGGACAGTGGAGATGATATACAACGGCTGGTGAATATATGCGAGAAGGAAGGCGAGGCTCTAGGACTAAGATTTAGTGTAACAAAATGCGGATTGATGGTATTCAATAATTCCAACGACCAGGCGGTATCCATACAGGGCCAAGAAATGCCGAGAGTAAGCGAATACAAGTACCTTAGCGTATGGGTAAATGAGGGTGATAGATACATGAAGGTACACGAAAAAGCCTTGGCAGCAAAGGGAAAGAGGAACACTGCAATAACGAAGCACAGAGCGTTATGGCGATACAAATAGGTAGGAGGTGCTTAGAGGTCTGAGGAAAGGCCTAATGGTACCGGGGCTTACAATTGGGAACTCAGTGGTGTGCATGAGGCTAGAGATAAAATCAGGAATGGATGTGAATCAAATAACTGTGGGATGCCTCGCGTTGGGTGCTCAAGGGAAAATGACAAATGAGGCTGTGAAGGGCGATATGGGATGGGCGAGTTTTGAGGCAATTGAAACCCAGACCAAATTAGGTTTGAAGAGAGGCTAAGAATATGAAAGAGAGCAGGTGTGCTGTGAAGGTGTTCCGTTACCTATTTAGAAAGAGCGTTGACACGCCGTGGAGGACAAGAACTAGGAGGCTCACCAGTAAATATACGGCTGTAAGAGAACTGACAACAAAGAGCGTAAAGCGAAAAGTCAGAGAGGCGGAGAACATATACTGGATGGCAGTGATGGAAAAGAAACCGACACTGAATGACTACCGCAAGTGCGAAAACGAAATAAAGAGGGGGAATTTTATGATAATTCAACAGGAAGCGCTTTACTGTATGAAGCGAGATCAGGCTGCCTTAGAACGTGAAGTTATAAAGGGAAATTCAGCAAAGAAGAAGAAAAATGCACATGCTATGAGGAAGAAACGACGGAGCATGTTCTGATTGAATGCGGACATATCCACCCAGGTGTACGTTTGGGCACTACCCTACATTAAGCCTTGGGTTTTAGGGAGAACAACGGAAAGCTGAACATACCCGCGATTGAAATAATTAAGACACGGTTAGAATACTGGTGGCAGAAAACCACAGAGCACGGACAAAAATAATTACAGGGAAAAAATAAGGACGTCCTGCCAGAAGGGGCAGAGAATTGGGCAGTGAATTTATGCTTTAGCTATAGTATCACCCATTTAATTGAAGTACACTAAAAGTCATCAGGACAACTTAAAGAGAGAGGAAGAAAAAGAAAAGTGCTTAAATTTGTTTACGAGCCTGGTGCCCCACATATCCCCGCCCCATTACTAAGGCGACGCTCATAGCATCCATCCATCCATCCATCCATCCATCAGGAAATCATAGCCTCCGGACTTACCCTGAAGCCAGAAAAGTGCCATTTCGCATACGGGAAGCTGTTGATCCTAGGCCTCGCTGTTAGCGATTCGGGAGTACGCCGTGATCCGCAGAAAACAGCTGCGATTGCTGGCTTTGCTCCGCCAACCAACAAAAAGCAAGTTCGCCAATTTCTTTGCCTCTGCGCTCATTAGAAGCGCTTCGTCAATAAATTTTCGCGGATCGCCTAGCCACTGTCGTAACCTCAGGAAGGTCAACGTCGACTTCACATGTGAAACGCCGCTAGTCGAAGCATTTCAAGTACTAAAGCGAAGCCTGCAAACGCCGTCAATACTCGCGCACTTCGACGAAGAAGCCACCGAAATTCACACGGACGCAAGCAGCGCAGGGCTGTGCGCTGTGCTCGTGCAGAGGACCGACGGACTTGAAAAGGTTATCAGTTACGCTAGCAGGTCACTTTCGAAGACGGAAGCAAATTATTCCACTAGAGAAAAAGAATGCCTTGCCATCATCTGGGCTATGTGAGTGTTCCGTCCCTACCTGTATGGCAGGCCTTTCAAAGTAGTGAGTGACCACCACGCCGTGTATTGGCTTGCTAACTTGAAAGATCCACCAGGACGCCTCGCACAAAGGAGCCTTAGACTGCAAGAATTTGGCATCACCGTCGTCTACAAGAGCGGACGAAAGCACCCCGACGCCGACGGCATGTCTCGCGCCCCTTCGATCCGCTGCCCCGGGGTGACCAGAATGTTGACACTTTCTTGGGACCCATAAGCACTGACGAATTCGCGGAATGCCAACGAGCTGACCCAGAGCTCAATAGACTCATGGAATACCTGGAAGGCAAGACCGTCGCCCTGCCAAAGGTATTCCGCCGAGGACTGGCTTCTTTTTGCCTGCGGAACAACGTTCTCTCTTGGAACTTCTGGCCTCTTCGAGCCGACCTCCTCCTCGTGGTGCCTTCAGCTTTACGGCCGGATGTTCTGGAAGTTTTAGCCGATGACCTGACAGCTGGACACCTCGGTTTTTCTCGCACACTATCTGAATGCAAGAGAAATACTATTGGCCTCGCCCCAGTGCCGACGTCGCTATTACATAAGGACATGCAGACACTGTCAGCGACGCAAGACACCGACGACTGGGCCAGCCCGACTTCTACAGCTCATCGAACCACCTCGCGGGTCGTTCCAGCAAATCGGCATGGAATTACTGGGGCCGTTCCCGATGTCGACGTCCGGCAATAAATGGATCGTCGTAGCGACTGATTACCTCACCCGCTATGCCCAAAAGAGGATCCTGCCCAAGGGCAGTGCCGGCGAGGTCGGCAATTTCTTTATTAAAAAATTCGTCCTACGTCACGGAGCCCGGGAGGTCCTCATCACCGACAGAGGTGCGGCCTTTAGGGCTGACTAACTCAGGCGATAATCAGGTAGAGTCACACAAACCACCGCCGAACCACCACCTACCATACGCGGACGAATGTCCTCACCGAGCGTCTAAATAGGACCATCCCCGACATGCTGGCCATGTACGTACGTCGTCCTCGAACACAAGACGTGGGACGCCATACATCCGTATGTGACCTTCGCGTACAACGCGACTGTGCAAGACACGACGCAGCTTTTTGTTGTTGTTGTTATGTGGGGTTTAACGTCCCAAAACCAGTTCTGATTATGAGAGATGCCGTAGTGGAGGTCTCCGGAAATTTGGACCACCTGGGGTTCTTTAACGTGCACTGACATCGCACAGCCACGGGCCTCAACATTTCGCCTCCATCGAAATGCAGCCGCCGCGGCCGGGATTCGATCCCGCGACCCTCGGATCAGCAGCCGAGTACCTTAGCCACTAGACCACCGTGGCGGGGCACGACGCAGCTTACCCCATACATGCTTGTCTACGGGCGGAGCCCAACAACGACGCTTGACGCCATGCTACCGGTCTGCGCCGACGAAGAAGGTCTCGGTGTTGCCAGTTACGTGGAGCGCACCGAAGAAGCTCGACTGCTTGCTCGCTTGCGTATCAAGAACCAGCAGACGGCCCACAGGCGCCACTACAACCTTTGACGACGCCACACCGAATACCAACCCGGCGACCTCGTGCGTGTCTGGGCGCCAATACGACGACGCGGACTGGGTGAGAAGCTCTCGCGCCGCTACTTTGGACCCTACAAGGTACTCCGACGTTGTGCTGAAGTGGGCGATGACGTCGTGCCCGATGGCTTAACATCATCTCAGCGGCGCCGTGCACGACCCGAAATTGCACATGTGGTGCGACTGAAACCTTATTACGCGCGCTGATTAACTGTGACGCATTGTTAATTTATTGCATGTACTCTCACATGCGTGTTCTGTTTTTAGCATCTCGACGTTGCTTTTCAGTTGGAGGTAGTGACACGCGCGGTTATTTTCGTTTGTTTAAAGTGAACGCCGTTATCACCTTCCTATGAATCCCGCGCTTTCTTTGATTGTTTACGGCGAGCGCCGTTATCGCTTTCTGTTACGCCCAACGCAAGCCGCGTTTATCTTGAATGTCGCTTCGAGAACCATGTCGACCATTCTTGAAACATTGAATGCTGACGCGGTAGTTTGAGTAACTTCTGGAATTGCAGAGATAATGCGAGAACGCGTAATGACGTGTGTATAAGAGCCGAAGCCTTGCGCCGCTTGTCAGTATTTTCGTCGACCGACGTCTGTTCACGCCGCTATTGCTGTGCATTGTCATTGGCTTTGTTTTCCTGGGCACAAGTTCGCCCAATAAACAGCTCACCTGACATCGCGTGAGTTCTGCATGTTTCGCCTTGAGTTCTGCGTCCATCACGCCAACTTGACATTATTTTGGATGTGTTGCAGGGGGGCGATATGACAGTGATATGTGAGGCCTCATGATGCTATACAATAATTTACACGACTAAAGATAAAGGCCTAGTATAGTGTCAAAAGAGTATGCCTTTGAAAGTACTGTCTCGCCTTTAAGAGGACTCTGGCGCCGTATGTGATTTTCCTTTTTAAGAAGTTGATGTGAATGTTAAGTTTCCAAAATGAATCAAGTTGATTACGTAGAGATGAATATTCGTTAGATGCTGGTATGGGGCGGGATCCTCTGTAGACTGGAACAATATTAGATGGAGGTTTGCTGTGCGGAATAACAACCACATATTTTGTCTTTTGTGGGTTCATCAGCAAGCTATTTCTTGACACCAATAATTGATATTTTTTTAGTTCATTGTTCAGTCTGCCGGTGAGTGCATTTATGTCGTTATCAGAAGTGAAAACAGTAGTATCATTCGCGTGTAGAAGGTATGCAGTGAGGCGGTCCGGAAAATCCTTTATGACGAATAACAGCGGACCGATTGTGGACCCCTGTGGGACACCAGTATTAATTATTTGTGTGTCATAGAGTACTCCTAAGTGCAAACCTGTTGTTGTCGATAGTGTAGATAACTGCGTAGAAGCTCCAACGATAGACCTGTTATGCCGTAAGCGTCGAGTTCAGAAAATAGCGCTGCGATTTAGGGACTCATATGTTATTGATTAATCGATAAAATAGTTGCCACGTATGTGCCCCGGTCAATTTCTGTTTCGATATAGTCAGTGAGTGCGATTAAAGCTAAGTCGTTGGAATGTCCGCAACGGAAACCAAATTGTCTTATCCAAGGTATTAGAAAGCCGTTTTTCAATCAGTTTTTCCACAACTTTACTCAAGCACGGCAAAATTGATATAGGCCTGTAGTTCGCTAATAAGCTGGCGTCTCCTGTTTTATACATGGGAATTACTTTTGATCTCTTCATGCCATCAGAAATCAATAACGTTTTAAACAGAAAATTGGCAATGTGACAGAACGCTTCGCTTGTGTTGTCAACGATGACCTTGATATAATGGCAGCATATAGAATCTAACCCAGGACTACAGTTCATGTCAGTTGGGAAGAGATTAAATGATTGGGACGTGAGGCGTGATAAGAGTCTGTCGTTGACACCTGAATGTCAGGAATGGAAGCAAAAGAATTTGCTGAACGTGCGTGCAATTTCTGTAGGGTTAGTGAACGGTCTTTTTCTTGAATTTTCGTTAAATTTCCCAATCGGGTTTTTATTCTGAACGTATTAAATTATCTGCCGCGGTTTTCGGGGATCATGCCCAGTTTTAACTATCAAATTTTCATAGTAAGTTTTCTTCGCTTCGTTAAGCATTTGTGATAGCAAAGTGCAAAACTTCTTGTAGCAAACCTTAAGTGATTGATTAAAGGGCGAGTTTTACATTTGCGATATAGGTTTTCTTTCTTACGCATGCTTTTCAATAATCCTGTTCTAAGCCAGGGATTTGAAGCAGAATCGAAATGTTCGTGGCATTTAACCACCGCTGTAGATGAGGATATAGGGTCCTTGATTAGGTCAACGAGTTTATTGTAAGAGGCCTCAGCATCATTCAGCGATGTAACGAACGACCAGTCTTATCTGGTGATTAACTTTTTGCAGTCATCTTCATCAAATATTGATTTTGTCTACACAGTTTCACAGGTATGGTTAATGCGTTGAAAGCGCAATACGATTGGAAAGTGATATGTTATATTCCTTCTAACAATGAAAGCCTCAGGGGGATGAAGCAGGTTTGTTAGTGCATGATCAATGAGAGTGCTCGAGTTAGTAGCATTTCTAGTGGGTAACTGAAGTAACGATTCAGCGATACCCACGGCATATGTTAGCGTACTCTCGGCTATAACAACTACACACACCCAGAATATTATATTATTATGTCCCATTAGGACGATATTCTTGTTTTCATTTGAAACAGTATGCAGTATGTTGTCGAGAGCATGGCAAAATGTGGTCACGCTAGAATTTGGTGACCGGTAGATAACGCCACAAATAACGTTTTTTTTCACAAGTGTCAAGCACTGACTTACTGATTTTAATCAACACTCTTTCGCAGTCTGCCAGGACAGGGTTTCAGTCTAATCTGTGCATATACTCAATATCTCGGGAAATGAAAGTAGAAGCGCCACCATAGCTGGACGATACGCGATGAGAGTATTCTGAAGCGTACGACGGAAATGAAAACAAGTTTTTATCTTTATCGTTTAGCCATGTTCCTTTGAAACATACCACTGGAGATGGAATGGTAAACGAAGTAAGAGTAGGTGAAATTCATCGTAATCTTTTAACGCGAAAGCGTTTCTTGGCTAGGTTGGCGATAACGCGCGCTCAGCTCCCGTCCGCAAAAAGCGTCCGCCAAAGCCGTGCCCGGAAAGCATGTGACCTTTCCCACCGGAAGTGACGCCAGAGCCAACACTCGCCGCAGCGGCAATCGGCGCGCGCTCCGCTCCGCTGCAGCTAGCAGTAACGGCTTGCGGGCGCGTTAGCGCCCTTATAGCCACCCTAGCCGCGTCGTCACGTTTCTTCGCCGTGTTGGCGAACGCGGCGCCCAGCTGCGTGGCGTCGCCGTAGCAACACTCGGCACGCGAACGTCCCAGCTAGCCCATCGTTCCTCGCCGCTGTGCGTGCCGAGTTCAATCTCGAATTGAAGACGGCCACTGGGGCCATCACAACGTCCCGATGTATTTGCATCTATCTCGTATTCACCAACAACCTATACATTGTGCGAGACGGGATGTATGTCTCCACCTTGGGATCACAAGGCCATGGTAGTGTCTATGTACTACGGCCCGAGTACGCCGTCACCGGAACGAAAAGTGGGTGACGACACCGGCGAATGTCTAAGACACATGCCGCGGAGGTCGTACTACTTCGATATGCCCGAGACCTGCCTGGGAATATCTGCATATACTGCCTGGACGACGAAATAGAAGTGGGCATGTGAAGTGTCGACACCACTTTGGTGGCATCAAGACATAAAAATAAACAAAATCCGGCCTCCCACATTGCCTCACTATTTATAACACAACTCGGCAACACCAGTTTGGCGCACCCTCCACAACGACAATCTATCCAGAAGAAACGCTTTCGCGGTCTCATCTCATAAGGATATGCTTAGGGATTGTCCTACTCTTTTTAAGCTTCTTGCGTTAGAATAGATAACTGAATGGTATGAATTTGACGACAAAGGTGGTCGTTCTTCTGAGTCAATGGAACTCATAGTGAAAAAAGAACTAACAAATGTTTTTATGTATGGTCAGTGAAGATTTTCAAATCAGCCTCGCCTATGATGCAGAAAACCCTGCCGTCTGCGTTCTTCCTTGCCTTGATGAGGCAGTTGTCTGTCCATAATAGCTGCCAACGTTCTTTTTTCAGCGACACAGCTTTCGCAAACAGTTTTTTGTTTTCCTGCACCAGATGGTCATTGACATATATAAGCCTTGATTCTGCTCCACGAAAGCCAATGTCGTGAGTCTGAATGCGCGGTTTTCGTGCTTTACTAATGAACTCTGCGTTTTTAGCCCTCGAAGTGAACCTTGCAGTTAGGGTTTTTGCATCAGAAGCATTTGGCTGAATACTGAACAGTTCCCAAAAGGCAAGTTCTTCACTGATATCTCCGCATGATATGTGCCCCCAAATACGTGGGACTCGCCCGACTTTTCATTTCTCGATTATGGGCATCTTTTGCCGCTCGTACATTTTTTCCATTCTATTCCCGCTCCTGTATCGGCCTGTCTAGGTGTAAAGTCCGAGGACTTCGATTCCAAATGCGGCGGAAGACAATACGCCTGAAGAGCGCCGAGCAGCGAGACGCTACCTTCTGCTTATTCCAAAACAGGAATAAACAAAAAAGAATCCACGTGGCACGCACTCGCGATCCTACTTCGTCTTTCGCGCCCGGCCCACCAAATGCTATGGGCGCATTTCTAGCAAGCACGTATGCTGTAGTGGCCGCGCGCGAATTTTCCCGTTTTCTAGCCTTTGGCGGCATGCACGTACAACTCCGTCGTTTCTTGTAATGTTCTCCAGTACACGTGCGAGTTTCCGACACAACTTGGGCGCTGAATCTACGCGCACTATGACGATACTGCCTTCAACAACATTAGTGATGTCGGCTGCTGGCCTGTTATGGGCGCTTCTGGGAAGTATCAGATATTCCTTGTACTAACGGTTCCAGAAGTCATTTTGCATGTTTTGTCATAGGACCCAGTTTTTAAGCAGATCAGTATAGGAACTAGACACTACGGCTGTGCATTGTAAGTCAGGAAGAGCCGTAACTGTGCGGGGGTCAAGACTTCTGGCTCCTCCGGGTAGGATATGAATACGTGAGTGGTTGACTGTTTATGATGGCTTCGATTTCCGTGAGGACCTTGCTCATTTGATCATGACCTAGAAGTGACCTTCCTTTCTCAAACTGTCTTTAACTGACGGAACCATCGCTGCCAAAATCCGCCCCACCAAGGCCCACCAAAGAGCATGGTCTGCAGGAAACTTCCGTATAATGTTATGAGCTGTCAAGTAGTCTCCAACCTCACTTCTCCGGACAATGTCATACACTGCACGAAGTTCCCGAGAGCACGCTTAAAGGTGTCATTGCGTGAAGGCGCCAGGTGGCACGTGGAGAAAGAGTATACGTGGCACGCGCTCGCGATCCTACCTCATCTTCTTTCGCACCTGCTATTTCCTTTTGCTAAATTATTACCAAAGGCTTGCAGTATTCATAAGATAGACGAAAAAAATATCCTTTTTGTTTTCCTCCCTCGGGAGCTTACATCATGCACAGTTGGACCTATCGTTTCCAAAATGGTTGCTTCACTCAACGTAAAGTAATTGAAACAATGCTTCTTGCAGGGTCCTCCTGGCAGCGCAGGTCCGGTGGGCGCTTCCGGAGAACGCGGCGAACGCGGCGAAAGTGGCCCGCCTGGTGTGCGAGGGCCGCAGGGACAGAGAGGACCTCAAGGCGTGCCCGGACCACAAGGCCTCAAGGGTGATCGCGGCGTTGGAGGGGAAAGAGGCCCCAAGGGCCACCGGGGCTTGATCGGCCTCCAGGGTCTGCCCGGACCAGCAGTGAGCTTTCTTCGGGCTGATTGCGTATTAGTCTCACTAACGATGCATGAAAATGACAAGTGGCACACATCCAGGTTATGGCTGTCAATGTGCTTTTGCATGCTTTCTGGAGCATGCCAGCATCCTTGCAAAAAGAAAGAATGGCCTCATATCTACTTTTTTCGCTGCAAATGACGTCGACATGCGATAGGCTTCTGCCGCCCCTGACACATAACGCCTTTTGCTCCTCCCCTCCACTCTCACTCCTTCCCTAGAGGATGCAACGGAAATTTTGCTGAATTCTATCCAAATTTCACGCGGTCGCCCTGCTCTCGCGCCCTCTGTAGTGCACCACAGAGACCGAACACTTGCCTCACACAACCGTTCATCAACAATCCGGTATGTATTACCTGCCACGTAGTGCCTGTGGCAAGGTCCTGTAGAGCGCAATTTTAGAATAGCCCAGGTGAGACGTTACCGCCGGCCCAAGTATCCCTGCACCACACAGATCTGTTACGGCAGCGGCGGCGCACAAGAGTACGCTGTCGTAAATCGTTTCTAATAATTTCCGCCCAGCCTCGCTGCCTAACGGACACTGCCCTACTCAACACGGAGGTGATTGTGAAAGATAGGAAGTGAGGGTGCTGCGTACACGATAATGGTCTCTCCATGGAGGCGAACACTGACTAAGGGTAGTGGCTGAGAAAGGGCAGGAGTTAGGAACGGGAAAGTCTTTGTTTCGCCGTTTCCGGCTCGATTCTCTTCGGCACCATTTATAACGCGTTCTTTTTTCGTTAAGTCGCGTAAAACCCGCTCTGATGTGCATTCTTAATTAAATTAATGCTGCGAATCACGGTTATTTAAACATATTGTGAGGTACCGCTTTTATTCCAGCCGAGCGCGAGCTACAGCGGGCAAAAACGAACCGGGAAGCTGATGATGATATGTACAGATGAGGAAGATGTACAAGTAATGATGATATGTACAGATGAAGAAAAGGCGACCGTTCGTTGCGCTCACACTAATTCCCCCCGGTGGTGGAAGCGGCCGCCTGGCCGCTCGAAAGCATCACGGGATGCGCCGAATATACGGCTTTAAGCGAGAGACGTGGACGATCTCTGTCCCACGGCAACGGTGGTCAGCTGGAATCCTCAGAGGCGAAACGCGGTAATTCATTGGCGATGTCTGTTCAGTGACAACGTACGGGCCAATAAAACGACTTGTCAGTTTTTCACACAAGCCCGGAACGCGCACGGGTGTCCAAAGAAGAACTTCATCTCCAGGGGAAAAAGTGACTGCACGGTGAGTAGAATCGTAGCGGGACTTCCGTACTTCTTGGGAGATGCCGGTGTTGATGCGGGCGCGATGACGGCAGTCTGCAAGGCGAGACAAAAATTGTTCGGGGAAAGGAGCCACTATATGCGTTGCCTGAAATAGGCCTGGCGTTTTCTTTGCGCTGTATCATGCTGACATGTATGACCCCGTCAACCAGGACTACCTTTTTGGGGTTCGTTTTCATGGCCCGTGAGGTTTAATCGTATGACAGACAGAAATACGGACAGACACGGACTTAGTTTTTTGCGTTTAGGTAGCCCAAGGAATACGGCGGTCTCTCAAAAAAAATGCGGTATACATGCAATCAGTCGCCCTCCTGAAGTAACTCACCGGCACCAGAGAAGATCACAGACTTGCCAGTGACGGAAGCGATTTGCTTTACAATCCATACCCCTGCAGTTATTTGCGCAACCTACGAGGCTGTTTTGCACAGTGCAACATAGCGGGATCCCTGAACAACCTACAACGACTGGTATATGACACCGTCTCCAGAAGCCCGAAAGGATGTCTTCTGAGGCGAATATTCAAACCTTGGCTATTTTCATTCTTGCGCGCCTTCTAACAAGTAATGTCGCATGCTGGACAAATCCGAGCTCGCGGTCTATGTGGAATGGAGCTTTTTGCACTCAGCTTGAGGGGTGCCACAGAAAGTCGCTCTTTTCATTGTGCGTCAGGGTACCCACATGGCATCCTAGTTTGTGCTATTCCTTTCTGTAGTGTTCAGCAAGTGAAACGCTATATTCGCAGCTGGCGGCTTTCGATGTTTTGTGCGTCATTGCCTTGAGCGGGGACACGGAGCTGATTCTTTGAGGTGTTCAAATTCGCTAAGAAAGATGACGACGCCTACAGATGAAGCTACGTCTATCACTGGTGCCTTCTGCGGCAGCGTTGGCCTCTTCTGTAGGGCTGCTAGACGTTATTTTCACATTGCTTCAAATAATTCGGCCCTTGCTGTTCCAGTAAGCAACGTGACCTGAATTGAAAATGCTAGGGAAGACCACAATGGTGTTACTTTAATAAACGGCAAGAGAAGGCTATTTATTCGCATGTATGCGTAAATAGAACAATCTGTGGGGATAGTTGACCTGACATCGTGAGAAGTTCAACTTACCATGATTTAAAATGAACTCTAGTCCGGCTGTCTTTCTGTGTTCGTTTTCATTCGCGCTAAGTTCAGCCATTTCACAGTGCGGGCTTAAGTTTATAAAATATATTTCTTAGCATTGCCTTTACAGGTTCGGAATGGTTGATCTGAATTCGTTTATTTGAGCTAGTGCATCGAAAAACAACGTTTATACTCTCTCATTAGAACGTAGACTGGTTGTACACAATTTGCCTGCTTGGCGAGTAATGGTTGTAGTGCCATGCGTATTTCTTTTTTTTTTTTTGGAGGGAAAGGGGCTATTTTGTCGCAGTACCGTCTACTCGCAGTGTTTCCTTTCGTGATTGTAGAGAGTTTAGACTGCCATTTTTTTTCCTCTCTCATAACTTCCGAGCTATGTCAGGCCTGCACATTTATTTTTCTGAACCTCTTCCTGAAAAGACCGAGCGCACTCGGACGACGAAACAGTGCCTTGGCCGCAGCTGAATACAAAGCGACACAGCTAGTGCGCTGGCAGTTATTGGGTTTGATTTTTGTACCTTAGGCAGCGCGTGCGCTCACCCTGCACACCTTGCCCCGCCTAGGTGGTCTAGTGGTTATGGCACTCGGCTGCTGATTGGAAGGTCGCGGGATCGAATCCCGGCTGCGGCGGCTGCATTTCAATGGAGGGGAAATGTTGAGGCCCGCGTGCTGTGCGATGTCAGTGCACGTTAAACTACCCCGTAGGTATCAATTTCCGGAGACCTCTACTACGGCGTCTCCCGTAATCAGAGCTCGTTTTGGGACGTTCAGTCCCGCAACATCATCGTCCTACAAACTTTTGAGGTTGCAGGCGGCGATGAATGCACAATCACGTCGATTTGCAAACAACCTTTATGTACGTGCATCAGCTGCTTCTGAGGTATACATAGTTAAACAAAGAATCGTGACGTAAGACACGAAAAGGGCGAGACCAGGCAACAGGTAGAAGTGCCGACTGACGACTGGTTTAGATATCTTTATTTTTTTTTTTTGCGCATCACCGCAACTGAAGCCCGTTTTCAACGGGTGTCTCAAGGGAAAAACTAAGCCACTTTCCGTGTCCAATAAACTATTTCATAGGCACACCCACTCTTTGTTGCAACGAAACAACAGGCCCTTTGTCTGCAACGATCAAGGCATCATCGACATACCTCAATCTGCGCAAAGCCATCGCCCCTTGCCTTGCCTTATCTGAGCCTGCATCAACTGCTGCCACAAAGATTTCACTTAAAACCGGTGCTACACATGAACCGATACAAACTCCTTGCTTCTATAAAAACAACTGATTCTCATAGGAGACTACAGTGACGCTAAGCTAGAGCTCTAGCAGACCTAAACGTCGTCTACGCTAATCTCGCATTGATTCTGATTCCCGTTTCCCCTTTTTTTTCATAGACAACCCAATAGCCAAGAAAACCTCCTTTTGGGGAACCGAATAAAAATATCTTCTCCATCAATTGAAGATACGCTGCCTATCATTTGTTTATCCTCCAGAAAGGTTATTATTTTGTACGAATTCCTTACACAAAACCGATCATCCGGTGCATTTATACACGTACTTTTAAGGGTATTGTTGTTCAAGATTTAAGGAACGTTGTTGCTTCTAAGACTCAGTTGCCATGTATTATTCTCACTGACTATGAAACTTCTGCGCATGTACGCACTTTGAGTCATATAGTGAGTTCTTTTGAAAATAAACCAGTTGGTAGTGTTCGCTTGCACCTGTTCCTTCGTCTCGTCCTTCTCCTGTCCACTGTTCTGTATTTAACTACGCACCATATAGCGAAGCAGCAAGTTCCACAACACGTATGCGTGTGTGCTGCTGCGTCTCCTTTCCGGAACACTTGCCTGCTTGCACTTGGCCTTTTGTCGATTTTAGGATGTCTGCTGTTCAATGATAATCCCGTCTTTTGTTTACTTTATGGAGTACGAACACTACACACATCCATAGTCACACTCTTAATTATGTGCTTGTAAAGTCCATCCTTTCGATGAAGCCTTCGTTGAAGTGCACGCGCACAAAGGGTCATAGGTCCTCTCGAGAAAACATTTGTAAAATGTGCTCAAACCCATAGCTACCACTTGTGGGCTCTTTCTCTGCCCGCTATAATTACCGGTTCATTTCTCACTTCATGAGCCATCACTTGAGGCTTAGGAACATTACATAGGCTCGACCACATCTAAAGAGAAGTAAAAAACACGTACCTTTGCGACAGGGAAACTGGCGAAGCCGCTAGACCGTCACAAGCGCAAGCGCTGCACCTGCGTTACGCCTGCGAACACAGTAGTGCCCCTAGCGGCGCCAAATTGGCACTGCCATTCGCGAACCCATCGCGCACGGTGCCCGCCACACTTCTAGCCACCTTCTAGCCCACCTCTAGCCACTATAGTGATACTCAACGAAATCTAGAGACTTTTTGAAGCACTCTGGTTCTCAAGTTTGGCAGCGTGTGTGATATCCAGCGTACTACAGGAGCGGAAAATGCGCCGGCCATAACGCGGCAATCCTCGAGCACAGCATATGTTCTCAGGCGCACCACGTTGCTGCTCTCCACACTATCCGGGGTCCTCTTCCAGTTTAGCATCCTCTGCATGCAATGATGGCGGTAAAATATTAGACACGGGCTGGCGCTTGGAGAAGGCACCACTAGTACTGACCTATATTATCTTAGGCTCGCAATATACATACGAAGTGAACTCGAGAAGAATGCAACCCTTTTTCATCAAAGGTACCTTTCAACTAACACTCAATACAATTTTAGGCGCGACCAGTTTAGAGTTCCCTTTTGTAGAACATTATACGGTACTAGACAGCTTACCTACTTAATCCCATCCTTTATAAATGCACATTCCTGTACTATCAGTATTGCGCAAAACTGCAAGTCTTTAAGTTCCTTTAAAAATGCCATGAAGAGGTACTTCCTTTCTGTTAGTGACTTAATTCATTGCTAGGTCTCTTCTTTTGGGCGTATCGTTTTGTTTCAGTGCTGTATGCTTAATTATCTTTTTCATTTGCTACATTGTCAGTGCCACTTTGTGCTTGTAAACATTTTTGTTATTACAAATTGTATTAGCGTACACAAAATATTTCTCTTGAAATTATGTTGTTAGTTATGTAACATATGTAACATATTTATGTAACATATTTATGTTTGTTACTCTATTGCACAAACTTTATGTATCCTTTTGTGTTCTATGCCACGGCATGCTGCCGCACTGTTGGAGCAATGTATGGGTGGCAAGGCCTTAGTCAGGCAGACAATGTTCTGCCTTTTGCCTTGTCATCCAAGACTCACTCTGTGTCTGAAATAAATCACTTATTATTATAGTAATATCGAACCTCCGTGTGCTGAGCAGTAGGCAATAACTGTGTCCTAATGACATGTGTCTGGTCTCAGCACGGTTCTTCACGAGAAACCGTTACGTCCGCTCGAAGATGAAAGTGGCGGAATCGCCTCCATTGCAGCCTATCCAGCAGAGAATATTATCAGACAATTTTAAATGCAATAAGACAAAAGGACGCGGTTGCTTATTTCATGAACTTGTGGCAGTACTTCCAGGCGTATGCTTTGGCTTAAGCTGAATACTGCTATGCAGGCTACTGAAAGCACCAACAGAGTGTAAAAACCTGATGAACGCTGTCCTGTTTTCCGCACATGTACATACAAGCAAATCCATAATTGCTTCATCAAACACTGCTAGCAATCGCTTAACCCTGCTCTCAAATTGAGGATGTACACCGTATTTGCAACTACGAGGAACAGCAAAAACATGCTTCTCTTTTGTTGGCATTGCCATGTTGTGCCCACATGATGTCGCACTGTTGATCCGAAGGGTCCACGCAGCTCTCAACTTCTTCTCCCGCAGGGACCTCAAGGGGCCAAGGGACCAACCGGAAATCCGGGGCCTCCTGGAGCACCGGTAAGTGGGGTCGCGTCACATGGATAACTTCGCACGCGCAGTGTGATAAAAGAGCTTTTTTTTTGGGGGGGGGGGGGCGAGTTCCTACAATTACAGTTTACTCGCGCACCCTGTTAGCACCCCCACGGAAGTATTATTTCGGTTATTTCGCGCAGTTCGTCTCAGTCATGGAAGTATCACCTTTTGTAAGATTAGTCACGGCTATCTGCTTAGTGAACTCTGTTGATTCATTTAGACATGTGAGGAATGTGTCCTGTCTGCCTTGTGGCATAACGAAAGGGAAAGGGTCAAGGGCTCGTTCTTTATTTGTTAGAAACAACGTAATGAGCAAACAGACAATGAAGCCCAGAAAAGCATAGGGGAAGTTACTTGTGGTATTGTAATTGTGGACAAAGTAGAAAGGAATTAAAGTGAATGAAAAGACACACCTGCCTTCATTGGGAACCGAACCCACGACCTTCGGATGTCGCGTCCGATGCTCTACCAATTGGGCAGCAGCCATGTCATCTAAGTTCACGTTCTACGTGACGCCTCCTGGCAAGAAAGTGTGTCCCACACACGCCGCCTTGGCCGCGAGTGGCACTGCCTAACACTCCCAGGATAATACGTACATAAATACACAATAATAAAGTGGACGGGGGGACGACCGCCTTCGTAGCTCAGTTGGTAGAGCATTGGACGCGACATCCGAAGGTCGTGGGTTCGGTTCCCACCGAAGGCAGGTGTGTCTTTTCATCCACTTTATTTCCTTTCTACTTTCTCCACAATTACAATACCACAAGTAACTTCCCCTATGCTTTCCTAGGCTTGATTGTCTGTTTGCTCATCACGTTGTTTCTAACAAATAAAGAACCAGCCCTTGACCCTTTCGTTAATTCATAGCTTGGGCCTCGTTGCGGCAGACTTGGTGCCTTAGGTAGCATGCGAGGTCTTATTGGGCAGCAGCCATGTCATCTGAGTTCACGTTCTACGTGACGCCTCCTGGCAAGAAAGTGTGTCCCACACACGCCGCCTTGGCCGCGAGTGGCGCTGCCTAACACTCCCAGGATAATACGTACTTAAATACACAATAATAAAGTGGACGGGGGGACGACCGCCTTCGTAGCTCAGTTGGTAGAGCATTGGACGCGACATCCGAAGGTCGTGGGTTCGGTTCCCACCGAAGGCAGGTGTGTCTTTTCATCCACTTTATTTCCTTTCTACTTTCTCCACAATTACAATACCACAAGTAACTTCCCCTATGCTTTCCTAGGCTTCATTGTCTGTTTGCTCATTACGTTGTGGCATAATGAGTAAGTCACTTCTGCAGGCTGAGAAAGGGCTATTACAAAGAGAGCTGAAATAGGGCTGCTAAATAATGATGAAGACAGAATGAGATGAAACGTTTTGTTGCTGGGGTTTCTTATTTTGCTCTGACTCGTACTTTTTTCCCTCTTTATACACATTCACACTTTTTATTTAAATTGTACAGGCTAATCAAGGAGCGGTAAAAGATGTGTTGATGTGGAATACCATGAGTATGCAATTCTGAAAAGGCAGTAAGTTAAGCACCCACCTATTCCTTGCGATACGACACGGTAGTACGCGTGCAGACCACGCTACGAAAAAGCACCTGGGGGAGCAGAGAGCCAAGTAAAATGTCTAACTGTAGAAGGAGAAAAAACCGCAGGCAGGGTCCACTTTGGCGGGAAGTTTAAACCAAGTAATTCAAATATGAAAGCTAAAAATACTGCGTAGGTGTGATGAGTGACTGGGTATGGAAACCTAGTGCGACCGTGCGGTGGTCGAAAGCGTCGAAAGAGCACAGAACGTCCGCAGCGCCACGAAAGAGACCCGAGCGTCTAGGGAAGGAAGACGACGATGGTGGGCGTTGGCATGGCTACGTGGGCGGACGAGCGGCCAATGAGAAGGTTACAGGACAGCGCACGCGAGAAGAAGAAGAAGAACGCAGGTTCGGGAGCTGCTGCAAGTCGCTGGAGCCTTGGCCGTGTTGTCGAGTTTCGGACTCGAACACGAGACTCCCAACCGATCCAGGACGTTCCCGGGCGTACTCGGAGCCGCCAGGAGTTCTGGGGAACAAGGCGTTCTTGCTGAACCGTTGCTGACCCTTGGTGAACCGCTCGGCCGACGGCGGAGTAGGGCGGCAAGGTTCCTGGAGGGAGTCCCGGTGAGCCCGAGTCACGGAATCTGGACCGGCGCCGTCCGGGCGCTGTCACAGCTCGCCTGCGCTTGGCGAGAAATCTCCGTGACCTCGTTGAGAGGTCGCCTGCTGGCTGCTGACCGTTCTGCTCACCAGCTGCCGACTCTGGCTGCAGCGTCGTCTTCACCCTCGTCCGCATCACTGGCCTGCCACCGCCAACCGAAGTACCCGCTGCCCGCATCGCCAGACGCATCGAAGCAACCGGTGACTTCTTTCTTCCTTCGAACGCTGAGCGGCACTCGTGTCGTAACATTATATCGCGAACACCCTGCTAAAGGCGCGCGATTGAGTGCAAGTGTATTGTGACCTTTCCTTTCTCTTGACTTCTTATTTTTATTCCTGTTCATAAAGTACTTAGTTGTTTTTGGTTTTTTGGAAAACAAAAAGTAATTGACTTCGTCCCGTAGATTCAGAGTGCTTTGCTCTGAAGAGCATTTAACCACACGAACCGTATATCTCACGACAACTGGCGTCCGCGACAGGACGGGGCGAAGTTTTTTTTTAAGTGATCTGACAGTCACCGAGATGAGTTTGTCGGAGGTGATAGCGTTAGGCGAGCGCTTGGGTTTGCAGGGCGCGGAACTAAGAAAATGGGTAGATGAGCAGTCCGAGAGAGCTCAGGTGGAGGCTGCTAAAGCTCGCGAGGAACGTGTCGCAGAGCGTGAAGAACGGGTAGCAGAGCGCGAGGCAACAAAACAACGTTTGTAAATGGAGCAGAAGGCACTGGAGCTACGCCTTAAACTGGCCGAGGCAGGAGGGTGCAAAGATTCAGCAGGTTCGGAACGCGATGTGGAAAGAACACGTTCATCAATTGTCAACCCTCACAGCCTGATTCCCGTGTTTAACCAAACTCGGGATGACTTGGACGCTTACCTAAAGCGATTTGAGTGTGTCGCCATTGGTCAAGATTGGCCTAAAGAGAAATGGGCTACTGCCCTGAGCTTATGCCTAGATGGGGAGGCATTAAAGGTTTTTGGCCGTTTGTCGCCTGAGGAGTCGATGGATTACGACATGGCAAAGAAGGCATTGCTCCAACGGTTTCGCTGTACGGCCGAGGGCTATCGCGAGCAATTTCGTCGTAGTAAACCCTGTGACAATGAGACGGCTAAACAGTACGCGACAAGGCTGTTTAGTTATTTTGATCGATGGGTGGAGATGGCCGAGCAGGGCAAGTCTTTTGACGCCGTGCGAGACTTAATTGTCGCAGAGAAGCTTCTGAATAACTGCCACAGCCGGCTTTCACTATTCCTTCGAGAACGAAATTGCAAGACGGTTGAGCAAATATCAGAAGCGGCTGACCACTTCATGGAGGCTCAGCGGCAGAATAACCTACTCCACTTCCGGGAGAAAGAGGAAGCCCGAGAGAAAGAGAGTTGTGAACCTGGCAAATCTTTAGCCAAATGTTTCGTGTGCGGCAAGTCAGGACACAAGGCACCAGATTGCCGCGCAAGAGTTCAGCAACCGTATTGTGGGTACTGCAGGAAGGTCGGGCATGACACCCAGTCCTGTAGACGGAAAGCGCGTGGCGGAAAGGAAGCAACAGCTTGTCTTTCGTCACCAGTAGAAGTTTGTGAAAACGAAAGGCCAACCTGGTACAGTGAATGCACGGGAAAAGCGTCTGTGAAACAATTGAACCCGAGGTACAACATGCCTGTCTTACCAGGAGAAGTATATGGACAGACTGTTTCGGTATTGCGTGACACGGGGAGCAACAGTCTGATTGTACGGTAGTCTTTGGTCCCTGCTCAAGCCTTCATCGGTACCAGGGCAAAGCAGCTGCTCGCCGACAGAAGCACGATTCAAGTTCCAGAGGCGGAGTTGGCCATCTGTTCTCCATTCTTTTGTGGTCAAGCCGTTGTGAAGTGTTTGGAGAACCCATTGTACGACGTTATAGTCGGAAATGTACCTGGTGCACGCGACCCTATGCATCCAGATCCGAACTGGAAAAACATCAAGAAACAGACAGGAACCGAAACTGCCACGCTTGGACAGCAAAGCATTAACGCGCCTGTAAATGAAAGGAACGCTGCCGTCGTGGGTGTGAAAGCCGAGGAGGAGCCTCACAAGAGTGATTTAAATTGGCTGCAAGTAGACAGGCAGGTCCTCCAAAGAGAGCAAGAACGAGATGCAACACTCGAGGTCTGCAGGAAAAAGATCGGCCGAAGACATTCGGGCAATGGCCTAAATGCGCACTCGTTTTACATAGACAAGGGAATCTTGTACCGTTCGTACCAGTTCTGCCCAGGGAAAACTGTGCAACAAGCCCTGGTCCCACGAAGTCTTCGGTCCCAAATTCTAACGCTGGCCCATGAGAATCCATTGTCTGGCCATCAGGGGATAAAAAAGACTACGGAAAGGATACTTGGTTCGTTTTACTGGCCCGGCATCCAAGCGGATATCAAGAGGTTTGTTCGGTCGTGTGACTGCTGTCAAAGGACATTCCCGAAGGGAAAACTCGGTAAAGCGCCACTAGGGCGAATGCCACTCATCGACACACCATTCGAGCGAGTTGCCGTGGACATCATCGGTCCTCTGTCTCCTATCTCGAATAAAGGGAACAGATACATCCTGACGATGGTGGATTTCGCCACGAAGTACCGCTACCAGCGATTGATTCCGCTACCGTGGCTGAAGGTTTGCTCGAAATGTTTTCAAGAATTGGGTTCCCGAGAGAGATCTTGTGTGATAAGGCATCCTGTTTCACGTCTAGTTTCATGAAAGAAGTGAACGATATGTTAGCGGTTAAGCACCTCAGCTGCACTCCATACCATCCCATGTGCAATGGTATGGTGGAACGTTTTAATGGTACTTTAAAAGGAATGCTACGCAAGTTTTTCCAAGAGCAACCGAAGATGTGGGATCGGTATCTTGCCCCTCTTCTGTTCGCTTACAGGGAGGTGCCGCAGGCAAGTCTTGGTTTTTCCCCCTTCGAACTTATATATGGCCGACAAGCACGGGGACCATTAAGCGTACTGAAAGGACTATGGACCAAAGAAGCGCTCACTGAGGAACTGAAAACGACTTATGGTTATGTATTAGACCTCAGGGAACGACTTGAGCAAACGCTACACCTCGCTCATCAGAATCTGACCAAGGCCCAAGCAGACCAAAAGAAATATTATGACACAAAGAGCTGTCGCCGTCAATTAAAGGTTGGAGATCGTGCCCTCATACTGCTCCCTACCAAACAAAACAAACTGCTCATGCAGTGGAAGGGTCCTTACTTTGTCTCCGGAAAGAAAAACGAATTCGACTATTGGCTGGATGTTGGCAAAACCAGAAAACTCTTCCATATCAATATGTTGAAAAGGTATGAGGAGCGGGAACCGTTGCCCACGTTTCAAGCGTCGACATTCATCGTCGTTGAAGAAGAGGAGACTGACAATCCTATTCCATGCCTTACTCCAAAGAAAGGTCTCGGGTTTGAAGCCGTCCTGAAGTCGCATGACTTAAATGAAACCCAAAAACAACAAGTGGATAGGGTGTTGGAAAGGCATAAAGATATTTTCTCTGAGATTCCTGGCAGAACAAATTTGGTGGAATGCCGACTTGATCTGACAACGTCTGACCCAATAAATACGCCGCAATACCCCTTACCGTTTGCCATGCAGGATACGGTCGAAAAAGAGGTTAAAGAGATGCTGGATCTTGGAGTGATAGAGCGGTCACACTCACCGTACAATTCTCCTCTGATCCTCGTAAGGAAACCCGATAAGACCTACCGGGCTTGCATCGATTTCAGGCGTATTAACAATGTACTTGTGTCAGACGCCGAACCTATCCCGAGAACGGATGTGATGTTCGCTGAGGTTGGAACAAAAAAATATTTCTCAAAGTTGGACTTGACAAAGGGATATTGGCAGGTGCCACTAGAAGCACGATCGCGCGAAAAGACAGCTTTTTCAACAAAGTCAGGCCACTATCATTTTTTATACATGCCGTTCGGCATAAAGACGGCATCGGCTATATTTACAAGGTTGATGAGGACTTTGCTGGTAAATATACCTAACGTTGTCCACTACATAGATGACGTTCTTATCGCCACTCACACGTGGGACGAACACATAGAGACGCTGGAACAACTTTTTAACAGAATACGAGACGCTGGCCTGACAGTAAAGCCTCAAAAGTGTGAAATCGGAGCGCACACCATCACCTTCTTGGGTCATGTGTTGGGAGGTGGAGAGATTCGCCCAATGGACAGTATGGTAAAAAAAATCTTGGCAGCTCCTAAACCCGACACCAAAAAGCAAGTGCGTTCATTTCTAGGCCTGGCCGGTTACTACCGCGACATGATTCCACACTACGCAGAGAAGGTCCAACCACTGGTGGAAATGACTCGGAAGCGAGAGAGCAGCCGCGTGACCTGGACACCCGAAAGAGCAGCGTCCTTCGACGACATCAAGGCGGCATTAGCATCCAGCCCTATAGTTAAAGCTCCTGACCTCAACAAGGAATACATACTCCGGTCCGACGCGTCCGACAAAGGAATAGGAGCCGTTCTCATGCAAGAGTACGACGGCGTCTTACACCCGGTGTCCTATGCAAGCAGACAGCTAGTTCCACGGGAAACTCGGTATTCAGCTATTGAGCGGGAGTGCTTAGCGTTGGTATGGGCCGTGGAGAAGTTCCATATATATCTTTATGGGGCCACTTTTATCATTCAGACTGACCACCAGCCTTTGTCGTATCTAGCTCAGGCTAAACACTTGAATAGTCGGGTTCTCCGGTGGAGCTTGGTCTTGCAAGAGTATTCCTTCAGAGTGGAATATATAAAAGGTTCAGAAAATGTAGGAGCAGACTTTATGAGTAAGCTACAAGAGTGAATGTCACTTTATTTGTTTATGCGTCCTTACCGCGTCCCAAAACGACTTCATTCTGCAGACTTATGTCACTCATCTGACGCAACGTTTTTTTTCCTAAAAAAAAACTTATCATGGGGGGGACTCTTGTGATGAGTGACTGGGTATGGAAACCTAGTGCGACCGTGCGGTGGTCGGAAGTGTAGTGCGACCGTGCGGTGGTCGAAAGCGTCGAAAGAGCACAGAACGTCCGCAGCGCCACGAAAGAGACCCGAGCGTCTAGGGAAGGAAGACGACGATGGTGGGCGGTGGCATGGCTACGTGGGCGGACGAGCGGCCAATGAGAAGGTTACAGGACAGCGCACGCGAGAAGAAGAAGAAGAACGCAGGTTCGGGAGCTGCTGCAAGTCGCTGGAGCCTTGGCCGTGTTGTCGAGTTTCGGACTCGAACACGAGACTCCCAACCGATCCAGGACGTTCCCGGGCGTACTCGGAGCCGCCAGGAGTTCTGGGGAACAAGGCGTTCTTGCTGAACCGTTGCTGACCCTTGGTGAACTGCTCGGCCGACGGCGGAGTAGGGCGGCAAGGTTCCTGGAGGGAGTCCCGGTGAGCCCGAGTCACGGAATCGGGACCGGCGCCGTCCGGGCGCTGTCACAGCTCGCCTGCGCTTGGCGAGAAATCTCCGTGACCTCGTTGAGAGGTCGCCTGCTGGCTGCTGACCGTTCTGCTCACCAGCTGCCGACTCTGGCTGCAGCGTCGTCTTCACCCTCGTCCGCATCACTGGCCTGCCACCGCCAACCGAAGTACCCGCTGCCCGCATCGCCAGACGCATCGAAGCAACCGGTGACTTCTTTCTTCCTTCGAACGCTGAGCGGCACTCGTGTCGTAACATTATATCGCGAACACCCTGCTAAAGGCGCGCGATTGAGTGCAAGTGTATTGTGACCTTTCCTTTCTCTTGACTTCTTATTTTTATTCCTGTTCATAAAGTACTTATTTGTTTTTGGTTTTTTGGAAAACAAAAATAATTGACTTCGTCCCGTAGATTCAGAGTGCTTTGCTCTGAAGAGCATTTAACCACACGAACCGTATATCTCACGACAGTAGGACACTAGGGGGTGTAACGAGGCAAGCAGAACCGTGAACAAAATGAAAATGAATAATGACCAAGAGGAGCTTCATAGGGAGCAGCGGTATGATGAGCAACATCACAACGCAGTTTGCAGTCTGTCATAGTGAGCAATGTTACATCGGGGCACCCTCAGTTGCGTAATTAAGCTACATAATCTCGTATTTGATGTTCAATACACTGGAAACAGCAATATTCTCACTTGCACCAGCATCGCACGTGTGCGACTCTTGGGCAATAGAGTCGCGCCCTTACCTCGGCGATTGAAACGTAGAGGGGAGCGCTACCTGCACTGAGCAATCTATACTTTTGAGGCGCAGGTGGCTGACCAAGTGGTAGAGGAGGCGACATCAATCCAAAGCGACTCAATGACCGCGCGTTTCGTTGCCATACCAGAGCGGGCCTATGATGCCAATAGTGGGAAAACAGCGGAGAGCGAACACATCGAATGTTGGACGGCAAACAAATGTGAAAGCCAATATAACATCCCAAGAAAAGTCAACACAACAGAAGAAGCCCACGCCACAACCGCCAAATCAACGTAGGTCGAAGATGCCACCTTTCGCAACGGACGACTTCAAAATCGTTTACAGACTGCAAGCTGCCCTTGACTTTTCAAAATGGAACAAAACCGCGGTCACCCACGCCCTGGAAAGATCCAGGTGGTCTTATGCAACGCGATTTCTGTCACAATGCTCGAGTGCAGATGAAGAGGATTTAAAACAATTTTGTAAAAACTGCCGACACGGGACACGCAACCAAACTCAAAGCATCGTCACCATCTAGTTAGGGGGCACCGCTTTTAATGCGGAAGTACACGTGAAACATCCCGACGACGTCTGTAGAGGAGACATCTGTGGGCTACTGCCAGGTACCAGTAGTGCCAAAATTGTAGCAGGTAACATAAAGAGGCGACCCCCGATGCACTATGCTTGGCACACGTATGCTCCTTCGGCCTTCCGCCGCTGTCATGTCAAGAACATCTTCTATTAAAAGAATTCGCCTCTAACATCACGAAACTAGAAATTGAAGCTGCGGTGGAGGCAAAGATTGTCTTCGTCATCGAAACGAAACTCCTGGCTCGAGCTCAATCGCAGCTCACAACGCCAGTAGGGCCGAAGCCAACAGCAATAGTGGAGTCGAGGCTCTAAGCAATCGTGGAGATGAAATGGTAGCCAATCACCACCAAATTGGTAACACGTTCTCGATGCTCAGTCGCACAAAGGACACCCATACAGTCCAAATCAACAAGCTCAAGTCGCTGCTCACCAATTTCATCGCTCATGTAAAGACATGCACACCCATGGTAGACGAATGCGTGAGTCATTTGAGGCATAATGAGGAAACGCGTGTAATGGTTCAGTGCCGGGTGCCTTTTCGGGTGCTGCGTCGAAGTTACGGTTTGGAAGGTTGGGACTCGCCCCCGCCGCAGTCCCCGCCTGCAGATGAAGGGTCCGGTAGATTGGCCGGTTCCCTGTTGGCATCCTCTGCCGGCTCATCAACTTGCTCGGCGTCAGGTGTCTCTCGTGCACCATCAACGGGCACCGGGGAATCTAAAGACCTGCGAGACACAACGTCTTCGCTTCATGCTGGAAGTTCGCGGTTTGCAGACGTCAGCTGAACTGATGGCAGGAAGAACTCCTGGAATGTTCGTGGTTTCATATGATCAACATGCACGTATCTCTGCTCGTTTCCTACCCTTACCATGATAAGAACAGCTGGGTTTCCATGATAAGAACAGCTGGGCTGGCGTCTCTTCCGTAACACCCGTTGGCGTGTTTCTATAGTTGAATAGGAACTGGTCGATCCGGTGCTGGAGAGACTTCATCTGCCCATTCCTCTGCTCGTCCATGACCTGCTTAAGAAGATTTTTTTGCAAAGTGTGTACACAACGCACCGAGCTGCCGCTCGATGCCGGGTGATAAGGCAATGATTTACTGTGCCGGATGCCATTCTGTCGCATGAACGCCTCGAAAAATTCCGAGGTAAATTGCGGACCATTATCTGTTACATCTTCCGGTAATCCGTCAGCGGCAAAAACTGTGCGCAGTTTTTCTATTGTCTTTTCGCTACTACTTGACATCATCAGAAACACTTCAACCCACTTGGAGTAGGAACCGACAAGCACTAACAACCAATGCTGATCTCGATGAGCAAATTCCAAGTGTGCCCGCTCCCACCGGCGCCCCGCCACTCCCCATGACATCACTGGTACTTTTGGCGCCGCATTTTGCGTCAACTGGCACGTTACACATTCTTTAACTTTTTGCTCACATCCTGCGTAAGACTACGCCACCACACGTGGCTTCTAGACAGCATTTTCATACGGCCTTCGTGCAACAATGATAACACATTTCCGCGGAGAGACAATGGCACTATCACTCGGTTTCCCCAGGTCACACATTACCTGTCAACAGAAAGTCCTCCGCGTCACACAAAATAGGGCGCCAGTGCGTCATCCGACACCTTTAAAGGCCAACCGTCCGGCGTGTAAAAGAACACTTTTGATAGCAGGCTGTCTTTTCTCGTTCCCCCTCTGATGTGTTCTGCGTAGAGTTGGAGCTCATCTATCATAAAAGAACCTATATACTCCGACACGTCATCCGAGTTCCGAAGAGGCAGGTGTGAAAGAGCGTCCGCATTGCGTATATCCCCTGACTTACGAAAACCCATTTGTAGTCAAAAGCAGCAATCTGCAGGGCCAATCGCTGCACGCGTGCCGCCGACATAGCAGGAATTCCCAATAATCCCACCAAGTGTTGATGATCAGAGTATACTCCAAATTTTCTACCAAAAAGGTATTTATGAAACTTCTTTAGCGCGTACACGACAGCCAGTGCTTTTTTTCGATGTGGGCATATGCCTGCTCTGTTTTACTGAGAGTTCTAGAGGCAAAAGCGATTGGCCTTTCTTCTGAGCCTACCCTGGGAAAAAGGACTGCGCCTAGACTATACGCAGATGCGTCGCAAACGAGCCCTAGCTCCTTTGAAGAACCGTAGAAGGTGAGTACGGATGTACTCAGCAACCAGCTCTTGGATGCTTTGAAGGCTTTTTCGGCGCCCTCCGTCCATTTCCACTTGGTAGTCTCAGCTAGCAAGTCATGCAATGGTTTAAGCTGTGCTGACATGTTCGGTACGAACTTACCATAGCAATTTACCAAGCCTAAGTAAGCTCTCAGCTCATTCTTGTTTGTCGGAATTGGTGTTTCTTTGATAGCACGCACCTTGTCCTCGGATGGACGGATTCCGCTTTCATCAATCACGTGACCTAAATACGTCACCGACCTCTCAAAAAGCTTGCATTTTTCTTCTCGCAGTTTCACCCCCCCCCCCGTTCTTCGAACCTTGTCAACACAGCTTGCACCCTATCATAACATTCTTCCACCGTTTCCCCCGCTATCAACACTTCAAGATAAAAGGCCACTCTGTCCAAACCCTTCAACATGTCATTCATTACTGCTTGGAAAATGGATGAAGCACTTGTTATACCGTACGGCATACGTGTGTTTTGAAAAATTACAGCATATCCACGGAGTGAATGATGATGAGTGGGCGAAGCTCGGGATGTTCATCGTAGATCGTGCAGAGTTCCGGATTAATTTAGTTAACGCGCACGCTACGAACCCTTATGGTTCAACTATGCACAAGTGAAATCTCCCACCGGCACTTCATTCCAAGTTCCAGTGCCTATATATATATATATATATATATATATATATATATATATATATATATATATATATATGGTTGGCCGGTCAACGGTTCTCCAACGCAAGCAGTCGGTATTTCTCAATCAAGAAACTCGCTAGGAGACGCTGCCTGCGCCAACGTTGTCTCTCGCGGGTGAGGGCGCGTTCTCCTACTTTGCGAGCTGGTAGAGCGTTCATTTAAGAAAGAGCGTTTCCATCAACGCGCGCCCTTCGCTCTCTCTCTCTCTGTCTCTCTCTCACAAGACAGCAGATGGAAGAGTGAGAAAGAGAGAGAGAGGCACGCGCCGAGGGCGAGCGCCGGCGCGTGCGTGCCTCCCTGCAGGCACGCGCCGGTGGCTACATACTACATACATCGGGGACGCACGACCCACGCCTTAAGGAGCTTCGCCCCTAAGAAGGCCTAGGTGAGTGTTGCAGTGACCAAGGGTGGCGACTCAGGGTGCTGCTGCAATTGTTGGTACGCTGTCGACAGGTCGAGGACAGTGAAACACTTGCATCCATGCAAAGCTAGAAAAGTATCTTCCAATGTTGGGAGAGGGTAATAATCAGTTCTCAGACAACGGTTCAACGTCACGTTGTAGTCTCCGCATATTTGCACCTTGTTGTTGGCCTTGGGGACAACTACTGGGGGCGTTGCCCATTCACTGTGTTTTACTGGAACCAGTACTCCAGATTCCACTAGTGAATGTAACTCTGACGCTACTGCGACTCTGAGTGCGAATGGCACCGGGCGCACAGCTGTCTTTTAGCACCAGTCTGACCGACGTGTGAGTTACCAGTCCTAGTGAAGAACTAAACATTTTCCGAAAATTTTTCTATTCGTGTGGCTGATCTATCAAGTGTGTTCGACCTATCAAGGTTGATATTACGCATGCTAGGCCAATTAAGCTTCAACACCTCCAGCCAGTTGCCGCCCAACAACAAAGCGTCACAATTTTTTTTCGTTCGGACTACAATTAACGGAAAGGCCGCGGTTTGCCCATCATGCTCTACACGCACCGTCAAGTTTCCGGCAATTGCTAGTGCGGAACCGCCATACGTTTTTAACCGTAAATTACATCTTTCTAGGGGTACATCCGACTAGTACTCTCTGTACATTTTTTCTGGCACAATAGACACAGATGCCCCGGTATCAACCTGCGTAGTGACATTTTTTCCTGCTATCTTACCTTTCACAACGTAGCCACCGAAACTACTCGGGCATGAAAAAATATTACGCAGCAAGACAGTTCTCACCACTTTTATCGTCTCAGTTAACGGAGTCTTCTAAGCCTGTGCTCTCTATAAGAGAGTGCGCCGATCGTGGCATTGTTCTGCAGACCCTTGCCAGGTGTCCCATCTTTTTGCATCGAGATTTTCGAAAGGGGCAGGTGGCGGAGTCATGTGTTGCTCCCACCGGGAAAATTCCGTTGACTCGGCATGCCGCTCCGTGTTGTTGCTCGCGGCCCTTCTTGTGCCAGTGGTCCGCTGCAAGTGTTGCTGTACCAGGTTCACGTTGCCGGGTTCTTTTGGGTGAAGATTTCTTGTTTCTGTTAGAGCGAGTTCTCCACTTTTCGCCAAGTCATAGGCAGTCCGGAACTCCAGGTACGCTTCATCAGCAGTTCTGCCTGTGCCGTTTTATCTCTTAGTCCGGCCGCGAACCGATCCCGTAAGGCATCATCCAAGAATTGCCCGAACTCGCAGGATCCAGCCAGCCATTTCCGTTCCAGTGCAAGCGCTACAACTGGCTCATTTTCCAGCTGTGACCTACAGTTGTACCGGAATCTTTCCGCTATCACCAAAGGCTTCGGGGAATAGTAGCCTCTCAGTACCTGGAGCAGTTCGGCATACGTTTTCTCTTCCGGCTTGGTCGGGGCCAATAAATTTTTCAGCGTGCGGTAGGCCCGTTTTCCAATGGCGGTGAAAACGGGCCTACCGGACGTAGTGTTCAAAGCGTTGCGCGTAAGAGTCGAAGTCTTCGTCTCCCTCATCCGTGAACAGCTCGAACCGGCCAAAGGAAGCCATGTCGTGGCGATCCGCCCAGGCACTTCCGCTTCTAGAATACCGATGCCGTGGCCTAGGCTACAGCGGAGGCCCGGCTATTGTGCCCGCGAAGATCCCACCTTCGTCGCCACTTTAGTATCTTCAGGACTCGCGAGCACCTACCAGCCAACACATGTTTATTGCAACTTGCAATACAACTGAATGACCCACATCGCACACACGCGGCGGTCGTATAAGCTAACAGAGAACTACACAGTGACGTCAGAGACCTAGCCACTTACGCTGTATCTTATCATAGGTACGGCACGCAAAGCAAAGCATAGAGTGACGTTAGAGCACGACTAATGCAAGTTCTATCTTCGGTGGAACGACACAACAGTATGAACTTCGGTGTCGGCTGTCTCATCAAACTGGGCAAGGATTACAGAAGCTTGCAGGCGTTTTCTTAGGTCGTGAAATGCGTGTTGTTCTTTCTCCCACTCGAAATGTACGTCTTGTGTCTTCTGTCATAGGCTCAGCAACATTTGAAACGTTTTCGACGAATCTTCTGTAGCGAGCACATAAGCCCAAGAAACATCGCATTGACTTTTTGTCTGTGGGTATCAAGAAGCTCGCAACAGCTGCTGTCTTTTCAGGATCTGGCCGAATACCTGCAGCACTGATTACGTGTCCGCGGAACCGAAGTTCCTCGAAGGCAAAATGACGTTTCTTCGGCTTAATTGTGAGGGCCGCTGAGCGAATAGCTTTCAACACTAGCGCTCTAGATGTTGATCGAATGTCGCGGAAAATACGACTACATCATCCAAATACACTAAGCACGACTGCCATTTCAACCCAGCGAGCAAGGTGTGCATCATTCGCTGGAACGCGGCTGGTGCTGAACAGAAGCCGAAGGGAAGCACTTTAAATTCGTAGGGGCCATCTGGAGTTACAAATTCTGCCTTTTCGCGGTCTCGCTCATCCACCTCTATTTGCGAATATCCACTCTTGAGATATAGAAAGGAGAAAATTTTGCACATGGCAGCCGATTTAACGTATCGTCGATACGTGGAAGGGGATACACATACCGCTTAGTTACGCCATTTAATTTCCGATATTCTACACAGAATCGAAGTGTGTTATCTTTTTTCTTAACAAGCGCTACGGGAGACGCCCACGGACTGTTGGAAGCCTGGATGACATCATCTGCAAGCATCTCATCTACTTGTTTCTTGGTTACCTCTCTTTCCTTCGAGGAAACTTGAGAGTGGTGCTGCCATACCGGTCTCGTGGCTTCTTCCGTTATTATTCTGTACTTTGTAATAGACGTACGACACACGTTCGAGGATGTGGAGAAGCAATCAGAGAAATCGTTGATTTGGGCAGATATCTTTTCCTATTGTATTTCTTGAAGTTTATGGTTCAGCTTATTGATGCGTCGACATTGCGAGTTCGTCGAATGGCGGTTGGCGTTGTGCTGAGGCTGCATAGTTCCGTCGCTGCATGGAACTCGTGGAAATAGGCAATAGGTGCTCCCTCGGCGATGTGCTCGAATCCATTTCCGAAATTTGTAAGCATGACATCTGCACGGCCATTCACTAGGAGAACAAAACCTCTAGCCACGCAAATCCCTTTGTACAAAAATAGCCCTATGTTTCCATCCGCTATACCTTCGCGTCGTTAAATCGCTCATTCTCCACGTGAACCATTATAATGCAGCGAGGCGGCACAATTGGATCACCTTCGACGACGCGCAGTGCAGTAAGACGTCGCTCCTCGGGATCATCTACAGGTAGATCTTGCTCTGTTGAGAATGACATACGACTTGCGCAGGTTAATTATGGCACCGCTCACTTGCGACAAAATCCATTCCTAGTATGAGGTCTCCTGAACATTCTGGCAGCACAATGAAGTCGATACGTAAGTAAACCCTGTTATGGCAAATGAGATCTGCGGAAACCGGCAAGGTGGAGTTACGTTCTTTTATGAAAGGGTGGATGCCAATTTTCCCTTTCATAAACCCTCTTATCGTTAGCCTTGCAGTGTGTCTGCCAAGGGGCGTAATAACGTGACCCCGTGCTGTGCGTATCTGGGGTCCTGTCCACTGCGTCACAACTTTTTTCAGTTTCCTCGCCATATCGTACCTTATTACAGAATAATCAGCGCCCGTATCGACCAAAGCCTTTGCTCAATTGTATCTACTGTCAACCTCAAGTCTGATGCGACCATTTCGTTAGTGCACCCTTCTACCCAAAATATTTAATTACCGTATTGAAACCGTGATGGAGGATCTTCGCTACTGTGGTTATCAGCGGACTCACCTCCGCAGGTCGGTTGCTTCAGTTTTCCTGCTGTGGGCTTGGTAGTCGCGGTAATCGCGAAGCTGCGCCTGGACTGGCCAATCGGTAGCGCATAGGTGATGGCGACCGTGGTTGATGCTGCCGGGGACTAATGGGGCTTTCGCGCGTCGACAGGTACTCCTCAATCACTGCTGGTGGTTCACCGTTTCGGGAGCAAGGTGCATTCATGAGAAACCCCCTTAATCCAGCTTGGTGGTACGGACAGTACCTACGCAGATGACGAGCTTTACCACAATGAAAACAGAGGCCTGCTCTCGTGGTCACGCCAAACGTCACACTTTCTGGGCCTTTGCTCCAAAAAACGAGGTGTGCTACGTGCTGGAGGTCTGTGGGAAACCGTTGGTTCGAATACACGAGGGGCTCTACGTGCTGTCGGAGGCTAGGAAACGGTGGTAGCCACTGGTGCATTGCTCTGTACCGCGGGTTGTCTCATCACATGAGCGTACGATGGCATGCACCGAATCGGCTGCAGCTAGGGCTCTGGATCCCGTATAACCTGCCTCCCTTCATCCCGAACGACATCGACGACAGATAAGGCAGGTGGAGCCTGAAGTACCTGTAACTTGCTTAGCTCTTCCCTGATAACGGACCTGGTGAGCTCTCTCAGTACTTGATAGTCATTCCGTGCGCCTCCGGACAAGACTTCTGCGGATGCAGAGCTTACGTCGCAGTTGTACTGACGAGCCCGCTGTTCCGGCATCTTCTCGATGGATGTTGCCTCGGACCTGAACTCGGTGACCGTACGTGGTGACAATAACCGCGAAAAGCTCTTGCTTCACGCCTCTCATGAGATGGCACAGCTTGTCTTCGCTCATGTTGGGGACAGCACGCCGAAACAGACGGGACATGTCCTCTGTGTACATGGCCACATTCTCGTTTGTGAGCTCGTTCCTTCCTTCAAGTGCCATTTCCGCCTTTTCTTTGCGATCGGCGATGACAAACGTTTCTATTGCTTGCCTTCGGAATTCTTCCCTAGAGATCAAAAATGAATCGTCATTTTCATACCACTTCTTAGCAAAGTCCTTCAGAGCGAAATAGACATGGCGCAGCTTGTCTCTCGTCCCATCCACTCACGCTTGCCACTCTCTCAAAAACTTCCAGCCAGTCTTCGACATCTTCAAACGAGTCTCCGTAGAACGTCGGTTGCATGCGAGGTTAGCTTACGACCATTTCTGGCTGTAGTACTTAGCTTGTCATCGTGGTGGCGTCCGTAGTTTGAGTTTCCCTTGGTGCGAAGAGAAGCGGGCCGAATTCCGGCGAGGCACCTCGAAGACGATGGCTGCAATGCCGGTGCACAGGTGTGAGTTCCACGTGATTAGCTCGCTGGTGGTCGGGGCTATGCTGACTGGCGTTGATAGGGCTTCGGTTCATTTCCCCACACTCCCTCCAGTAATGTAGCGATCTTGATGACCAAAGCGTGACAAAATAAGACGTTTATTAAGGGGAGAACTTGTGCCCACAACTTACAGTGCAAGAGAGATGTGTTCTAATGCCAGCGTCGAACAGTTATTTTCGAAGTTTCTTGCACCTGGCCACTGACCTGGCGCATGCAAGCCGGGCCCAGCCGGTCGCTCGTGCCGAGATGAACGCTACCTGTTCTCACTGCACTGCACTTAGGTACATTGTGCAAAGTGTCCAATAAAAAGAGGGATTTGCGGGATACCTTAAGAGAAGTCTTCACGGCAATATGTTAAGGGGCCGTCCATGACGTGGGCAAACCACTGACACTGCTGAAATAGCTATAGCAAGAGCTTGTTCTTCTCTGGCAGCTGTCTAAAAGATCTAGAGAAGAAAGCGAATGAATGCCTGGTCTCATTCTCTTATTGGCTAGATTCGAACCAACTACAATTGAATGTTAGTAAAACTAAATTTATTTTATTTAAGAGCAAAAACAAGTGTGAAGATTACAGGATTTCTCTCTGGTTTAAAAATAATGAAATCTAACGAGTCCCTTTGTTTAAATTTTTAGGAGTACATTTTAATGAGCACCTGAGTTGAACACCTCAAATAAATAAAGTACACGCCAATATGTCTCGATCGATTTCTGTTTTAAACAAACTTAGGTCCCTAGTTCCAAACTGGTTAAAGCTCCAGCTATATTATTCGTTAGTTCATTCCCATCTACATTACTGTCTTTTAATTTGGGGCACAACTTCCAAAACCAATCTAGACAGGCTGTTAGTTTTACAAAAAAGGTCTGTACGCTACATATAAAATCTGCAACCTAGAGAACATACTCCTCCATTTTTCGGCAAGCTTCAGATACTTACTGTTTACCAATTATACAATCTTAAACTCAGCTTATATGTCATTAATGAAATAGGAAACACCGTTGGCACTTATATGGAGCATTGCTACCCAAGCGAAAACGATTGCAATCGTTTTCGATTGCCTTTATTCAGAACAACCTATGGTAAGCAAACATTATCATATCAAATACCTTATCTACTCCACAAAAATAGCTATGTCCGTGAACTTTTCGAAGAACGTAATACTAAAAACAGTGTGAAGAAAAAAGTTAAGATGTACTTCCTTACTTGTAAGGAGCCATAATTGTATTATTTATTATAGATATTTCTTTTGTGTCTTTCGTACTTTTGTATATTTGATGAAAGTTGCTTATTTTCTTTCTTTTCAAATGTATTTCTTTATGGTACTTAGTAATTCTGTCAGAAATTTCTCATGGTTTCAGTTTTTTTATATATATTTTTTTATCTTTCTACTGAAAATTGGTGATGACTGTAATGCGTTATTTTAAAACGTATGTTTCGACATCTGTTATACTTTTTGAATTTGAATTATGTGTCCCCTCATTCAATAGAAGAATGAAATTTGTATCTTTGTTCCACTTCACTTGAGCAAATGTATGGGTGGAGGGACCTTAGTCAGGCAGAGGTAATCTGCCTTTAGTCCCTTCAACCTAGGCAATCTCTGTTTTTGTCTGAATAAACAGTGAATTGATTGATTGATGTGTCGGCAGGGATAAACTGCCGGGCGCAAAGTCTGGACGTAACTGCAGTGATTCTTGCAGTTGCGTTTGGATGTACCGCTAGACACTGCCTTACCTGCTATGGAAGGTAGTTTCCGTTCTCTAAAGGGGTTGTATAGATGTTCTCTGACTCGGAGAGGCGGGCCCCTGCGTTTCAACTGCGCGCCTTGCCTGGAGCAGCCAAGCGTGAGGGTGTGCGATCGCGTCTCTGTAAGAATAGCTCCTTTTATAGCTGTTCCAGGCTGTGCTCACAAAACATGCATACCTAGAGCAACATGGATCGCGAAGCCGAATATTTGATTTCTTATTTGTATGTGTTAGCAAGAATTCTGAGTAAGGCGCGAATGCCTGTACGCTTATGTTCATGAAGTTAGCACACGGTCACTTGGCGCTTCGCTTGAAATTTCTCATAGCTTTTTCCTTCATATTTATTGTAGTTGTGTTAATGCGGTGACACAATCGCTTTCAAAACCTTGGCACACAGAAGGATAGACCATCATTAGTAATAAGTTCCTCGGTTATGGCAGGCGACAGTGCAAAATATAAAGACCTTGAAGTATTACAGATGGATCTCGATCATGTAAAAAAAGCTTATGTTGAACAGTGCATGTAGTAGACACGCAGTGTGGTTTTATAGTGCTGGAAGCTGTAAAGCAGGCACATGTAATCGCGGCCGAATGTTATATCACTTGAGCACTACAGTATCTACTAGGAACACCTTGGGACCGCAACAGTCTCAAGGCGTGGTCAGGTAGGAGCAGCACAGGTTGCCGACGTGCCCAGGAGAGCGAGCAGTCAAGAGGCTCCCCAGAGGTTCACTCCGCGTAGCCGTCCTTTTTATTGGTGCGAGTACGCATAAATTTCGAACGCCGAGTTCTTCCGCCGTTCGTGGAGGCTTCTTTTTCGCTGCTGTCGCTACCTCTTGTTTTGTTTTTTTTTTGTCAGCGACTCGCCGTTCGTGTAGCTACTTCCTTCGTCGTTGTCGCGTTTCACTAGAGGCGGTAACGAAATGCAATACACGCACGTACATGCACATGAAAGAACCGCTTGTCGTCGAAATGAATGCACAATTTACAATTTTCCACTATTGCATGCCTCACAATGATATTGGGGCTTTGGCTCGAGAAATCCTCTTTTACTTTTTTGCTAGCACTGACTCTCTGGACACGTTGTTTAATTTCAGAAAAGCATTCTCTTCTTCAGTATTGCGATAGGAACTCTGTAGACAGTCTCCACGGGTTTTTACCTTTGCCGTCGCCGTCTTGTTCCGTTTATAGTCCATATTGATAACAACCCCCCGGGCATTGTGCCTTCTGCCTGCGGTTAAAAACACATGATATGGGGACGAACACAGCTGAAGAAGAAATGAAACCGGCCCCGGCTCAACATCCGTGCCTCGGAGCGCGCATGCAATAACATGACACCACTCGAAAGGCCTACGTCGAAGCGGAGGGGAAACGGCCCGCCCCTCTTTAGTGAGCATCAGAAGACGCGATGGGGGGGGGGCGGGGGGGGGGAGGGTGGCTTGAGCAACAACTCCGGACTTCGCGCGGTCGCGATGTCGCGACGGCAATGCCCTCGCCACACAGCGCTCACGAGAATGCGCGTACGAGTGCCCGAAGAAACGTGCTCGCTTGATGCCGCTCCTCTGGGCCAGTTTTTCCGATAGTGCAAAGTGCACGCCGCTTAGCGCGGTCGCGCGGTGTGATGCGTGGGCCAGAGGATATCAAGACGACATGACTGCGCTCGCAGCGCTGCTGGGCCGTTGTCTCTGCCGCTCGACCCTCACGTGGTACTTTAAGCACCTGCATGCTTACTTAATAAGCCCACGCTCACTGCAATTCAGTTTGCCCCTAAAGGTGCTGCTCTTACTCCGTATATTATATCATGCATTGCTATCGCATTCATTGCTACACCTTTCTGGCGAAACTGAGTTTTTATTATCGGACACTGTAGTTTGATGCAAGCTTTATTGGTAATAAAAGGGAATGTACAATTGACAGGAAGCGATAAATCACTTTCTTTTTTCACGTGCACTCTTTACTACCATTGATCAAGGTCTTTATTGTACCTTGAGCAACGTGGCTAAACTGGTATAATCGATGCGAACAAATTACATACTCGTGATGTTCGCCTCGGAAAGTTTCCGGGTTCAAATACCGCAGGCCCTGGCTGTCATCTTCACTTCTTCGGGATCACATCTAAGAATTTCTATTTTTTGTGTAGACGCCCACCGATTGTTTAAATTTTTCGTGTTCAAATAGGGTGCTCCCGGGCCGAAAGGACCAGCAGGAAGAGACGGATCTCAGGGACTGCCGGGCCATATTGGTGCACCGGGGCCACGAGGTCCACAGGGTGAAGCCGGGAAGCCAGGATCACCGGGGAACCCTGGACCGCCGGGACCTCCGGGGAGGCCGGGGGAACCCTTTGGTTACGACGCCGCCGCACTTCATGCCATTATGGGGTAAGTTACTGCGAGTCTCACTTCTTGCTACCTAGCGAACATTTTCGCCAGGAGAGTGGCCCTTGCCAACATCAAGATAGCACTACAGCGGGTGCACAACACTTCCTTAGCGTACCTTGCTGTGTAGTTTGCAGGAATAGAAATACTCCACCTGCCAAATCACGAAGATTTACTCAGAATCCCGGTGTTTGTGTGAGTGGTTACCTCTCTTTCCCATATTCTTTTCCTTCTCACTCACCCATCATTCCTTACCCACTGACATTGCAGATACAAAGCGCAATATTCTGTCTGGTTAACGTCTCTGATTTATTGCGCACTACTTTGGCCTGACTAGACGATGTTACAAAACACATCAGGAAGTACGTTAAGGCTGGTGAGTGATGTTATTCAGCGTATTCCTGCAAATTTTCTACGCACGAACGGTCTGCCCGACAGGAAACTTCATTTTTTAGGGCCAAGGTATAGGCCTATTCCATGTTGGTAAACAATGGTAGGCGCCGGTGATATAACCAGAGCTTGCATCGACGTCGCGGCGCGGAGGCCTCGCCCACCGCTTGCCGCGGCCCTGCATGGTCGTGCCACCGCTGCTGGTGCAGCGTGTTCGAAGGCTGCCTCCCAGAACGAGGCGTCGGAGCGCCGGCGGCGTGTTTAGAACAGTTTGTAAGGGGCAGCCGCGTAAGATGAAGCTCCAGTAGTTCTGTAAGAAGTATTCAATGAATGTAGAAAAGAATGCATTGACGCCCAGCTGTGACAAGATGTGAGAAACTGATTGAACTGACAAGGATCTTGCCATCACAGACGTGAATTATAGCGAGGTGTCATGTCGGCGTGGCGTCATGTGTATGTTTTAAGTCGGTAACTATCGCAAGAATCAACTACCTGGAACCGCGAGACATAAAAACAACTTGAAACTGCCACATATGAAAATGTTGTTTCAAACTAAAGCCTCCACAAAATCCTTGCGCACAAACCTGTCGGATTAGCTACTCAAGCATAACAATCGAGCGATATTGGTGACCCTATCATCTATTTAAATACGGCTGTGATAACAAGCACGAAAAAAAAAACAATTTCGTGCCACGGAAAAGGCTGTCGAATAACCGCCAACAAGGCGCGCGTAACCGCTGCTCGCGCCTCTGCCCATACGCTCAGCTGCGATCGTGAAGGCGTAAAGTACTGAAGCGACATGTCCAATTTCAAGCGTTTAGTTGTTTAGAACATGCTTCAAATTTGCTAGCCGAAACAATGTAACGCGCATCACAACAACTACAGCATTGTCCAAGACACTTCTCTTATGCATGCTATCGCAGTTTCAAGTGACCTGCAAAAGCAAAAATCCCCGTAACCAGCCTTTCGTTCACGGCGTCGGCTACGAGAATTAAGCTTTCACACATTGATTTTACTCGAGTGAATAAAAATTCGTAGGGCGCATCTAGAACTTTCTCACTTCATCGATACACGCCGACCGCGATAAGTTATGCGCATATGCCAGCGCGCTGCGCTAGTGTATTGCGCGCTTTGCGGTGTGGGCGTCATCGCTCTGTGTCTATTTTTGTTTATGTCACGAAACTTGGTGTTGAGCATTACAATTCACCAAGTTGTGACAACGATATTTCTTTCAAACGAAGCAAGCCGCACTAAACGCTAAATAATTGCACATATGCTTAACGTTGACGGAAATGTTTGGCGCATACCCAAGAGCCGGCACTACAGGTTTGTCAAATTGCCTAGTTTGGGCATACTTAAGCAGGAAACCGATAAAAACCTATCGCGCATTTCTTGTTCGTAGCTGCGCAACCAACCCATGGCGCAGCTCATCTGTGCCCACTTTTTGTTCATTGTACGGTGGTAAGCAGCACCCGCACCAGCGAAAACACAGCTGCTGCTCCGGTGGGCGCGCCGGAGGATGCCTACCATGCGAAACCAAAGCACCCGACGACAGCGCCACTGCATCTTCGTGACGTGGACCCTTCGTGACTGCGGAGGGACCTAGTGCAAGAACATTAGTAAGGAAAGAAAAGCGTGCGACTGGTGATGCCAGTAGTCGCGTCGTTGCGTTTCATCGCAGTCGAGGGCGAGCGGGGCAGTTTTACTCCAAGTGCGAATTTGCTAAACTACGCATTGTTCGTACACCCGAGAAGCTCATGAAGAGCGCCGCCGCGAGCAGCAGCGGAGACGAGCTCCTCTATGAATTGGTGGGATTCAGCCAGAGACAAGCACATGGGCCTCACCTTTCAACTTCGCTGACGGTGGTGTTTGGTGGTTGCTACCGGTGTTTCTGCGTGATACTCGGCCTTCGTGGTAGAAGGGGTACACAGTTGCATAATGCAGTAAGTGTACTTAATCGATGCAGCTCTGTACTACCACCATCACAAGAGGCAAGTATAGTCAGCTACCTTTCGTATTTACAATGCATGCAAAGCTAGGGTGGTGTTTGGTGGTTACTGCGTGATACTCGGCCTTCGTGGTAGAAGAGGTGCGGAGTAGCATCACGCAGTAATATACTTAATCGATACAACTCTGTCCTACAATCATCACAAGAGGCGAGTATAGTCGCTACTTTTTTTTAATAGCATGTTTTTCAAAAATGGGCCCATGAAGATATAAGCCCGCAGATACATCGCTTCAACGGTGTTTTCGCCTGCGTGGTAATTGGGATCCAGATGGTACATCAGCTCTCTCTCCTGGACTTAGAAATATGCGTCCTCCCTGTAAAGGAAACCAGTATATGCAGCAGTATAAAACTTTCTAGCATTCCTCTCCATGCCCATTCGGCGTGGCAGGTTCGCAGTTCGCATATTGAGGCTGATTGGTTTGCAAATTAGCAGTGCGGCTTCTTTACTTTGAATGTATTGCGACGTGGTTTACTGACGCCTCAACGTCGAGGAACGTTAAAGGCGAGCTCCAATGTACTGCGAGCGTCAAGAACTCAAAATCCGGGCAAGCGCTCGCTCGGTGAGCGAGACCATTGCCAACACCGGGGCTTGCTTGCCTTCCTTGTCTTAATCTTTATTACAATGACTCCTGGCGGCGAGCGTAGCCATCCTGGCGACTTAAGGCGCTGACAGTATGGCGAGGTCCCAATAGGGCTTGAGGCGGCTGAAAACTTCCACCACGACGGAAGTCCTGGGATGGAGTCGAGGGCTCACGTTTGCAATTGAAGGGAGACGCCTGAGCGAGAATGAGGTATGGACCGTGGTATCGTGCGAGGAATTTCGACGACAGTCCAGGCGTGCTCGGGGAGATCCAAAGCGAAACGAGGGCTCCCGTCGGGAAAGTGGAGAAGGAGCGGTCACAATCGAGTCGAAGCTTCTGGCGGTCTTGGGCATCCGTTGTCACGGAACGAGCCAATTGTCGACAATCTTCCGCGTACTTAAGAACATCACGAATTGGTGTGTATTCACTGGAGTCAGGCGTGTAGGGCAGCACAGTGTCCAGCGTACATGATGCCTCGCGTCGGTACAAAGAATGACGGTCATAATCAGGTGGTCCATTGCGTAACAGTGTTGTACGCGTACGTTACGAATGGGAGGACGGCGTCGCAGTTGTTCTAATTAGCCGCAGTGTATATTGTCAGCATGTCACCAAGAGCGCGATTAAAACGCTCTGTCAAACCATTTGTCTGCGGATGATATGCGCTCGTCGTACAGTGAATGATGTTGCACTGAACGAGAAGCGCTTGAATGGCAGCAGACGGGGAAACATGTCCTCTGTCGCTCAAAAGTTCCCTAGCAGCACAGGACAATGTTCCCTAAGGCGCAGGACAAAGTTTCGTAGTCTGAAAAACGCAAGTTCTCTCGCAGTAGCTGGAGGCGGCGCTGCGGTTTCAGCGTAACGTCTGAGATAGTTCACGCCAACAATTAAGTCGATGCCAACGCGGTCAAATGGACGACCCTGACAAAGGAGAGGCTGGACAGTGCCAGTCGGGCGTTTAGGTGGAGTTTTGCACTGTTGGCACACAATGCAAGTGCGGATGTACTTGCACACAAAGGCATACATGCCGCGCCAGTAGTTGCGTTGACGAAAGCGGTTTTAGGTCTTGACAACGCCGGCGTGGGCACTTTGCGGGTCGTTGTGGAAAGCGGCGCCGATATTCTTGCACATGTGGTGCGGTATCACAAGCAGTCACTTCCGGCCAGCAAGTATGTAATTTTGGCGGTAAAGGAGATCATCTCGAACGACAAAATGCGAAGCATGGCGACGGATAGCTCTTGAATTGGGATGAACGGATGGGTCAGCCAGAAAGCGAAGGAGTTCGCAAACCCACGTATCCTTGCATTACTTCGACGACATGTGCACGAAGTCAATTGGCGAGAGGGAAGAACCTGACGGAGAGGCCGTGTTGGACGCTAGTGGTGAGCGTGACAGTGCATCAGCGTCGGAGAGTTTACGGCCTGACAGGTATATAACACGAATTTCGTAGTATTTCATACCAAGCACCCAGCGACCAAGGCGTCCTGATGAATATTTCAGCGACGAGAGTCAACACAGTGCATTGTGGTGTGTGACAACATCAAAGGGGCGACCATAAAGACGCGGTCGAAACTAAGCCAAAGTCGAAATTCTGGCGAGGCACTCTTGGTAACGGAATAATTACTCTACTTTTTGGGGGGTTCAACTCGCATAAGCCATAACGTATTGCTCGTAGCCTGGCTTCCGCTGAGCCAATACAGCACCAAGCCCGATGCCGCTGGCGTCAGTGTGGACCTCTCTAGGCGCATTGGCGTCAAAGTGACGGAGCATAGGAGGCGACGTCAGCAATCGCCCTAGAATCGTAAAAGGTGCGTCGCACTCGGGTGACCACGCGGACAGGCCATTAGAGGCTGTGAGAAAATTCGTAAGAGGCGTGATCATGGTAGCAAACTGGCGGACAGATCAACAGAAGAACGAAAACAGTCTAATGAAACTTCAAAGCATCTTCATGGACATGGGCTTGTGATACACGGCAATGGCACGAAGTTTCGCGGTGTCCGGGAGGATGCCGTCTTTTCAGACGACGTGGCCTTGTATCGTCAGCTGGCGCGCACCAATATGACACTTGTTTAGGTTAAGCTGAAGTCCGGCAGATGTGAGGCACTTCAGAATAGCACGTAGAAGAACAAGGCGAGTGGGAAAATTTTGAGACATGACTACGTCGTCATCAAGGTAACAGAAGCAGGTATTCCATTTTTAGCCACGAAGGATGTTATCCAACATTGGTCAGAATGTAGCTGGCACGTTTCACAATCCAAACGGCATAACCTTAACTCGTAGAGTAGATCGGGAGTAATGAAGGCAATCGAGAGCGCCGTCGATGCATGGGAACGGGTACACATGCCTCCGAGTTATTGAGGCAGGGATAGTCAACACAGGATCTGATGGATCCATCCTGTTTGCGCACGGGTACAACAGGCGATGACCAGGGGATCCCTGATGGCTGAATGACGCCGCGTGTAAGCATGTCACCGACTTCTTCGTCGATGATACCCCGTTCTTCCGCCGATACTCGTTAAGGTCGCTGGTGTAAGAGAGCATGAGAACCGGTGTCGATGTGGTGCGCAACACTCGTACGACCAAAAGATGGCTAGGCGCAATAGAGGGAAGAACGGAAGTCTCGCAGAAGGGAAATGAGCTGGTGGCGATGTGTGGGCAGTCCGTTGGCGGCGATAGAGGGAAAGAACAGTCCGGGGCTGAATATTTCGAAACGGCTGACGTCATAGCCTTTAATTGAAGGGAGGGTTGGTCCTCAGACAAATCTAGGGAATGCAGGAGTTCGACGTCTTGTACATGGCCCAGGTACTCACCACAAAGTAAGGTAATAGGCGACGAGAATGAGTCGGAAACGATCTTCGTGGGAGCTTCCGACTCCATGATAAGTACTGCAAATCCCAGCTCCACCAAATGTGACGTGGTTTATGGACGCAGGAATGATGAGGAAGGCCAAACACGAGCTCTTACAAATGGCGAGCGTCATGCAGCCAAAATTTGGCCAAGCGCTCGCTCGTGGCACGACACCATCCTCAACACCGCGGCTTCCTTGCTTGCCTTTCTTGTGTTCTTCATTACAGTATGACCACGGTCACCCCTCCAGCGGCCAGGAATATCTGTTGCCTACATACGGCCAGACATAGGTGGTAGGTTTAAGGCAAGATTGGTCTTAGCCGAAGACAAAGAAGAATGCGGGGTTTTCTCCGCTCGAGACTGCGAAGTGTGCGCGGTCTGTGTCTTAGCGCGGGGATGGCTAGTGGGCAGTGTGGTGGCCTCTGAGTTTCTCTCACTGTGTGCGCTTTTAACTTTCACATTTTGTTGTTAATGTGCTCTTTTGAGTCGTGAGCCAGCAAGCAGGACGACAACGGGTAAGCCTGTACACCCACATCTGGCGCTGAACGAAAATTTGTCTGCAGTCAGCGCAGTCTTTGAAAGGCTTTTTGAGCCTTTCGGTAGAACGAATGGACTACTTCGAGGCAATGGATCTGGTTGTGCCGACATTGGCATGTGGATGAAGGACAGCGCCCGTGGTTTGTCAACGCTACTGGCTGATACGAGAGCCCGAGCTCGAGACGTTCCAAGACGCGGACGAGAAAGATGCCGACAGTCGGGAGACGGAAACGAGCCATGGCGAATACGACCCCAAAGGCGAAGCCAGCTGGGACGCCGCGGATCCTTTTGGGGCAGATGAACACGCCAACGACGAGCCCGTCCTTGGCCGTGCATAGCAATAGCAATTACGACCTGGACGGAGAAGCAGCTACGGCGGAAGGGAAGGCGAAAATCCTCCGAAGGAGGCAGGCTAGAGCCCAAGAAGGCCTGAGAGAGGCGGCCGGCAAGGCCAGGAAAAGGACGGTCAAGGGCGCAGCGGGAGACTACAACCTGTGGATGAAAGGGCTGGACACACCGGCGACGATTGAAAATCTCTCTGTTACTTCTTTAGTGGACACCGGCGCAGGCTATTCAATATTAAGCGGCAAAATGACGCAGCTGAAGAAAGAAATCACGCCTTGGCAAAAGTGGCCGTTTCGTAGAACGTCGTAACTCCATAGTGTGCCTGCACTAGTGCTGACATTCAGGGGTGTACATTTGTAGCGAGCTGCCCCGTCTTACGCGAATGGTCCTGCGACGCCAATTTTTATGTTGACTTCATGCATGTCTGAGCACACATGGTAGCGCAAAAAACCGAAACGAAAGACTTAGGAAGAAGTGGAGAAGAAACAACAGGTTGGGCGCTAAACTTCAACTGAATTTATTCAAACAGGCGAGCCAAGAATTACAACATGTGCGCATGCGTGCATGGGTGTCGTGAAAGGCGAAATTAAAATGCAGAATTTAACAGAAGTGTTTCATTCTGATACAGACAAACCGATGTGTCCCTAATACAACTCGTGCCTCTCTTTTTTTATGTGGTATGCCTCCAGAAGTTCCCTAGCCAACGTATCACCACTCCTGCCAATTATCTTTGTCTCACGCAATCTTGGTTCACATCCGCATATCTTGCAGTGCGCAGGCAAATGCGTCACACCTTTGTTAATTACAGATAATTCGCGCTCCCGTGCTCGGACATTGACACATCTGCCTGTTTGGCCCACATAGGTTTTCCCACACGACATCGGTATTTCATACACGACGCCCTTCGCGCAAGCCACATAGGATATGGTATGCTTTTTCCCGCATCCAGACTTTTTTTCGTCAATGCGCGGACATAGTCCAGCCAACTTGCGTGGCGCCGAGAACACAACAGGCACACCGCACCTATTCGCGACTTTTTTCATGTTGTGGGAAAGATTGTGGACGTAAGGCACCACTGCGGCCTTACATCCTCTTTGAGCGGGGCTGGGCATTTTTTTGTTCGTGCCCTTGACCTTCTGAAGAAGGGCTTTACAGACTGCGCCAATGACCGAGCGCGGATAGCCGGCTGCATGTAGCCTCGCCAATTGGTAGTCGAAGCTAGCCTGCATCAAGTGCGAACAAGACTTTATGAGGGCAGATTCAAGGCAAAGGGTGGCTATTGCTCTTTTCACTAACTTAGAATGCGCGGAATCATACGGCAGCAAATCCTTCTGCGCTCGTGGGCTGTACTTAAAACAAACATGATCCTTGTCACAGTCAAACACTAAAAGAAGGTCTAAAAACTGAAGATTTCCATGGGAAGGGATTTCATGTGTAAAGAGCATGCCCTTTCCATGTTGCCGAAAAGCGGCTAAAATATCGTTAACAACGTCGTCAAAAATAAAATCAGGGCCATCCTTTAAAATATTAAAAAGTCGTCAACATATCTAAAAGCCTTAAGGTAGAACCTATCGTCTAGGTAACCCTGTATGTCTCGGTCTATTGACGCCAAGAATATGTCGCAAAGTACAGGAGCTACGCACGCACCAATACATATCCCCTGCCGTTGAATGTACAGTCTATCATTAAAGGAAATAAAAGCCGATTTTAGATAAAATTCCAATAAGACCATAAAATTGTCAACAGACATACCCACTAAATTCCGGAAGTCAACTACGCCGTTGCTGTCGATACAATCCCTAACGGAGGCACACATTTCCTGTTGAGGCACTGAGTAGAACAGATCATATACATCTACAGAAAAAGCAGTAGCAACAGAGCGGTTTCCTCTTATATAGTAAATAACATCAGCAGAACATTTTGTCGAAAAGGGATCATCCACGTGCAAAGTTTTTAAAAGCTTCAAAAGGAACTGGCTCACCAGCTGCTGCCAAGAGCCTCTTTCGCTCACAATGTCGCGGAACGGTATTTCTTCTTTGTGCGATTTTGCCGTGAAGAACACCTTTAACGAGACACTTTTTCTGTCACTAATTGCCTTGGTTAGCGTCATAAGGTTGAGGTCTGTACTCAGCGCCATAGCTTCTTTCTTAACTTTTCTGGCCTTTACATTCACCGGCACAAAGTTCTTTTCAATGGCATGTAGTGCTTTTTCACTGAAGACCATTTCTGAGAAAACAACAAAGCGTCCTTCCTTGTCAGACTGCATAAGGTGGAGGTGATTTTCCCTGAAAAAGGACACGACGGACTTAATGGGGTCGCTTTGCTTACCATATCTCGCCCTGTTGACTGTCCTTCCGAGAACATCAACTCCTTCTAAAAGGCATCTCTCTTGTTGCTCACTAGTCTTCCGTTTCGGTTTTTTGCGCTACCTTGTGTGCTCAGAATGTCAACCAACTCGCCCAGCAACAAGTTCTGCATTCATGCATGTCTACGACGCTCTTCTTTATCTTCAAGAGAACGTATCGCATTTTCAGCCGAGCGAGCAGTCGACGGATGAGAGGACCAACGGCTTGCCGACGTACTTGGCTGTTCCGCAAACAACCTATTGCTTCCTCCACGGGCCCGCGTCATGGCCGACGTCACATGCTGTGGGTTGCGCAATGGCGACGCGGTGGCCGATGATACCGCACCCAATTGATACGTTTGTGTTGGTTGAAGAGCTGCTAAGTAGCTTCGTGACGGCCCATCCCAATTGCTTTTTAGCAACTTCTGTAAGGAGTATTGGCACCTTTCCCGTAGCACTCAGACAGCGTTTGCAGGTGAACCAGCAGACGGCAACAGTGGCTTCACCCCGGGAATAGTGCAGAGCACAAAGAAACGTCTGGGCCACATAGAAGACGTACAGCCAGAACTTCCGACCAAACAGCACTACCCACCCTATTGATTGAATTTAGGGCCTGCTTCGCAAGCTCGTCCGAACGCTTGTCGGTCTGTTGGCTTTTCATAGTGCCAGGATTTAACACAATCACACGCCGGCTACCTGCACGTGCCATATTCGTTTTTTTTTGCCTCCCGAACCCATTTGCCCTTAAAAGGTTGATTGTGTGGATTTGCCCACAAGGGCACATACAGCCTAGAAGAAAATGTTGCCTACGTCGGGCCAGTCGTCTAGAGAATGCCCTGTGTTGATGGCCGTCAAGACTTGGGTGTCTCGGTGTTCTCCCATTAAACTGCAGACAGTCAAGCAAAGCGCCTAGTCGAACTAGACAGCAGCAGAGAAGAGGCACAACACATGACGTGGGCAGACTCTAAACTGAGAATTTAATGGGTGAACAATGGCATATATGCAGACAAAGGGAGGATCAAACTGCTTATTGGCTATCCAAAACATCGATACACCGTCGTGGCAAGGTAGCACGCAAACAGTACCTTGCACTTGGTAAGTAAGATTGAACGTTGGCTTACACACCGACATGCAGTTTAAACCTTACATGCCAAAAGCAGCTCCCAAGTGCTACGACCCCTACGAAGACAGGAAATTCTAGTTTCATTAAAGGTGGAAGACTTGAATTCTTGTTAGTTTTTTATAGTCATTGCAAATCTCAGCTCCGTGCGAATAACCATCTGAAGAGCTATTCTGTACACGCTATTGCATCCGAATATGAACACCTCTTCCCGTCTGGCCGGCATATACACGCCCACAAAAAAGAATAGCGTGTGGCTCTCCTCTCGAAAACGCCAAATGCCAGCCAAGCTGTGGAAAGCCAAACTTCCCACAACTTCGCTGAGATTTCGTGTTTGCGATAGCAGAACCACGCGTATTTTTTTTTTACATGACGATCAATATCTCAGTTTTAAGGTTGACAATTTCTCTCCTAGCAAAGTCACAGTAATTCAGAAATCTTGCATGTGAAAATAGAGAGGTTTTATTTGTTCTGTATCCGCCACGCGGTCTGATAATATTACACCCGCGGTGACGTATGCTTGACCGGCATGCAGCGTTACCTATAAAAGTGCGCTGCTGTATGAAATAAAGGTTTTTCGTATTGCTGCCACCGATGCGTCGTTACTGCTCAGAATAGAATATCTGGCGACGAGGGTGGGATTGGCGAGCAGTTTAAACGCCGCCGGCCACAGCAGGAACGAGACTGAACCACTGGCGGAGCAAGGCGACACGGAGCCCTTGCAGCCAGGATTCATCGACTGCGTGGAGCAGCGCAACAACTTCGCGGGGAAGCGAGGCGTCACGGAGCCCTTGCATTAACCTCGGTGGCGTACGGGAAATACGGACAACGCACATCGAGGAACTCAACTCTGCAGATAAGTGAACCTTGCTCATTATGGCAGAAACAAGCAATGGTCGAGAAGGTCATGGGCGTATGCTTGGCAGGATGACAGAATTCAACCAGAAAATCGACAACATACGCTCGTATTTTGAACGCCTCGAGAACTACGTAGACATAAATGATGTCCCTGAGAGCAAGAAACTGAAGTTGTTTCTGAACGTGCTCGGAGCGGAAGCTTATGAAGAGCTAAAGAAGATAGTCGTGCCCCATTTGCCTTCTGAGAAAAGTTTTGAGGGCCTTAAGCAGCTCCTAGAAGCTCATTTCAACCCAGCCCACTCAATCATTGCAGAACGTTGTAAATTTAATCGCCGAATGCAAACAGAACAGGAAGGTGTCAAAGATTTCATCACTGAATTGAAGCATCTAGCAAGAGACTGCAATTTCGGCACGTTTTTAAATTATGCCTTAAGGGACAGGCTGGTAGCTGGGTTGCGTGACGAAGAAACACAACGGGTTCTTTTTGCACAGGCAGGCCTGACATTCGAGCTGGCATGCAAAATGGCGCTAGAAAAAGAACTAGCTGCGCAACAGGCAAAGCAAATGCATCAGTTTGACGGAAAACCATGCAGTGTCAACGTCATTCGCGGCAATCGAGACCGTGATAAGGGAACCAGACCAAGGCCAGTTGCACGGTCAAGTTTTGAGGGCCTTAAGCAGCTCCTAGAAGCTCATTTCAACCCAGCCCACTCAATCATTGCAGAACGTTGTAAATTTAATCGCCGAATGCAAACAGAACAGGAAGGTGTCAAAGATTTCATCACTGAATTGAAGCATCTAGCAAGAGACTGCAATTTCGGCACGTTTTTAAATTATGCCTTAAGGGACAGGCAAAGAAAACAAAATATGTTGTATTTCAGTCTCGATTCAAAGTAGAAGATACCACAGCTTTAAACATACAGATCAATAACATTTCGCTAGAACAGACAAGTTCTTACAAATACCTTGGAGTAGTTTTTGACAAACACCTACAATGGGAAGAACACATAAATAGTGTCTGCTCCAGATTAGCATCTGGTTGCTACGGTTTAACACTAGCTCGGGAGTATTTTGACATCCCAGTGTTGCGACTCATGTATTTTGCTTTTATCGAAAGTCACTTGAGGTATTGTATTGACTCGTGGGGCTGGGCGTATAAAACCTTACTAAACCCAATTATTAAACTCCAAAAACGTGCAATAAGAATTATGTCTCACTCTAAGCATAACGAGCATACGGCCCCACTATTCTGTCAATATCACATATTACCATTTGAATACTTGCGACAGCTGAGCATTTCACTGTGCGTTTATAAGATCGTTAGATTCAACCATCCATTCAGATCATCCATATTTTATTCGTCCTCGCGCTGTACTAGAAATGTAACTGCAGGTCACTTTAATCTCGCGCCATGTAATAATGTTTATGGTGAACGCATGCTTCAGTTCACAGGAATTAAGACCTGGAACAGGCTCCCAGCGGTAATCATTAACTCAGTAACCTTCCCTAGTGCCCTTAAACAATATTTTCATTCTTTGTTAAAGATAGAGTGAATTATAAATACCTTGCTAGTCCTTAACGAATTATAAATTTTACTGCTGATACCGTGCGATTACTGTCACATGATAGTGTTGTATTACAATGTAACAAAAAAGTCGTATTTCTCCTGTTTTGTTCATTTGCACATTATGTACGCATTTTGCTCTTTAATAGACATATCTTGCTTGATAAAGGTTTGATAGATATGCATTTCTTATTTTTTGTGTATATGTCACTGTACCTTTTCAACGTATCTGTACGTAGCCCCTACCTTATTGTTTGGGACTGCAATGTATGTTAGTGATTGGTTATTTTACTTACTATTGATTTGTGAAATCAACAATGACACTTTTTATTCATTGCAAATGTTAGAACTGCTGTTTTTTGTTTTTTCTATTCCATGCAGTGTTAGGATTTCCTATCTATTCTTTTTTTTCTTTTTTTTTTGTTCGGACCTACAACTAGCCTTTGGCTACAGGTCCGATAAGTGTTTGTTATCAGTATGTACAATATGAAATAAAGCTCTCTCTAAAAAAAAAAGATGAGCATGATAACGAGCAACGAAGTGGTTTTTGGCATTGCGGAAAGCGTCATGAGGCAGAAAAATGCTGGTATCAGAACCACACCTGCCGAAATTGTAACAAAAAAGGGCACTTGCAAGCCGTCTGCAAGAAAATAGCCAAAACAAAAGTTGTCAGATATGTAGACACCACGGACGACGAATCCGAAGAATTCAGCTGTCACACGGTGTTCTATTCTGGCAGAAGCTCCAGTGGCTACAGCGTAGACATTAACATTGAAGGGAAGGCTGTTTCGATGATAATCGACACGGGTGCAGAAGTGACGATCATACCAGAGCGTTTGTATAACCAGTATTTTCCGCATGTCAAGTGCGTGAAAACAAGCGTCTCATTGCGCACGTACACAGGGGAACGTCTCCAAGTATTGGGAAAAGGAAACGTCTCCGTGGACCAGGAAGGAAACGAGATCACTTTGATGATGATGATGATAGTTTGATGTTATTGGCGCAAGGGCCAGATGTGACCAAAGAGCGCCAAGGGCAGTCTAAATGAGTCTACGATGAAATATTGGCAGTGCATAGACAGGTGTGACAGGGCTGTAAAGGGGCCTTAAAAATTGTCTCTACAGACATGCATAAAATATGTAGGTACTAAAATTATGACAATGAAACAGCGAAGACACCTAATGGGGTAGAATATGCTCAGTAATAAACGAGCCAAAGCAAAATATATGTCGGTAGCACTACTGCCCTTCCATGACCCTTCGGCGCGAGGGTCTGGAGGTGTGTGCTATTCCGAGTACTACTATCGCAACGGCGGTCTCTCAGGAGAGGCCACGCTACGATTCTCTTCGGCTGATTACGTGTAATATGTCTGCTTCTTTTAAAAAACTTAAAACTGATCTTGTATCAAATAAAGGTTCATTGGATAGGAGCAATGCAGGGTGGAGTGGAATATGCTGTCTCTATGCCAGTGGGAAGTGTTTTTTCCTTTGGTGCTCTACTTCTCGACACTCTAATAAAACATGAAGGACAGTCAGTGCGCCTCCACACTTAACACAGACGGGGGGCTCACCACGGGTCAATAGGTAGGAGTGCGTGTCGTATGTATGGCCTATCCTAAGACGACAGAGTGTCACTTCAGTTCGCCTTACTTTTGTTGTTGGGGGCCAATTTCCTAGATATGGTTTAACTAAGTGAAGCTTATTCGACACTTCAGCATCCCACGTATGTTGCCAATAGCGCCTGAGTCCTTTGCGTAAAGATTGTTTCATATCCAAGGCAGAAACAGCTAAGGAATGGTTGCCAGCTTTTATCACTGCAGACTTGGCCATTTCATCCACAAGTGTGTTGCCTGCGATGCCTCTGTGCCCGGGTATCCAGCATATTATTATTTGCTGGTCAGATGCATAGGTTTTACATAGAAGAGAATAAAGATCAATAATTACAGCATTCTTTTGCTTTCGCAGGGAGGTCAAGGATTTCAAAACACTCAAAGAGTCGGTGAATATTATTGCCTTTTGTAATTTCGTTTTCTTAATTTGCCTAACAGCCGACATAGGCCTCCGCCGTGAAGATACTTGTTTGTGGTGGAAGGACGTTGGATTCTCTAAAAGAGGGACCAACAGCTGCGTACGACACGCCAGCATGTGACATTGATGCATCCGTGTAAAATTCTGGGCATGAGTATTTGGCTTGGAGCTCAAGGAAATGTGTTTGGATATGCAACTCTGGAGCATGTTTCGTGACCTCAACAAATGACGTGTCACATTCAACAGGTTTCCACTGCCATGGTGGAGGCAGACTGGCCGGGGCCATTAGGTGACATGTGGTGAGAGGAATGTCCATTTCGTCGCTGAGTTTTCTCACGCGCAATGAGAAAGGCTCCCGCACTGATGGCCGGTTGTGGAAGAGCGTGGATTGCGTTGTATCGGTTATGACAGGATATGAAGGATGTTCACAATTTGCATACACTTTCAAAAAATAAGTGAAAGTGCAGTATGTCCTCTGGAGGTGCAAAGACCACTCATTGGACTCTACATACAGACTTGGTATTGGGCTGGTCCTGAATGCACCAGTTGCCAGCCGGATGCCTAGATGGTGGATCGGATCCAGCATCTTCAGAGCACTGGGGGTGGCAGACTGGTAGACAATGGAGCCGTAGTCTAAGCGTGATCGTATCAAGCTCCTGTACAGGTAGAGTAAGCACTTCCTGTCACTTCCCCAATTTGTGTGCGAAAGTGTTTTAAGTATGTTTATTGTTTTGAGGCACTTCTCCTTGAGGTGTTTTATATGTGGTATGAAGGTGAGTCTTGAATCAAGTATAATGCCTAGAAACTTGTGTTCTTTGTTCACAGGTAAGCGCTGTCCATGTAGTTGAATATCAGGATCTGAGACCACCCCTCTACTTCGTGTGAAAAGGACACAGGAACTTTTGTTCGGGTTAAGTTTAAAACCATTTTCGTTAGCCCATTTATACACTTTGTTCAATCCAAGTTGAACTTGTCGTTCGCAGATGGCAAGGTTACACGACTTAAAACCTATCTGCACATCGTCAACGTAAATGGAGTAGGTAATAGCTGCGGGTAAACACATACGTAGCGAATTCATCTTCACGATGAAGAGCGTGCAGCTAAGTACACCACCTTGAGGTACTCCAGTTTCTTGAGTAAACTGGCGCGATAGAGCGTTGCCCACACGGAAGGTACGTTCTGTTAAATAGCTTGCAATAACACGAAACATATTTCCTCGGATGCCCATTTCTGACAGATCTTGCAGGATCCCGTAGCGCCATGCCGTATCATACGCCTTTTCCATATCAATAAATACTGCTAAGAAGAACTGTTTGTGGACGAATGCATCACGAATATCTGCTTCTATACGTACAAGATGGTCGGTTGTCGAAAGACCTTCTCTGAAGCCGCACTGCAATGGGTCAAGCAGCTTGTTGGACTCAAGAAAGTGTAAGAGACGGCCATTAATCATTTTTTCCAAAAGTTTGCACAGACAACTTGTAAGCGCTATTGGGCGGTAGCTTGCTACCAAGGATGGATCTTTACCCTGCTTCAAGACTGGGATTACGATCGCCTCCTTCCAGGTAGCTGGGAAGTATCCAGCAGCCCAAATGGCGTTAAAGAGCGCGAGCATTGTCACCAGAGTTTCAGCGTGCAGGTTCTTGAGCATATCGTACATGACTCTGTCCGCTCCTGGTGCAGAGCTGGTACATGTGTTTAAGGCGGCTTTCAGCTCCGCAATGTTGAAAGGACAGTTATATTGTTCATTGTTCCTACATTTAGTATCCAGCACCTTTTGTTCTATTTTTGCTTTGTGTCTGCGGAATGACTCTGAATAGTGTATGGAACTGGATACGTATTCAAAGTGTTCCCCAAGAGCATCTGCTTGATCTTCCAAGCTGGCTCCTTGGTCGTTTACCAGAGGCAACGAGTAAGTTTGCTGTCCGCTTAGCCTCCTGAGACCATTCCACACTTTAGTTTCCTGGGTATAGGAATTGATGCCTGAAATGAATCTCTGCCAGCTTTCTCTCCTAGCCTGTCGCCTTGTCTTCCTACCCTGAGATTTAGCTTTCTTGAAATCAATTGGGTTTTCTGCAGTTGGGTATCGTCGTAGCCGGCCCCATGCTTTGTTCTGTCGTTTTCGCGCCTGTCTGCAGTCGTCGTTCCACCATGGTACCCGTCTTTTACATATATTGCCGCTTGTTTGTGGAATGTATTTCTCGGCCTTGTCAATAATGAAAGCAGTAAAATATGACACGGCATCGTCTATACTAAAATCATGTATAAAATCACTGGGTAGATAAGAGGTTTCATTAAAAGCCTTCCAATCCGCCGATGCTATTTTCCAACGGGGGATGTTGGGAGGACAGACATGTTGTGGATTGAGATTTAATGTTATAGGGAAGTGGTCACTTCCGAACGGGTTCTTGAGGACATCCCATTCTAGGTAAGTGTAAAGAGAAGCAGAACCGATTGCTAAGTCAATAGATGAGTATGAGTTGTGATACATATTGTAATATGTCGGCTCCTTCCCATTGAAGAGGCAAGCATCATAGTTCACAAGAAAATTTTCTATGAGACGACCTCTCGCGTCACACCGGGTGTCTCCCCAAAGGTTGCTATGCGCATTGAAGTCCCCAACAAGTATATAGGGTTGAGGGAGCTGATCGACGAGACTATAAAAAGTGTGCTTGTTTAGGTTATGATTTGGTGATATGTATAATGAACAAATCGTAATTAGCTTGTTGAATAAGATAGCTTGTGCGGCTACTCTCTTATCAATTATGATGGCTACACCACCGGAGGGCACATCGGCATCGTCGCGGTCCTTCCGGAAGATGTTGTACTGGCGAAGAAACTTTGTTTGTGTAGCCTTTAGATGAGTCTCCTGAACACACAGCACCTTTGGAGTGTATTTATGTAGGAGCTCTGTGACATCGTCGAGGTTGTGAAGAAGTCCTCGTACGTTCCACTGTAGTATTTGTGTGTTCATATTGATAAAAGGTATTTGTGCTGTGTGTTTGTAAGAGTAGGTGAGTAAGCTTATGGAGGACCCGTAATACGGGGTTTGCCTTTTTTGTTGGAGCGGTCGAGCGACCCTCGCCGCTCATTCGGCGCAGACTGCGCCGTTTGGCTCGCTGTGGTGTCCATTGCCTCGTGAGAGGCGCTGGACTTACGCTCACGTGAGCGCTGTTTTTGCAGAGCAGGCCTCTCCACAAGAGGCGAGGCCTTGAAGGTCATCAACCCTGAGGTTGATGGGCCTTCCTTCTGGGCTGGCAGGGCAGCGTTCGCTGCTACTGCCGAGGGAGCTGGTGGCACAGCCCCTGTCACTGTGTTTGTGGGCTGGGCTAGTGCCGGAGACCGCTGCGGTGCTGCTCCCTTGCGCGCCGCATCGGCGTAGCATGTGCTGTTCAAGAAGGGAATACGCTTACGCGCTTCTTGGAAAGAGATGTTTTCTTTAACTTTCAAAGTGACGATATCTTTTTCTCTTTTCCAGATAGAACAGGACCGCGAGTATGCTGCGTGTTCGCCATCGCAATTGATACAATGCAGCGCGTTCGTACAGTCATCCGAGGGGTGATCGTGTTCTCCGCATTTTGCACAAGTTTGACGACCCCGGCAACTTTGTGAGCCATGGCCATATCGCTGGCACTTGAAGCACCTACGAGGGTTGGGGACATACGGTCTGACTTTGAGTTTCATGTATCCTGACTCTAAGGTATCTGGTAACACGCTCGATGCAAATGTCAGGATCAGATGTTTTGTTGGAATGTCTCTGCTGTCCCGTTTGATCTTTAGTCTCTGTACTTGAATGGCATTCTGATCTTTCCATCCCTCTAGGAGCTCTTCGTCGCTTAGGTTGATCAGATCTTCATCAGAGACTACTCCCTTGCTTGTATTCATTGAACGGTGTGGTGTCACAGTGATCTTAACATTTCCAAACTCTGCAAGATTTGATAGCTTTCCATGTTGGACCTTGTCGCGAACCTCAAGGAGGAGGTCACCACTAGCCATTTTAGTCACTTTGTATCCAGGGCCCAGTGTGTCAGTGAGAACTTTCGAGACAGTGAATGGGGAGACTGTTCGAACGGTAGTTTCAGCGTCAGAACTGTGAATCACATGAAACCGTGGAAATATTTCCTTGCGTTTGGCAAAAAACTGTAGGGCTTCTTCGGTGCGTCCTCTTTTCAAGTGAGGACGATCATGTAAGGGGGGAAAGGAGGATGCCATAAGTATGTAAACCAAGTTCGGCAGCTGCGCCAGCCACCCACCATGGAGCCCAACTAGGGGACGCGGCGAGGAGTGCACAAGGAAAATACCGGCCAACGCCAGCTGTACACAGCCACTATAACCAAATATGTTATAACCAAGGTTGGTTATCGCACACAAGGTTAACCCTTGCCACCCAGAAAAACGGAAGTAAAAGGAAGTGAGTAGAAAACAGGAAAGATTGACAGTAAGAGAGAAAGACGAAGATTAGAGAAGAGGACAGGAAAGGGTGACTGCCGATTTCCCCCGGGCGGGTCAATCCGGAGGTGCCGTCTACGTGAAGCCGGGGCCAAAGGGGTGTGTTGCCTCTTCCGGGGGGCCTTAAAGGTCCAATCACCCGGCGTCGGCTCAACCCCCAGGATCCCCTTTTCCCCGGACACGGCAAAGCCACGCACGGCGACACGTGGGAGGGGGTCGCAACCCCCCCGTTGGCTCGGGTCCGTGGTGTCGCCACACACCAAACGCCTGCTCGCGCAGACGCCCCTGCGGGGACGAGATCACTTTGCCTGTGGTGGTCGTGAAAGAGAACGGAACGATGATGCCTGCTCTCTTGGGAAGAGACTGGTTGGAAAAACTTAAGATAAACTGGAGAGCAGTATACAGCCTGTCCGCGGACACACCAGTTGAGCAGAGGGTAGAAGCCCTACGAAAGAAGTTTCCCGAGATATTCAAGAGTGCCCCGGGCATCGTCAGAAACTTCGATGCTCGCTTCCTTGTAAAGGAAGGGGCTCAACCAGTGTTCTCAAAAGCCCGGCCAGTACCGTTTGCTATCAAGCATGAAGTAGCAAAGGAGTTAGACAAGCTCGAGCAAGCCGGAATACTCAAAAGGGTCACGAAAAGCGACTGGGCAACGCCTCTGGTGGTGGTCGCAAAGAAAGGCGGTGCAGGATTAAGGTTATGCGGCGACTACAAAGTCACGGTCAATCCTGTTCTGAAAACGGACCATTATCCGTTACCACTGCCAGAAGATTTGTATTCCACGCTCGCCGGAGGCAAGATCTTCTGCGTCCTAGATCTATCGCAAGCCTATCTACAGGTGCCGCTTGCTGAAGAAAGCAAAGCGTTGTTAACGGTGAACACGCATCTTGGATTGTTTCAGTTTCAGTGTCTTCCATACGGTATCTCTAGCACCCCTGCTATGTTTCAGTCATTAATGGACTAACCCCCGTATTCACAAACGTACCTTCACTCAACGCTCCTCCTCGACTTCACCGAGTCGAGGCGCAGCGCCTTCCTCTCCTCAAGGAGCCGCTGGGTTTCAAGAACGCCACTCGAGCGCTCCTCCGCCAAGAGGCTGCTCGAGAAACATTCCTTCACTTGAGTTACGAAACACGCATAAATTAGCGAGGGTATACAGCCCAATACTACAATAAATACAAGAATTTTCGGTTGAAATGCTAGCCAACGATTTAAAAATTATCACCTCTTATTAAATACATGTTGCATTGGAAGTCATAAGTGAAACTTGAAACATTATCAGCTAGTTTCGACAGCAGGCGATGCTACGTTCTTCCAAGCCACGCCAGAGCCGAATCCGCTGGGATAGCATGCCCGGACAGGTCCGGATGTGCGACTGTTCGCGTATTGTGTGCGCGCGCGCCAGATTTTATCTTGAAGTTCCGTGGTGCGCTGTGTAAGCTGCTTGTTGCATCGTGGCGTACCGACTCCAAAGGAGCGCTGCAAACATTGTACAACTATCTGAAGAAAACTAATCATCAACCCGTTTCTGCCGACATTGCCTATTTACACCACCTGGCTTTTACCGCAGGACACTGCATTACATTTCAAGGGATACCAGCTCAATGCGGCATTCTGCCCAACGAAAAAGCCCACGAAACAGCACGTAACGGTCTTCGATATCAAAACTATAAGCGAATCTATTTCACCAAATCTTATGCTTCCCATATGGCTAAACGATTCGCTTACAAATAAAGGAACCGGCTATGGAACTTACCGACAAATCATCACCCTTTCTTATACTCAGTCGACCCAGATCCCAAATCAAAACTACAATCCATTTTGGAAAAATACCATCTGCTGTCACATTGTGCCCAAGATAAACGACGGACTGCTTGAAAAATTCACACTTCTGATCTTTTACGGTGATATTGTACTGTGCAAATCGTTGAAGTACCTTTTCCACGGTTTCTTGACAGTCGTCTACGTTATCACCTACGACGATGACGTCATCTATATAGCACCCCACTTTTGGGATCCCTTTTAGGACTTACCCCCGTATTCATAAACACTCCTCGACTCGACCCTTCACTCGAAACGTTTCTTGAGGGCGGTTTTACAATTCACAGATCGCCCTCCACTCGAAGCGTTCCTCGACTGGAGGAAATCTCGAGCGTTTTACTCGAGATAGTCGAGGTAGGGCCAAAGCTACCTTGAACCTTTCCTTGAGTGAAGTATCATGGTGGATTACGCTTCGTTTGTCGACTATGTGCTCCGCGTCGGCGATCTGTTTGACGACGTAGAAAACTGCGTAGGCATACCACGACGACGGTTGAGGGACCGGATAAATCCAATGGATCACTACACCGACAGCGAATTCGTGGCGCGTTATCGGTTCACGAAGTGCAGCGTGAAGAATCTGCTTGACTGCTTGACTGCTTTTATACGGATGTGGGTGCAGTCTATGCACCCTGTCACCCCGGGGAACCTGGCAATTCGGCGGAATTCGGCCATCGTCTCACGGAACCCGTCATCGGTGTCGGCGAACTTCACGACGGCTGGGAACAAGCCGGCGTTCGTGCCGTCTCACGGAACCCGTCATCGGTGTCGGCGAACTTCACGACGGCTGGGAACAAGCCGGCGTTCGTGGTGTTCACTTCTCTTCTTGTGTCCGTGTCCTGCACGCCTCTTCTTTTGATTATGGGAACAAATGCTTCGCGATCACCCGCGACACACGTTCAATGTTGCGGCTCACTGTCGGCTGAGACGCATTGCACATTCAAACGACTTACGGTACCGCTTCCATCAGGAGACAAGCCCACACTGTAGCAACTGTGGCTCTACTGAAACCGTAGAACATATTTTGTTTGAATGCCGAGCTAACAGTGATGTGCGTGCGCTCTATGAGCATTGCGTGCAGTCACTTACACAGCTCCCTTTATCACCTCAGTGTGTTTTAGGCCCCTTAGCTTGCCCCACACAACAGAGACTTGCGATGGACTTTTTGTTTACATATTTAAGAAGTATAGGTCAACTCGATGGACTTTAACATTATCTCCGTCGTCAACGTCACTCACCCATCATGCAACACTCCTATCACATCACTGCGGGTTGGTGAAAACGTCAACTATCTTTGGACGCAATTAGGCATCATAGTCAGAAACACAAAGCCCAACTTTTTTTCTCTTTTCTTTTTCACTGTCTCTTGCACTTCCTTCTACTCGTCCTCCTCTCTCCAAACTCCCTCCCCACGCAGAGTAGCATGTCAGCAATATTTCAACGACGGCTAAATTCTCTGCCTTTCAATAAAGAGCTCTCTCTCTCTCTCTCTCTCTCGTGGCGTCCTGCTTGCCCTGACACACCGCGACATGAGCACGGAAGGCGTCACGCGCGACGGCGGTAAGACGACCGCACGGAGGTTCGTTTACACGCGCGAAGAGTGCGAATTACTGTGTAATTTGGTGACGCGCCACAGATCGGCAATTGAAAACAGAAACGCCGACAATGTGTCCAAGCGCGCTAAGGACAGTGCCTGGGAGAAACTTTTATAAGGATGTGGTGCTTTTATACGGATGTGGGTGCAGTCTATGCACCCTGTCACCCCGGGGAACCTGGCAATTCGGCGGAATTCGACCATCGTCTCACGGAACCCGTCATCGGTGTCGGCGAACTTCACGACGGCTGGGAACAAATGCTTCGCGATCACCCGCGACACACATTCAATGTTGCGGCTCACTGTCGGCTGAGACGCATTCACCAGGTCGCCCGCCACTACTTAAAACGTGCCTGCTCCATAAAAGCGCAGCGCAATCAGAAGCTGCGTCATTGGTGCAAGAGGGTGGCCACGGTTGCTGCAGCTCTCCTCAAGGGGCAAGCAGTCAAGCAGCTTCTTCACGCTGCACTTCGTGAAGCGATAGCGCGCCACGAATTCGCTGTCGGTGTAGTGATCCATTGGATTTATCCGGTCCCTCAACCGTCGTCGTGGTATGCCTACGCAGTTTTCTACGTCGTCAAACAGATCGCCGACGCGGAGCACATAGTCGACAAACGAAGCGTAATCCACCATGATACTTCACTCAAGGAAAGGTTCAAGGTAGCTCTGGCCCTACCTCGACTATCTCGAGTAAAACGCTCGAGATTTCCTCCAGTCGAGTAACGCTTCGAGTGGAGGGCGATCTGTGAATTGGAAAACCGCCCTCAAGAAGCGTTTCGAGTGAAGGGTCGAGTCGAGGAGCGTTTATGAATACGGGGGTAAGTCCTAAAAGGGATCCCAAAAGTGGGGTGCTATATAGGTGACGTCATCGTCGTAGGTGATAACGTAGACGACTGTCAAGAAACCGTGGAAAAAGTACTTCAACGATTTGCACAGTACAATATCACCGTAAAAGATCAGAAGTGTGAATTTTTCAAGCAGACCGTCGTTTATCTTGGACACAATGTGACAGCAGATGGTATTTTTCTAACAGCAGCAAAGATAAAGGCCATCTCGGAAGCACCTCAGCCAAGTAACATAACCGAACTGCGAGCTTTCTTGGGACTCCTGAATTTCTACGGAAAATTCATCAAATACTTGGCTACAGTCGCTGCACCAATATACGACCTGCTCAACAAGGATAAGAGCTGGATGTGGACGGACGCATGTTCAAGATCGTTCGTGGAATCCAAGCAGCGCCTTATCGACAGTCTAGTTCTGACGTTTTACGACGTGAATAAGCCAATCGGGTTAAGCTGCGACTCTTCGGCCTACGGTTTTGGGGCCGTAATTTTCCACGTTATGCCTGATGGTTCAGAAAGACCCATCGCCTTCGCCTCCAGAACGTTGAACGCAGCGGAGCGCAATTATGCGCAAGGGGACAAGGAAGCCCTGGCCATAATTTCCGGTCTAAGCAGGTTTTATAGATACCTGTACGGACGGAAATTCACGCTGTGTACCGACCACCAACCGCTGTTAGGCATCTTGGCATCGGATAAACCAATTCCTTCCCTGGCCGCAGCAAGGATTCAGCGTTGGGCTATCACGTTAGCAGCTTATCAGTACACACTGCGGTACAGAAACGGCAAAAACATGGAAGTTGCCAACGCCCTTTCAAGGCTGCCACTTCCAGTCAAACAAGAAGACGCCACACAAGAATGTCTGGCAGTTTTTGATTCAACGCCTCTCGCCGCAAGCCAAGTGGCTAGTGCGACTAAAAGAGACCGTATTCTTTCCAGAGTCGTGCAGTTCACCTTATCTGGCTGGCACGCGTACTATGATGATCAATTTCAGCCCTTTTACGTTCGTCGAAACGAACTTTCGTACGAGCAAGGCTGTGTCACGTGGGGCCAGCGAGTCATCATTCCGGACGAACTTCGAGAAGCGGTGCTAACATTGCTGCATGAAGAGCACCCAGGAATGCAAAGAATGAAGATGCTTGCTAGGTCGTTTGTTTGGTGGCCGTTAATTGACAAGGACATTGAAGCCACTGTCCGTCAATGTCAAGTGTGCCAAACGACTATGCCGGCGAAAGCACGAGGGCCATTGCATCCATGGACTTATCCAACTCGTGTTTGGCAGAGAGTTCCTGTCGATTTCGCCGTGAAGGATGGCGCCAACTTATTTCTTCTTGTCGACTCTTATTCAAAGTGGATAGAAGATAAATGTCTCCGCACTACAACGACGACAAAAACAATCGACTCTCTGAAGGAGATATTTGCAGCGTATGGCTACCCGGAGGAAATTATCAGTGACAACGGATTTCAGTTTACTGCACAGGAGTTCGCTGATTTTACCTCCTCCTGCGCGATTCGGCATACCCGTACGCCACCGTACCATGCTTCATCGAATGGGGCAGCAGAACGGCTAGTTCAAAGAACCAAAGCCATTCTGCTGAAGCAACTTCTTCACGATAACCTAACAGGTCAACACAGAACTTTGCATCAGCGACTTAACGACTTCTTGCTTGCTTACAGGAACACCCCAAATTCTGTAACGGGAAGAACGCCGGCTGAGCTGTTCCTGAAACGACAACCTCGAGTAAAGCTGTCGCTCCTGAAGCCAAGTTTTGTACACAATATGAGGGGTCGTCAAGACCGAGACGCCACCCATCGCAACGAGGGCCGAGGAAGGGACCAGCAGATGGAAGCTGGTGATGCAGTTTTCGTGAAAACAACGAGAGGGGAACCACTGTCGTGGGAGGAAACTGTCCTGGTACAACGAGTAAGTGACTCCACGTTTGTAGTCAAAGTCGGAGACCATTTTCGTTTCGTGCATATCGACCACTTGAGACCCAGCTGGACTTCGGGTTCAAAGACATCACTCCATCCGGACACCGCAAAAGCTCATCCTGAATTCACTCCAGCTGCCCGTAACCAGGACTTTCTATCAATTCCCTCAGGAGATGCTCCCCCTGGTGACTCCATGGTTAGTGATGCTACTGCATGTCAGCGTGAGGATGTACGCTTAGACGACGCCACTTCAAAAGAGCAACCGGCATCGCAGCCTGAGGCAGAACACTCGGTAGCGGAGCCTTCAAGCATCACAACAACTTCAACCACGGCATCACCCGTGGGGGTCCCTTTGCGAAGAAGTAATCGCACAAGACGTCCGCCCGACCGCTATCAAATCTCCAATTACGATCGCGGAAAGAAACGCGTATAGCCTTAAAACTAAGGAGGAAGGAATGTTCTGTATCCGCCACGCGGTCTGATAAGATTACACCCGCGGTGACGTATGCTTGACCGGCATGCAGCGTTACCTATAAAAGTGCGCTGCTGTATGAAATAAAGGTTTTTCGCATTGCTGCCACCGATGCGTCGTTACTGCTCAGAATAGAATATTATTGTTCAGTGAAATCCCAAACTAATCCTCACTTTCGGTTATACCTTCTTGTTAACGTAAATTACGCACGTCTATCTCGAGTGTGATCATGCGTTTACTTACCCAACGTAAGCGTGATTTTACCACGCTTAAGCATGTCTGGCCCTCGCTCCAGTAACCGATCGCCATCGCCGCGTCCACTCACGCTTAGCTTCTCGACGAGGCTCCAGTACAGCAGCTTCTTCATCGGGAGTCCTTGTCCATTGCTAAGAAAATCACATGGCTCTGTTCATTTCACCTGCCAGAGAAAGAGCTGGCGAAGCGAGGTTTTTAGCGGAGAGTGCGACGTGACAGAGCATATAATCCCGCGATACAGCCGAGCGCGTTCCCTTGGAAGCGAGCTCGCGTGCGCCTCATGGCGTCACGCCGCCTGTCTACACTCGCCGCGCCGGATGGCATCACGCTACTGGAGCGTATGCGCCGTGCGCTGCTCCACTGCCCCACCGAGCTGTGCTCCGTGATGCTATTTTAGATGCGAAGCAGTTTTTGGCCGGGGCTACGGGGGCTATGTCACACTCTCTCTCCCTCGCTACCTCCCTCCGTCGCTCCATCCATCCGCCGTGCGGCGTCCACACCCGCACCGCCTATGCGCATCCTCCTCCCCTCCTCTCCTTGTCTCGTCTCCTCTCGGCTTTCCTCATCTCCTCTCCGAATGGCGCGCGTTGACTATGGAAACGCTCTTTCTTCGAAACGTCCCCTCGCCCGCGAGATACAACGCTGATGCAGGCAGCGTCTGCTAGCGTCAAACCGATGCAAACTGTGTGCACCGCCAGTGCTGCTTCGCATCGCCTCATGGTCCCCTTTAGCGGGAGATGGTGTAATTTTTATAACTAGGCTTAACCTGTCCACGACGAGCAAGATATCCAAACGAGCTTCTTATAGCTTCGCCCTGAAATGCGGCGGATCCCACGAATTATGTGGATCCGTGTCAGGCAAAACAGTCGCCGAGAATATTGGCTATGCCGTATTCCTTGCCATTCAGTGAAGCGTGACGAGTAGGAGCAATGTCTTTCTGCGAATTGATTGGTTGTATGCGTACTTGGCGTTACCAGCCACGTGGATAGCAATGTACATGTTAGTTCACAGAAATCTAAGAGTCATTGCATATCTGAGCTCCGTGGGAATAACCATCTGAAGAACTATGAAGCAAAGCGCGCGTTGTCTGTTGGAGTATTCATATAGGGTCGAGCGAAACGGAACAAAATTAGAATAGAACACATATATTATCTATTACGTGACCATAACAGCAGTTAACACAAACAACTACAGCACAACTGACGCCCGATAAGCACCACCACAACAACTATGCGCTCAGAGAAGCCGTGGAGGAGTAGAAGCGTGCTTGCTTGGCATCTCGATGGCCTGGGTTTCATTCCTACGTTCAGTCATTAAAGCGCACTTTTCTGTACCTGTCTGCTGGTTACATCTACATTTCGGCGAACACCTAAAACAAACGGTCTCTGTTTTAACCAACTCGAAGTGCTTTGCTAAAACATTTTCAAAAAGAAAAGAAGGGCATAAAGAACATGCACACAAGGGAAGAGGAGTGGACAACACGAACGCTATCAAAAGAAGCAGAGCACTGAGCGAAAAAGAGAAGATACACAACTTACCTGCGCATGCTCACGAATCGTGGCGCGACCAGTCCAACGGGCCCAGGTCCCGGCCTACGCGTACGACAACTTTAAGACCTCTTCTTTCTGTCAGCTAAGCGACGGCTGACTCACGCACGCGCTTCCACCATTATTGACATGGCAGGCCTCGACCATTAAACGCCTTTCTTAATTGTTTTAATAAATGTAATTTAAGAAGAGGTTAGTCTCCATTTATGGCGCCGGATACTCCTCTTACAGGGTTGTTTTCCACACAAGCTTTCGAACAGTTCATCAAAGTCAATAAGTACAAGCATTCGAACACGGACACATATTTAGGGTCACTATTCCAGTACAACTGTCCAAACTGTTCCAGTACAAATGTTCATACATCAGCACCGTCCACACACTAGTTCAACATAATCAAATAGCACATACTGATCATCTGCAGACTGTCTCTTAATTGCTGCAACTTAACAGACATGTCCATAGCAACAAATATAGCAACACATAGAAGATACATGCAATATGCAACCCATAGTGCTTGTTAATAATAGCAATGCAGGCACACTTGATGTAGTTTATTATTTTTTCTATATATTTCAGTCCTCTAAAATGTTTACCAATGCGCATGCTGCGACGTACTGTACTTTCTGTGTTGGCCAAGGGCCCAGAATTTTCGCTAATGATACTGGGCATCTATCCAGATTATTTAATGCCTGTAGAAGTTTTTATTGCGGGAGCAACTATATGGACTGTCTCGGCTGGTCTTTGCCGTACCCGCCCCGCCACGGTGGTCTAGTGGTTATGGCACTCGGCTGCAGATCCGAAGGTCGCGGGATCGAATCCCGGCCGCGGCGGCTGCATTTCGATGGAGGCGAAATGTTGAGGCCCGTGTGCTGTGCGATGTCAGTGCACGTTAAAGAACCCCAGGTGGTCGAAATTTCCGGAGACCTCCACTACGGCGTCTCTCATAATCAGAGCTGGTTTTGGGACGTTAAACCCCACAAATCAATCATCTTTGCCGTACCCGTCGCCGCTGTCATGAACCGTATATATATATATATATATATATATATATATATATATATATATATATATATAATAGAATTGACGATGCGCCCCTTAGAGTACGATGGTTTATTACATCAACGTTTCGGTCCGTTTCGGTCGGAGCCCGACCTTGAAAAGGTCGGGCTCCGACCGAAACGGACCGACACGGACCGAAACGTTGATGCAATAAACCGTCGTTCTCTGAGAGGCGCATCATCAGTTCTGTTATAAACTGGCGGCAACATAAGCTATTTTTGCTTATACAGTCATATATATATATATATATATATATATATATATATATATATATATATATATATATATATATATATTGTAATGAAGAGAAACGTAGACACAGCGCATTAGCTGCAGGCCGGCTGTTCAATTCTGACCTCTTCTTCCTCTGCTTCTCTTGCCCTGCACTCCTCTAGCGCGAGCGTCTTAGGCACGGCGAGCGCTTTGTTTTTATACATTACGGTATATATATATATATATATATATATATATATATATATATATATATATATATATATATATATATATATATATGCCTTTCGGTATCCAATTAGGTTCACAGCAAACTGTCTCCCTTGTCGAAACGCAACCCAAAAATGATGACGCAGCGGCATGTAACGTTAATTTGTCCAGTACGGACCTTGCGGCCGCCCACCTTCGTGCTCTGTCGAAATAATTAAATTTTTGCCCCGCCACTGGTGCTTTTAATGAATTCCATTTACTTAAAGACCTGGCCAACTTTGCAAGAAATTTGAGACTCCGCGAATACTACCATGATAGCACAAGCAGAGACATAACAAATTCGACAGTACCGAGCAATAGGCATTGGACCCCACCAGCCAAGCGAGACAAATGTCTGGACTTGTATATTAAGGCCGTAACACATGATATTCTTGAGACCTACAAGCAACAAAGATCCTATCGTCGCAATATTTCTCCTGAGGAAAAGAGGGCACTGGATGATCTGAGAGCAAACAGGATATATTAATAAAACCAGCTGACAAAGGGGGTGCAATAGTCATAATGAACAAACAGGCCTACGTGAAAGAAGCGACCCGCCAATTGTCTGATTCTTCATTTTATCAACAACTAACTGGTGACCCTACTGAAAATTTTAAGAAAGAAATCATAAACACAGTAGCATCTCTTGTGAAGGATAAGAAAATAGAAAGCATAATTGGAAACTCCCTCATTCCTCTCAGCCCAGTACCTGGTAAATTCTATCTTCTACCTAAAATTCATAACATCAACGACCCAGGCCGGTCTATTTTCTCTGGGCGGGGGGGGGGGGCACCGTCAATGAAGCCATTTCGCTATACGTTTATAACCTAATTCGGCACATCCCACCTACTTATCCATCTTACATAAAGGACACCAACAATTATCTTTCTGATATTTTGGACCTCACAGTACCTGCTATAATCAAAAGAAGAGGCGTGCAGGACACGGACACAAGAAGAGAAGTGAACACCACGAACGCCGACTAGCAACTGATGCACAGCACAGAGGCGAAAAAGAAAGAAGACACACAGCTTATCTGCGCATGCTCGGAATGGTAGCGCCACCTGTCAATCGGTTACACGTGCCCGCCTACGCGATAGACAACTCCCAAGGCATTCTATCTCCTCCCTGTTTAAGCTAATCGACGGTTGACTCAAGCATGCACTTCCACTAATACTGATATACCAGGCCTCAACCAATAAAAGCGTATCTTCGTTCTTATGCCTGTACAGGATCTCGGTATTATCTAACTCGGGCATGCAGCTACAGACCTGGCAGTGCAAGGATAGACAGTCCAATCTATCCTTGCACTGCCAGGTCTGTAGCTGCATGCCCGAGTTAGATAATACCGAGATCCTGTACAGGCATAAGAACGAAGATACGCTTTTATTGGTCGAGGCCTGGTATATCAGTATTAGTGGAAGTGCATGCGTGTGTCAACCGTCGATTAGCTTAAACAGGGAGGAGATAGAATGCCTTGGGAGTTGTCTATCGCGTAGGCGGGCACGTGTAACCGATTGACAGGTGGCGCTACCATTCCGAGCATGCGCAGATAAGCTGTGTGTCTTCTTTCTTTTTCGCCTCTGTGCTGTGCATCAGTTGCTAGTCGGCGTTCGTGGTGTTCACTTCTCTTCTTGTGTCCGTGTCCTGCACGCCTCTTCTTTTGATTATGGAATGTTACCAACTCGCTCAACTTTCTGTCCTTTTGAGTACCTGCTAATTGTTTACTGTTAACACTTGACGTCTCCTCTTTGTACACTCATATTCCCCATGATGATGGAATCAGAGCGGTTTTAACAGCTTATGAAGAGTCGCAGGTTGATAAATCTGCTGACTGTTATACCCTCCGAACACTTCTGAAGTTGATTCTCGAATTCAACAACTTTGAGTTCGATGGCGCTCACTACGTGCAAGTGAGTGGAATGTCAATGGGAACGAGAAATGGTCCTAATTATGCTAATATCTTTATGGCAGTGCTTGAAGAAGAATTTTTGAGTTCTTGCAACTTAAAGCCACTGTACTATAAGCGTTACATAGATGATATCTTTTTAATTTGGCATCACGGAGAAACCGAACTATTAAAATTCATCACCGACTTCAATTCTGTTCATGCGACTATTTCTTTTTCTCACCAATACTCTAGGCAGAGCATAACCTTCTTAGATGTAACCGTGTCGCTTTGGAAAAACAAGTTGGTTTGCAACCATCATAGGAAACCAACCGACACTTACTTATATTTTCACAGTAGTCATGTGCGGCACTGTAAAACGGGCATCCCATACAGTCAAGCACATCGATTTAAACGCATATGTTGAAAAAATGAAGATTTCGATCATAACTGCGCAAATGAAAAAGGTTCTCCTCAAACCGAAATGCCCGGAAAAAATAATTGACGATGCTGTAACTCGCGCCGACATGCTTGACCACGCTGAAATTCTCAAAAATCAGTCATCGAGCAGGGAACACAAGACTAACTTCACACTTACTCACTCCGCATCGCTGCCAAAGGCATCAGCTATTATTAAAAAACGTGAAAACATTCTTACTCAAAGTGATCGCCTCAAAAGCATTTTTGTAGAACCGCCTCGTGTCGCGTACAGACGAAACACAAATTTACGCGACATCTTAACTAAATCAACTTTAAATCCACGTCGGCGCACTGGCTGCAGGCTGTGTAATAAGCCACGTTGCCACGTCTGCCCTTATATTAGAACTACACAAAAAGCAACAAGCACCGCGTCCACGTTTTTTTTACACATGAAAGGAAACTTCACTTGTGACACGGCTAATGTCGTTTACCTGCTTGAATGCGCTAAATGGAATCAACAATATATTGGTCACACAGGAACACCTTTCCAAATACGGTTTAATAATCAATCACAAGTAACACTCAAAAAATTCCTTGAACCTGCCCCTGTCTAAGCATGTGCACCTTCCCGGCCATACATTTAGCGACCTGAAGGCAATGATACTGGAATCGGGCTTTCGGACGCACCACGACGGCGAGGTTCGTAAGTCCTGCCTCATAAGTTCGAGACCGCTACCTCGAGCATTAATGAAAACATGGGCAAACTCACATGTTTCCCGAGTGACTAGGGCATTGCTATTATGAGGAAGCCATTTCAAACAACTACAATGCGTTCGTTCACACTTTACTTTATTTCTGAACTTTATTTATATCTGTTATTTTATTTCCATTTTCCTTCCTTCATGGTTTATATTTTTCCATTACAACATATTCCAGTCGATTCTAGCCAGCCGTTTTCCAATAAATCAGCTTTTTTGTGTGCTTTTTGTTTTTGTTCTGTTATATTTCTGCTGTGGTGATTACCATTTTTACAATGTGGAGTGGCTTTATATTTGCGTTACGTACAAGTAGTAGAATCCCTCGGGCTTGTAAGTGTGCCGCCTTGCTGTTAATTGACAGGCTTCGGTGACGCTTCGCGACTCGCCGCAGCCGATCACATGTTCTCTCCAGGCAGACTTCGTAGCCATTCCCTGTACAGACGTACGCCTTTATAGCCGCCCTCTCCCCCCTTCCTGTACCTTTAAAAGCAAGGTGCTCTGCAGCATCTTTTCACTCTGATGAAGGCTGGTCCACCGACCGCAATGCCAGTAAACTTATATTGTTTTCGTTAATCGTGTGAATCTTCTTTTAATATATATATATATATATATATATATATATATATATATATATATATATATATATATATAGTCAAAAGAAGAGGCGTGCAAGACACGGACACAAGGAGAGAAGTGTACAACACCAACGCCGACTAACAACTGATGCAGAGCACAGAGGCGAAAAAGAAAGAAGACACAAAGCTTATCTGCGCATGCTCGGTATGGTAGCGCCACCTGTCAAACGGTTACACTTGCCGGTCCACGCGATAGGCAACTGCTAAGGCATTCTATCTCCTCTCTGTTTAAGCTAATCGACGGCTGACTCACGCACGCACTTCCACTATAACTGATATGCCAGGCCTCGACCAATAAACGCGTCTCTTCATTCTTATGTCTGTAGAGGATCTCGGTTTCGTCTAACTCGGGCATGCAGCTACAGACCTGGCAGTGCAAAGATAGAAAATCCTGGCGACTGCACAGCGTTTAGCATGGATGTAGAAGATTTGTGTTACTCGCTGCCGCATGAAGGTTTATTAAATTGCGTGAAAGAATGTATGCAAGAACAAGGGCAAGAGTCTGGTTTCATAGATAGATGCGGAGTTTCCACAGGTAATTTTCTACAAATTCTTTCCATGTACTTCGTCAACATTAGTTGGATACAGAGAAGGCGTGTTTGTGCAAAAATCGGGGATTTGTATAGGTTCAAAGGTAACCCCTATTCTAAGTGATATATACTTGAGCAAGTTTGACTGCCATTTAAAAGAGGCCTTAGGTGACCACATCATCAGGGTATTTCTGTATGCAGACGATTAATTGATATTTTGTAGTAAGGATGATTTTGATTCCATCGTCACCTATGTAAGCGACCAATTTAAACTTAAAGGGGTCCTGAACCACCCTCCGGGCTTGGTGAAAAAACATATTCTACGGCTCGCCTACGCTGTAACGAACATCTCAGCCAAATGCTGTAGTCATCCGCGTAGCGTAGCGTTCACAAGCGGAGCGCAAAGCTTCCACTTCTTCGGGAGCCCTCAACTCAAAAAGCGGCTTCTCCTCACGCTCCTTGAATCTGCTCTATTTCGTCATAGAGCATTTACAAGGAGCGTCGCTGCTATTGGCCGATGGCAGACACGCCCGCCTTGGCTGTGTGCGGGCCCATCGCAGCGCGCCTTTTTTAAAACCGTAAGCGCGTGCGTGCCGTGCGTGCCGTGCATGCCGTGCGCTCGCTTTTCCTTGCGTTGTGAGCACCTATATAGGCAAAATAGTTGCTGGAAATATGTAAAAATATATTTGCTAATGCGCATGCCTCATAGATGCCGTTGGAAGGCGTCCGTAAACTACCTCGGCGTGGACGTGAACGGTGCGGTGCAAAAGTGACCATAAATATAGTTTTCCAAGAAGCCAACAAATGCATGCCTGCAGCCTCTAATACATCACAAAGTAATCCCAAACTTTAATTCATCAGTGATTGTAGATGCGTTTATTCCCTATGGTACTCCAATACGCCACCATCTAGTACTCGTACTCAGTAACATGGCTGGAGTCGAACCCAATATATTTCTTCTACCAGGTAGATTAAAGGACTAGGTCTGATTAGGGTGTACTTGAGTGGATTAGAGCTCATTAAGGTGCATTAGAATGGATTAAGACAGACTAGGGTGCATTAAGGTGGACTATGGCATATTATAGAGCAGATTGCACTAGACTTAGATTAGGGTGAATTAATTATTACATCAGATTAGCATTGACTAAGGTAAATTAGTTTCGAATGAAATCATTACGTCTGTAATGTTTGGATTAATTTGGCGTAACGTAATTATCTGAGCTTATTGAGACTTGACCCAGTCTTAACTTAATTAGTCAGGACCTAATTAGTGTTACACTAATTATACTCGGTCTAATTAACTTATACCTGATGATACATTGTCTAATACGCTGGTCTTCATTACTCATGATATAATTATACTTGAGTGATTAGTCATATCTTAATTATACGTGGCCTAATTAGTACAGGCCTAGCTACGCTGTTGTTTTACATATTATCTTAATTAGATATCGCTTGATGAATACTACCTGAAATATACTTGATTTAATCAGTGTTAGCCTAATTAGTCCTGAAATGCTTAGTCTCAACTTAATGAGGCTTGACCTTGAAGTCTTAGCATAATTTACCTTTCAATAATAAGTGCTAGATTAGGTTCAACTGAACTAGTAATAACCTAAGTATGCGCGACTTAATTAGTACTAATTAATTAAACAAGGTATAATTAGAAGCTTGCTTACACTAGATTTCTTCATATCAGCTAAATTAGGCTTCGCATAATTAGATGTACCTTAATTAGAGATGGCTTATTAGTATCATGGCTTAATTAATTATAAATCATTAGTATCCGCTTAATTAGGTTGACCTACTTGCCATAGCTCAATTCAGGTTGAATCAGTTCTGTTTGGCTTGGTTTGGCTTAGTTGGATTAGTCCTGTCTCAACTAGGCGTCAATTAATTATTTCTAATTTGGCGCCTTTGAATTAGACTTAGCCTTACCTAACTAGTCCTAGGAATCTTAATTAGGCTCCATTGAATTAGACTTAGCCTTACTTAACTAGTCGTAGGAAGCTTTGTCTTTACTACAACATGGCATTGTTATGCTAGCATTACATAGCTTAGCGGAGTTTTCGGCAGATTTCCCAGTTTCACCAATAGCTTAAACAGCTTCACTGTTAAAATTGAACTAGTGTATTCACACATTAAATCAATCCATCCATCTTACCGCATGCCGAGGCACCTTATTCCACATTAACCTGTCGGCAAGGGTCCGAGTTGTGAAGGTCTTCCTTTCGAGTCATAGTAGTCACGTTCGAGCCCGGCAGCATGATTATCCCGTCTACAATCAGTAATCAACAATTAACTAACTTGGGGTTATGCAGGACAAGGTGGAGCAGCGTTGGTAGTTGCGCTGTTTGTCCTGACGCCGCGTTATGCGCAATATCGACTACAAGCAGCGCACTGACAAAGTAAACGCGCACACCTGCGGGCCTAAACGTGTGTGACGAACGAAAAGAAAGCTTCGGAGGATCGAAAAAAAATGCGGTGATCGCGGGGGCACGCGACCGAGCCCAGGCGCGAAGCGAGCAGGCGGCCACAAGCGCTCGGCGAAGAAGCAGTCCCCGGTAGTCGCGCGCTTTTCGTCAGCCACTCTGACCAGCGCCTCCTCTGATACGTCGCTGAAGTCTGGTGACGTAAAGCGGTGGGCGGGGCACCTCCTTCGACACCGCCCTAAGGAGCTCTGTACCCTCTATTCCGCAGAGTTGAAACAGGACTGGAAAGGGAAGTTTTCCGGTTGCAATATCTTCGCTCCTAACACACCGTTTTGAAAAATTCTTTCGGCTGTGAATTTCTGAGAGGCATTCAATACACACCCAGCCGTTTTCAAAACCAAGCCCGAGCGGTGGTTTAAGACCCCTTTAATGGAGATGGTCTAAGGTTTACGAAAGAACTACCGGAGAGAAACGTAATAGAATTTTTAGATATCTCTTTGTCGTTTGAGCAGAATCACGTGTGTTGGCAGTATTCCCCTAGAGCATCTAAGCCGTTGTTAAACTTTCACTCCAAGCATTCGAAAGTAGTAAAAAACGGAATAGCCTTGTGCTGTATAATGTCAGCCCTATCGAAGGCGTGCGTGCACCGTTTGACCATTAGCTTTAATGCTCAGGTTGAGCGCCTCTTAGAAGCAGGTTACCCTAGACTAGCCATAGCCACAGTAGTTGAGCGTCTGAACAAGCCGATTTCGACCGGAACGAAAGCTATAGCAGGAACTAATATTAACAAGAAAAGAGTCGTGAGTATTTCCGTATATCCACGCAGTTTCGCACAGGCTTAAGAAAGTGGGAATTAAATATGGGGTTAATATTGTATTTACGGCTCCCAATAAGTTAGGTAGGGTTTGTGCTGGCTTGCATAGAAGAAATTAGCTGATGGAAGGAAAGAAGCGAACGGATATCTGTCAGGTTAAGCATATAGCCAAGAACGATTTTACCGACTGTCGCATGGGTGTGGTCTATAAGATTCCTTTTAGCTGCGGACGTTTTTATGTAGGGCAAACTGCCCGTTGTATTAATCAAAGATTAATTGAAGATAGAACGTCGCTATCAGGTGGAACGCCGTCTAATCTATCTTTACACTGCCAGGTCTACTGCTGCACGCCCGAGTTAGACGAAACCGAGATCCTGAACAGACATAATGAAGAGACGCGTTTATGGCAAGGTATATGTAAACTGGTAGCGCAACTTCCGTAGAAGCCCATGTGTCAAGAAGGTGGCTCGTCGTTGCAACCGTCGCCATCTACGTATGGAGGGGACAACTAAAGAATGACGTCACAACCGGAAGCGGAAACGACGTCACGTTTAATGCTACATGGCACGACATTACGAAATATTTTGTGCGGGCGTCGCTTTTCACTTATTTTTATAGCTGCGCGTTCTTTTCCTTTCTTTTTCTTTTATTGCGGCTATGACGGCTACATAATGCCAGCCTACAACAAACTAGGAAGACAACAAAGACAGATTAGAAATACAAGCTGTATTTTATTGGCAAAATATTGCAGTTGTATTGGTTATTACACCAAAATATATAACGCATAGAAAAAAAAACACCAGAGAAACATAGAAGTGCAAAACTTAAGAACTAATTTACAAATTGGCTGCTAAATGTTTCACGACCTACAGCTGGAGATTGCCTCAACTATATCAGAAGTGGACAGCATGCTGCATTGTCGTTGCAGTCGCTTCCTGGTCCTCTGTGCCTGTTGTTGAAGCTTCCAAAGCTTTGCTCGCAGCCGGTCCGTCTTTCTTTTATCTTCAGTAATGGGAACACTGGGTGGCGCTAAGGAAAAATGGATTCCGTTAGGGAAACTGTAGAGGTTTACGAGGCAGCGAAAAAGAAACAACATGTAAGCAAGATACACTCAAGGGGAAACAGATACTTCACAAGCACAATAAGGAAACACAGAAGGCCTAAAAGCACATTCTATGCTCTTTGAACCGCCCTATAGAAAATCAGTCAAGTAGAAGATAATTTTGGTATACCCAAGTAAAGCTTATCAACGCTAACCATAATGTTGATGCTGCTTTGCCTATGGCAATTTTTCATGGTACTGTGACCAAAAAGAAAATTCAGGCCCAATTTGTATTAAAAAACTGACTTTTAAGTCAGCTATCAATAAAAGTAAAACAGGTGATAGCTCCATAAAGGAAAGACAAAGAACTTTCTGTAGGCGCAGTTAACAGGCTGCTGTGTTATTTCGTTTGTCTTAACCACTCGTAAAAATATTGGTGTTACACGATCAAAAATAACGCTACCAAAAAATCAAGAAAGTACACCAGTGATCCATCCTGAAATATAGAATTATAATTTCAAATTTACCTGCTACACATCAAGGTATATTCTAGCAGAAATTTGATGATTTTGTTCGGGGAACATTTACTGTGCAATCTTAGTTGCTCTTCCACACAAATATTATTATCACGGAGGAACTTGCTATATAATTTTGGATCAGTTATTTCCCTGGTAGCCACTTAGAACTTAGTTTTAGCTCTAACCAAACATAAAAACGAACTTCACCGTCAGCTGCAACTTTTCACCTTCCTACACTACATCATTGAGCAGCTCAATACTGGCAACATGAATTGACACATACATTGATGTGAAAGGCCCGTGCTGCCCACAGACAGGTGCCTTGGCGACAGCCTCGAAAAACGAACACTACCTGCCTGCCATGCTTGTGCTGGATGCTCCAACGGGGCTGTGTGGCTCCGAAGCATGTGTCCAGCTGAGAAAAGAAATATAAGCAATCAATAGTAGAAATTTCTCATCAGAAAATACTAGGATCACCTACTTATCTTAACTTAGAACGTTACTCTTTCGTGTCTAACCTAGTTAGAAAATATCAGCCCCATGAAGTGTTAGGGAAACTCAATAACTTCAAAAACCTACAATAACTTCATCGAATAAAACTTCCAGAAATCAGGAATTGTAATTCTGCAATAGTATGAAATGTTGACCGAGTTAGATCAAAATTGTTGAAGGTTGACAAACTTCTAACGCATGGAAAAATATTGGGCAATGGGTGCTGTGTTATCCCTTCTATCTGTAACGCCGCATTTTCATCAGAATCATTCAGCCATCATGAGGGCATATAAATTATTGCGTCGCGTGATCCGAACAATGACAGCAGCCGCGCTAACAAACAGTGGCTTGGTTCTTATAAAACGTAAATGCTTTCAAAAACATGCTAAGACACTTCTAAAACAATTTCTTTATTACTTAGTAATGGGAAAAGTGTAATCTTGCGGAAGAAAGAAAGTAGATACCTTACACCAAACGCAGTACAAATGCTACGCACCTCTAATTGTGCAGCATCACTTAGGCCACTACTCTACTCATCTCCGCATATTGCTTTCACGACTATATTCTTCTGTACGCCAGAGATGCTCTCAGAAAGATAAATCAAAGCAGACGCTGAAATAATTGCACATCCGGCGTATTTTTTTCCAGCAGAATATTTAAATGCCAATGCAGCACCTCAATTCTGTATACAAGGAGAAATAGTTTTAAACACAGGAAAAACTACGTATACGTGACAGACAGTACGCATAAGCCTTTATTCCCTCACACTTCATTGTCCTTGGCTGTGCCATTTTCCGCAGCCTTGAAAAAAGCTTTAACATCTTAAACAAAATTTCAAACTAAAGATACACTATTTTTATGATTTTTTTTAAACTCTAATGCTGATCAATAATGCAGGCTTTCAAGAAGTGTAAGCATACAGGTACAGATCAGGATAATATCACTAATCCTACTCGTAGCGATGACCATGCTCCTCCGGAATACTCGCCTCTGGTGAAGATGGGCATGTCTCATCCAAAGGAACTGGTAAACTTGTCTCTGTACATTTAATTTGAAGAGGGTGCAAAATCATCACTTCCCTTTCTTGTGTGACAAGCCTGTTAAAATGTTTACGGTAGAAAGTAACCTTGCTTCAAAAGCAGTTCTTCACCAAAAGACTGCTCCTCATGACAATAGCAGTTCCATGCACAATGGAGGGCAGCTGGTGACGGCTGTGAAGGTGTGCCGTCATACAGAATGAGAAATGATACTGTTGGAAATTTACTATTCCCTATTAACACAGCAAAACTACCACACACTTGCTGTAAAGCGAATTTCAATTTCTGCTGCGCTGTTGCCACCATTGTTGCCGGGGTTCTGCACGTCTTGACTGGAAGTGGATGCCGCAGATGCACATCTTGGAGCTTCTTGAGGAGTTGCCTCTGCACATCAAAGATAAAATCATAGAGGCAGCTAAATGAATGCTGATTATGTGGTAATAACAAGGATCTGGAACCAAGCTATGCACACAGAAGACAAAACCACTTAGATATTTTCTTGACCATATAATTTGCCCCTACGCATGCTACAGTTAAAGTGAAACTACAAGTGTGTCAGTTCATGCTGCTCTAAATAACTACATTGTTTAAAGCATGTGGGTGAAATGAACCCTACCACAACACCCAGGGTAGAGCAACTGAGAATAAATGAGTCATCTGCAGGTTATCATGCGTTGCACGACTTAACAGTCCAACAAGCATGGTATCACACCACAGCCACAGTGCTCGACTCTAACAACATAACTAAAGGACACTTACAGATGCAATCACTTTCACAGCATCGCACACAAGGGACGAACACGCAGACGAAGTAGAAGGTCCACATGTAATCCTGCGCAGTAAAAAAGCATACAGAAGATAAGAACAAATGTTATCAACGCAGCGCCAGTTGCTGGCGTGGAATGGCTTTGCAGACAGACGAAACATGACGTGCACAGTATACAATTTAATCTAAAGCTGAACCCAGCATCTATATCTCTTTTTCGAAACCTACACGGCAGCTTTCCTACACGAAAAACTTGACAGAACATTCAGACACAATCGGCGTAGTCTAGCTTGGAAGCGCTTCGCGTATTTGACTCTGTTTGACAATGGCCCGGCATGAGGAGACACGTGATAAGCGCTCTTAATTGCGCCCGTCGCGCCTCCCCGTTTAATTAGGCCCTCGTCAAACACACGAAACGCTGTACTCATTGTAACAATAGTAGCGAGGACAGGATGCACCGCCATTTTGCATGAAAGCTATCGTGTCGGTTTCTGAACTCATGTGTTGTCTTTACGATGGCTCACGAGAAATAGTTCGAAAACTCACCTTTCAGAATCGAGGGGAAACCGATGGAGTGAGACGCCCGGCGTGAAAGGGTTGCTCTTGCAGACGCACAAAGAGCCGCGTTTCTTCGCGTAGCTTGGATGACTTATCGTCCCTAAGGGCGACAGCATGCTGTCCGTGGGCTGGCAAAAAACAGTCACTGAAACGGTTCCCAACGGCTGCGACGGGTTAGATTACCTTCTGCCAAGTGTCACGACTGGAAAACAACGCTTATACGAGGAAATTGTGTACGGACGACACGCGAAAACTTACTGTGCAAGAACTAGCGACGCCACTTTCACCCGAAAATGCGCAAAACCTTTGGCGAGGCACACAGAGTTGGGCGCAAGACAAACGCAAGCCCACGTTACCAGACTGCCTGCATGCGCCCGCTGTTTCTGGAAATAAACCAAAAAATTTCACAGTCAACAATATATGGAAAACCTAAGATTTTATAAAGTAAACTAATAATTTATTTTGTGACAGTATGTATTAAAGATTTTGGAAACAAACGTTTAATTGAATTTTTCGTTCTCGTTATTTGTCCCCTCCTCACCTAGTCGCGCTTCAATCGTCGCAAGGTGTTGATGTTTGTGGCAATAGGTTTCGGACCACTTTTCGTTCCAACTTTCGCGACCGATGTAGATTGACCTTGTTTATGGGTCGAGGCCTGGCATATGAGTGACACTGGAAGTGCGTGCGTGAGTCAGCCGTCGATTAGCTTAAACAGAGAGGAGATAGAATGCCTTAGCAGTTGTCTATCGCGTAGACCGGCACGTGTAACAGTTTGACAGGTGGCGCTACCATTCCGAGCATGCGCAGATAAGCTGCGTGTCTTCTTTTTCGCCTCTGCGCTCTGCATCAGTTGTTAGTGGGCGTTCGTGTTGTACACTTCTTTCCTTGTGTCCGTGTCCTGCAGGCCTGTTCTTTTGACTATGGACCCTTACCAACTCGCTCAACTTTCTGTCCTCATATATATATATATATATATATATATATATATATATATATATATATATATATATATATGACGCTATAACACAGAGACGGGCCGTGATTCAGATGTCATGCATTTATTCTAATGCACGCGCACTTCCTTTCCTCGGCTGCTCCTACCATTGCATTGCTCATGTGTCTCACATGATCACCCCTCCCCTAGAGAATGTCTCAGTTCAGAAGGGGCAAAATAACGCCGCAGTTTGCTAACATGCACAATGTCAGAGTTTTTAGCTAAGGGCAACACGGAGCGGTTCATCTCATAGTTCACTGGTGAGACCTTGCGCAGAATCTTGTAGGGCCCTTCCATGACAGAACTCAATTCGCCGTTGTTAGGATGCCGCGGTGTCTCGAAAAGGACAAGATCACCAACTTGAAACTCAATCCGAAGAAATTTTTTATCACAGATGACTACGTTCTTGTTGTGGTAGGCGATAAAATTGTTGACCGCAGTTTTTCGTACTTTTTCAACAGTTTCTTCTCGTTGTTCCAGTATAGTTGGGTAAGATGGAATTCCATATATCAGAAAGGAAGGTGCGTAGTCGGTAACTTCTCGGGGCGTTCTGTTCTATTCGTCTATTACATCCGAGAGCAACTTAGTCCAACACTTCTGTGGCTCGTCATTGATCTTGCATTTAAGTCTGGTTACAATGGTCTGGTTTGTCCGCTCGTCCATACCATCGCATTGCGGATGATGAGATGAGGTGAAGAGTTGGTGTATTCGGTTATGCTTTAAAAACTTTTTAAACTTTCCTGCAGTGAACCCTGTTCCACGATCTGAAAGGAACTTCCGTGGTTTTCCGGCAGCAAAAATGGTTTTTAAGCATGAGATGTAGGTATCGCTGTTTTCACTTTTATGAGCGGACGCCCACACGTAGCAAGTAGCATGGTCAATAACCAAGTGGATAAATCTTTTTGATGAGACATATCCAGCAAATCCTCGAGTCGTGTCCATCGCAAAGAGATGAAAAGGTTCTTCAGCTGGAGGTAGTGATTCCAGTGTCCCATACTGCTTTGTTTTCGTTTTCTTGCATCTCTGGCGTGTGTCGCAATGAGGAATGTAGACAGAAACATCCGCTACCATATCCGGCCAATAGTATTGCGGAGATAGGAGTGATAGCGCCTTCTTCACTCCGGCATGCCCGAAATGTTGATGTGCGTTCTTAAGAATGGTTGGGCGTAGTTCATGGGGCACATATGTCATCCTTAGTCCTTTTCTTTCGACGATGACTATGTTGTTGTCCAATGGATACGCTCCTTTTGGCCGCTCATTGCTACATCCTTGAAGTTCGTCAAGTGACAGAAGTTGAACCATGGCGCTGGAACCACGGCACGGCTCCCGTTTCTAGCGTCATACAACTCGACAGGACCGACCTGATCAACCTCCCATGGTATCTGAATCACGGCCCGTCTCTGTGTTATAGCATCATATATATATATATATATGAAAGTCCCAAAGAAAAATAAGTCGAATAAATGCTTCCGAAGCGCGGAATCGAACCAGGAACCTCTCGCTGCTCAGCGGGTGGCGCTAACAACTACGCCACGAACAGCATATCCTTCAGGGAGCTAACGGCGAGCCTTATATACACCCCATTTACCACAGGCAGGACTCTTACATGGCACGCGCTTATGCGTTTCTTCATTACCAGCGAGATTACCGGGCGCATCTAAATGTCGTCAGCCAGCTCGCTCGCTTCTTCTCTTTGCGCAGGGCCTTGCCCTTCCGCTGTCTGCTCGCGCGGTCGTCTCGTAGTGAGAAGAAGAGGGATGTTTCGAGCTTTGAACGTGATGTCCGCGCTTATGTTACGGGAGCGTACGAAAGTCACTCGAGCTCAAGGGACGCCGCTAAACGAACAAACTGAAGATGAGCGCGAACTATCAAGTGTCGCAGCTTCACATTTGAATGATTTGATTTCTGGGGTTTAACGCCCCAGAACCAAGTATGATTACGAGAGACACCGTGGTGGAGGTCTCCGGAAATTTCGACCACCTGGGGTTCCTTAAAGTGCACTGACATCGCACAGCACACGGGCCTCGACATTTCGCCTCCATCGAAATTCAGCCGCCGCGGCCGGGATTCGATCCCGTGACCCTCGGATCCTTAGGCGAGTGCCATAACCACTACTCCACCGTGGCGGGACTCGACATTGAAGCACGCTAGCTTACTTCGCTGCTTTGGCCGGCTTTGCAACAGGAGCGCTGTTCAAACTGAGAGTATCCATTGTGACAGCTTATACGCGCTCGTTCGGTGTATATCTGCGTTCGTTTCGTGCGTGCTTCACTTGATAGTTCGCGCTCATCTTCTGTTTGTTGACTTAGCGGCCTCCCCTAGCTTTGTATGTGTAGCTTTCTGTCGCACCATGTATAAAGCCCTTCGTACCAGCACGCGCCGCCCCCGGCCGGCGCTCACTTAGCAAGTGCATGTTTGCTACAAATAATATTGCTCCTGAAGCTGCGAGCCAGACTTCGCATAGCATTACAGTTTCTTGCTATAGCATTCATTGCTTCGCCCTTGCGGCAAAACTGTGACTTTTTTCTGTGGAGCATGATACTTTTTGCAACGAAGGAGGAGCCTCTCCACATCAGTGGCGCTGTCAGTTCTCCTTATTCTTTAGAGGAGGCTCCTAATATAGGCAGTATCTTGTCATAACCTATTGATTACAGTTTCCACAGATCATCCAACCACCAAAGGGATAAGAAACGTTATTCCGGAATTTACAATGAACAATTGCGAGTTCTGTGTGCCATTTAAGAACCAAGTTCCCTCGAACAAGCACCTGCACAGTGTGTTCAAAATACATCGTGCATCACTCGCGACTAGAGGTACGAGAATACTTTAGAATATATATAGGTAAAAGCTGGATTAATTACTGTTGGGACTTCACGTTCATCGTAATTTAGCGCAAAGGCAACAGAGACAGTAAAGAAGGACCACAAATAACACACGCCCTAATTGGTTGTTTGTTTTTCCTAGGCAGATTGCTTTCAAGCTGAGCAATGGCGCCTGCGAGTCACTTAGGACAACCCATCGAAGAGACCCCGACTGGTGACATATGAAGCGTAGAGCCAAATGTATTCCTTATGGGCTTTATAGGGGCGAAACACCTTAGGAGCGAAGCGCCTCTTGTTTATTGTGGTCCTTCTTTACTGTCTGTGTTATCTTTGTGCTAAATTACAATGAACGTAAAGAGGTAAGAGTAACATATCCTTCAGTTGATGCGTTGCGCGAGCCATGCGATCCGCCTAGACATCTTCTATAATTTCAGAGTGCCTGGGAATCCATTGGAAAATAATATCGTGGTTTAAATTTGTCGCTATGGCGTACGTTTTCTGTATTTCGTATATCAATGGGCTGTTTGTTTTTCCTAGGCTGATTGCTTTGAAGCTGAGCAATGGCGCCTGGGAGTCACTGAGGACAACCCATCGAATTGGCCCCGACTGGTGACATATGAAACGTATAGCCCAAAAGTATTGCTTATAGGCTTTTTCGGGGCGAAGAACGTTAGGGCCGAGCCTTGTCCGCCGTCCATAGTCGCCACCATGTGTGGGTGAGGGCCCATCCTGGAGGAAGTGCAGTCAGACGGTGTGTGGGCCGATCCTGGAGGCAGTGCACCCGGACAGTGTCGTCTGCTGTCGTGAGAGAGAGGGAACGACGCGCGAAGACTTATGGAAACGCTCTTTTCGCGATGAACGATTCCGGCGTCCGCCGCGGTGGTGTAGTGGTTACGGTACTCGACTGCCACCGAAAAAACGCGGGTTCGATCCCGGGCGCGGCGGTCGCATTTTCGATGAAGGTGAAAATGCCGGAGGCCCGTGTACTGTGTGTTGTCAGTGCACGTTAAAGAACCCTAGGTGGTCTAAATTTCCGGAACCCTCCACTGCGGCCTTTCGCTGCTCTCTATCCCTTTCACTCCCGTTGCTGCACACCCACGAACGCTTAGCCGTGTTTCCTACATGGACTGCAGAAATTAGCGCCCTTTCCTAACCGAACCACAATCATCATTATCATCATCATGGATGCTTTACCAGCTCGCAAGGAACGAGAACGCCCCCTCCCCCGCGAGAGAGAATGCTGACGCAGGCAGCGTCTGCTAGCGAGTTTTTTTATTGAATAAAACTAACTGTTCGCACTGCACAACCGTTCACCAGCACTGGATCCTGACCTGCAATGTAGTGCCGGTGGGAGATTTCTCTTGTGCGTAGTTGAACCGCACAAGATTCGCAGCGCGCACTTTACATAAAAGTAATCCGCAGCTCGGCACGATCTGCGACGTGACAGCGCAGGAACCTTTTAAAGACCAGGAGCATAAATGATAACGCGTGTGTAAATACACACGCGTTGTCACCGACTTGCATGCATGACAGGGCAATGTCACGGCTGATTTACGGTAACACCGAACGATCCCCAGTGCTTCACCCGCTCGTCATGATTCACTTCGTAGAGATGCGGGTGTTTTTTTCCCTTGGTATGCAGGTATGACGTACGCCGATGTAGAGCTTTGCTTCAAACATGACCCATCCTTGTAGATGTGAAAACCGCTCACATATGTAGTGCAAAGGCGCGATAAGGTTAATTTCTTTATTGCAATTGCCAGCATGTCACACTTCCGAGGTATATCTCGAATCGAAGTGACACATTCTGGAATCGCTAGTGTCCATGGGAGATGATTCGCGCTTGCAGGCAAGTATTCATTTATAAGCCATAAGTTTTTGCACTGCAGTAGAGCTTCATGCATTCACGCTCCTGTTCTTTGACGAAGAGCTCGGTATAGTGGGTGATTAGCGTGTGATAAGTAGTGGCGTCAAGTTTCTGAAAATCTGAGTGCAGGAAAATTTTCTGATGGGACCTGGGCGCGACACGCCTAGACATAAGCACAGGCTTCTGGCCATTAATCTTTGAATCGCGTCCTCTAAAGTGCGAGATATTCCATGTGGTAGGCGGTAGATATTCTAAACGAAAGGAAAAAGGCGCTAATTTCTGTCTCCCATACTGTGGACACAGCTAATCACTTTAGGGGAAGGGGACATAATGGTATAGGAGAAGAAAGAAAAGAGAAGAGAGAGTGTTCGACAGCAGCAGCACGAGGAAGCATGTCCCGCCGCTCGCAAAGGCAGCCGGTGGTTAGACAGCGGCCGTGCCAAAGCAATAGCGTTTCCGCCACCGACAAGTTTTGCTACTCACTGGGCACGGCTCTGGGCAGCGCGCTCGTAAGCGCAAGGATCACGCCGCGCCGCGACTTGTCAGCCGGAAGTTCTTCGGGAACGGACCTCAGGGTGACGAGGAGGTGCTCGATGAGGGCATCTCGTGGATCCGCTGAGGGCGCGGTCGGTGGAGCAGCAGGCGGCGCTGTAGCTGCAGGTCTTGCTGCGGTGGTGATGCGACGGCGCGGCGCAGGTACCTGACGGCGGCTGCTGTGGTCGTCGCGGTGTTGCTCGGGTGGGCTGGCAGCAGCAGCATAAGAGCGCACCTTGCGGGTCTCTTCCCGTACGGCCGCTTTGACTGCTGGTCTCGAGAGCGGCGTAGGCGATGAGGCGAGCACGGTTGCCACGCGCCTTTCCTCCTGCCACCTGGGTCAAGTATGAGTATCGGCGGCGTGGCTCCCGCTGCAGTTCATGCAGCGCGGCTTGCGCTGCTCGCTGGCGTGATGTCGACGGCCACAGCGAATGCGTTCGCCGGCTCGCTGGCATGCCGCGGCAACGTGGTCGATGCGCTCGCATTGCCGGCACAGCAATGGGCGCTGTCTTACGCGTCGAACTTGCAGCCGCAGTCCCCGAATCTTGACGAACTCGGGAGGGGACGAAGTTCCGAATCGCATCTTCAGAGCGCGACCCTCCCTTGTTGCCGAGAGCACCCAGGCAGCACGCCAACACAGGACTTATGTAGGCGTGAAGTCGGCCAAAGTCGGCAGCGATATCGGGACTATGTGGGCAAATCGCGCTCGCGCTACTTTCACCCACATCTGCCCGATGATGACCAGCCAGAATGGCGCCACTGTGGCGAAGCCACCATGGGTCGAACTTGGCCAGCCAGAGTGGGCGAAATTTGGCCAGTCAGAGTGGCCGAAGTTTGGCCAGCCAGCGTGGGCGAAATTTGGCCAGCCAGAATGGGTCAAATTTCGCCAGCCAGAATGGGTCGGATTTGGCTAGGTAGCATTGGCCGATGTTGCGGGCATTCAGGCTTTTTTGGCGTGTTGTCGGCCCCGCCGACATCGGGAAACCCCTTGCGCGACCGTTCACAGCCACTATGGTGTTTCTAGTTTACCCCACGTGTGTCGCGCCGTTTGGATTGCGATAATTTTTATTTTTGTTTTCACATTTTCGAAGGGCTATGAAGGCATTTTCGAAGGACCAACAGTAATTTGTGTAAATGTGCCTCTCATGCATACGCGAAAGCTTTATTAACACAGTAATAAGTGCGGCTAAGTGGATCCTCTGTACTTTCTATTAATGCGTTCTAAACAAAACAAATAACACAACAAGAGAGGTGTATAGGGAAAAGCACTATTTCGTTTATTTTGTGAAGTCTGCATTGATAATATGCTATTCTCGTGTTGCACCGTCGTAGTGGAAAAGCTTCGGCAAGGGTGGAACCTGCGGGAAAAGGCGTGAAAAGTTAGCACAGCTGTGGAGCACATCAGCACTATACTATAATTGCATGCCACTTATGTGCGACTCATGAACAAACGCGGAAATTCAAGAAATGTCAGAAACATTCATAATCGGGCACTACTTTAGAAAATACCAAAACAAAGTTGTCCTTTTAAATATAATGAATCTATGTTCAATACTCAACCCCCAGATCTTGGTGTCGTGTCGTTTTAGATACCCAAGGGGGAAAAAACGCGAGTAAAGGTTCTGTTGCAAAGCAACTTTAAAAGCGGCACATTACTTGAAATGCATTTTGCATTACAATAAATTTCATATTTTTGGCACACATCGGAAAGGAAAACATGTAGACGTGAGCTAACACGACACACCCCAGGGATAGGGTCGTTAAGCAAAAAATGTCCTTAAATGACAGGTGCAAGGTGCACTATAAGCAGATATCAGAGAAGGAACATCTTTTCAAGGCTACTTTAAAAATGCCATCGCGTGCCGAATTGCCGCACGTGTCCTGCACCAAGGAGCGCGTGTTCGGTACCACGCTACCTTTAAAAATACGGGCAAGAAAAGATAATGTTAAGAGAACTGCAAGTCACCACACAAAGGGTGTTTGATACAAGCACAGGATTAACTACATGAAGTAAAACTGCTTTGCGACAACGTACGTAGGCTCTTTATTCGAAAATAAAGAGCCTACGCACTTCACGACACAAATAATATATAAAGGTGGAACCGGTGCTTTAACATCGCAACAAGAAGTGCCAGGCCCCATTTTGAAAACTGGCCAGCAACTTACCGAATCTCGGCATCCGCTGTGCACTGTTCAGCTGTGAGTCAGCAATACACATTCGGCGACGACACTGTAGTCTCCCCAAAAGGCGCAGGCTTGTGTTCATACACAAACGATGTCACAGTTGGGATGGGCATTGTCTTAGGAAGTACACTGGCCAACGAATGGCGCAATCAACTTGAATGATCGATAAACGCGGTACATGCGCCGACACAAGTAGGAAGACTGGGTGCCCCGTTGAAACTCGTTCGTACACCTTGCATATTGGTAGGAATGCTTGTACCAGCAGCGGTGATGAGAGAGCACGGAAACAAGTTCTCAGAAGACGGCGCGGTCGCCCCTCCGAAGGAAGCAGATGCCACCAAAAGCAGGTTCAGAACGACATTCTTTGTAAACTGTAGCCAGGCACAATTGACGTGCAGAGAGGGGGCCGTCACAATGGCGGTCAGTTCGGAAGGGGAAGCGCGTCCCCCCTCGTCACACATCATTTTATATTTAGTTGCTGCCGGCTTAGCATGTGCTAGGCTACTTCTAAGCAGGACGCCCGCGTCTTTCTTTCTCTATTTCTTTCTTTCTTTCTTTCTTTCTTTCTTTCTTCTTTCTTTCTTTCTTTCTTTCTTTCTTTCTTTCTCTCTTTCTTTCTTTCTTTTGTGGCTGTCTCAAAAGGCCTTTCTCCTGGGCAAACATTTATGCACAATGGCGGGGACACCGCCGGTATGCATGTGTTCTCTTGCCAGCTACCTGTAGCACAGGATTTCGCAGAGGCTGAACCACCCATCTAGCTAAAAACGCGAGCGAAATGCAGCACTGCACGCAACAAACGTAGCGAGGACGCAAGGCGCCGCCGTTCTGCTTGAATTTCTGCCATTTTCTGCAGCGCACGAAAGACATGCACGTGCTGCCTTTCCGCACGACAAGAAATACTGCGATGACTCTGTCTCTACGCGCCCTTATTTTGCCCTTATTGGTTATAAATAAATTAGTTGTTAAATATCAGAATACGCCCATGTTTGGTTATATCAACGCCATAGTTCCATACGAACGTCAGTGCTAAATCCGACACCCTGCACGGGGCATGCTCTTAAGCTCGATATATTCTGCTCACCTAACTAGTACAACGTAACCGATGGCCGATGTGTAAACGAATTCGATATGTATGGAAAGAGCGCACTAACGGACGTTACACAGAAAAGCAAAAAAAGCATGAATTATACGCAGTGGCGTGGACATATTAAGGAATTATTAGCCTATTGTATCTGCGTGGTAGTAGAGAGCATGGAGGTGCAAAAGGGAGGTATAAATTTACCCGACCAGTAGACAATTATTTTCTGTTGCTGAGCTTATGCAAGCTTCGATACATGCGTTGCGCTGTACTGGAGCTGTTTTTGAAAGGAATGCACTAGTTTCGCGAACGCACTAGTGGAGGGCGACGTGGTCAACAACAGCTTGACTTAGGACGGTTGGTTTATGCTGTAACCCTGCTCAAACGTATGAAGAAACTAGGGAACAGAAGAGAGCTTTGATTTTCAACTGATTTTTTTCAGTGCATGCTTGCTGTTTTTATATAACATAAAATACGCAGATCGCCTGCACAAGAACACTGTGTGATCACATACACTCTAGTAGAACTCACCAGAAAAGCTCTCTCTATATCAGTTATAGGTGTGTGCATTTGTTTGCCACCTTTGAGATGAAAAGTGCTTGCCATATGACTGCTTGGTATTTTTCGTCTTTGCTATTTTCGCAAATGTCGTGGTCTTGACAAGAGCACTTCATTTGAATTTGCAATACAAAGGGATCTATGTATTTCATGGTCCTCTCAATATAGAGTTAGCACTAGATCAGTATTGTCTCCTCGCTGTCGCCTGTTAGCTCCGTATACCGTTCTTTTGCATAGGTTGCTAAACGTCAGTAGTGTAACGCCGGTGGCGAGTTTATCTCAGCTTCAGCGCACCATAAAGTCTGCGCTAGACCTTTTTTTTTGTCCACTCGCTTTTGCGCTGTTACCTCCATATGCCTTTTCCTTCCATAGGTTGCTAAATGTCAGTAGTATAGCGCCGCTTGTAACTGTTTATCTTTGTTTGAACATATGAGTGCTGGTTATGCCCATCGATGTATGCACGAACTAGTTCAATTTCTATGAATTTAAGTTTTCTGACATGCGCTGTCAGATAATTTTCCACCATGCTTGTCGATCCTTCTGGCTAATGTTAACTGTTGCGCCAGCCTGTTTCGCGAAGTTCCCGCAAAACAGCCTACAGATGTATATATCAATAGTTTATATGCATGTTTTTTGTGTGCCCTGTTTATGAAAAACAAAGCGCGCGAACAGAATGTCATATATGCTGTTCAAAGCACACGTGCGCTATGTTCCGGCACTGAAACGCGTATACATGAATATATGAAGTTCAACATCTGATTCTTACGTCGAATCTCTCAAGTAAATTTCGGCCATTCTTGTCTCGATCGGATCTCAATTGTTATATACAGCAGGCTTCCAAAGAGGCCCGGCCGATATCAACCATGAAAGGCTGTGGCGTAGTCGACGTTGCCTCCAGGACGGCAGATATGACTCAATGTTTCCTGTGAAATAATCTTTCTAGGCAAATATCGCGTCAAATTCGCCATTCCTCAGGCAATGCTGATGAGCGGCAAAGTCGGCGCCATATTTGCCGGAGAAAGTTATCGGCTCAGCCGACAAAGGCTCTAAGGTGGCATACTTGGCACAGTGTTGCCGACAGACAGCGTCGGCCAGCCCATATTGTCCGTAGAAAGGCAAAATCGGCGCCATAATTGCCATTGAAAGCCATCGGCTCAGCCAATGTCGGCAGTAACGCGGCATATGCGGCCCCATGTTGCCGATTACAGTCGACGGCCTGCCGACATCGGCGGGGCAGCGGCTATAGTAGCCCGACGTTGCCAGACATTGACGGCGGCTTAGCCGATACTGACTTGCTGTCGGCAACGTTAGGCCGTGGATGGGCCGAACTTTGCCGCCGTAAAACCAATATCGGCCCTACGTTGCGTGCTGCCTGGGCACGGGTGCGGCCGAGTCCATCTCGTCAAGCAGCTCCTCTATGGTGATGTCACCGTCCACTCCATAGACGCAGCCGAGGTTGGAGAGAGGATCGGCTGGTTCCGGGGCGGCAGCGGGGATGCCGTTGAGCTCCATGATGGTAAAGAGCTCCGCCAGGTATACCGATGACGACGCGTCCGCCGCCACGATCTTTCGATGATGGTTGACACGCACCGCCGTCAGAACCGGCTGCGCACAGAGCGCCGCAGCCAGTGCGAGGCGAGGAGATCCCGCGAAGGAACCACCGAGAGAGGAAGGGCGGTAGAGCACAGTCGCTGCCTACCAGTGCCCTCGCTCGTCGGCGTGTAGCCTTGAAGACGACCACTTGGAAGTCGTCCTCATCAGGAACGGGGAGGGGGGTCGGACGGACGGCCTGAGTGCCGGGAGGTCTCATGGGTGGCAGAGCCTCAGCTGCTTCGTGCTCGGAGACTCGGGGCTCCGTTCGCAACCGCCTATTACGCTTTTTGCTTGCGCGCCGCGCTTTCCTGCCGACGAAATACACGGCCGCCTTTGGGGGGCCTGCCGCGACGTCGACGGGACTGGCTCTAGTGGTAGGCGGGCGCGCTACGCATGTGGTGGCTGCGGGCGACGGTGGGACGGTAGCGTCGCTCATGGCTTGCTTCCGTGGGCCCGCGTCGTCGCTCGCTTCGTGGGGGCGCTTCCTTGCTGTGGTGCACTCTGTCTCCTCTTCATTCGGGGACGCAGGACGACAAACGGCAGCGGAAGCGTCGGCGGTGCTCGATGCATGGGTGGCATCTACATCTCAGGCAGGCGCTGGCTTGATAGGCGCCGGAGCGTTGGCGAGCTCCTGAGTTGCCGACGCGGCATGCCACTCTAGCACTTGCTTCTGCTTCTCCCAGACGATGAAACTTTTCAGGCTCTCGTTAAGAGAGAAGCCCGGTTCGTCCTGGAAGGTGTCCGACTCGTGCATTTTTGCGTCACGAGGAATCGGAGCAGCACCACGCACGAGAGGATACCAGGTACCTCAGTGACAATCCAACGAGGAGGTCGGATGACGCAAGCAATGTCGGCGAACGCGGCGCCGTACAATAGCGAGCATTCCATATAACACAGAAGCAGAGTATGCTATTCTTCGATTAATAATGCCCGAGTGAACGCGTAACAAAGAGGAAGTGGAACTGCCCCATCCATCTAGCTCCTGCAATTCGATGAATAATGTTTATTAGGTTGTAGACTCTCCTCCAATGCTCTTACTTGTGTATCCCATGACAGCCTCCTTCCCAAAATAACCACCAAAAACGTGTTGCCGCACAAGTTGCAAACGCTGGGAGTCTTTCTTGAGCTGGAACTTCTTGAGACATTTACTTGCGAAAGAAGCACTGCGGTTTTCTCGTGAGAAAGCATAAGTCTGCTCTTGAGGAACTCTGTAATCATTATTAGGAGAGTTTGTAGTCGCTGGTGCACGGATTGAACGCTCGAGACAGATGCGCATGTGCATAAGTCCTCGGCATATCGTGAATGATTTAAAGGGGCAGGCAAAATGTGGGCCACAATTGAAGATAAGTGCACTTAGTACGCTGCCTTGCGGAACGCCTTGATTTACTGGATGCTCTCTGCTTTTTCCGTCAGCTGTTTCAATGTAGATCTGCTATCCTTTGAGAATTCCGCAATATATCTCAGTGTTGGGCGATTGTACCCGCCTGAATTAGTTCGTGCAGTACGTAAATGCCGCTAGTTTTGTCGAATGCACACTTTATGTCTAGGAACATTGCAATCGTGAGTCTTCCGCAACATCTCTCATGTTCGACATAAGCTACCAGCTCTAAAATAGCGTCCACCATACACCGACGCCTCTGGGATCCCAGCACATTTTCGGGCTGTGCGCTATTGCATTCTGTCCACCATTGAAACCAAGCGTCAATCATTCTTTCCATAAGTTTACGGAGGGAACTTGTCAGGCTGCACGACAAAGGAAGTGTATAGATAATGAAGTTTTGCCTGGTTTTAGCATCGGAACCGCTCTTGATATTTTCCACGATTGAGGAAGGCATTCCGCATCCAATGCATCGTTCAGTAGCCTCAAAAGTGTTCGTAGCCGCAGGGCCCAGGTTTTTCAGACGTGCATGTGATACGCCGTCTCGTCCAGCTGCTTTCTGCCGGCAAGAGTCGACTGCCCTCTGTAATTCCCCTAGCGAAAATGCGTGGCCTAAATGATGATGAGTCCTGACATTGACGAAACCTTTCACTTGTTCAACAGTCCTTTTGTCTGCACATAATCACGCAGTCGTCTAACTTGGGCGTGTACGTGCAACCATGTGAACGTGCAAACTAGCTCCAAAGGACGACGGTCGGAAGAGAGGAGTGACGCACACAATGGCTGGACTAACAACTGTGTTTTATTAACAAAAACCATCTTGCAGGAAAACCAGGAGAGCATGCGCCGAGCACAGAATCAAACAATGAACTCGGAAGCTAATTTAATTGCAATAAGAAGCTAGGTTCCATGTGCAACAATGACAGTGAAGCAGTGCTGACACAACTGGCACCATGCCTGCTAATGTAATACCCCCCGATTTTTTTTTCGCGCTCAAGTTTACCCTTACGTCTAACAAGTATCTTAGTACTGGGAAAAAGTGGGACACAGCCACAATGCCGATAATGACGGGACAGATTAGCCCCGTCCGAAGGGTTCTATGAGCAGTCGTGCTCGCGCAGTTTATCGTTAACACATCTGCCAGTCTGGCCGATGTAAACCTTTTCAGAGTTCAGCAGAATCCCGTACACAACACGTGTGGCGCAAGATCTGTACTCCTTTTGATGCTGAGTGAGACACACTATGATTCTAGTGGCACCACGAACAACACGTGAACAAAGCCTTGAAAGTCTGCAAGGGGCCTAAAAAACAACATTAACACCTTGTCTCTCAGCAACCTTTTTGACACCCTGGGAGTTAACTTCTTTCTCCCGTTCGTTCTTAGCCCGCTCATCCCGCTGTCAGTGAAACGGTTGACAAGCTGCCGACCAGGGGATTGAAAGCGGGCTCCTTCACCTGCTGGCACCTTGAAGGAACGACGGCTCCGACATCTTGTTGTTAAAAACAACGTTTAATGATCAACCCCTTACAATACCATTCACCGGGTTTTATACACTTCTCAAACAAAGCACCCTCGCAGTCCAATCAGAATGAGAAAATGTCCTTCTCTCTCACATTCTAATTGGCTGCCGTTGGTATGTTCATCCTCACGCCCCTTCACCAAATGCCTTCATCCGTACCCGCCTCTCCGACGTCGATCGCCGGTGCGCCTCTCTCTCTCCTCTCTCTCGAAGTCTGGCGCCGGCCAGTCGTGGAAACATGCTCGTTGCCGGGGTTCCAGGTATGAGCCGATGGGTGATCCTCGCGTGACCGCCAGTTCCAGTGAACACGCGTCGGGGTTTCGCCCGCGATGCTGCACGTGGCTTGCTTCCCAGACCGTGTTCCTTTGTGCCCCGGCCACGGCTCTCCGCAGGGGAAATTGGCCGTCACGCCGCCTGTGTTCAGTCCTGGCCGCCGCAAGGGGTGCAGTGGAGCAGGCCGCCGCAGGGGGTGAGGAACGCTAACCGTGCAAGATGACGACCGCGAGGAGCCTTCCGGTGGCTGCTGCGCGCTTGTGCCCTACACTGGGGAAACTGTGCAAGTGAGGTATTCAAAGGCATTCCGCTCAGCACTTCGTTGTTCTGCAGCTCTTTTAATCAGCTTTTTGACCTTTTGCAATAACGTCTCTGCTACATCTATGAGCAAACATTTGGATCGCCGGCTGAATTTAACCGCTCCACCTGTCAGTCCAAACTTGTCTTTATGCTGTGGTGGCCACTCTTTTGCAAAGCATTACGAAAACAGTTCATGGCAATCCCTCTTTTGACAATTTTAGAATGAGCCGACGAGTAAGGTAAAGCGCCTTCTTACTTTTAGAATGAGACGACGCGTAAGGCAACAGCCCCTTGCTCTACAAGTAATGTAACCACGACATACTGTTGATGTTAATTACATAATAAAGTTGAAGTCTGTTGTGGCCTGTAAGTGATGGAATTTCGTGCGAACACACACGAAAATGCATTTTTTGCGCCGGTAGCTCAGAGCGGACACCAGGATGAATTTTATCGGCCGTATAATTACAGACACTGAAAACTCGCCTCTAGTTTCACGTCGGTAACGTCGTCACTCACTTTCGACACGTACTTGGCAGCCACGAACACGTAATCGTGTTCAGCGACCGACTAGGCCCCGTAAACGCGGTATTTAAGGCGTAGTACATGCGGAGAATTGCCACGCGAAAATGCTTTTCAAAGTCCCGAACTTTGCTGAAGCTGCCACGCAACAGACACGACGCAGCATGCGCAGCAGCTGAGCACGTTCGAGTAGGGCGAGGCGCGCAGGACGCGCGTTTCTATTTCCCCGAAGAGTCGCGCAAGCGAGAGGGAAAACGAAGAGGCGCGAGGAGAGAAAGGGACCGGCCGGAGTGGCGGGCGGCCGTTCCACTGCCTTGTTGCACCCCGCAATCGCGTCCGTTGTTTTGCCCCGCGTCCCACACGGCAGGCTCGTACTACAGAATCGCTTTGTTCTCAGCGGCGGGCGCTCTAGCGCCCATCGCTGACGCTCCTGGCTCTGGCAGTAGTGACACGAGCGAAATAGTGAGAGCGCCGAAGGCGCACCGCGAAGCGGCAAGCTATGTTAACGGGCCCTCCAGTGACACAGGCAAACCCCGGCCTCCCCGGCCATGCAAACTTATCGCCAAAAACAGGGGTGCAAGCGAGCGGTGGAACAGCCGTCCACGGCCTGCTTCCCTCACTCGCTCTCCTCGCGCTCCGACTACTCGGGGAATCCCAAATACGCGCCCCGGGCGGTGCAAGAAGGCGCTAGAACGCGCCGAAAGCGGGCGCAATCAGAGCAGCCTGTTTCTCCCTTCCCCCCCCCCCCCCCCCCGCTTCTTTGTACTCCGCACACAACAACGATATTTGGCTTCAGCGGTTCTGTGCTGCACTGCGGGGGTTGCAGCAGCATATGCTAAGGTGACGGCAGCCCGATTCTTGGACGCACCTCTGTATCCCAAACCCCCTTTTTTGTGAGCTCTCCCCTTTCCACCCCCCATTATGCATGTTCGTGAAGTGTACGTAAAAACCATGCGCCCATGAAAGATTTTCACCTTTGAAAAAGGTTGGTCTGCAGTCGAAACATCAGAATAAGTCCTAAATAGTATGCTTGTCACTGTGAATTTCTGATCGTATATTTATCTCGATAGCCAGGAAGAATATTTTGATTATATATATATATATATATTACTGTATTAAGTTACCCAATATGCCAACGACGGCCATTACTGACACGCCTCGTGAGCTTACCAAATGAGAATCTATTATTTCTGCGCGAATAGACGAAATAGGCACACGAAAGAACAAGAGAGGCGCTGACTGTAAACCGATTATTGAAGGGAAATGACATATACGTGCGCGCATATCGTCGAAAAACACCAACGATTGTAACTGCCAGCCGAAAAAAAAAGAATCCAAGCATGTCCACGGAGTGAATGATGATGAGTGGGCAAGCTCCGGACGTTCATCGGTAAAAACCGTGAATCTTCCGTGAATCTTGCCCAGTACGTCATCAAAGACGTGACAAACGCTATGTGTTGCCAACTAGCACTCTCCTATCACACTAGAGCACGGAAGGAGGAAGGAAGGAAGGATGCTATGAGTTTCCCCTTTGTAACGGGGCGGTGACATGTGCGCCACCAGGCTCGTAAGAAGATTTAAGAACTTTTTTTTTCTCTCTTTTAATTTTCCTCATGCCTTTTAAGTTTACTTCAATCAAATCGATCATGCCATATCAAAAACGGAATTTCATAGCCCAGTTCCCTGCCCCTTATGGCAGAAATTCCATATTTTTCCCTATAATTATTTTTGTCCGTTCTCTCTAGTTTTCTGCCACCAGTATTCTAACCGTCTTTTACTTATTTCAATCGCGGCTATGTTCAGCTTCCCGTTGTTCGCCCTAAAACCCAAGGCTTCATGTAGGGTGGTGCCCAAACGTACACCTGGGTGGATATTTCCGCATTCAATCAGAAACGAGCGCCTCCACGCAACGAGCGCCTCCGCGCCATCTATTGATCAATTCACGTACTAGCTAAGCAGCACCGCAGCGCTCGGACGTACGGACAGACAGACAGACAGACAGACAGACGGACGAACGGACAGACAGACAGACAGACGGACGGTCGGGCGGACTGACAGGGAGACAGACGGACGGATGGATGGACAGATTCCCATGATACGCGTTCCCATACATCTGAATGAAGCGAGCACCGCAACGCCATCACGCCATCTAGTGAGCACTTCACGAACTAGAGGTGGCTACTACTAACAACTACTACTACTAACAAGGTACGGCACGCCGACACCCACCGTGCGTGCCGCACCTTGAATCTTGCACAGTGCCGAAGTATTTGCTGTCGTCGCGGAGTCACTATACTAAATTTTGTACATTGTTGACCCCGCACTTGCTGCAGGCGGTGTACGCGAGAGACCACTAGGCGGAAACGTCACGATTTTTTGCGGGAACACGTCACGAGGGCTCATTACTATGCACATACTGTGTCGCGACGTCAGGCTACAGTAGGAACCGAAACCGGCTTTGAAAGGCATGCTGTAAATAAATTTTCACGGCGCGCGCACGCTTACCAGTATGTTTTCTGGGCTCTGGAGGTCTTGGCCTTTCATTTCATGCAAAAAAACGCCAACTGAAAATTTTCGTGGCGGTACTCCTTTAAGCGCCTAGACTGAGAAGACAAGGGCATTCTAATAGACGGAGAATATCAAAGCAATTTAAGATATGCAGACGACATTGTGCACTTTAGCAATGATGGAGACGAACTACAAAACATGATTGATGACCTAAATAGGAAAAGTATTAAAATTGGGTTAAAAATGAATAGGCAAAAGAACAAAGTTATGCTCAATAGCCTAGCTAAGGAACAGGAATTTAAAATCAACAATGAACCCTTATGTGTAAACAAATACGTATACCTGGGGCAGTTAATAACAGGAATTCCTAACAATGAAAAATGGCAAAGTACGATTTGTTCATCGATTCAAGCATTCATCTTCCCCTGAGCTTCTCTTCTAGTTTGGATAACAATGAAAAGGAAATTCTCCGTAGAATAAGGATGGGGTTGAACGCATTCGGAAAGAATTACGAAATCATGACTGCAAAGTTGCCGCTCTCGCTAAAGCGAAATGTATTCAATCACTGCATTCTTCCTGTACTAACGTATGGTGCAGAAACGTGGAGGATAACGAAAAAAACTAGAGATGAAACTAAGGACCACGCAACGTGCAATGGAAAGAAAAATTATAGGGGTAACGCTAAGAGATAAAAAACGAGCGGAATGGATTATAGAACAGACAGGAGTAGCCGATATTATTATATCAATTAAAAGAAAGAAGTGGACATGGGCAGGACATGTCATGAGGAGGAAAGATAACAGATGGACATTAAGAGTAACAGGATGGATACCAAGAGAGGGAAAACGCAACAGAGGCAGGCAAAAGGTTAGATGGAGCGATGAAATTAAAAAGTTTGCGTGCATAAAGTGGAACAAACTCGCTCATGATAGGGTTGATTGGAAATCATTGGGAGAGGCCTTCGTCCTGCAGTGGACCTAAACAGGATGACGATGATGATGATGATGATAATGATAATGATGATGGTGAGTTGGAATCCCTGAAGTGTATAAGGTTTCTTTTCTTTCTTTTTTTTATTTGGCGCTTTTTT